>JAIFKI010000002.1:55631966-56367825 GCA_025389145.1 Misgurnus mizolepis
TTAATTATTGTCACTGCGGGGGAGACCGCTCTTGTATATGAGCCAGCACACTGACCCACGCATGCCTTTAACTTCCCCTGAGACTGGTATGAGTACAAACATACCAACTGATAATGACGTAAAGCACAAACCTGGTATTTATCTGATCCAGTACCATTACGACAAGACTACTGTCACAAAGTTAAAGGGCAGCTTTATGCCTTTTGTGATGTATATCAATAGCTGTGTTTCAATGGGCTGTACTTCAGTTAATATTTACAGAAAGGAATGTCAGATATACACCTTTAGTCGCCTCTTACAAAGCGCACCAAATCATTCAAGCACATCCAACAATTTGACAATTTCTCATGCAGATCCTGTATGCGCTGTTTGAGGATGATAAGGATCTAAAGCCTCTCTCGTAGTATGAACAGATGCACCCTGCGAGAGCTCAGCTTCATTAAAAGTTGTAGTTGTGTTGAAATTACATCTCTCCGCAGGGCATACACATGGATCAGCTTATAGTCCCCTCACAACAGCACAGTGAGCACACAATCATTTACACCGCAAAATAGGACGAGAGCCGAGAACACATTTCAAAAACCTGAAGATGTGAACAAGCCAAAGTAAATTGTTAAAGCAAGTGTCAATTGGAAAATTATATGAAGGAACCACAAAAATTTTGATTTCATAGTAAATAACAGGTCTAACTGGGAGGAACAAGGAAAAATTATATATTAAATTTTTATAGAAATAATTTTTAGTTGAGAATTGAGATGCACACTAGCCTAATTAGCCAGATTTAAAAGTATTATGGATTTGTACAAAGTGAACTGTACACAATCTAATGATCATTAGAAAGAAAAAAAAAACAATCATGACGAACCTCCCCTAAACCCAATGTCAAAGGGGCGAAAGAAAATCATACAAATTAAGTCGTACAATGGTTACAAAATACGTATAAACAGTTGAGAGCCTATTTTGAGAATAAAATGTTGCTTTCTCAAGTTTATTCAAGCAAAAAGCACTTTAAAACCTCCAATGTGTTAACAAGTAGATTATGAGGGTTGAATATAGTTTAAAGCTGATGTGTGTACTTTTCCTATGTTAAAATACATTTTCCTTTCCTGGGTTAATGTGCAGATAACTTTTGGCAATTCATGAGTTCATTTCCATGAAGGTCATTAAAACTCTAAAGCTTGTTTTAGGTAACAACACGTAAACGTTTCACGTAAACGTCTTCTGAAATGTGTTTCGGACAGGAGTGGGGTTATGGAAAATGGCAGACAAGGGGATAATGTTTGGAAAATAGTCATTAGTAATTTCATTTTGTGCTGCTACTGGCACAGAAATTACACACTTCAGCCTCATTTACTGTTTTTTTTAAAATCATCCTACATAATGTAAAGAACATTCGGCGAATATATAACGTTGATATCTTTAATATTCAGGCTGTTTACATTTGGTATTAAGATGTGTTTTCGTCGATCGGATCACAAGTGGATGACGCTAAAGACAGGTGTAAACTGGGTTTAAAACGTTCGAGCTTGTCCACTTGCGGGCACTTCAACCACATTTAGAGGTAGTCAAAAACCCTTTTGATCAGATTGCTTTTGTGTAAACGCACATGTAGTTAAATGTGTTCGAACAGCCACAGGAGACTGCCTTATCTCCGCCTATTTATGTCATCTTTGGGACAGAGCACAATGTTTTACGTCTTTTCTGACTTCTAGCGCGAACACACGGTGAACAGAGCTATCTTTAGGCTTTTATTGATAAAACTAAAGCGGCTTATCTCCATGTCTTTCATTAGTTTTATTTTGCGAGCGTGTGGAAGTTGCGCGATCTTATTTTATCAATTGCGCTAAAATATCAGAAAAAGCTCTTACATGTACAAAACACTTTGCAGCATGTTTACTTACAACACAAGCAGTGGACTCTGACATAATATGAGTTTGCGTCCATTTAAACCTGTCATTACTCCCGGCGTTTAAATGACAGCAGAGAGACTCGCCCACAGTCTCCACAGACCATCACTCAAAGTAATCAGGACAGAAGCTGTCAAAAGTGGACAAAAGAGACGGATTTTAAATACCAGGTGTAAACAGAATGTGTCTCTCTTGTCCACTTTTTATCCTATCAACCAAAACACATCTTAATACCAAATGTAATTAATACCCACATAAATAGATTATGAGATTTTATCTTGGATTTTACAGTTAGGGTCATATAAGTCTACACCCAGTGACAGAGGTACTAGGTACTGTGGAAAGCCCCCAAAAGTAGGGATCGACCAATATGGATTTTTCAGTGCCGATGCCGATTTTTGTTTCATCAGCCTTAGCCGATGACCGATACAGGCTGCCGATTTTCTTGAGCCGATATTTGGAGCCAATACTGCTTTTGCTCACTCAATTTACTTCATAAAAATGACAGGATGATGCCAAATGTAACAAGTCTCAATTTTAAAAAAGTAACATTTATGGAACTTAAAAAAAAAAAACTATATTTAACAAATAGTAAAAACAGGTGAGGGTGCTATGGAACTATGAACTGCACTCTCCACAATGATGAGGAACTATCAGCAAAGGTATATTGATTTCTAGCACTTTACTACTACAAATATATATAGGGGTGGTTTTCCGGACAGGAATTAACTTAAACTAGGACTAGAACTATCAATACCCAAAAGTGATCGGTACTACACAAAAGAAAACCGCCTGTAGGTTTTTTAGATGTTAAATATTCTTAATGGAAGCATTTAGCCCAAAATGTGCTTCTATGGCATGATAAAGCACTTTTATTTTTAATAGTGTAGATATTTCATTTAACATCTAAGATCTTAAAGAATAATTTTGGTTAAACTCCCTAAATAAGATCTTGGGTTAACATAAGCCCGAGATATTTTAAAGTTTTACTCTACGACATACATCATGTCATTAATTCCCCCTTTCGTGACTTTTTAAAGCCTTAAAGTGTCTGTATGGGACTACGGTCATGATGGACTTTAAACGTCATCATGCATGAGGAATTTAAAAACATTGCAACATAGGCACAATTCCCAACAAAAGTTCATCCACAAGAGTATTTCTTTATCAAGGAACGTAATTTCAAATGTGTTTTAATTGAGCTGTCGGAACTAAAGCTTGGTGGTGATGACGTTGATGTCAAGAGAATGTGGTGTAGTTTGTGTGTAGTCTAAGGTTAGCTTTAATTAATAATAAACACATTAAGATTTCAATATCCATTAAAGTTGTGTTCATCTGTAAAGATTATCTTATTCAGCAAAAGGTGAAACTGTCATAAACTTTTGTTAAACACGGAGCTTATTTTTTGCAATAATCCAAAAGTCTATGGGAAAAATGAAAAGGCTTTTGGCGAGGGAACCAGTATCCCGCTAATTCCCGGGTTGGCCTACAGAAATAAGTAATTTGTGCGGAACTCTATGGTACCCAACCAATGGTTTTTTTTGTCTCTGTGATAGCTAGAACTATAATTATTACATATATGCTTTCATTTTGAAATTCCACCTTAAACACACAACTGTGTAGTTCAGCTACAACAGAAACTGACTGAATCATAAGGACAGCTGCACACACACACATGGGCACTATGAAAAGGAAATTAGTCTACAACAGGTCTGGCAAAAGAAACTGGTAGGACAAGTTTGTCAAGTGCATGACAAGTGCGAACGTCACTGTGAAAGGAAACTCAGCTCGGACTGAAAGTCCAATCAGTTTTTCAAAAATGTGCTGTATATAAGTGGCATGTATAAATGTAATATACATTCACAGGAACTGTCTCGAGAGCATTTTTTAAGTAAGAGGAATGAGACACTTCCACATTTACAGTGTGTTACTTCCCAATATTCAATATTTTAAACAAAATTATTCAATTTAGAAAAGACCTTTAAGTTAAACCTGCCACTACACGGCATAAATAAAATGATGCTCTACAGTAAACAGTTTACATGACAGGAAGACGTTTATACGTGTTTTAACAATATACATTATATCAGTAAGGTATTTGTGATTGTTTCTCTAATCTACTGTAACATAAACCGCCTAAATATAACAGACAGAGGAAATTTAAAACAAAAACAGCCGCATTCAGATTCATCACAGGCTTGGATGAAACCAACACTTACACACAAGCATAAAACCACTGTCTATATAAACCATTATGGGACGTGGACAGAGACCAACTATAGAAAAAGACAGCACCTCGGTTTATAACAGTTGGTTTAACTTGACAACTTTAGCGGAGTTTTGTTTTGGGATAAGCTAACACTGTATGCTAGCTGGCTAATAATTTATTTGTGTACATCCCGAAACTATGATGTCACTTGAGTTTAATATAAACGTCCAAGAGTATCAAAACTTTATAGAAGAAATACAATAAACCGCATATGTGGCCCAGTAGATACTCACCCTCTGTAGTATGCTTTTACCCGGACCTGGTGCGGGTTCTCTCCGGGGTGGGACATGGTGCTGTCCCGCAGCGTGGGCATTATGAAGTATACGCGCTCCGGCTAGCGAGCTAGATGGGCTAACGACGCTAGCCTGCTACTGTCTGACCGGAAACAACAACCCGAGTTGGTAAATTAAAATTAATCCTGAAACAAAAATAAACCTGACGCGGGTGACTGAATCGGCAGATCTAAAACAGAGTTAATAAAGTTCCCGTGAAAATTCGTCGGACAACCGAAAGTTGAGCGTCTGACGGGAAACACTCCCTTCTTTCGCTGTCTCGACTCTCGCGTAGGCCTCGAGACGGACGGATCCAAACTGTGGAATGTGTAGGGGGGGTCGAGGGGATTTTTTTTCAAACACATTACACATTACTAACAACTGTTAGTATCATAAAGTTATTTAAAGTTGATGTTTCGGTAAAAAAAATAATATTCAATATTAATGAAATTGATGTTGACGTTTTGGTTGTGATATTTAAAATGAGTTCGGTGGGATGGGAGCGTCTGGTAACATTCCGATTATACCACAGAACAATCTAAACACCAATCTGAATGTGGAAAAGAGTTGCGTTGGGAGTTCTTTTTTTAGTCAATTATAAGTAAAAAAAAAAAAAAAAAAGAGTGAGAGAGTAACATAATTTACGTTGTTTTTACATTTATTTGAACTGGTTACTAATGTTTAAATAACTTTAAGATAAGTTACACTTTATGGTGCAGTACGCCTTCTAGTGACAAAACCACTGTCATTACAGTAGACGATCAGCACAGGGTTAATTAACTGGACTATTGTAGGCTACTTAAAATTTTGCTAAAATTTTACTTTTTTTTCGTAGTGATATTACGCACTGCCTGAAAATAGTCCCCTTGGTTACTTTCAATAGCAGGGGACTAATATAATTGCCCCTGCTGCAGCCATGTTACGGCGGCAAAATCCTTGATTATTACGCCAGAATGATAGTTCCTAGTCATATATACAGGGGCGTTGCACAAGATCTCGGGCCCTGTGCATAGGGAGTCCTGATGGGCCCCCATGCCCCACCCCATAATATATTTCAGACTTTTCAAGGGCCCTTTTTTTTCCTTTGGGGCCCTGGTAATCAGTACTGGTTTTACCCCCAGTCCGACGCCCCTGCATATATCGGCCTAGAAAATCTCAACTTTTAATTTTCCGTCAGTCTTAGTACATGATGTAACTACAGAAAAGTCAAGTTTTCAATAGGAAATATATTGAAACTCTTTGTTTATTTTCCGGCTCAATGCTAATGGTCTAATCAGTTTCAATGGATTATGCTAAGCTATGCTAAAAGTGGTACCGCCAGACCCTGAGATCAGCTGAATAGATTAAAAAACAGCAAATGTTTAACTTTAGGGGAGCTGGAAAATGAGCATATTTTCAAAAAAGTGGAGTGTCCCGTTTTAATGGGGACATATCATGAAAATCTGAGCTTTTCAATGTTGGGTCCCCATTGCTTCTATCAACCTATAAAATGTGAAAAAGAACCATCCAGTAACTTAGTTTTGGTAAATCATTCTCTGCAAGCATGTGAAAAAATAGGTAGAAATTTGTCTCCCCTTGTGATGTCAGAAGGGGGTAATACCACCCTTTACTATGCACTATCCAACCACAGCACTGCCATTTAGTGCAGAGATTAGCTCAATTGCATTCA
The DNA here is from genome assembly GCA_025389145.1 of Misgurnus mizolepis. Classification (NCBI taxonomy): domain Eukaryota; kingdom Metazoa; phylum Chordata; class Actinopteri; order Cypriniformes; family Cobitidae; genus Misgurnus; species Misgurnus mizolepis. The sequence goes on from JAIFKI010000002.1 coordinate 55,638,084, forward strand.
AAAGGACACCCCAAAAAAAAAAAAAATTGCACACACCCACAAACTGGTAATTTTACCATTCTATAATAATTTAACCAGATGGTATTTTGCGCTAGAATTTCACATACGTACTCTAAGGGCACCAAATATTTATTTTACATCTTAAAAAAGTCTTGTGAAATGTTCCCTTCTCTGAACTAATATCTGATAAGGCGATTAATAAAAATAATAAAAATAGATTAACTCTGTTTGGTATTTTAAATAAGTTTATTTTATGCATATTTTTAGTTTGTTAAATGTACTTCGATTGAAATATCTATTTCTGTCATCAGATTTCTTAAAAACCCTAAAAATGTCAGTTTTGCTAGCTAGACTTGTAATTTCGATGGATCTATTTTTATTTATTTTTTGAATAAAAACTTCTGTGCAGTTCACAGTAACAATTTTAAATGTATTTAACACGATAGACACATATGCAAACTTGGTATTAGAACTTACACAGGGAGTCAACTCACATAAATATATGCAATGCTTTTCAAACTCTCAAAGTAAACTGTGCAGGAGTTTCGATCCAGCACCAATTTCTTCATTTTAAAATTAATTTAATATTTTTTTCACTTAAAAACGATCTTCTATTTTTGCTTCAAACTGAAATCATGGCATGTGTTTTAACTTGTTTTTGAAAAGTTGTTATTCTGCATATAACCATGCAACTTACATTTGAAAGTTAAGTTGTTTTTCTGCATATCACTCTTAAAACGAATGTGTTAAAACAACACATGTTGTGTCCAGTGAAGGACAACACATTTAACACTTTGTTTTGTTTTAACACATCTTTGTTGTCTCTTTTATTTATTTGAACACAAAACAACACGAAATGACACATAATGTGTTAAATAGGATAACACACCAAAAACATCCTTTCTTGGTTAAAAATGTAGGATTTCTGTAAATTTTTGATTCATGACCACACCGCTTAGACACGTTAAAACCTGGTTAAAACACGCCAATCAAAACCTTAAATAATTTTTCGTGTTTTTCTAAAAATCTTGGCACGTTTTTGAAACGTACGGCATTGAAGTCATACCGTTATTTTAATAAGCATCTTTATCAGTCTCCGTTCATGAGAAAGCAGCGCTGCATGAAGTCCTCCTACACAGCAAGCGGTGCTGCTGGCTCGGAAAATCTCTATACCTCTGAGCAGTTTTGTTTTTATCTCCATTTTAGAGAGCACTGTCGCATTATAACATGACTGAGGCCGTGACAGCAGCACATCGGTGTTCATATCTGACAGGTAACACGCATTCAACTCATGCGCCTTCAACATTGGATGGGGAAACCTTCATGATGGTACGATGCCCCATTCTTAATAAAAACCATAATTTAATAGTAGCCTATTAAAAAAATCCCGTCAAATCGTTTGTTTATGAAATATCCTCAGTGACCCACGGGAATCTCACGCTAAACCCGACTGGTAAAGTGGGCGTTTCTCCATGTCAGTATTGTTATTGCATGCATTTATAAGAGAAGAGATATTCGGCCTGTGTAATATCCTATTACTTTGGATGTCTGTTCAGGATATATATATATATATATATATATATATATATATATATATATATATATATTTATTTATTTATCAAAATGCACTGTGATAAATTCATTGTTTTCCATTTGTTAAAATGTATGTAATACAATGTATGTAATACAATATATCATTTGCCGTATAAATGGCTTGTAGTTTCCTATGTCATACTTGTCATTGTAAATAAATTATTATTATTATTAGGCTACTGAGTAGCCAACTGATTAATTATGGTAGTTAGAAATTTAAATAACTGATTCTCAACCTTTAGGATTAGACTTGATGTACAAATATAGCCTATATATGCTTAACATTATCACATGCAAAATCTGTACAATTATTTTTCGGCTACGTCAAAATCTGAATGTTTTTATGTGCTGTATTCAGAATAAACGGGGAACATTTTTGCTTTTAAAAACTAAAGATAAAGTTAATCTAATAGAAAGGATCAATTTCAGATTGTGAAAAAAATAACTAACTCTCTTTCTTTATAAACAGGAATTGTTTTGGAATAGGCCTATAGTGAAAACTTGTAACTTGGTATATGCACTTATTGTATTATTGCCTCCCAATGATAAATCGCTTGATTGTTTCCTAATCCCTATAAGTCGCTTTGGATAAAAGCGTCTGCTAAATGCCTAAATGTTAATGTAGATGATGATGTAAATATAAAGCGGGATTTACAGCAGACGGAGAGGAGGCACACACTTTTAATATAGATGTGTACAAACGAATTAACTAGACACATTTTCCAGTAAATAATAAAAAATAAACAATTACATATAATATATAATGTTTATGTATAAATATATATTTTAGTCGGTCCTGCGGCATCTTTGGGTTATTTTTAAATGCAAGTCCAAAGCACAAGCGACATTTGCGCAAAAACATTTTAAGATTTATAGGCACTACAATTTACATTTTAATTTTGTTAAAATAAAATAGCATACATTTTAGTGTAGTTTTAGTTTAAATTCTTTATATTAATTATTGTTAATTATAATTTATTTATCAAGGCTAAAATGTAATATGATTTGTCAAATAAAAAATAAAATAAATAAATGCATCGAAAGTGACAAATGTTTGGAGTGAGTTTAAACTACTTTTAGTAAAATGTAAAATAAAAAGTCAATATTAAAGTGTATGAAAACACTATTCTAATAATCTATTGATAGTTATGTGCTAACCTACATTTTTAAATGTTCATTGGTGTTTGTTGTATGATTAAGATGAGTTTTGTCATTTGGAATTACAGCTGTAAAAATAAAAAATATTGTAGAGACTCCAGAACCATTTAAAAAACCTCTGAAAGTACAAAAACAGGATATTTAATATATTTTCGGTACCCAAAGGTTCCTGGCTTGGTAGCATTGGTGGTCTGAGGTTTTTAGTCATAAATAATATTACAACAAAAATTTTGGTCTGAACAAGCCATTGTATGTTGAGTTATTTGATTTAATTTACACTGTACATATACATGTTAAATTATTTTACATCTCTCATTATCTGCCACAATAAGCTATATGGCTTATACATTATAAACTATAAATGCTATAATAAGAACCATTTTTGCATTTATTTTTTCTTCAATTGAATACATTTTAACCATTATATACATTTATTTCATTGGTATTTATTTTTGTAATATTAACACTTTCCTTACACTTTGCCAATCTCTGATTACCAAGAAAGTGAAGCAAAAAAGTGAAAATTTAAAAAATAAAAGTTTTTTTATTGTTTTCACCAACATTTTCAGTTTTTAATGGGCTTTTTGCAATATGCAGGAAAATATAATATAGGTTAAAATGTTTTCAACAAAAATTGATTGAAGTTAGTTTTTACTATATATCTAAAATTTATTTTGTGGTCCGTGATAGCATATGCAAAAGATTATTTATTGATGTAAGTGTATTATTTGCTATATAGCTTACAGTTTTTTCCATATTTCATTCTTCAGATGTTCTAATTCATGAAATGTGTTTTCCTAATTAAAAGCAGAAAATCAGCATAAAAACCAGCAAACATGCAGTAAACTATCTGAATCCCAGGACAATCTCTTACATTTTACTTACTATTTATCTAAATAAGTTTTATATTTTGTGAACATTTATCATTTTAATCTAAGTTAATCAAATTTTTATCTCATCCCACAACGGTTGACTTTGATTCAGAAATTTCATAGTTGCCTAGCAACCCCAACTGATGATGGGTGACACGGAGAAGCAGAATTTGGAGGAGGTGGAGGGGCAAAGCTGTGTGACAGCAGTCTCCAGCACCACTGCACCCATTAACAATAGCACATCAGTGAGTTCCACACCTAGACCAAATACTCCCACAGGCACACAGGCGACTTCTGCTCTACCTCTGGGAAACATGTCCTCAGACAGACAGGCGGTCCAGATAATTCCCCATCAGTCCCAGGTGACCGGCATCAGCCTCTAACATACAACACATGACATTAAATGTTGGATTTATTTGCTCATATTCTCATAGCTCAGTTGTACAGTTTAATGTAATGTGAAGCTTATGATGTGGTGTTGTACCAGGTAATTCAACAGGCATTGCACAGACCACAGAGTATGACAGCTCAGTACCTGCAGCAGATGTACGCCGCTCAACAGCAGCACATCTTGCTGCAAACAGCTGCTTTACAACAGCAACATCAGCAGAACCTCACTGCTGCACAGATCCTGGCCACCACACAGCCGGTATGAGAAAATGTTATCAGAAAACATTTTTAAATGCTTTGTGTCTTCATGTCACCTGTGAGATTAAACAGCATCCCGTTACTCTTTAGGTATCACAAACTAATGGCAGCCAGCTCACATCTTCTCCTCCAGCCACAAATGGAAATGTAACTCAGCTGGCTAGTGTGTCTCAGACATCAGTAAGTGCTCTCTTTTTATTTCTAGTATGTTTGATTATGAAGAAAATTAAGATTATTTTATTATGTGTGCTCAGTGACATTATATGAGAGTCATTTGTTCTGGTATGATGCCTCGTATCATAAAGACAAATGAATATGCAAAAGTGGACTAATACGATTAGAAATTTAGGCTATGAAACATTTCCAGCTTTTTTAATCAATGGTGTGAATACAACAACACCTCTCTCCCTTGTCTATAGATCACCATACCAACCTGTTCTGTAAATCAGCCAATTGGCCGCATCCAGGCCAGCAGCTCCAATAGCAAAGGAGGAGCCGTATCCCAGCAGACCATGCTTCTAGGAAACAACTCTCCCACAGGTAGCCAGGCCCAAATGTACCTGCGCACTCAGATGGTAAGCCAGTATTGAATACTCATTTAGCTTATTGAGCAACAAGTATGTTTACTGATTTTCATAACAATTTATTTTAAACTCTTCTTCTTTTTATTCTTCCTGTGTTATTTGTATTTTGCATTCATTGCCTCTAATTCTCCAGTTGATTCTCACCCCTGCGGCTACAGTAGCTGCTGTTCAGCCTGATTTAACAGTCGTGTCCTCTCAATCAGCATCATCACAGGTAAGAATTATCTGTCTGTCTATCTGTCTGTCTATCTGTCTGTCTGTCTATCTATCTGTCTGTCTGTCTATCTATCTATCTATCTATCTATCTATCTATCTATCTATCTATCTATCTATCTATCTATCTATCTATCTATCTATCTATCTATCTATCTATCTATCTATCTATCTATCTATCTGTATATACGTGTATATGTGTGTACCTGGTATCTATCTATCTGTGTGTATATACGTGTATATGTGTGTACCTGGTAATTATCACGTTGTGGGGACAAAGATAGGAATACCAGTGTTTTTGTGACCTTGTGGGGACATTTTGATGTCCCCATGAGGAAACAAGCTTATAAATCAAACAGAATGATGTTTATTGAAAATGTGAAGTAGCAGAAAGTTGGGGTTGGGGTTAGGGTATCGGGTAGGTAAGGGAAAAATAATATACAGTTTGTACAGTATAAAATGCATTACGTCTATGGAATGTCCCCACAAAACATGGAAACCAGAATGTGTGTGTGTGTCTGTGTGTTATATATATATATATATATATATATATATATATATATATATATATACAAAAATTGTTTATTATTTATATCAATTAAAGCAGTTACGTTTAATTAAGTTTTATTTCTATCAAACAATGTGACTACTATTTTAGTGCAAAAGTTTTATGCTGCGTACACATCAAACGCAACACTCTAGATTACTCGCAGGATTTAAGTTTGTGTCGTACAAATATTTCGCTTGAGTTAAATATTTTCAACTTGCGCAAAGACACATTTGAAGCGAATAGTGCATGTTTTCACAGCAATCGCGCCACCCTATTTGCGACATTCGCATCGCACCGTGCGAGTTTGCATTTATTCGCATCTTTGCATTGACTTTGTATGTTATTGACTTATGCAAATCATTGAATTGGCATTTGGTGTGTACGCCCCATTATGCTGCATACACACCAAACGCAAAGCATTGCGTTCTTTGCTCTAGATTACTTGAGGGACGAACTTTGTGTCATACTATTTTTTTTACTTGAGTTGAATATTTTCAACTTGCGCAAAGACACATTTAAGGCGAAGCGCTATTTGCGCCGCCCAAATCACATCATTCGCACCGCCCTGCACAAGTTTGTGTCTATTTGTGTCTTTGCATTGACTTTGTATGTATCTAACTTATGCAAATCTATGGATTCGTTAAATATTAGGGCTGTCACTTTTCGTTCGAAAATCGATTGCCCAATCGATCGGACCAACCAAAAAAAGTTTCGAAAACAAAAATAGGTAATCGATTTTAACCAAATTAGTACACTATTAATTTTAAAAGAATTAAACAATAAAAAATATAGATGTAACAAAACTTACAAACAAGCAGAAAAAGAAAATAAAGAATTCCGAAAGTGCAGTAGGTGTGCGAAAGCTAGACAGAAAATGCCCAGCTATTTTACACACCTATAGTGTCACACTTTCAATCGCTGCATCTAGTGTTTTGCAAAGAAAATGGAGGACAACGTCAATAAACCTGTGAAACACGAGATAGCGTTGAAATTGTGACCTTACAGGAGTTATGATAAGGAGCCACCCTTGCGAGCTGACAGCGACCCGCTTTTGTGATGGAAGATTGGCAGTACGAAATACGTTTGTCTGTTATTTGGCGTTGAAAATGGAAACGTTTTTTTTAGACATGGAAAATCGATTTTACAATCATTAAAATGAACACTTATATATTAAAAATCGAAAAAAGTGACAGCCCTATTAAATATTTACATTTGCACAGACACGTTGGAGGCAAATAGCGCTGCCCAATTCTATTCACAATTATTTGCATTATTGCATTGACTAATCTACTCATGCAAATTGTTGAGTTCGCGTTTGGTGTGTACGCGCCATTAGGTGATCATGGGACCATTAGATTTGTTGTTTTTGCAATGTAATAGTGACAGTATATAATTATTTCTCTTTATTAGAATACAACCAGAAAACTGTAAAGAACTGTAAAAAAACGGTATAACATTATAAGCTACAGTTATAAAACTAAAGGAACCTGCAGGCTCTCTTAAACCTAAACCTAAATAAAATAAATCCTAATTTCTAATCTTATGACTTCTGAATTTCAGTCTCCTTAAAAGAGTTCAAGATTTTGTTCAGAAAATAGTTTTTTTGTATAATTACATATTTCCTGTATTTTTATTTGTATCTTAATACAGATGAATGGACATTGAAACTTTGCTAAATAGACAAAGCTGTTGATGGCCCAACTATGTTGTGTTATTGAATATGTTGTTTCCTGTAAGGTTCAGAGCTTGGCACTTCGCACAAATCTCCAAGGATCACTTGCTGCTCCCCATAACATCCAGATCAAGCCCTCCCCTCAAGCCCAGACGCTGGTGACCCCTCTTCCCAAAATGTCTATTTGCCCACTGAAGTCCACACAAGTGTCCCAAAACCTGATCGAGACTTCTCGAAGTGAGGCACTTGTGACCAGCGTCTCTCAGCCACTATCATCCCACTCACTCATTGCTCCATGTAAGTAACCATGTCACATTACATTACTGTTACTATTTTTCATGTAGTATACAACATTTGAATTGTTATATAATCAAAACTGAAAAATTCGTGTTTGCTACTAGCAACATATTCCCCAGTCCAGTCTCATACACTGGTCAGACATCATCTGCATTGCCATCCCGGCCAGAGGATGGCGCCACACCAGCTCCTTATTCAACAGAGCGCCACTGCTCAAAGACAGGTCCAGCCCATCGCTCTGCGCGTCACACCACGAGGCATCTCTCCTCCACCTCTCGCCTTGCAGACCCGCACCACTCCCTCGACAGCCACCGTCCAGTCACAACACACAGAGTTCCTCTCAGTGCCCTCCTCCACAAATCAACCAGCCAATCAGCAAGCTGTAGTCTCTACCTCCACGCCAACACTCCCCGACCCGCCACCCCTTCATCTGGGTCCGGTATTAGACCCGGTCTCTCAGTATACACCACTGTCCTGTCCCCCACCTCTCACCATGGCCCTGCCCAGGCTAATGCAGCCACCTAGACTGTCTCTGCGCTCCGTTCAGACCGTGGCTGTCCAGTCTGATCATATGCTGGTGTCCGAGGAGGAACTTCCAGCTGCTGAAGCTCTGGTTCAGCTTCCTTTTCAAAACCTACCGCCACCACAGACGGTGGCCGTGGACTTGAAGCTGCAGCCTGCCACACAAACAGAAGCTCAGTCGGTTAGTTTTCTTCATAGCTTTTTAATAATTGCATAATGCTATTTCAGTTTTAAGAATCTATTATGGGATGTTACAGGCAACTCGGTTGTTAAAAGAAAGTGAAGGCATGAATCTGGTTAAGGATGCGTTGAGGAACAGAACGCCCACCCCGGCACCAACATCCCCACCGGTCGAACCCCAGACATGCTCTGATGATGTACCGGCTCAGCCAGAAAACTGCACAGGTATGTGACACATCCACACATATGTCCAACCCTTGGTCTGATTTTGGTTTTAATGCCCATGTAGACCTTAACCAGCAATATCCTGTGCACAACGGATTAACCTGAACTCTATCCATAGCTGATCAGGACCAACCCAGCGTACCGCCCGTGAACCAGTCATCGGAGGACCCCACATACGCCAACAGTTTCCCCCCTCCCCTCCTCTCTTCTGCGGTAAGAAGGTTTCCCCCAGCCAGCCTTCCGGGGAACCCTGAGGGTCAGCCCTCACAGGCCATCGTTAGACCTCACATCCTCACACACCTCATTGAGGGCTTCGTCATCCGAGAGGGCCTGGAGCCGTTCCCGGTATGTCCACTGGTTGACAATGTAGAAAGGCGCACAGGCGCCATGAGGCCTTAATCATGCCCATGGTTAATGAAGCCATGAAGCTCAAAGATCTGAGCAGAGAGTTATAAGGTGAGGCTAAGTGAAGGTCATGTACAGATCAACCAGTCCCCATTTGGAGTCCATCGCAAAGTGCTCCACAAACAAATTGCAAACATAGAACATCTTTAAAATCTCAACAACAAATAATAATAACTCCTTGAAGAACAATAGGGTCCTCGCATCTCGGGCCCTAAAACCCCACAATGACACTGAACGGTATTGTATGCCCTGTGTTGATGCCCTGTCTTTTCATCAGGTCAGACGTGCCTCCCTGGAAATGAACCTGCAGGCCACATTACCAGAAGATGGAGATACTCATGGAGAAACAGTCCAGGATGACTGTATGATGGATCCAGACAACTCGAGTGATTCTGACATTGATAACCTACCTGCTGAGGATGGTGGGCACCTTACCACCCAAAGTTCCTTAAAGTGCATTTAAGTTATATTTGTGCTTGGCTACTTTGATGCATCTCATCATCTCTTTTGTTTTCAGAGCAGACAGTCGAAAAAGTGGCCAATGTGTTGGAATGCGAGTTCTGTGGGAAGAGAGGCTTCGCTCAAACCTTCCTCAGATCCAAACGCTTCTGCTCCATGGCGTGTGTCAAAAGGTGGTATTCTCGTAGTAGTTCACGTCCTTTTCTCACCTACAAAACTGTACACCCTTGCTTTGACAAACAGCTCTCGCACGTCTCTCACAGATTCAATGTGAGCTGTAAGAAGCGTCTAAACCTGTTAAGGATGGATAAACTTAGCCGCTGGCCCCACAGACCCACGGGAAGGCGTGGGAGACCACCCAGTCGTATAAACAGCGGCTCTAGGGAACACTTTTTCAGAAAGGTCAGTCTAAACCAGGGTTGTCCAATCCTGCTCCTGGAGGGCCGGTGTCTCTGCAGAGTTTTATTCCAACCCTAATCAAACACACCTGATCCAGCTAATCAAGGTCTAACTAGGCGACTAGATACTTTGAGGCAGGTGTGGTGAGGGAAGTTTAAGCTAAACTCTGCAGGACACCGGCCCTCCAGGACCGACTTTGGACACCTCTAGTCTAAACAAACAACAAATGGTCTTTAAAGGGATAGTTCAACCAAAAATGAAAATTCTATCATTTACTCATCGCCATGCAATGAGTACATTTTAATTTTTAGGTGAACTATCCCTTTAAACCATGCGTCGCTTTTTATTACCATCCAATTTTGTACAACCAAATAAATCTTCTGAGATTGGTGTAGCACATTATATCCTTGCAGCTGCAAGAGTCCCATCCTACCGATGGCAGCCAGAGAGTGTACAATTCCTCAGTGTGGATTGAGAGGGATGAGGAAGAGGATCCACCGGGCCCAATGACAACCAGGCTGCGTCTTCAGACAGAGAGAGAGAAAGACCAGGACCGAGAGCGAGAACAGAGCCGGGTGGAGAGCTGCAGCAGCTCCGACTGCTTTCTTGACTTGAGGCCTTCACAGTGGAACGTTGAGAACGTCTGCTCCTTCATCGGTTCCTTACCAGGTAGATTAAAAATGCAGATCTTCTGCTCCACTAGAGGGCGCTGAATGGGAACCTTTAACTCTTGATAGTTTTAATAATGCATAAAAACCATAGACTGTGAAAAATATGGATGTAGTGTCCGTGATGTCACCCGTAGGTTTGTGAAATTCACATTCTGATAACTAGACTGACCAGTTTTCGCTGTGGTCGGGCTTACAATCACCCTTTTTTTTTATCTTCGGTTCAGTATATAGTGTAAATGTGTAAGTGGTAGCATCCAAAAAACAGGAAAATACAGCATGCAATAAATTGTAAGTACTTTAAAGTGTACCCCTGCTTGAAAAGGGTAAAAATGTAAAGGTTTTAGGTTTCATTCATTAGGTGTCAAAAAAGCTACCCTATTGGAAGTTTTAAATTAACAATCTTGGGGAGGTTTCCTGGACAGGGCTTATCGTAGTCCCAGACTAAAATGCACGTTTGAGCTGCCTTAATTGAAAAACACCTTGTACAGACATATATCAATGCCATTGTTTTTTGTCTCAAGATGCACATCAGCAGTGGCGGCTAGTGACTGCTCATCCGAGGGGCTCAAATTCAAAATAAGTGTGAGGAGTGTCGTGTGGTTCCTTTTTTCAAAATATGTGTTTGTTGCGTCATGTGAACCATGTGCATCACGTGTTTTGTCAAAATAAGCAAAACACGAGCGTCTCTTTTATCATAAACCCTTTAGACGCATCTGCAGCAGGCACTTATTTTGACAAGACACGTGATACACACTGGTTCACTCGAGGCGCAGAACACATATTTTGGAATTACTAACCACTTACATGACGGGCTACATACATGTTGTGATGAACTTCGCATCGAGCGCCCTTGAAAAAAGAAGTCACCGGCTGACACTGCACATCAGTAATGTTTTTTTGTAAGGTTTTATTTGTATGTATGAACTACCTAAATGTCCTAATATAACCAAGGCATAGTATAAGTTATTATAGTTGGTTATTTTTGGACCGGGGGGGGGGGGGGGGGGGGGTGTTTGATGAGCTGAAATGAGTTTTGCAGGGTGGGAGGTCTGTAGTTAGTAGATTGTCTTTTGCAGGACCATCACAATAAAGTGTTACTGACTATATATATTAGCATGATTCAGTAGTATTACTATAAACGGCGAAGTGTAAAGCTCAATTTGACCATTCCATTGATGAAAGTCCCCCCTTTCTGTATAAAATCTCCAATCATCAATCATATAGATTGACAACTGTCTGGGGGTGGGGCTCCTAGTCCGTACAGAGTTGTGAGGGACTGAACAAGCTGAAGCAACCTGGAAAAATGTTATTTTTAGAACAATTTGTGCTTAAGAAACAAATTATGGTACAGATGACATATTGAATTGTTGGCCGGGAATATTTTTATTTTAGCCAGCAATTTAAGAGCTATACGTGACCCCTTGAATAGTACGTGGTCTTACATGACTTAAATAGCTGTCACGTCACGTGTTGCAAATATGGCCGCCGAATGCTGTAACTTTCCCATAAAGGGCCAATATTATGCAAAATCCACTTTTACAAGGTGTTTGGACATAAATGTGTGTTGGCAGTGTGTAAACACAACAACCCTACAATGAAAAACTCCACCCACTGCTCTTTTTATAATACCTTGTTTCTCTTGTTAATGTGATGTCACACTGATAAAGCCACTAACTGACTGGTTAACTTTACCCAAAAGCTTTTCTAAATGTGTTCGTTAGCACTTTGTAGTACTTTTGCAGTACATATCGAATCAGATCTAGTTTTAAACGAAAGCAGTAGCTTATTTGCATTTAAAGGTACAGACACAAAACTTGGGGCAAAAATTGGGGCTGTAACAAATGATCTGGGGGTATTTTAAGCTAAAACTTCAGACACATTTTAGGCACACCAGAGACTTATATTACATCTTGTAAAAATGGGCATAATATTGGTCCTTTAAAGGGAATAATTCCACACTTTACCACTAGTCTCGTGTCTTAATAGTATTAACAATTTGTGTTTGTTATCAGGGTGTCATGACCTCGCTGCAGAGTTTCGCTCACAGGAGATTGATGGACAGGCGCTGTTGCTGCTGACAGAGGATCATCTCATGAGCGCTATGAACATTAAACTGGGCCCTGCTCTTAAAATCTGTGCACAGATCAACACTCTCAAAGCAACTTGAAGACTCTCGTCCTGTCCGATGTTTTGAATCTCAGATGTGGTTTGTTCGCTCTCAGTATGATGGTCATACTGTCCTATCCTGCCATAATATAAATAAGGATCTACATCCACTTAAGTGCCATAGTTCAATAAATGTCTCCATTCTATCGATACGGTTCGCTTTCGTGAGGACCCTGCCCTCTTTAGATACCTCAGACAAGATCTGTTATGATGGATCTCTTTCCGTTCAATCTGATTGTAAGGCAAGTTTTGTATATAGGTTTATTGTGATCTTGCATTTATAGTAAACAGACTGAGGGATGATATGCAGTAGCTGGAAATTGGCACATGATGTACAAAGTATTTAAAACAAAACATTTACACATAAATACTCTTTTCAGAATAACTTGAATGTTTGCAAAAATGCTAAATATATATACAGGTGTTGTAAAATAAAGATTTATTAATAAACAACAATAATTAGAGTCTTGTATAAAATTTTCATGTGCATGAAACCAGAAACGTATTTGTAGATATAACAGCAAAAAAAGGCATCTGTACCTTTATCCCTTCACAGAACAATATTAACCATAATTCCTAAAAAAAGAGAAAAATAGGGTTTAAACTGTATATAAAGGCTTGATATTGCTATAAATAGTAACAAAGTAGGCGTCATACTTTTTATAAAACAACATAACCTATGGAAAAATGCATTAGCTCACATAAGGCACATATAAAACAGAACCTTACTTTCATGACGTCAGCATCTGGATACAATTTAAAGCCATATACCAGATAAAGTCTAAAGGTTTTTCACAGTCACGGCAGCAAATAAACATTGATTTTTGCTGAGAAGCATTTCTTTGAACTCATTTCTTATATACAATGATTAGGTGCTGTCAAAATAGAGATTTTTTCTGCTTAAGAAGCTCCACGTTTCTTTAAAACAGGCATTGTAGACTCTTACTTTTTATGTTGCAATGCGATTTCTTTGAGCTTCATTTGTTGTTCAATAATCATATCGAACTCTTGTCTTTCTCTAAAACCAAATAGAAAAAACAATGACATTAAAACTCAGCTTTAATAAGCCTGACAACCTCATAAGTACTCATGTACCCGTACCTCTTACTGAAACACGGCCCGCTGCGATATTTCTCTTCCGCCTTCACCAAGGAAAGCCTGTGGACTCCAGCAATGGCCCGGATAATCGCCTATAACACATTTTGATTTAACTTATCTAATGTGGGAAATGCACAAGTACTGTTAATGTTATAAATATAAATGATTACCTCCGGCAAAAGCACATCCAAAATAAGCCTTATCCGGTCGGCCTGGATCTTTTCCAGACAGTCGTTTATCTGTGGAGAGCTGTTGCAGACTTTGTCTAGATAGCGGTACACTTTATCCACCTGCTCCTCATCCTCCAGGTAGACGTCCACCACTCGGCGCGTGGACTTTTTGACGGCTTGCATCCACTGAGACGACTCCTGACCACCGATCACTGCCTATACAAACCAGTCATGCATTATCAAGTTGCGAGTATATTACAATTAAGCATAATTTATGCAGCATGTTACTGTTCGTACCAGTAAGTGGGTTTCGACCCTTCGCCTGTTGACGATGAAGTCGACAAGCTTCTCATTGGCTCGATTGCGCGCGGCCCTGGCTCGGTCTGGTAAGACTTTCTTCGAATGCACATCGTCTTGTTCTTCAACAGTGATGTCATCTGTGTTGTCATCTGAACTGTGAAACTCCTGACTGGGGAAGGTGAGCACAGACTTCCCTTCAGAGAACTTCCTCCTCACCGGGCAACCTGGGTTGACAGAATCACACCCTGTCACTTCTGTATTTAGAAATGTAAGCTTTAGATATGAATCGCTGTCAGGGGGAGACCTACTGATGTCAGCTGCACAATATTCGATAAGGGAACCGGTGAAGGAGCCACATCCTGCCAGAACAACAGGAAATGTGTCAACAACTGTATGTGTAACATCAGAAATGGCAATTCACAAGCCTGCCTCATTTACAAGAAAATATTTAGCACAAGGGAGCTTAAATAAAGAGTTTACAATCCTCCTTATTTAGTGACAAAGCTGTATTAAAAGTGTTGATCTGTACGATATGTTGCCATGTGGCATATTGATCACAAAAAAATCTCAAAATATTAATCGATTTTTCTCATAAACGTATCGTTTCAATTCAGAAGACAAAAAATGAACCATGTGGATTTCTTTAACAATGGATGTTTGTGCTTCTTGTAGGTTCACTATGTTGGGCCCCATAAGAAGATAAAATGATAGCATTTAATATAAAATGATTCATTGGTGTTCAATTAAAGATAGGAAGTGAAATACATCAGTGATGAATGGGAATTTTTATATTTTAGTGAACGGTTACTTTAAAGGTGTCAAAGAATGCATTGATACAATATGTTACATTCTGTTCTCTGATATCTACAGTAGTGTGCAAAAGTCTTAGGTTACCACCACCAGACTTGTTGTTTTAGAAGTTTTAATGTCCATCTATATTTATTTTATTAATTAAATTAAATTAAATTATAAATGTCTTCTTCAGGCATTGTCAGTGTTTAGTGTAACCTCTCTTGGCACTAAACACATATTGAACATTTTTGAGCAGAATGAAGTTAAAAGACTGATTTCTTTAAAATTAGGATTTAATTTTATTTATGTTATAATCATGAATAATAATGTTGAGCTCTGCTCTGATTGGCTGTTTCACACAACAAGGCTCATGACTGGAGCTCATAAAGCAATCAGACCTTAAAATGTTTAAGCTTGTTTTAGACAAAGATACAGATTTTGAGGAACAACCAATTGTGCGGAGATTGGAAATGGATGTTTGTGAGTTGCTAGTTTATTTGTGCTTTTCAGTATGGATTTGCAAAACGTAAATTCAGCCTAAACGCTAGCATATAGCATTAACTAGCATATAGCACAAACTTAAAATTTTGTTTTTAGCATTGTAACAACATTGTAATTAATTGAATGTGTAATTTAATGTTGCAGCGTACATGCTGACTGTAACATCTGTGTACTTTTTTTTAAAGTAAATTGAATTGAAGAGGAAAAAACAGAAGTGTAAATACCAATGCGGATTCTATAGTCTGATATCAACTCCAGAGACCAGGTTATAGCACTGCCATACTTCTCCTTTGCTACGTCCTAACAGAAGGGTAAAAAACAAATACATACTGTAATGGTGGTGGTCGCCCCGAACAACCATTCAAATAAAATAAAATAAATATATATATATACACATTTACTTTAAGTTCGGGCGCCAGACAGGATGATTATTAGCCTGTCACTAATTAGTCAGTTAAGTACATTTTTAATTTCTACCCACCATTTACACACACACAAAAACTAATAATGTTAAGGTTTTAAATAAGAAGGCTTAAGAAACACACAGAAATACCTATAGTAAACAGTGTGATCATCCAATACAGCATTGACTACCAAGTAATAATAACACAGAATATATATTATTAATTATTATTATTAATTATAAAGATCACGTTCCATGGAAATATTTTGTACATTTCCTATCGTAAATGTATATATACAAAATTATCAATGGTAATATATGTAGCTAAGGACTTTTTTTTGGAAAAATTGACTGGTTTTGTGGTCCAGGGTCACATACATTACTCTTTATAATGATATATAACTTTACCACCAGTTTTTCAGATTCTTCACAGTCAAACGGCTTTAGGGTTCGCAGAGATACAAAAAACCTTAAGAAGAAAACAATGAGGTTATTAGAAGGAATGAAAATTACACCATCATTCAAAATATAAGACTCAGTTGCAAGTTTATTCAATAAACAAATATTCAAGCCTGTTAAGATATTTTTAATGGAAAGCAAGACAATGAATTTTTGGATTTTTGCAACCACACATACTAAGGGTGTCACGATTTCGATTTTAAATCGAAATCGATCGAAATTAAATCACAACCTCGAACTTCGAATTAAATAATGGGATCGTCGATGCTGCCACGCCCCCATGTCTCGTCCGGTCGACTTGCCAAGCGGGGGAAAATAAACCTAGAGGTGCCTTTAAAAACATCGGTCCAGCGGAACGCGATTTATATTTTAAACACGAGGGATGTATTGCTATAACTCTTTGAAATGCATATCATAAACAGGATTACTACCTAGTGATCTGCCTTCAGACAGAGCGCAGCTACCTGCACATACACGAGAGAGCCGCCAAGATGCAGCAGGTTTATATTTTAAACATAAGGGATAGTTTGCCTCAGCTCGCATGAAACACATAAAACTGAAAAAAAAAAATAGGTAAGGATTACTACTTTAGTTTATGTTTAGACTTTGGACAGATGCAAGAGCGCGTGCACGTGAGACAGAGAGAAGCGCAGCTGCTTATGACGCACTGGTTTTATTTCAGATGATAGGAGTCCAAGAAACGTGCATTAAGTCCATCTGCGTGCAAGAAGGAATCCTCCATCTCTACAAGCTCTCTCGCGTAAAGTAAAGCCCACAAACCCCCATGCGAGGAAAAGCACGCTATGTGCATGTTAATGTGAAACTATAATCATAATAATAATAATAATAATAATAATAATGGCATATAATTTTTTGTCTTTCAAAAAAAAAAAAATTTAAAAACCGAGAATCGAAATCGAATCGTGACATCAGAATCGAAAATGTAATCGAATCGAGGATTTGGAGAATCGTGACACCCCCAATAGTCTATATAATAATAATTTAATTCTTACCCTTTTCTCTTTCTCTTTTGATCAGTTAGGTAACCATCAATAAATACAATGCTGGCTTTTTTGCTCTTGTGATTCACACTTTTAACCTATAGAAGAGATGAGTGAGCCGTTAATGTTCTGCACATTAACATGAAGAGTTGTAAAAAAGAAACAAAACACTAAAAAATAGCTAAATAAGGCAAAATGTACGAGATTTTTTTTTAAATGTACATCCTGCAATCTGTTCAGTACCTCAGATCAATTGAGGAATTTCAAATGAAATGAAAATCAATCTCAAATCAATTCTGAATTGTGCGCGATACTGGTACTTACCACTGCTGGCCAGTAGGGATATTTCCTCAGTTTACACCACACACAAAGTCCCTCCGAGATTGATGAAGGCTCTGGAAACGTAGAATTCACATTAATCGATCGTTGACCAAAATAACAGATTTCCCAAACACCACCTACCATCTACTTCACTCACTTTTATTGTCCTGCCGCAAGAAACTGGGTAGCTCCTCCTCATCCTCATTATCCTGCTCCTCTTCATCCTCCTGTATGGAGAGGGAGTGGTAGAGAGGCTGGAACTCCTCCTGCAGGCTCAGCTCGATGGAGAGGTCAGAGGAAATGCTCTCATCTGATGGGTACAGCATATCAGATAATAATATAACATAATATAGATGATATCAAACAACACATCATATCATCTGTGACCTCTGATAATAATAAATATGCTAATGAGCTCTAATGCATTATGATAACAAAGACCACCTACTCGAGTAAAACATGGAGGAGACACATGGAGGAGACAGGGCGGGGAATAAAATCATTATTTAAATTGATCGACATAATATGCAATTTTAACAAGCATACCCAATTTCTGTTGGATTTCTGGATTCGGGATTTCCAAACAAAATCTACTGGAAAGAGACTTGTCATCCTTAAGCGATTCATTCAAAAACATTTCATTCTTCTTGCAGCGTTTTGAGGGCCGAGAAGACCTCGTCTCCTGTGGATTTCTTTTCCTCCGTTCTCCCGGCTTCCTCGCTGCCGTGAGTTTCCGGGGTTTGACTTTTCTTACCGGTTTGTCATCTGGGGAAGACACCTGAGAAGAAAACCAAATGAGAAAACTCATCACGCAACTAAGCAAGGAATTTCTATGTAGGGATGCATAACGATTAATCGCGATTAATCGTTTGCAGAATAAAAGTTTTTGTTTACATCATATATGTTTGTGTACTGTGTATAATAATTATGTGTTATACATGCATGTGTGTGTATTTATATATTCATAATTATTATACACAGTACACAAACATATATGATGTAAACAAACATTTTTATTCTGCAAACGATTAATGGCGATTAATCGTTATACAGCCCTGCATTATTCTGAATACTGGACATGTAAGGAATAATTGACGATGGGCCATTGAATTATTCGAAAATAATGCACACCCAGAATGGTAATGGTAACGTCACACCATGGGTGTGGTTTATTTTCGAATAATTTAAAAGACCGGAGTCAATTATTCCTCTTATACCACGATTTCCACAGACATTGCTAGACTTTGCTCTGGTGTTTATCTTAAGACATTTGACATGCCAGGTGTGTGTTTATCAAAAAATAATGCATACCTGTGGAACATTTCTAAACCACAGAACAAAGCATTCAACAGCCCCGTGGAATAATCAGCCCATTCTCATGAAATGCGTATAAATTGCACGCAGTGTGAAAAGTTGTGCAATACATACGCCAAATTCCAATTTTGCGTGCATATGATATGCCCTTCCGTTAACTTAATATGGCCCATCTATTTGTGTCGTTTTATGTATTGGCTTCTCATTTTTTCCATGTTTTTTACCACTGTCACTTGGGTTTGGGGTTAAAACAACTTTTTGTTACATAAAATTACACCCATACCCCAAATCTAACCATAAACCCAAGCGACAATGTTTTAAAAAAACAGAATAAATGTAGAAACCAACACATAAAATGACATTAAAGGATGTGCAGTATTAAGTGAACGGGAAGGACTGCCGTATCATATCATATCACGCAAATTTGGAATTTTGACGTATGTATTGCACGACTTTTCACACTGTGTGCAATTTATACACATTTCATGAGAATGGGTTGGGTATAATGTAGAAATAAGTGTGCTGAAGTTATAAAACAACAGTACATCATGAATACTGTTTGAAAATCAGCAATTTCACTTCCCCTTTACCTCTCACAAGTAGCCTAAAGCATCACTTATTATTTTCAGAAAACCGATACTAAACAAAATAATTTGCAATCTGTGTAAGACAAAGTGTAAGACAAAGCATTAGATATAAGGGATTTTATGTATATAGGCCGGCTCTATTTCAAAGAGCAGTCAATGATCATGTGATCACATACCTGTACTGGACTGCATTGTGTAATGTTGTGATGACTACTTGGTGAGCAGCTTATCTCTGAATCTGATTTTGGAGATCTGAGGCGTGAGTTGGGCGTTGAGCTGAGGAGAGGGCAAGGCTGAAGATCGCCCCGTTTTGGTGTGCAAGGTCCAGAACTACAAGCCTTATTAGTGTGACTGGAGGATTTCCGCTTGTGAGAGCGAGGAGATAACGCGGTACGCTTGTGAAGTGCTGTAGAAACATCAGAGGAAGTCTGACCCTTCTGTATTTTTTTAGAAGATCGTGTACATGTCCGTTTTGTTTTATCACTATTGTCCTTTGCTTTGAGTTCTGTACCATTATTCAGTCTATCAAAACAAGATTTGTTGCCAGCTACATCGTTTGGCGTGGCAACATCGCCTTTGTCAAAAGGTTGAACATCCGCTTTTGTTCTTCCCTTTCGAGATGTTTTCGAAGTCTTTGCTGGGTGTTTCTGGCATGTGGATTTTTTTGGCTCAGGTTCATCTGAATTTGAAGACACGTGTCCATTTGTGTGTCTTACTCGACGTGGAGGTTTTTGTAAACGGTTTGATGGGTCAGGACAGGCACTTTGGTTTAATGCTCGAGGTTTCTGCTTGTCGTTCACGGTTTCAGTTAACCCACATGATCCAGCAGCATGCAAATCTCGAATCTTCCTGGTTTTCCTACTATGCAAAGTGGAAGCGTTGTCGCATGAAGCAGGTGTGAGGGATTTAGGCAGGACTTCAGGTGAAGGTTGACCTATCCTGCGTGGGTTCTTTCTCCCTCGTGAACTCATTCCTGCAGGGACTGATGGCACAATGGTGGTCAGTTTTGTTTGGGTGGGTTTCAGAAAAACACACAATGTCATGTACTGATTTTAGTTGACTACTAAAATGGAAAACTATCATAAATACCAACTATTCAGCAGCTGTAACATATTATTTTCAATAAAAATTGGAAACAAATGCAATACATACGGAATTTTTACTTTATATATTACGATTTATTTATTTACAGACTCGCGTAATAGTTTCATTCTTAATAATATGCAGAAGCGACGCCCTTAAAACTGAAAGCATAACATCCAGTAATCTTTTAAGCATTGAATAAAACAAAAGAGAGCAAATTAAATGTAAATCAACACTATATGCTTTTTAAAAATATTGTTCATATAAATAATTTTAGACCTTGGTAATAGTTTCTGTCAACCCAAGCAAATCATGGAGCTTCAACTTTAGCTGAAAACATATCGCAAAATAAAACGCATCGTAAAGAAACCAATACGATTATAAATGCATTATTTAACTTACTACAATTTATTTTTACATTGCATCACAAATTAAGTATGTGAAGCAGACTAGATCTAAAAACTGCAGATGTTTTTGACTTGAATCGCAGTACGTTAGCATTAGCAGCTCCATGGAAATCGACGTCAATACGTCATCGCGCACTATGAGAAGACTTCACATAGCAACTGTTTAAAATTTGCAAAACTACGAAGGCTCTTAAATAAGTGAGCGATAAACACTTACTTGTTGGATTAACGTTAGTCGTTTTGTTTAGCTCATTGGATTAGGCTCGAGTGTTGATGATCAGTGTTGTTGTGAATCCGGAAGTTGGTTTACATGTTAAAGGAATAACAACAGATCAACTAATCCCATCCCTCCCTCTCGGTTCTGGCTAGAGGGGATACAGCAATGGCTAATCTCGCGAGATTCTGGGTTAATACTGGGGATAAAACAGCGCTTATCCGACAAGATTTTACGAGATTATGGCATTAGCTGTATCCCTTCTAGCCACAACCCTCCCTCCCGTCACAAACACGCTCCCCAAAACTTTCTTCAGTTTTCGTGTTTTATCATGATGTGCAATATTATTATTAACATATCCCTTAAGTATTTATAACAAATTCCATCTTCAGTTGAAAATATGTCGATACTTAAATATGAATATTAAAATAAATATGATTGTATTATTTTAAACATGTTTTATTTATTCACCTACCCACAGTACAGCAGTCATAAATATTCATTTAGGATTGTATATAAACCAGTGTAAATACATATTCATATATATAGTGTCACACATGTCTCCTTGCACCTAAACAAACATAGTAGCATAAGTTACAGAATGTGTACATTTACACACACCTGTATCTGTACATATTGGACACATTGTGTAAGAGTATACCACTAAAGCTTGTTTTTTTTATTTATGGTTGTTTTAAAATGTGACTAATAAGTAAAAGATATTCACACAAAATATGTCATCAGTTAAACTTTATTTCACTTTACAGCTTTAGTATGAAGGTCGCACTAAAATTAAGATAGGCTAATATGCAAAGATGATAGAGGGACTTCATTTAATAATTAATCTAGGTAAAATGGCTTTGATGTTGAAGACAAGAAACTATTCTGTCCAATTCGTTTCTGGACATCCTTGGTCCTGCAGTTCTCTCTGCAAAATTAATCAAATCAAATAAAACAGCATAATATGAAAAATGATCACGTATAACAATATATAACAGATATGTTTGTGTATTAGTCACTCACAGTTGTTTGGCTAGATAAGTTGTTTGTGTTTGACAGGCTTTCCTCTGACTCTCTGCTGCCATCTGCTGGCTGTTTGCGGCATCACGCAGAGCTGCGCATGCATCTAAGTGATGCGCTTCACTGCTCACATTCATCCACAGTGTCTCAATAACAGCTGTACACACATCAAAATAAATGTTACATGCATTTGCCTGTTTCATTCTAACGTTAACATAACATGAAATAACTATAAAAGTCACTTATTAAAAAAGTAATTTTTTCTTTATGGCCACCATTGCATATTATAATAAAAAAAAAACACAATATCTACATGCAACTCGTTGGACAAATATATAACAAATTCGAAAAATATGAGAATATATACCACTGGTTTAACATCACCAATGAGTTTTCTTTTATTCTTTATTAAGGCCTGTAAGATGTTATATCATCAGTCAATTACATACTGTTTATTTTCTAATCATCATATTGTATAATATTGTACAAAATATTTCCATATTAGCCTCCCATTCTTCCTACCCCGCTGTTGAGCCAGCTTAAAAGAAAGCCCTTCATACTCTTTCAGGTGCAGAATTCTTATGTTTTCCAAAGCTGTTAGATTTTTCTTTAGGGTCATCTGAAAAAAGATGGAACAAAACACAGCATTCATATATTGGTAACATACAGTTGCTTACTTTCACAAAGTAAAAAAAACAACCATTGTTGCAAAAAATCTGTATAAGATAGTTTACAATGATTTAAAAATAACCACCCTGCAACGTTCTAGGAACGTTATTTTAGAATTGCAGAAAAAAAAACATAAAAACGTTATGTCACGCCCCCCCCCCCAAAAAAAAATAACCAAAAGGCAACCAGATATAGAGGAACATTCTGTGTTTGCTGGGTGGGTTCATACAGTATATAATGACTTCTAAACAACAGCATTATAATCATAGCCAGGTCCAACATGTTTATATAATGTAAGCCTTTAATCAAGAACATACAGTTAAGAAATGCAAATGTAAACATGTTCAAAAATATTTATAGTGCTTTGTACAAGGTTGCATTGTTTCATGAAAGAAGAAGAAACCACATAACAGGAAAAATACTTAACATATAATGTAAAGAGTTGAATATATACCACTCAAAATGATAAGACTCACTCGTAGATTCAAACTCTCAGCTAGAGATGCATTTGTTTCTCTCTGGTCTTCGTGAATAGTTTCCAGCTCCTCTTGAAGTTCAGTCTGGTTCTCAGAGCTCAGCTTCAGTGTAGATTTAAAGTCGTTCTCCTCGTTTTCTTTCACAACTTTAACTTCTTCCATTTTTTTAATTAAAGCCTGCTGTTCTGCTCTGCACTGTTTAATGCTTGCTTTAGGGCTCCATGTAACCCAGACCACAATTACTATCAGAGACGCCATGGACCACAGCATAAGGAAAGCCGTAACCCATTTGTAGATGTTTTGGGCTGAGCTGGACCTGGCCATACTGACAGAGATGAAGCCAGTGTATTATACAAACCAAACTGACCCTCTACAGGGACGTTTATACCGTCAGAGTTGGACCAGCTGTGTTTTTCTTTACTGAGGCTGGTGTGACAGCTACATTAAGCATATCTACATTGCCATTTTTTCCTCTGTTCCTAATGGAAAACTAGGGAATGATAAGAGATTACTACTTTAGGTCATAAACTCTTAAAAAATGCTGGGTATTACCAGCGTTGGGTTAAATTAATCCAGAAAGTGTTTATATTTGACCCAATAATGGATTAAAATAATTAATCACAGGTTAAAGGCGCTATGTCACAAGATTTTTTTAAGATGTCAAATAAATCTTTGGTGTCTCCAGGGTACACATCTGAAGTTTGAGCTCAAAATACCATATAGATAATTTATTATAACATGTTTAAATTGACACTTTGTAGGTGTGAGCAAAAATGTGGCGTTTTGGGTGTGTCCTTTAAAATGCAAATAAGCTGATGAAATTCAAACACTGATCACAATGATGGTGGTTTGATGCAATTGAAACTCAATTGTGCTGGAAATGGTTTTCTCCCTCTCTCTCTCTGCACTAAATGGCAGTGCTGTGGTTGGATAGTGCAGATTAAGGGGCGGTATTATTATAATAAGAGCTCCTTATGACATCATAAGGAGAGCCAAATTTCAATGACCTAATTTTTCACATGCTTGCAGAGAATGGTTTACCAAAACTAAGTTACTGGGTTGATCTTTTTCATATTTTCTATGTTGATAGAAGCACAGGAACCCTAATTATAGCACTTAAACATGGAAAAAGAAATCTGATTTTCATGCCATAGCTTTTAATTACAAATGGGTTGGGTTCATCCTTTTTTGACCCAACGCTGGTGTATCTGGTTTTCCTGAAATATTACTTTTATGTGCTCATGGCATAGTGGCAAATCAAACCTATTAGATCACTGTACTAAATTTGTTCATGTGCACTTATTAAACAATTGCAAAACTTATGTCAAATACAAGCACAGCACATCTCAAAGAGGCGATACACTTGAGTTTAATCAAATGAAATCCATATGTTTATCCGAGTAACTAAACACGATTATGTTACAATGAAGATGGAAAAATCCTTTGTTTAATTTAATCTCTGAGACATCCAACATCACCAGGCACATTGAAATTAAGATAAAGAGTGTTTGCATTCAGCTCTTCATCCCCCAAATAAAGACGCTGTAAATGTATCCTTTAATTATTTTTATTTGAATGGATTTTTGATATGTATATAAATTTGTTGTAAATAAAACAAATAATGAGAGTACAGTACTATATGCAAACCAATACGAACATTGCTGACTTTACAAATGAGCTCGGTTTCCTGATCAAGTTACCGATGCTCATCCGCACATGGAATGTCATGCAAAAAAACAATGGAATGTCTGAAGTGTGTGTTTTAAACTTAAAGAAAAGAGTAAACTTAGGATATTTATTATTACAGAAGCAGCTAACTGAATGAGATTTAAGCAGAGTATTAAAATTTTGTATGCATCATTCAATAAAACAGTCAGAAGTGACTTAAATAAAATTAGTGTTGAAGTTGCATAGGCAAAGCAGTGCTTCACATCGGATGTGCGGCACAACGAAAGCAAAGAAATCTTGTTTATTTATTTTTTTAATTCCTCATAGAGGAACGTGTAGTGCATTATTCACAATTAGGGTTGCAAAATTATGGGAATTTTGGAAACTTTCCATGGAAAATACACAGGAATTGTTGCACACAGATGAAGACGAGTCATATGTCGTGGAAGCTAATGTTTGTAATGTTTAGCTTTTAAACATCAAAATAATTCCTTGAACTATTTCCAAAATTCCAGAGTTTGCAACCCTATTCAAAATGTACATTTAGTATGATTTGCTCTGAGTGCTATTTGATATCAATGCTCAAGTAGTATGAGTGAATGGTTTAATCCAGCAAATATATATTTTTCAGGTGATATGCAAAAATGCAATATGTTGACTTTAGCTGTAACAGCCTAGCATCACATGCGAATACTGCTACACTAAAAAATGCTAGGTTATTTTCAACCAACCATTTGGTCAAAAAGGGACAAACCCTGCCACTGGGTTAAATGTTTATACAGTACTTGTTCCAACAATGGATTAAAACAACCCTGCATAGGTTAAATTACATCTGGGTTTATCCTTTTTGACTAAATAACCCATCATTTTTTAAAGTGTATGCACGGGCAAACTGCTTATCTTCACATACACATGCCCTCACTTAGACTTAAGTGAACATTTTGCATTGCTTGCTCTTAGTTCTGGGTGCATAAAGGTGTAAACTCTTAAAACCTAAAGGCATTAAGCTTATTGCGATAGTCTTTTATACTATATAGCTGCCCCGCACGCACCAAGCAAAGATATTAGATATACTACATACAGAAAGCAAACAGAAAGCTTCATGCCATGCCAGTACTGCGTGCGTCATTTTCAGCAGAAATGGAGCGCACCAGCTCTTCCACCCAGCGCACCTCGGACACCATCTGCTCAGCCAGGACCTCATAGCGGTTCTCCAGACGACCGAATTTGCGTTTGAGGGCGTTGGCCGACAGCATGGCGGCCCGGGTGTCCTCCTGGCTCTGCCTGCGCAGGGATTGAGCCTTCTGCAGATCCTGTTTGATCTGATTCAGATCTGAGGCGATGCTCTCGTTCTCCTCCTTGTACCAGCTCTCTTTCTCCTCATAGATGGAGAGCAGAGCGGCCACGTCTTCTCTGCAGGAGCGCTGGTTCTTCTCCAGCTCTCGCAGACCGTCCTCGGCCACTGCTATCTCCTCCATGACCTGGGAGAAGCGCTCAAAGTTGATGTAGGTGTTGTTGGGAGGCATGCTGGAGTGAGATTTGATGGTGTACTCCTTCAGACGGGTGGTCTTCAGGCGCCTACGCTCCGGCTTGCGCTCGGTCTCTTCTGGCCTCACGTTACGCCTCTTAATCACCTGTAGGGGGCGACGCAAAGAGTAAAGAAGAGCACAAACGGCAACGTAAAATAACTCTGAAAGGAAATTATTAAAATTCGAACCTTGATCCAGGGATGCTGGAGACTGTCGTCAATTGTCATTCTCTTCCTGAAAGTGATAAACAAAATGAAAGTTACTGAATTGTTAATAACCATGAATTAATCCAGTATAACTTGTATTTATAAGTCTTAATTCCGTTATGAATGACAGGTGTGGCTTGTGAATGTTTATAATTATAAGAATATGCTAACTTAGGATCCTTGACCAGCAGTCGGCGAATGAAGTCCTTAGCGAGCTCGCTCGTGTTGCTGAAGAACTCTTCATCAAAGTCATAGTTGACAGCTGAGATGTTGGTGAGCGTTTCTTGTTTGGTCTCACCAAGAAATGGAGAAGCACCACTCAGACTGAAGAACATTAATAAAGCATTGACATTCATTGAGCTCAATGGCAAACCATGCAATTAAACCAGTGCATTACAAATTATTTGCATTGATACTTACAGTATATATGTGATAACTCCAATGCTCCTGCAGGTAAGAAAATGATATTGTTTAATATAAAACAAAAACACATCATATACACTGAACATTATGTATCAGAATCATACAACATTTTAAAACGAACAGGCACGACTGACTTACCACATGTCCGCCTCTAGGCCAAGCGGTTCATAATTTACAATTTCCGGGGCTAGAAAATAAATATTGTAATAAAAAAAACTCTTAAGTAATCTTTAATAGACAAAGTCACATAAAAGTGAGCTTTAATGCACTTGGGTACTTACCAACAAACTCAGGCGTTCCAAAGATGTTTTTAAATTCATTTCCATCTTTAATCTGATGTGCAATTCCAAAATCTATCAGCTTGATTCTGGGACTCGGAACGTTCTTATCCAGCAGCATTATGTTCTCGGGCTGTGAAAGAAGTGATGCAGTAATTCAAGACTTGTAGTACATTTAACAGAAAAAAATTAGAGACCGCTTTAAGATTATTTAAAGGGACAGTAAGTAGGATTTACCCCCATCTAGTGGTGAAATTGTATTTTGCATTCAAACGAATAGTGCTCTCTAGCGCCTCGCTTTTCCAAATGCGTGTTGCATCTACGGTAGCCGTTATGTACTAACTGAGGCCTTATCCACACGGACACGGGTATTTTTATAACTGTTACTTTTTTACGCGGTTCGGCCGTTCGTCCACACGGAAACGCAGTATCAGGGCACTGAAACACGAACATTTAAAAAAAAAACATTCAGAAACGCCAGTTGCAGTGTTGTCGTGTAGACAGTACAACCGGGGTTTTTGCTTCTTATTGGCCAACGTGGCTTTACGATTAGGGTTATATCACCGCCTGCTGGTGTGGTATGCTCTTGACAGCGCGTGATCGCATGTTTTTGCGTGTTTATGTAGACGGAGATTTCTTTTAAACTGAGCATGTGTGGAGGGGATTTTTGTTAAACCACAGGAGGAAAAACTCTGGTTATAAAAATACCCATGTCCGTGTGGACTAGTCCTGAATCTCCTTGTCCGTTCAGCTGGTTCACGTGTTCTGAACGAAAACGTGTTGTGGAAACGCGTTGCGGTAGGCTAGTGCTTTTTGTCGCTCTCTGCTATTATAGTTTTTCAATATGGCGGAACGACATGGAAGCCTCCTTGGACTTGGACCCATTTAATGTAAATAAAGAGAAGAAATGATATGCTTACATAAAATGTCAGATCATTGGCAAAGGTCATTTGACACCAATGAGGACATATTTATGAATGAAGACATTGATTTTGACTAATAAAATACTTAAAAAAAACTACACATTGTCCCTTTAAAAAAAATGTACTATTGGTATTTGTTTGAGTAAAATTATAATGTTTGCTTACTTCTGTCAACTACCAACAACATTTCTGCCAATTTCTTAATAAAAATGTTTTTATTTGCAGAAAATTGAAACCTGGACAAAGATGCATTGTTTTCAACAGCAAAGACAACTAGTTCATAATAAACGACACAATGCTAATGTTTTACATCTATTTTAGAAACAGGTCAAAAATGAATATTTGAAGGAATAACTCTAATTTTTTAATCACAACTTTTATGCGTCCTATCATGCTCTCAGTCTTTAACATTGCTGTTGGGTGATTTTGTCACTTCTAAAGGGCGATTTATAGTCGTGCGTAGGTGCTACGCCGTAGCTACGGCGTAGGCTATCCGTAGCCTGTGCATAGCTCTGCGTAGCCTGACGCGCACCTCACAAAATTCCTAACAGCGCGTCGGATCTACGCGGACCGCAAGCTCTGTGATTGGTCCACCAGAACCCCTCCCGTCAGGTAAAAAAACTGCGTCATAGGTATTTCCGGTTGAGACGGTGAAAACAAAGATGAGCCAAGTTGAGGAGTGATTTAACTCAAACTGCAACATAAGTCGCTGTTTATTTACTTCCATCATTGCTGGTCTTCTCAAATTATACACAACAAGTTGCTATTTCTTCTTCGTTTGTGGGTTAACTTGCTTAGCTTCTTCTTCTCTGACGACTTCTGCTGCTACTGTGGTTACACGCGTGATTACTGCCAACCAGCGGTTTCGCGTGTGTTTGCACGTCGATGCGGACGGCGACGCACAAGTATAAATGAAAACCGACGCGGAACCTACGCCGTCGCTGCTACGCCGTAGGACCTACGCACGACTATAAATCGCCCTTTAGGCTTCTAAGACACTGGACTCAAATGGTCACACTACTGATGATTAAACTAGCTTTGTTTCTAGTTCATTGAAGCCAGTATCACAATTACTTAAAAAATATTTTACGTAAATACATATCTAAATAAGAAATAAGCATCAACTAAGCAAAAATAAACCTTAAACTTTAACCTTGCACTTACCTTCAAGTCAAAGTGTGCAATGCGTTTAGAGTGAAGGTAATGCACTCCATCCAGGATCTGCTTGAGAAACTGTGTTGCCTCCTCCTCCGTCAGCGACTCCTTCTCAGCCAGGAAGTCAAAGAGCTCCCCTCCGGACACCAGCTCCAGGATCAAGATCACATCTGTCTTGTTCTCAAAGATGTCATGGAGGGTGATGATGTTGCTGTGCTGGATCTCTCGAAGGATGTTCACCTCTCGCTCGATCTCCTCTCGGCTCACGCCCCGTCGACTGGACGACAGCCGTCTCTTCTTGATGAACTTGGCAGCGTATTCTGTTCCGCTGCTCCTCTCTTTACATTTACGCACGATGGCAAACTGTCCACTGTGAATCGTTAACAACAAACATTAGCAGATTATAACCGATGAAAGGCCAAACAATGACATTTTCTAAAGAAATGTGATGTGGATGTTTGCTAGGGTGATAGCAAGGTGGTCAAAGCTATAGGGCTGCATAATGATTAATCGCAACTAATTGTTTGCACAATAAAAGTTTTTGTTTACATCATATATAGGGCGGCAGTGGCCTAGTGATTCATGTAGGTTGTCTACAAACCGGAAGGTTGGTGGTTCAATCCCCGGCTCCACCGGACCAAGTGTCGAGGTGTCCTTGAGCAAGACACCTAACCCCAGCTGCTCCCGACGAGCTGGCTGGCGCCTTGAATGGCTGACACCGCCGTTGGTGTATGAATGTGTGAGTGAATGGGTGAATGTGAGGCTAATTATAAAGCGCTTTGGATGGCCATAGGTCTGTTAAAAGCGCTATATAAATGCAGTCCATTTACCATATTTGTGTTTTTACAGTGTATTATAATAATGTGTATATAAATACACACACACATATAGACGGTTTCATCGGACGAATGTGTGATGACGCGATTAAGCGTCTAAGCAGAACTTAACTTCCGGTCTCTTTTTGTTAAATGGTCTGACTAGCTTTTAAACTGAACTCTGAAGCAAATACCTTGTCAAAAATAACACGTTTTGGTTTCCTAAAGACGAAAGAAGATGGCGATCATGGATTGTCTTTAGTAAAGATTGCATACATTATATAGTGCACATTTTACACAGAAACGTTAGCTAAGTGTAGTTTTTGATATGCTTTAGCTATGATTTGAACGAAGGTAATCTACCTGTTGTTTATTTTGCCTGTTATCAAAAATACTACTCTAAAATAATTTTTACAATATTGATTCTTAGCGAAGTTTACCGGAAGTTACGTTTGCACCACGAAAGCCGTTTGTTTATGTTGTTACTGCTGAAACTGTCTATATAAGAAATATTTACATGTGTACATTTTTTTTTTTGTGTATAACATAATTATTAAAGTACACACATATGAGTTAAATGAAAATGTTTATTCTGCAAACAATAAAGGGCGATTTATAGTCGTGCATAGGTTTTACGCCATCAACACGGCGTAGGCTATCCGTAGCCTGTGCGTAGCTCTGCGTAGCCTGACGCGCACCTCGCAAAAATTTTAATGGCGCATCAGATCTACACGGACTGCAAGCGGTGTGATTGGTCCACCAGAACCCCTCCCGTCAGGTAAAAAAACTGTGTCATAGGTATTTCCGTTTGTGACGGTGAAAACAAAGATGAGCCAAGTTGAGGAGTGATTTAACTCAAAGTGCATCAAAAGTCGATGTTTATTTACTTCCATCATTGCTGGTCTTCTCAAATTATACACAACAAGCTGCTGTTTCTTCTTCGTTTGTGGGTTAACTTGCCAAGCTTCTTCTTCTTCTCTGACGGTCGCGCTGCTACTGTGGTTACACGCGTGGATACTGCCCACCAGCGGTCGCGCGTGTGTTTGCACGTCGACGCGGACGACGATGCAAAAGTATAAATGAAAACCGACGCGGAACCTACGCCGTCGCTGCTACGCCGTAGGACCTACGCACGACTATAACGAGCCATTTAGTTGCGATTAATCGTTATGAAGCCCTAGTTGAAGTCTCGCACCTAGATATTACTTGGATCTCTAATACAATGCGAGTAATTTTTTTTCCTGTTTTCATCTCCCAGGCAATGTAAATCATTTTACATTTATGCATTTGGAAGACATTTTAATCCAAACTGTTCTTGTCGGCAAAATGTGCTATAGAAATAAAATTGATTGATTGATTGAAACTGATTTACATTGCATTACAGGTATTCTTTTTTTATCAGTTTGTGTGTTGTTTCCTGGGTTCGAACCCATGACCGTTTGCGTTGCTAACAAATGCTAACACCGAGCTACACAGGAGCACAAATTCTGTAAGTATAATTCTGGTTACAAAGTAATAACAGAAAAACTGCAACGTTTGTATTTTCAAAAGTGAAACATTGAACAACCGTGACGTTTAATAATTGAGGAACTCAGATGCATAAACCTCTAAACGCCACCTCTGTCAAAAATGAGATAGTAATGTAACCGAATGCTCTGCATTTATTATACGTTCATTAAATACTATAGTTTAAATATGCTTAATCCCAGCCTCAGAAATATTGCTTTGTTATAAAAAAAGTGAATTTACAAAAAAACATAAGAGACGCACTTAGAGGGTTTTGCGCATTTAGAGGTTTTTGCATCTGAGTTCTTCAATTGTTTGAAAAGTAATAGCAATAGTGATGTTTGATTGCCTGAACACAGAGGTGTAAGTTCAAAAATGAAAGTGCTGCACAAAGCAACCCAAGAGAATTCTGGGCTGGCTGCAGTATTGAAAAAAACTCACTGGACCATTTGGGAGTGAGCAATGAAAAGAGCGAGAGCATTATGCATTGTGAATCAGTGATGTCATGCTGCAGCAGCACTACCATATATAGAGAGGCTTGATTCAATGCATGTAGATGATTGTGTCAATGTGCCGCAGCTGTATTTCAATTCCAAAACATTGTGATTGCGATAAAACTCTTGATTCTTGCAATTCTGTTTGTTTTTATACTGCATTGAGATGTACAAACACACCGTGTTGCTATGGCATCCCAAAGCCAAACAACTGCCAAATTGTGCCAATACAAACAATAACCTGCCGTGTATTTATTCATTCTTACATAATTATAGCATCTAACCATACATTAACAACTTAGGCTAATCTTGGTTTGTGTGAGATGCGTGTACTTGTAAAGAGTGATACCTTACCTTCCCAACTCCTCTCCCATTTCATAGAAAAGCTCAACATTCTCCTGTCTGAAGCCAGCCATGATTCGCTGACTTCAACTGACCAGTCTGCTGGAAAACAAGTTCCTGTTATACTTTGTTAAACAAAGTACTTGACAGTATTTAATTAAATAATTAATAGTGAAAATAATAATAATAATTAAATATGCTACCAAATTACAGAGATGGCAATAAAGGCAGTGGGGTAACAGATAAGTGGGGTCTTTGAAGGGTCCACAGTATTTACTCTTGACCTCACAGGAAGTTGGATTTTAAGACATTCCATTGCTGTTCACGTCACTTTCATAAACCAGAGAGCAGGCAGACCCTAATTCTCATTCACCCATTTGCTTTATTTTTTCTCGCTTACATTAAACTGTAAATATACTCCTAACTGAAGTGTTAAAACTGTACAGTAACATTACAGCTTAAAAAAACACACACAAACCATGAATACAGAAAAGTAATCGATTAAGTCTACTTAAAATCTGTAAGGTTTTATAAACCAGGAAGATGGACATTAAAGGCAACGATTTAAGATACGGTGGATCCTCTGTTTACTAAGAATACTGTGGGCATTATTTTAATCCACAAGATATCTACCGGTAACACACTTACTTCAATGTAGCCATCTGGCTGGCTGGCTAACTCCTCTAAGACGAGCACCGGCAGGCTAATACATACGCTGACACACAAAACACGCAGTATAGAAACGTACAATTTCGTCCCGTCAATGTCGTGTTTATACTATCAAAGTTGTTATCTAGAATACATGAAAACTAAGTTTCTTTACATACCTTACCGTCCCTGCATTCCTCAGCCAATAAGTATTTTCCGGTTGCTGACTACGCTCTGGAGAGGCGTGGCTTGCTGATTGACGTCGCCTGGACTCCACCGCAGGATGACGTCAGCCTGCCAGGTGTTCGTGCACTTAAAGCTCTGGTTTTAGTTAGAAAACTTGTTTGGGCTTGTATATTTTACTGTTCCTTTGATAGTGCTGCCATAAAGTCTCATAACACACAAAGGTTTACATATAAGAAGCATAATAAGTTTTTATAGAGGTTAAACCACCTAAGCAAATACTATTGGTTGTTGAATTGCGATGTGCTTGACCTTCATGATGCAATAATAAATAATGGCAATTCATTCATGAGTAGTGAAAATAGGTTTATAAGGTTTTAAGGTGGTATTGACATCTGTCTCGTCAGTGATCCAGATGAGTAGTCAGCCTAGACGGGCAGCTGTTTACTTCTTGTTTTAACATGCCTCTATTAAGTCCATTTCTATTGGCTTTTGTTGAGGGGACAGTCCCTATTCGAACAATACAAACTTACTATCATTATTATGCTTATTTGTTACTGAGACTGCAGTCTAAATCACATAAATATACACTTTCTTAATATATGATACTAATTGCATGATTTTAAGTATGTATCAGACCAGTCCTAAGAAAGCTACATTTTTAGGGCTTTTAGTGTACACATTCATAGGATGTTGGCTGAAAGTGAACAGATAACATCTTTGAGGAGTGGTTTGAGGACTGTTCCAAAGCAATATACTATAAGTTTAAAATATATCTCATGTAACCATAATAGCAATAAAAAATTAGCACTATATATACAGAGATGACAAAAAAATCACCTCAGAAGAATTTGTAGATAATTACATCAATCATTTGACGATTTTGCAAATTTTTATTTACGTTTAATTATATTTACTTTTTTACTTAAATTTAATATAGTGCTGCTCTTTTTTACGTCATTGTTATTGTATCATATTTTAGATATTAATGTTATTTTTTCTTGTTCATGTTTGTGCTCTTATTTGTTAAAGGCGTGGTTAACAACTGATTGATTGGATAAACGGCCAATAAGTCAAGACATCGAACCAATCAGAATGGTTGTACAGAATGTGGGCGGGCGGTGGTAACAGCTGATGCTCAGCTTGAGTCGTAGGAGGGCAGTGCGGATGGGGAGACGACAACAACCGCAAGGCGTCATGAGGTTTTTGTCAAGTCTCCTTTGGGCAGCTCTTTTGGTTGAACAGGTAGGAGGCCGACAAAAGCACTCGTATTATTTTCAGTTCTCCAAAAGAAGGGTAACTTCACCTAATATTTTTGCCGATTATGAACTGGCAACATGCTAAGTATGGTTAGCTTGCGTAAGAGTCTGGTCCTCTTGCATGTTTGGGGCCCTCGCGTAGAATACCGCTGTTGACATGACACTTCACTCTTTGTTTTTATTGTAAATAAAACTCAAAACACCGATCGCGATCGCCTTGACTCTAACACTATTTGTATCTTTTCTGTTCTTTCACGAAATGTCTTTGTTTTGATTTGGCAGACAGACCGTATGTTTGTTTATTTACTTATGTGAGTCAGAGAGAATTTGAACATCTGTATTTTACAGCATTCATATCCTATGCTGAATCCGTTATTATACCTTTTAATATCCTTTTATTGAAATACTGAATTGTATTAGACTATGACAGAAAGAAAACAGGAAAAATAAGCAACATATTTATATTTACTTAAGCAAATGAGAGTCGAAGTATTTCGAAAGAGAATAAAAAATATTTAAAATGTACCTTGTTTTCTTTAAACTAAAATGTATGGTAACTTTTTTGTTCAACTTTACAATAAGGTCTCATTTAAAAATGATGTTAAAGGCACAGTATGTAAGCATTTCATCAACATGTAAAAAAATCTATTTTTATTTATCTGTTATCCCAAATGTTTTCTCATAATGTTTGTATTTCAAGAAATGTGCAAATGTTAACCAGTGTAACTTAAAGGCAGCATCTCCCATCATTCCACACTTCTTAACAGCATCATCAAGCTATGCCAGGACATAACAATATATTTTTCAGCATTTATTAAAGGCGGAGTGCACCTAAACATACACGCCCCTTCCCCAATGGAATCTGGACCTTCTTTTGATAGACTCGCCCCACACATACTCAACCCCGGCAAGGATGTCGGTTAGTAGAAACGCCCCTTACTGCTGATTGGCTACAAGTGTGTTTTGGTAGTCGGCCCGACTCCCTTTTCCAAAGAGTTTTCAAACATTGTGCAATCCGCCTTTAATCTTTGTTAATCTAAAAGGGATCGCACACCGGCCGCACCGCTCAGCGCTGCGCCGTTCTAAATCAACTGAACACATTGTTTTCTATGAGTATACGCACACCGGCGCCGCCAGGTGGCGCCTGTCCGCGCCGCCCAGCTGTGACTCAGGAAGTTGCTCAAATCCCTGTCGCGCCACACAGCGCCACTCACATAGTTTAACATTAAATAACATCATATTTGTCCCAAATCATTAACGATTAACATTGGCTGCTAACGTATATTTTGCATTTTGAAGTAGACGCTATCTGACGAAGCTCGTGCTATTTAATGTGCACTTCTGGTTTACAATACCTCCGAGTTCTCCTAAGCACGACGCGGCGCTGCGTGGCGCTGAGCTGAGCTGCGCGGCCGGTGTGCGATCCCCTTTAGTTAATACAGATACAGTTCAATATCAGGGCTCGAAATTGCGACCATTTGGTCTTGGAATTTAATTGACGTGGCCTCAAAATATATTTGGGAGCGATTGTGCGAAAAAGTCTTTACGAAACATTTGCATATAATGTGGAATAATTTGCGAACTTCTCATAGAAACGTCACCAATGAAACTTTACACAGATGACTCAGTTTCATGCTGTTTTTGGCATATTATATTATATTTAGAGCTCCTGTGAACGTTCACGCGGATTTCATTGTTTCATTGAAAAATGCGATTGTCAAATACACACTGACAACCCATCAAAATAAAAGTCTGTTGAGCGTAATGAAGTTGATTATTTTAGAAAAGATCAATTATTGCTTTTTATGAATTCAGTTTATAAAACATGCTGTTTGATAAGTGAAATGTAATGAACCCTTAAAGAAAATAAAAACACAGAATCCAGAAAATTTTTAATAGAAAAAATGGGATTTCTGAAAATAAAAAAACTACATTTTATAAATTATTTAAAATAGCATTAAATTGGTTTTATAGTGCCCCATGAATCTACACGTTTCAAGCAACAGAGCTTTTTTTAAATGGGCCAAGCACAAGTCAAGTGTGTATCAGATATTTTCAGCTTAAAGCTTTTAATATTCAGGAATGAAGAAGTTGTGGTCCTACTGCAATTTTCAATGGATGCTCCTAAATTTTTGCTGGTGCTCCCAACTTTTAAATTTGGGTGCACCAGTGCTGCCTACTAAAAGCTACCTACTACTTCATTTCGAGCCCTGAATATTCATACACATTAAGGTTGTTTCATTTAAAAAAATATGTATTATTAAATTGTTAAATCAAGACAAGTCATATTGTACTGTAGAAGTATTGTTTATTGTTAGTTCATTGTGATAACTAATGCAGTTAATTCATGATAACAAACACAACCTTATTGTAAAGTGTTACCAAAGTTAAAAACCTTTATGCTCAGAACTCCTCTACAATACATAAAACTTAGTGCATTCAAGGTTTCCATTTTTACACTTCACAAACCCTTTATCCAGTAACCTGAGTGGTGTCGGTTCCAATTCACAGGTTTTAGGCGAATATGGCATGGCACATTTCAGTGACTGGGGAAACAACCAAGGCAAAGATTACTGCATTTTCTTCAACTCTCAGTGGGCTCGACTACCTCAGGACCTCAGTAAAGCAGTTAGTGTCTCTTTATATTTTTAACACACAAAACATGCACATTGTACTGATATTATTGATTTCATTTCAAAACTATGCCAATCACTTTTTAATGTTAAATCTAATCAGGAGATATGCAAGTGTAATCCTTTCTACAAACCAGTGACTCTTTGTTTTTTAAAGGCACGAATGGAGACCTATAATCTCACCACATCTGTGCTCTGCTCACCCTCCGACGTACCCGAGGGTGGCTTTCTGAACACCATCCCAATGGTGATGAGAGGAAATTGTACTTTTTATGAGAAAGTGAGATTGGCACAGTTGAATGGTGCCAAGGGAATTCTGATCGTCAGCAAAGATAGACTGGTGAGTCAGTATAACACCACAAAATTGCTATGACTAATAAATCATATATATTTCATAAATATTTGTATTTCTTTCTATTTGAAATCATTTGCAGATACCGCCCATAGGCAACGAGTCCCAGTATGAGGAGATAGGCATCCCAGTGGCTTTGCTCAGCTATAAAGACATGCTGGACATCAGTAAGGTAATGTTTCATTAAGCATTTGGTTTGTTACTTTTTTTTATGTTATGTACTGAATATAATTTGTACTACTATGTACTAAAGTTTGTGAGTACTTATTTAGCAGGTTTATGAATTCTCTGCCAACACATGAATGATAGCATAAAGGATCAGTTACACACCAAATGTGAATCGCTTACCCCTTTGTACTAGTCACTTTTGCCCTTTTGCTAGTTACTTAAAGTGTTGCTTGTAAGAATGATGATTTGAAAGCAGCATATAAAGTCATTTCTGCCTCTTTTATCTAGAAATTTGGTGAGAAGAGGCAGGTGGCCATGTACGCACCTCATGAACCGGTGGTGGACTACAACATGGTGATCATCTTTCTGATGGCTGTGGGCACTGTGGCCGTTGGAGGATATTGGGCTGGCAGCAGAGATATTAAAAAGTGATAGTTGTTTCTTTTTAACAAAATATTAATGGCACTAGGGTATTTAAACAATATAATGAGATTTTTTGTATATTTATTAGGGATGTAACGATTCAATCGCGGTCCCCATTAAAAATGCCTGTCTGAAATCGATTCTGAATCGCAAGGCTGCGATTCTTTGTTTTATGCACAGCTTGTGCGTGTACTACGGCATTTGGTCAGTAGGAAGTCCTTATCAATCTAAAATCATTATGAGTCGGAGTCGTTTATAACGTGCATTTAAAAAAGCAACACTCGTTAAGCAAAATCATTCAAAATTTTCTTTATTATCATGAAAATACCTGAAATAATTTGAAGAACAGCGTATAAATATTCCTGTGTACTGTAGACATTTCCTGGAATAGTGTTTGCAATGATACTTCTTGTGTGGCACACAGGGAGTTTCTGCATGAGAGCGCCCCCCTGGCGTTCGGATGTGCCGGATTTCACCGTAATTCATTCAAATTCATTCATTGAGAAAACGCGCATTTGCACCGTTAATCGTTACACCCCTAATATTTATATATATTTATATGTTTCATAGTTTGCAAATATTTAGAACTTATAAATGTAGGCACATTAGAAATACCCCCAAGATCAATAAATAATTTGTTTCATGTGTGCAAACAAAAAGGGAACAAAACATAAAATGATTCACATGCGAGTAACTGTTCTGGAAAAATTATTGGATGTCTGACATGAACTTACAATTAATTGTGGTAAAAAGTGAAGAAATGCTTTTATTTTTTTACTGTCTTCAAGGGATAGTTCAGCCAAAAATGATATTAAACCCATGATTTACTCACCCCCAAGCTGTTCGAGTTGCATATCTCCATCGTTTTTCAGACAAACACATTTTCGGATATTTTAGAAAATGTTTTAGATCTTTCAGTTGATTAAATGTAATGTTACGGGGTCCACGACCTTCAAGTCCAAAAAAAGTGCGTCCATCCTTTACAAAATAAATCCAAACGGCTCCAGGATGATAAACAAAGGTCTTCTGAGGGTTATCCGCGTGGTGGTGTTGTAGAAATATCCATATTTAAAACTTTATTAACGAAAATAAATACCTTCCGGTAGCGCCGCCATCTTAGTCGCGTCCACATTCAGGATGAGAGCTTACGCAGCCTACGGAGGCTACTCTGCTGCTGCTCTGTGCCCCCGCCCTCCGAATTTGTCATTCGTCACTAAGAAAAGTGCGTACACTACGCTAATACTCTCTCCTGAATACAGAGGAGTCTAAGATGGCGGCGCTACCGGAAGGTATTTATTTTCGTGAATAAAGTTTTAAATATGGATATTTCTACAACAACAGAATATCATAATATCATTTAATATCATTTTTTGCCGAACTAACCCTTTAACAATAAGTCGTAAGTCCTAATAAAGTCATTGTGCAAAATTGTTTAAAATTTGTTTAAAGAGTAACTAAACCCTTAACCAACTTTTTTTAGTTAATGATCTGTAAGAATGGTGCTTTATTAGTGCTGTTCATTGATTTTAGTAAGTTTTTTGACATTTGGATATAACGTGTTCCAATACTATAATATATGGTGTAAAAACGTCTGAGTGCTGCCCTCTTCAGGTTGAACGGTGGCTACTGCAATTGAATTTTCCTATTGGATGTTGGGTCCAAAAAAGAACTCGTGACGTAAGCAGGTTCAAGCTCACCACGCCCTTGTTACGATCTCACCACACACTTGGTACGAGCTTAGTTCGTCCCCTCTATCTCCGTTGGGATCTGCCCACTTTTCTTGCATTTTTCAAATATTGCCAGTGGGTGGAGTCAGGCTCCGAACAGGGGTTTAGTTATGCTTTAATGTTACTTTTTGTCCTGTGTTTGTATCGGCAGGCGTTACTTGAAGCACAAGAGGGACGAAAGTGCTGACAAACAAGATGAGGAGACCGTTGACGTCACCCCCATCATGATTTGTGTATTTGTGGTCATGTGCTGTTCTATGCTGGTGCTCTTGTATTTCTATTA
Organism: Misgurnus mizolepis; assembly: GCA_025389145.1. NCBI lineage: Eukaryota > Metazoa > Chordata > Actinopteri > Cypriniformes > Cobitidae > Misgurnus > Misgurnus mizolepis. Next base: position 55,678,528 of record JAIFKI010000002.1, read on the forward strand.
CGATCAATTGGGTAAATAAATTATTTAAATAAATTTTTTCAGCAATCTATTTGTGTTTACAGCGATGATGACGCAGCTAATTAATTTTCTCTCCATCTTTCGCTTTCACACAGTCTATATGACCATAGCCACATTTTGTTTGGCGTCTGCGGTTGGACTGTACAGCTGTCTCTGGCCATTTGTTCGACGAATTCCTATTGGGAAATGCAGGTTAAACATGTGAATTATAACAACAAGACAATGTGTATATATATATATTGTGAAGGATATGCCTTATATTTACGTCTGATTGTTGATAGGATACCTGAAAATAATCTGCCGTATTGCCACAAGCGGCCAGAGGTGCGAATGCTGATCCTTTCAGCCTTCTGTATAGGAGTCAGTGTGACCTGGGGAGTTTTCCGCAATGAAGATCAGTAAGCAAAATTAAACCACTTCATCAATATGCTGCCCTAACTGTAACTGAGAAAAATGACTTTAAAATTTATACATGGGACTTTTAAATGGGACACAATAGATCCAGGAGACTTTGTCACAAGACAGGACAGATTTATTTTATCAAATGTTTTGTTTTCTGTGCTTTCCCTTTGTATGGCAGTATGGGTCTCAACATTTTTTTTTTAAGCTTTTTTACTGTATTACTGATTTTAAAACTATGTTTTGTAGATGGGCGTGGGTGCTTCAGGATGCATTGGGCATTGCGTTTTGTCTCTACATGCTGAAAACAATCAGACTGCCCACTTTCAAGGTGAGTGAGGATGCTGCCTAATATTGCGTTCATTTCTGTACTACCAGGTCAATCTTATCATGTTAAATATGTTTTTCTTTTTTATAGGCCTGCACACTATTGCTGGTTGTCTTGTTTGTCTACGATGTATTTTTTGTTTTCGTAACACCACTTTTAACTAAGGTATTACACTTTCTTTTAATGCTTACATACAGACCCCTTTTAATGATTCGGTCAATTTTAAATGGATGAAATAAACCCAGCACTTTTATTCCCTTTATGGAAGTCAAATAGATTGTAAAATACGTTTCATGTTACAGTGTTTTTATATTTAATAACATCTGTGCAGAGTGGTGAAAGTATCATGGTGGAGGTGGCGGCTGGACCCTCTAGCTCCTCTACACACGAGAAGGTTTGATCATTTGAAGATTCAACTGAAAGCACATTATTTAACAAAAATGCCTAATGAGTGTTAATTATGTGTCCGCCAGCTTCCGATGGTGCTAAAGGTGCCCAGGTTAAACTCCTCTCCTTTAGTCCTGTGTGACAGACCCTTCTCTCTGCTGGGATTTGGAGACATCTTGGTACCAGGTAAAGTCATCATCAGTTGAAAAAAAAATTGAAAATATTAAAGGTGACAGAGAATGATTGAACAGGGTATTTTTCCTTGTTCTGTGATGTGACATGTAGACAACAAAAGTTTGGTTGGGTCTGTAATGCTTGAGAAGCTTCCTAAAAACCTCTCTCAGAAAGCTATATTAGGGTGGGGGATTTTAAATTCAGCTCTTTGACACAGGGATTTAAACGCAGATTAACATGTCAACAAACTGGACTGATGCAGAGATGAGGGAGCTTGTCACTATCCATGCCGAAGCTGAGATAATTTAGCAGCATGACAGAACGGCGCATCACACGCTCCTTATGATCTTGTCATAAACTAAAAAGCACATGCATGGTTTCTCAGGAGAGAAATGGCAAATTTGAGATGCGAAATGCATCCCGGATGCATTTTCTGTGTATTTTCCATAATCTCTGTGTGAAAAAGGCTTAAGCCTTATATCTTTAATCTTGGTAAGATTGTTAAAATCAGACTATACATCACCAACCTCATATCTTCTTACTTCATGGTTTTGATATTGTTTCTTTACTGTAATGTTACATTTTTAAATGTTTTCATTTTATGTCCCCAGGTTTGCTTGTAGCATATTGCCACAGATTTGACATTCTCATGCAAACATCTCGAATATATTTCCTGGCCTGCACTATTGGTAAGACAGTACAAATATAGACGTTTGACTGCATTTTTTTCACAGCACCCTGCATGTACAGATTCAGTAGTGCTTATCACTGATCTGAGATCTGTCTGTGTTTAGGTTACGGCATCGGTCTGCTTATCACATTCGTGGCTTTGGCTCTGATGCAGATGGGTCAACCTGCTCTCTTGTACCTGGTGCCCTGTACTCTGCTCACCAGCCTCATGGTGGCGCTGTGGCGCAAGGAGCTGCCTTCATTCTGGACAGGAAGTGGATTTGTGGTGAATACCAGTTTGATATGAGTGCCTGCTTCAGTCGGCAAAGTTCTAGTGTTATGTACAGTTACTAAGACTTACAGTTGAGTAAAATCACCCACACGTTTCGTTTGCTCTTAGCTTGCTCTCGATTTTACTGTGGGTGTTTTCTTAAAAAGGATGGGTTTGGTGTTTTTGTACCCCTAATTTAATTTCCAGTCTTCTGTAGTTGTTCATAACACATTTCATTTTTTATTTCACCAAAGGCTGTTTTTAGAAATCTCTGCAGTGCAAATGTAGGAAAATCTACACATTAGGAAGAACGCCATTACCAGCGTATATACAGAATAATACAATGCATTTGGGTGATTCTCACGAAATTAGACTTATGAGGTGTCATGAAACATTTTGATAAATAGTAAGAGTATCAAAATAAGAAGCACACAGTTACAAACATCTCTTCATGTATTATTTTGCACATGATTTCAAATGACATCATACAAACCAATTTTGTTGTTTTTCCACATTTAAAGGGAAAATTTTCATTACCGCAACGTGTCCATGACTGGATTTGGGTTCTTTGACAAGTTTATATTTATAATTAAAAAATCTAAAAAATACAAAGCTTCAATGCATGTTATACTATAAACATTTACAGTAAAGAAACGTGCTATTTGGTGATCATTGGTAAATGTAGAGACAATAATAAGGAATATAAATGTGTCCAAGACCAATTTTCTCATCATCCGCAACAAATTTCAATCATTGTTTAAGCCCTCAAGGAACTAACATTGTTGGAAGGGAGATAATTGACTGTGACACTCAAGATGGCTACCAGTTATGCTGTTTGTTTATTTTTTCTCTCCAGATAAAAGTTGAAATTTTGTTTGTCGTAGTACCTAGACAACTTTTTAGTTCTCATTACCAAAACATGAGTTTGTAAATGCATATATTTAATTTAATATCATGTTGTGGTAATAATTTTTGATAATGATAATCAAAAAAATGTAAATAATTCTAAAGTAAATTTTTTAAATCCTCTTAAAATAGTAAGTTCAGACCATAATCTTATATGTGCAAAAAAAAAAAATAGGCTTCAAGAGCTTTTTAAAAATTCTGATGCTGGACACCTTCTAAGTCTGGATTTCGTGAGTATCACCCATTCGTGAAAAAGATTCTTGAGTCTTTTGGAAATTATTACATATTTTACTAAATTTCAATCAAATTAAAATTTGGACGGAAATGCTTTTTGCGGTGTTGTGATTAATTATACACGAGCTAAAATAACCTTTTCATTGGTTTATGGGGTTGATAAACACCAAATCTATTCTTTTATTCTTATCAGTGATCTGTGTGTTAAAAAAAGGCTGAGATTTTTTCCTAAAGTATTTTCCTAGTGCTTTATTCTACATTTACATGATAACGATTGTACTAAAAAAAGGAAAAAATACTTTTTCATTAAAAAATGTACACACAACAACACTGTCAAACAGATCCACAAAAACGAGTATAAAAAAGCTATATTATGTCTGCCAGACCAGTAGATGTCTATGTTACTTAAAGAAACGCTACATCTGCACAACTATGCATTCTTCTACACGGCAATAAATATAAACAATCAAGATAGCGAAAGCATCAATCAGTTTTTTAGACAGACAACCCTGGACTATAAAGCAGCAATATTTTATAAATTTAGTTGGGGAAGCGTTAATAAACTCTGTATCTTGAGCGGCACAAACACAATCCTGTAGGCCGTCATTGTTGTGTCAGTTTTAAAAAAACTTGTACCTACTTTTTAAAAGTTTGTTTTTAGGACCTCAAAACGCTGTCATCATCTAAAAGAAAAGCCAAGACACAGTAAAAGTTTACAGTTTTTGTTTGAAAACATTTTTTATGTAACCGTGGTAGTTAAGTCATTCTGGTTTTAAATCAATAATTTGGTTTGGGGATTAGCTGGCATTTAGTTGATTTAAAGGTGCAGTGTGTAGATTTTAGTGGTATCTAGCAGTGAGATTTTGAATTTCAACCAACAACTCAGTCCAACGTTTACCAAAACGCATAGAGAAGTGCCAATAGCTGCCATAGGACAAACATGTTGTTGTTTAAGACGGTAGTGCCAAAACGCAGTTTGTCTGTTTAGGGCTACCATAAAAACATGACGGCACAAAATAGCGACTTCCATGTAAGGGTACCCACGGTGTATGTAGATAAAAACAGCTCATTCTTGGGTGATAAACACATAACAGTTCATTATGTAAGGTCTTTATACACCGCTGATAATATAGTTATGAAAATTATATTGCATTTCTGTCAAGAGATCCTTATAAATGTTACACACTGCACCTTTAACTTGTCTTGACTCTGTGATTATTATCTCTCTTTTACTTCAGTCATATATCTGAGGTCATTTTATCTGCATTCTTCTGCTTCTTTACATCACAAAATCTCTTTGTATGAAGCTATTACTTTAATTGTTTTTTATGTCTCATGTCAATGTTTTAAATCAACTTTTTAGATAACAAGTCATCTCTGAATTTATTCTGTATTTTGCTAAGGTTCTGGGGAATTGTGTAACACATCCTTCTCTGGTTTCTTTCTCAGCCTACTCCTATTGTCATGGAGCAAATAAACTGTACTCAAACTCCAGGTCAATCCACAGATGAACCCCAGTCAAACCCTGAGCAGCTGGACTCTGAACCGGCCAATCAGAGTGAAGATCCTCCTCCAGCAGCACAAGAGGAGGCTCCACATCCTAAAGATGCAGCTACAACATAAAGACTGATCATATTTTCTTCTTTCTTTTTTTTTTTTTTTTAAGTCAGCTATAGATCTGACCATGTATGTAATAGACTTGAGCAGTATGAACATCTCAATGCACTTTGCAGAGAGAGAGAAAGAAGAAATCAGTGGCAGCAGCGGTTTTAAGCCTTTATATATGTATAGTGTGTTTAATTCAGAGACACAAGAACATAACTTGATGTCTGCTTGAACTTTATCCGATTTATTGGATTGTGTAAAGAACGGATCAATATGGATGGCTTTCATCTAATTCATAAGGATCTCAGTTGTGTGTTATTTTTGTTCTCTTTGTCTTTGTAAATCGACAATATTTCTTTAAATGAAACGGTGCAGCTAGACATTTACCAACAAATGTCAAATAAAAGATGACTCACTGAAAATATGTCTGATATTAAGCTTTTAGTGAATTATACATTATTTACTGGTTCGGTCCTTGTAATAAAAGTGCTAAAGAATCGCATCCTTCGAAATACGGTGCTAAAAGGATCTGAATGATCCAAAGAAGTGTTTAATTATATTTATCCCCAGTTCTGATCTCTCAGACTTAAGTGCTGTGTATTGAAAAATGTATGTAAAGAATCACAAATACAACCCATCTTTGTACAAACTTGATTATGTATACCAACTCAAAGTCATATAATGATTAAGTGTAAAAGTGTAAGAGCTGACACTAAAAATTATATAATGCAAACACTGTAAACTGCTTTGAACTGTCAACCGTTTTTTATACCTGTAAAAGAAAATGTGCATAATAATTCTGCACATCTGAATATAAGGTGTTTTTTCCGCCAGCCATCATAAACAATAATATATTACTTATAAATACTTATTTACAAAATTAATGGTAGTTGTTAAGATTAATTTGGTTTGGAATTGGTAAAAGGTGTTTGAAAAAAAAGTGAACAAAAATTTGACGTTGCTACCTAATAATTTGGCTCACACTGTATTTTATTGCAGTGTTATCACCATCTTTTTGCAAAAAGCTATTTGTCTATCACTTTTGGTGTTGACTGAGTTTTATAAGAGGATATTTAACAACCGTGTTGTAAAAGCAGTTCTGCTTATGCACACTGATGCTGCATGCTCCCAAAGAGCCCCAAAAGAGGTGATTGAGCTAGCCAAATGTCAAATAAAAAGGACCAATGGAATTAACTCTTAAGCTAACTTTTACATTACACCGTTACTGTGCCTTTAAGCGCCATCATGAATGAATTAAAGGGACTGTAAGTAGGATTTTAAGTGTTTTATTAATCAAAATATGTCTTCATTGGTGTCAAATGACCTCTGCCAGTGATCTGACTTTTCTTTGTAAGCTTAGAATTTCTTCTCTTTACTTACATTGAACGGGTAAGTCCAAGGAGGCTTCCATGTCGTTCCGCCGTATTGATAAACTATATAGCAGAGAGGGACAAAAAGCTCTAGCCTACCAACGCGTTTCCACCACACGTTTTCATTCAGAACACATGAACCAGCTGAAACCGACAAGGAGATCAGCGATTACATAACGGTTACCGTAGTTGCAACACACATTTGGAAAAGCGAGGCGCTAGAGAGCACTGTTCATTTGAATGCAAAATACAATTTTACCACTAGATGGGGGGTAAATCCTACTTATTGCCCCTTTAACAGACAGAAAGAAAGAAATGTGAAGTGATGCGCGATGTACGAGTGTTATGGGCTGATTAAACAAAAAAATAATATGATGTTTTGGTCCAAAAAGTTTGTCATATCAGCCAATAACCTAAAAGTGTCCAGTATTTTTATGTTTTTAGAATGTTTCGTGGTTGTCTGAACGTTAGAGAAATGTTACATTCTACCACTTTCAAACGTTATGACAATGACATGTTCACACAATATTAAATGCAACTGTTTTCTATAAAGAAACATTGCATTTTATTATTTTAAAGCTGTTATAAAACATTATTTCTGAATGTTTGTTAAAAATGCTGAAGAAAATTCAATTCACTTATTAGGTTTAGATGTAGATTTTTTTATTAAAAGGATGCCCGTTTCTCTTTCAGTTGAGTTACTGAGAATCTTGACATGCAAAGCTCAACAAACACAGGTATGTTCAACTTTGGAACAGTAGATAATATAAAAGGTCCTGTGACAGGACCTGTTTTACAGAAACTACTGTGTTGTCCCTTAATACAATTCCTGTTGATGCTAAAAAAAAAATGCAGACACAGGGTGCTACAAAGCGAAAATAAATTTTTCTGGAGGTCACATGTACAATATGCAAATTAATAAAATGTAGGAAGAGCAAAAATATTTTAGTTTAACAAATATTCTTGGTTGGACTTAGTTTAGCCAATGTGTTATATTAACTATGCAAAAATATTTTTTACAAATAAATATTTTACCACAGATTTAATAAACTAATGTTTTATTTTTATTTTATAAAAGCATTTTAAGCTATAATTTTTTTCCTTTCTTCAACAAGAAGAAAGGGTTCATACCACTTCATCTACATAATGTACAATGCCTGTGTGTGTGTGTGTGTGTACCCTTAAGACTTTGAACGCAGAATATTAAAAAATAAAGACTATTATGTGGTCACTTGTCTTCTCTTTTAATCTAATGGACATTAGTCAATAATTTTATGTTAACAACTCCAGTTTAAAAATATAACTACCAGAAACAATGTGGGGCCAGGCACCAAAGGTCCAGCAAGTAAAGTGTGGAGCCAAAAGAAAAGAAATTAATAATGTGAAAATAAAGTAATATAGATTCAACACAATCTTTCAGTAAAACTAGGTCCTTTGGCTATCACGCCTTCCAGAACAGCCAGAAACCTGAGAGTGGTTACCGTATTCACCGTATAACTCCGGAGTATAAGTCGCATCATTCAAAAATGCGTCATGAAGAGGAAATAACATATATAAGTCGCAGTGGACTATACGTCACATTTATTTAGAAAATTATTTCACAAAATCCAAGCCGAAGAAGAGACATTTAATCTGGAAAAGCAAGTTATTTAACTAAACAATAGCACACAGAACAGCAGGCTGAATAGGTGTCCGTACATTTTATAGTAATATTATCAGTTAATTACACGATACACAATAGCATACAGAACATACCAGGAAGGCTCAATAGGCTAAATTAACCAAAAAAGCCAACAAGCTCTTCATTCCACATCACTGAATTCACTGAATTACATAAATACAGGAGCAGCATATGGCAGACTCTCGGCTAAAACCCATCTCTTCCATCAACACCTCACTTGATAAAATTTTCTCTTTTCTCTATTCTTATATTTACACTGTCCAAAAAAAACTACTAACCCTTGGCTATGTATACTGTGTTTGACTTAATGAGACTAGCTCTAGTGCACTTATGTATTGCTGTTCTTGTGTTGCTATAATTGCTTCTATTGTTTACCTCATTTGTAAGTCGCTTTGGAAAAAAGCGTCTGCTAAATGACTAAATGTAAATGTATTGCAGCTGATCGTTTTATTTGAATTGGTTTGATGATTGTCACCATTATTGAGGTTTGTAGGATGAGTGATGATGTTTAAATGTTTCTGTACATTTTTCTCTTTTCTGTATCACAGTGCATTTGCAAAAAATAACTTTTACAACAATCAGAAGAGGATAAAAATTTTGGGCAGCCTAATATTATTTCAACTTGATATGCGCAAACAAAAAGTAAACAACCACACAACATAACTTTGAGAAGGATCTTACTTAGCTGTGTATAAAAGGTGGCCTGGCTAAATGTTCTTTGTGTGTGTACTAAAACATCATGGAAGAAATCTTTAACAAGAATCTTCCTACTTCCATTTTATGTGTATTATATCCACGATGGAAGTACTCTGTAGCCAGAGTGTCTATTGCCAGGCATGACTTTGTAACTTTTGCAACTGTTGATCATTGTAATTAATTGAAATTGAATCATATTCTGTATGATATTCTTTAATTGATGTTTGAAGCTGGAACCTGCCTGGTATAATAAATTGTTACATTTGATTCATCTAAATTCTTCAGAAATTGTATTGATTTATTTTAATTCTTTCAGAAATTATTATTTCCAGTAGATTAGAAGGAGTCTGGTATTACCGCAAAATAAGTATGTCAGGATATGATCACACTGGTGTTTTGATGTTGAATGGAGCATGGGGCACATTCACCAGGACTCTCAGATTTATGTCTATCACCTGACTTAGCAAGTTGCATGATCGTGACTAAAGTAACTATTTTTATGATCGGAGCAAGCATGGGGCGGCCAGACGTAAAAATATTAGTTTCCCCGGCAACCTCTGACTAAGATCAGACTGGCAATTTTGTGTCCGTGAGATATACGCAACGGCCGGCGTATATCCTGTGCGATATCGGGTCCCTAATGAAGGAATAACTAAGACTATGGGAATTTATAAATAATCAAACATCTAAATTATGATCAACAGATAATTGATATAATGCATCAAATTCTTACTATATTAAATTGGAGTCAGATTATAATTTAACCACAGAGATCAGAGAAATAAATTAAATAAATGGAATTATTCTTCTAGGAGCGCTACGGAGAGAAAGAACACGTGATCCCTTCACCATGCCATTGGATTCCGTCGTTGGGCCAATAGGGTGGCGTCTTAAGGTCTTTACACACCGGGACGTTTTTCGTGCGCGTTTATCGTCGACGTTTAACGTCTCGTGACTCAAGAACGAGCGCCATTGTAAGTGCGCACACCCACGCGAAAAGCGCGAGGCGCAAATGAGTCATTTTCAGAAAAACGCGTGGGACACGTTTTTTTTGGTTTGACGCGGCGCGTTTAAAGTTGGCCGACCAATGAGATTGGCGCTTTTGTTCACGTGCCTGGCGCTGCTGAAGTTCCAGTAAAACACGACTTGGTGGCGCTCAAGCACAAAATGGTCTTGAGGAGCACGTGGAACAGGTAAACACACAAGGAAGCATCGAGGCTGTGGAGGTTTATGAAGGTGTCAGAGTTCCTCACAACATCGACTGAATTTCGAAGGTAATGTGATATATATAAGAACATCACAATACATAGCTGTGTGGGCTATATGATTAGATTAGATTCAACTTTATTGTCATTACACAAGTACAAGGCAACAAAATGCAGTTTAACGTTAGGTCTAACCAGAAGTGCAAAAGCAGTATAAAAAGTGCAGGATATCAGTATTTGCATAGGTGCAGGATTATGTAATACGATGGAACAATTTACTGTGGGTGGTACTATGAACATAATATACAGAAATTTACAAATGGATATGTACATAATAAATTAAACTATACAGAACAGGAGTGAAATTAATATTTAGGTAGTGCATGAATGAATTTGGATTGTAACTTGTCAGTTAAGAGTGCAAATGGCATAAGTTATTGTGTAGTGAATAGTTATTCTAATATTCAGTACATAGTACAGGGGTGCAAACGATGCAATTCAAGTAGTCCAGCAGTGCAAATGAACAGGGAGTATGAAATAGACAGTCCTGTAGTGTATTGAACGGACCAGTAGTGCAAATTTACATTATAACTGTGCAAGTAATAAAAATGAATATTGGTGCATTACATTACGATATGTAATGCACTGACATTGAACAGTGATTAACTTCATACCATGCATGTTCCCTGTACACCGTGTGATAGTTTTGTTGTTTGCACCATAATACTTTGTGTGTAACTAGAACCTGTTGTACACAAACGTGGGCAATTACACTGCTTCATGTTCAAAGAAAAATATTTGGTTATTATATTCATTGCTTCTTCCTAACCCCAAAATAACTGGAAGAAATCTAAAATGCAAGCCAAACCAAAGGTCGGGTTTTAGGAGGTTAATTTGTCTTCTGTGTATAGGTAACCTAGTTTGTTTAGTCAGATGAAATACCATGAATCTAAATTACATTTGTAATCAAATATTGACCTCATGGATATCGTGGCATGGCCCTCAGTGTGAAAGATTGATTCTGATGAAAACTACATTTATCTTTACAGTGTTCACAGCAATATTTCTGCTAAAAATGATGTGAGCAAAAGTGAGGAGGCCCCAGCAAGCACGTCTTCAGGATCATCCAGCACCAGCCGTGACAAGGTCCAATCTAAACAAAAGAAAACAGTCCGAGACAAACCTCTGGAGAAGTACCTCTTATTAAAAGATGCTAAAAGGAAAACATTGAAAGCAGTGCACAGAAGAAAGAGGAGCACAGGAGGAGCGCTCTGCCAGTTTTTGGTCACACCTATAGATGTTTATTATATACCATTTTATTTAGTTTTTTTTAATGTTTATACATTCAAGAAATACAGTTGAACATATACATTTTATACATATGTTTATTTGCACTACAGTTCACTTAGACTTCTATCATTGTGACTTTTTTTGCTCTACAGCTCTGCCAGTTCTTGTTCACACAAATTAATGTTTATTATATACCATTTTACTTATGTATTTTAAGTGATTATACATTTAAGAAATTCATTTGAAATGTCTAATTTCTAAATGTTGATTTGCACTACTGTTCAGTTGCACTAAAGTCATTGTGACTTTTCTGGACCAACATTTCTGACTCCTGTTTTATTTGATTTTACTGTCATGTCTCTGATTGTTATTGCAAACTGCAGTTCGTTCACAAAAATAAATGTTTGATTAAAAAACGAATTGAAAATAACGTGCCATTTTGACACTGTGCATATATTTGTACATCAGTATTGTTGACCTCTTATTGTAATAACTACATACCTACTTCCTTAGCCAAATCACAAAATACAATACATTTGGGAGGAAATGTGAGAAAATTGTTAACAAGAGAAAGTGCTTGTAAAAGATTAGTTAAAAATACACACATCGGATCACCCATTACCTTATATTTTGTGAAAGAGCTTTAATTTTGATATAACGTTTTCTATCAAAATAGTTAATTTTATGTGGAGAGTGCTGATAATAGAATCGAATCAAATAGATTTGATTTAACAAATTTATTTAAGTTCACGGAGATATTGTTTGTACAAAACACACCGTTTTCAAAATGGTAATTATAATGACTATAACACGAATGCACAGTTTGCTTTTATCTGAGAAGATCATGGTTCAAATGATCATACTGTCAAGTAGCTGATGGTGAGTTAAAGTAGTCTTTGTATAGTTGCTGCTGTTAGAAATCGAGCTGCTACTAGTAATATCCATGTTTTGTTAAAGCAAGCATATGATTTGTTATTGACTAGCGTGTGGCTTTCTTCTTCTGTGTGACAAGTGAGTGTCAGAACAGAATTGCATAAAGTTTCGCTGCGCCCCCTTGTGTACCGGCATATATCTGTTTGTATTAAGCGCCATCTAACGTCCAGGGGTGAATTTGCACCTCACTCGGCTCAGCGCCAGTAAAAATCGTCTGGGTGTGAAAGCAGAAAAACGTCACGTTAAACGCCGACGATAAACGCGCACGAAAAAGGTCCCGGTGTGTCAAGACCTTTACACATCTCATTAGGTAATCAGCCAAACACTACATATACAGACATCCTACCTCAGTCTTGAAATTGTTTTCCGACAGACTGCATCACACTGCTAACATGTCTGAGATCGAGCTTTTCCCATCTGACGATGAGATGCTCCACCACAAGCCACTGGCTCAAATCAAGCCACCAGCCCAAAGCAAGCCGCCCGGCTGCAAGGTAATTCCTTTTACCGGCTGTAAGGAACTCCCAAGCCGACTTGGATCTTCTGCCGAGCCACAAGCCTCGGCACACGGCTGGAGGTCCACAAGGTCCGCAACCCACACTCCTAAACGACACAATCTCTGTTCACCTCCACCATCTAGACAGCCTTTACAATCTCCAACATCCTACGCCTCAGCTTCACCATCCATCCCTCCCTTTTGGGAAATGGACGTCATGGGTTTGAGACAAGCTCTGACCAACTTGGAAGTTAAATTCTCTCGTAAGATGAGCAAAGCTCAACTTTACGAGCTTTACATTTCTTTGGGAAATGATTCACCTACCACAAAAAATGTAACAAAATCCCGCAAAACCAAAAATCAACATAGTTAAACGGCAATAGTTAAATTGAGATCGTTTTCCGACGTCCCTCCACCATCCCAACTCGACACTCTAATCTGTTCTATCCCACTTTGGGGTGGGGTAGTTCTCCGGGTTCGGGCCATACCCCGGATTCGGAGTTCGAGCTTTACTTGGAAACCAGAGCCCTCCCCCAGGATAGCACGCCAAAATATGCTTACTTTCGCAATCAGATTAGATTTAAGGGCGAACTCGTGAAATTATGTTTTATTAACAAGGTTCGAGAGGGGCACGATCAGATAATTAACCAATTCGGCACAGGTGCATCTCATTAGGTAATCAGCCAAACACTTCATATACAGACATCCTACCTCAGTCTTGAGATCGTTTTCCGACATCCCTCCACCACCCCAACTCGGCACTCTAATCTGTTCTATCCCACTTTGGGATAAGGGAGTTCTCCAAGCTTCACTCTGAATCCAGAGCCCTCCCCCAGGACAGCATGCCAAAATATGCTTACTTTCGCAATCAGATTAGAAGTAAGGGTGAACTTGTGAAACACACATAGGCCTGGTTTCACAGACAAGGCTTAGCTAAAGCCAAGACTAGGCCTTAGTTAAATTATGAATATGTTACTGGTGTGTATCTTGAGACAAATCAATGGCACAGAAATATACTACATTCAACATTTGAAGTGGATCAAAAACGTTCATCAAATTTGTCTTAAGACAAGAACGGGTACTGGGTATTGGTTTTAAGACAACTTTTAGGAAAGGTTTTGATCCACTTCAAATGTTGACTAGTGTATTTTAAGATCTGTCAGTGCAAGTTATTTTATTGATAGGGAGAACTAATGAGGGGAACAGGTGAAAATAATAACAAGTAAGGGAGCTGGTAAAAAGTGAGGAGACACGGGAAATACATGGACTAATCTAAACAATATTCAATTCAATTCAATTTTATCTATATAGCGCTTTTCACAATTTGGTAATTGTATCAAAGCAGCTTTACATAATAGATGCAGTGAAAAGCACAGAAAATCGACAGATAGCACAACATAATACACGACAGCACAAGCAGCTAAATTTGCTGCGGCTTTAAATCAACATTATAAGCGAACGTATTACTAATGTAACGTATAGAAGTTAAGCCCAAGAAGGCTGCCTCCCCGGGTTAAAAAACCCCCTAGGAGAAAAAACCCCGGATTTTTAGCCGGGGAAGTAAAAAAAAGTCCTAGGAGGGAAAAACCCTTGGGATATATATATATATACATTGAAACGGATAAGGAGATTAAGCGGAGGTTAAGGAGTTCTGCCGGTGGTCATTGGTCAGGCATCGGCTGGACATCACGTTGAAGAACAGCCAGTAGATCAGAGGTGTGCCGACTTTCACATTTACCGAAACTGGATCTGTTTGTCTCATTGAGACAGGGAGAGAGAAACAAAATCTTATTAGCGTAGGGGCCGTTCACATGAAAAGCAAGTGTCATACAGTGATGTGGTTTTAGTCAGCTTGGTTCCGTACAGGTTAACTATTGCTGGTTAAGTGTATTACATATAGTTGATGATTTTAGAAAATTTGTGGGCCCAAGGCGAATCTATGTATGGGGCCCCCCATATTCAATTCAATTCAACTTTATTTTATTTATATAGCGCTTTTCACAATTGTTAATTGTTGCAAAGCAGCTTTACATGAGTAGATGTAGAGGAGAACACTGAAAATCAATACATAGTATAAGAAGTAGAATATAGTGGCTAAGGATAAATCGTGTAAGCGAGCGTATTAATAATGTAACGTATACAGTAAAGTGCTAAGTTAAGCCAAAGTTGGCTGACTCTCCCTGGGACTAAAAAACCCCCTAGGAAAAAACCCACTGGCAAAAAATCCTAGAAGGACAAAAAACCCTAGGGAGAAATTAATATTTATATTTATAATATATAGACACGGTAGGGATAGGAAGCAGGTTAGCGGATTAAACTGGTTCAGCCGGTGGTCGTTGGTCGCGCATCGGCTGGGCATCACGTTGAAGGACAGCCAGTAGATCAGTGGTGCGTTGACCTTCACAGCATTAGGAACTGGGTCTGTTTGTCTCATTGTCCTCGGGGTCGAGGACGAGACAGGGAGACAAAAACAGAATTCTATAAGCGTAGGGGCCGTTCGGATGTAATGCAAGTGTCATACATTATAGTGGTTTAATTCAGCTCGGTTCCAGACAGGCTAACTATTGCGGCAAGAGTAAATTACCCATATGAGGTATGTGAGTGCTTTGTTCTAGACAAAATAACTACTGCGGGAAAAGTACATTTACTGGACATTCTATGTGAATGCTTTGTTAAAGAAGAATGTCTTAAGTTTAGATTTAAATTGCTCGACTGTGTCTGATGCTCGAACATTTTTTGGTAAGTCATTCCAGAGCTTAGGGGCCAAGTAGGAAAAGCATCTACCACCTTTAGACACTTTTGATATTCTAGGGATAATTAAGTAGCCAGAATTTTGTGATCGCAGTTTACGTGGTGGATTGTATTGTGATAGTAATTCTTTAATATACGAGGGCGCTAGGCCATTTAATGCTTTGTAGGTGATTAGTAATATTTTAAATTGTATGCTATATTTAACTGGTAGCCAGTGTAGAGATGCCAGAATTGGACTAATGTGGTCATACTTTTTAGGGCGAGTAAGCACTCTTGCGGTGGTGTTTTGAACCAGCTGTAGCTTGTTTACCTGATTTGCATTGCATCCCCCGAGTAACGAGTTACAATAGTCTATTCTAGAGGTCATAAAAGCATGGATAAGCTTTTCTGCATCTGATGCAGACAGCATATGGCGTATTTTTGAGATATTTCTAAGATGGAAGAATGCTGTGCGGCAGACGTTGGAGATATGACTATCAAAAAGATAGATTGCTGTCAAATATTATGCCTAAATTCTTAACTGTGGAAAATGGCTCCACCGTGCAGCCATCTATGGGCAACTTGTAATCTGACATATTATGTTTGGAGCGATTTGGTTCAATAATAAGTATCTCAGTCTTATTGGAGTTTAGCATAAGAAAGTTATGTGCCATCCAGTCCCTAATATCACTAATGCAGTCTGTTAGTTTAGCAAACTGGTGTGTTTCGCTCGGATGTGACGAGATGTAAAGCTGGGTATCATCCGCATAGCAGTGAAAACTTATGTTATGTTTCCTGATAATGTCTCCTAGAGGTAATATATATAACGAGAATAGGATAGGGCCTAGAACTGATCCCTGCGGTACGCCGTATTTAACCAGGGAGTGATATGACTCCTCCTCATTTACATAAACAAAGTGATAGCGATTGGTTAGATACGATCTGAACCAGGCTAGTACCTGACCACTGATGCCAACATAGTTTTCTAGCCTTTTAAGTAAGATTGTGTGATCTATTGTGTCAAAGGCTGCACTGAGGTCTAATAGGAGTGAGATTTCGCCACGATCGGATGTTAGGAGAAAGTCATTTGTAACTCTAAGCAGCGCTGTCTCTATGCTATGGTGGGGCCTGAATCCTGATTGGAACTTTACAGAGACCACGCATTCCCCACACAAAACATTGTACTGTCAGCACCCTGCCAACTAGATATAATACAAAGCAAGATTCGGGCAGGATCCTGACAATTAAGAAGAGCAGAAAGAGATGTCTTGTTGCAAATGCTTGTTCCATACTAAGCCAAGATGGATCTCTATCTGTTTCAAAGGGCCGCTTTTTCCACCATGCAAAAAGTTAGCTTCCCAATAATAATATTTGATCTGCTGCGATTAATTGCAAAGCCTGAAAATGATCCAAATCTTTTAATTAAAGCCAAAACTGAAGGGATAGAGCTTTAAGGGTTGGAAATATATAACACAATGTCTTCTGATTTACAGGACAAATCTATAGATGTTGCCTAATACTTGCAGCTAGAGGTTCAAAAAGAATTGCAAACAAAAAAGGCAAAGGATCCCTGATGTGTTTTCCTGCATATTTTAAGATATGTATCTGCATTTTCTAGCATCAACAGGAATTGTATTAAGGGACAACACAGTAGTTTCTGTAAAACTGGTCTATGTCACAGAAATGACCAAACAGATTTGTTTATATTATCTACTGTTCCAAAGTTAAACATACCTGTGTTTGTTGAGCTTTGCATGCCAAGATTCTCAGTAACACAACCGAAAGAGAAACAGGCATCCTGCCCAGAGCTAGGGGGTTCAAATTCAGGGTGAGGTAGTATTAAAAAACGTTCCTGCATCATCTGCATTCAATCTCAAAAGTACACACACAGAGACACTGTATGTAAAGTGGAATGGTTTAGTCATGTTCCTTAATGAACCCTTGGACAAAGAAAAAAAAAACAATTTAGCTCAAAATGCTTAAAAAAATTGTTAATTAAAGTTGCAACCTTTTTTTTTTTACTTCATATAGTACAATAAATCTGAGTGAAACATCTTTGGAAAATATCCTATGGCCTATGTATGTATAATTATATTAACATAATTACTATTAACACAATTACATTAAAGCATGATTACATGGTCAATAACGTTGCACCTCTAAATATGACTCACCCCTTTCCAAAATGTGTTGCTCAGAATTGTATATATGGTTGTAATTCACCATTTACGTTTGTATCATTCACCCCTTTAATACATGGAGATTGAACTTGATTAAATTTTAAATTCCATAAATCTGTATACGGAAAGATCTAGATTACTGTTTTTTAAAGTAATGATGTATTTATGGCCTAATTTAGAACATCTAATATTTAGAGTTAGTTTATTTATGGGGTGGTGATGGTGCAGTGGATAAGACACACACCTTTGGTGTGAGAAACCTGGGTTCAAATCCACTGTGACACACCATTGTGTCCCTAGGCAAGATACTTAACCCCTAGTTGCTTCAGAGGCGTGCGACCTCTGACATTTATGACAATTGTAATTTGCTTTGGATAAAAGCGTCAGCTAAATAAATAAATGTAAATCTGTATATTAATTTGTTGTGGGAACACTTCTCCATCAGATCCCAGATTGCAGAAACTACAAAAACAAAACATATATTTAGACTACAAAAACAATACATTTAGGTGGTGTTAAACAAATGTTGCTGCCAGTATGACTATAGGGCTGAGTAAGAAATATTGCATACATTTACTTCCTTTTTAACCTCTGTTGTGAAAAATCAATTGCGTTATGTTACAAAAAATCCAGTTCCAGGTGCCAAAAAGTACTGTTAGAACAACAAAGCTGATGCCTCACAAAAGCATCAAACCTTTTAATATCTGACTCCCTTTACATTTCAAACTATCATTTCATCATCATGTGACTTAAATTCCTTATTTTTTGGCAAGCTATTATTGGGCCTGCAGTCATTAATTATTAATCCTTTATCCAACAAACTCATTTACCTGATAAACAAAACATGCACATGATTGTTTCGTTTTTGCAAACTCTCCCCTCCCCTGGTGTGGCCGCTGACATCACTCAAAATTCAGCAATAAAATCTGGTTCATTCGTCAGTTGTTCTGTAAAGTGCAAGAACTTTGAAGGTATTGCATCTGGATTGCTGTACAAGGTTGTGTAATCGACTATATTGTTTGAGAGAATTCAAGGTACGTTCAAAACTGTAACACATGACTATTTATATGTGTGTGTGTGTGTGTATGTATGTATATATGTTTCAGGAAAGAGATTGTTGCAGATTCAATTGCGGGCATAACAGTATTTGACAATCAAAAACAAAGTTAAAAAATGAGGTCATCTGGCAGTAAAGGGAGATGAAATGTCAGTGCAGATAAGACTGCCCCAGAGAGAGAGAGAAAGAATCCAGGGGAGCGGGCCCGCCCTGAGACAGAGATGCTGATAACCACAGAAAGCCAGCCGGGGAAAAGCACATGCACAGATATTAAGCGCGGACAGGGAGACTTGGGAAGATGGCAGCAGGACTCAGTCTGCAAAAGGTAGCAACAGAGCAGAGACAGTGAACAGAACTAGAGTCTAGTAAAGAGACAGGAGTTGGCAGTAGGGAGAAAACACATTGAAAAAACAAGACTAAATTAATTAATAAATTACGAGGTCTAGACTAGACTATGCGGTAATACCAACATGAACAATGACACACTTGCACAAGACAGCAGAAACATAGGGAATAAGTAGCAGCGAGAGATAGAGAACAAGGACCAGGGGCCGGATTCACAAAACATTCTTAAGAAGAAAAATCTTCTTAACTGCCATTTTTATCTTAAATTCAAGCATAAGAAAAAAATTAAGAATATTTTGTATTCTCAAAAAAGCTTCTAAAGAAAGTTCTTATTTTTTTCCTTAAGTATGTTCTTAAGAAAAAACCTAAGAAGAATTCCAATTCTCGAAAAATAAACTGTCTTAAATAACATCTTAAAGTTAGGACAGCCTTACAGTAGTCTTAAATCTCAAAATGTAAGATGTTTTATAAGTTAATGTGATTGTTTTAAATGTGACATGTTGTATTTTGTAGTCTGAAGTGGCAATTTAATCAATTTACTTCACATAGATTAGTTTAAAGAGGAATTCCACAATCATATAATGAAGTTTAATGGCTTACTCAGTAATATGTCATGCAACACAAATAAGTATTAGTGATAATATTAGCAAACATTTAACTTCCTCAGTAATAGCCTACATTCATTGTGGAATTACTTTACAGCTAAAAGTCGCTCTAAGCGGGAGGCGAACCGGTAATCGCTTTGTCATGTGAATCAAGGGATCAGAAACCGGGCTCGCTGCACCCTCCGCGTCCGTCTCTTGACGCGTGAGCGCGGGTCACGGGAGACGATCCGTGAGCACGGAGAGTGGAGCACGCACGCCCAGGGCTTTCGACCCGCATGATGGACCGATTGCGACGTTAGGAAATGATATTTACTCACCGCACCGCCTTAGCTGGCCTCTGTTACAAAACCGAATAACATCATGTAAGACTTAATGTATCACTCGTTTGTATCGCGTTAATGATCGCAAGGTAACGTTAGTCAAAAGATTAATAAGTTTATTACATCATTAGCAGGGTATCATTCATTCCAAAGCTTCATTTTATTCTTAAGACACACATTTAAGATATTCTTAAGAAAAAATGTGAGAACTTCTTAAGAAATGTTCGAGAATTGCACTTAGGAACATTCTTACGATCTTCTTATAATTTATCTTAAGAACTTTCTTATTTTTTGTCTTAAGAACGTTTTCGTGAATCTGGCCCCTGGTGAGGAACAATTAACGAAATAAGGAGATAACAAGCTGAGAGGGGAGAACGCCAGTGACAGGTGCCGACCTGTTAAAACAAAACAAAAAACAAACAAAAAAGCAGCTGACCAGACCGTGACAATATTTATAAGTATACAGTACTACACATAATTACAGTGAACCCATGTATGTTATAAAGGGAAGGTTTGAAAAAAATAGTTGGTTGAGCTCTCCATATAGGCTACTTATGGTCAAATGGATTTTCTTGGAGTGAGTACAAAGTACTCCAAATGTTTTTTTTAGATTTATTTTTGTATGTTTTCTTCAACTGTTTGTTTATACTTAAATAATTTAATAATACAAAATTATAAAATGTTTAGGAAATAAAATGTATAAATATAATGTATATTTCATGTAATATAACATTCTGTTTCCTTTTGACACAGTGTGTGTTCATTAATTAATTAATTAATTTATGTGTTCATTCATTTATTTAGTAGTATGTAAGTACTATCAGTACAACATTAGTTTTCCCGTCTTATTTTTCATACTTGCTAAATTAAAACTGTCCCAGTTATTAATTTTGTTTGCTTTATTTTCACCTTACAACACAGGTAAGTTTAAAAGCTAAGTCGATAATGTCTTCATTATTATTTTTAATCAACAGTATTTACATTACAGTACTTCTGATTTGGGGCAATTGTATGTGACAGTTGTTTTATAAGAGTTTTAAAATAATATAATTCAATATTTCTCAATCATTTACATAAGCAAAATATATGTAATAAATAAAATATGTGTTTGAATGTTGAGAGAACATTAAAACATGACATAGAACATTCTTATAACACTGGAAAATTATAGAATGTAACATTTATTTTACATTCACTAACCAAGAAACATTTTAAAAACATTAAAATTATAAATTATATTATCTTCAAGATATAAATAAAGAATAAAATACAAATAGTAAAGAGATGAAATATATATTTATATATTACTGCTATATATTCAGTGCTAAACCTACTGCACTTTTTTTGTGCTTAAGCACCACCCTGTCACTATAGAGACAGAGCGCAGGGCATCATAACCTGAAAACCACGCCCACTGGGGGAAAACAATCCATCCATCACCATTGACTTTGTATTGTGAGAGGCTGCCTCCTTGTCATTTCTGGCTTATAACAAAAAACAGAATAATGACAAAATGCTGCTGTGTGACAAGATGTATCAAGCCAAAAAACCAAGAAATACTTTTTTATAAGCTATCGACCCCAAAAAACAAGCGTTTAAAGACACTTTCATAGAACTACTATTATTACAACTATGCCCACTGGAGGGAAACATAGTTGACGATCCACTTTTGTGTCTTTAAACGCTCTTTCTTGTGGTCGACAGCTTATAAAAACTTATTTATGGGTTTTTTAGCTTGTTAGCTGTAAACCCTGTCACACAGCAGCTTTTAGGCATTATTCTATTTTTTGTTATAAGCCAGAAATGACAAGGAGGCAGCCTTGCGTAATACAAAGTCAATGGAGACGGTTGGATTGATTTCCCCCTGGTGGGCGTGGTTTTCAAAGTAGCATAACTGCGATCTGTCAGTGTCACCATTACCTGTAATAGTGATCTAAAGCTTAAATCTTATTGGACAGCCTGTTTCTTTGCTGGGCGATACAGCTACCCAATAGCCAGAAGTTTTGCCAGTGTCTAAGTTAAGAGAAATTGTACTGTCTCGCCCAGTCCTTTATATTAAATGATATGAGATTTATTATTATTATTTTAAAATAATAAAATACTTTTGTAACCTTTGCAGCTTTTAAACATGGAAGCTCAAGACTCTGCTGTTCTTGAAGCAGTAAAGGCATCAGGGGAATCCACACTGGAAAAAGCTAAAGCAAAAGCTTTAGTTGAATTCAACCAGTTGTTAACTGTTTCACTTGACATTGCTGTGACAGGAAGGACAGGATCTGGGAAATCCTCCCTTGTAAATGCTCTTAGAGGCCTGAGCGATGATGATGAAGATGCAGCCCCTACTGGAGTCACAGAAACTACAATGGAGTGCACCAAGTATAAGCATCCTGGAATGCAAAATGTGAAAATCTGGGATCTGCCTGGAATAGGAAGCCCAAACTTTAAAGCAAATAAATATCTTAAAGATGTCAAATTTGATACCTATGATTTCTTCATTATCCTAAGCTCAGAGAGGTTCAGTGAGAACGACATCATGCTGGCTAATGAAATAAAAAAGAAGAAGAAAAACTTTTACTTTGTTCGTTCAAAGATTGACAACGACATCTCTTCAGAGGAAAGAAAAAAAGGATTTAATGAGCAAAAAGTTCTTTGCCTAATAAGGGAAGACTGTGAGAAAAACTTAAAAAAAGTGGGAAACCCCAAAGTTTTTTTGATATCGTCTTATGATTTGGAGAAATATGATTTAGAAGACCTTAGAATGACACTAAAAGATGACCTGCCTATCCATAAGAGATCTGCTCTCCTGCAAGCCTGGCCAGTTTGCTCTGCTGAAGCTCTTGAAGAGAAGATCAAGTTCTATAAAGGGCTAATCTGGGCTGCATCCCTTGCATCTGCAGGAATAGCACTGGCCCCTGTGCCTGGCCTATCAGTAGCATGTGATGCAGGTATTGTGGTAGGGTTCTTTGTACGGTGCTACTATGCATTTGGCTTAGATGATAAGTCATTGACCAGACTTTCGGAGAAAGTGAATATCCCCTTGACAGAATATTTGGGCACATCAAAGATCGCCACTGCTATTAAAGAAAAAGCAGTGACCAGGATAGGTGTTTCTACATTATTAGGAGTGGTGGCTGCAGCTGAATTTGCATTGAGTCTTCTTCCAGGTGTGGGCAGTGTTGCTGCTGCAGGATTGTCCTTTGCTACCACACAATACCTTCTGAGAGAAGGATTAAAAGACCTTGCAAATACTGCTCGGGAAATCAGAAAAAAAGCTGGACTGGATACAATATGAACTACAACTGATATCCAGCTAGCTTTAAAGGGGAGATTTCACAAGACTTTCAGATATAAAATAAATATTTGGTGTCACCAGCTAGCCTTAATCAACAGTAGAAAATCAAAAGAAAAGACATTAAATTATTCTTACTGAAAACTATCGTATCTATAAGCCGAATTTTTTTCATAACTGGGCTGGTGCTGCGTCTTATAGTCAGGTGCGCCTTGTGAGTGAGTATGAATAAATTTGGACATTTATGAGGCAAGAGACAACATTACCATCTACACCCGCAAGAGTCCGACATATGCTAGTTCGGTTAATTTAGCCTATTCAACCTTCCAGGTAAGTTCTGTATGCTATGGTTTATCGTTTAAATAACTGATAATATTACTTTTAACTTACAGACATCTATTCATCCTGCTGTTCTGTCTGCTATTGTTAAGTTGAATAACTTGCCTTTCCAGATTAAATGTCTGTTCTTCGGCTTGGATTTTGTGAAATCATTTTTTTAATAAACACGATGTTTAGTCCACTGAGACTTATATATGTTATTTCGTCTTAATGACGCATTTTTGAATGATGCAGCTTATACTCCAGTGCGATTTACAGTATAGTCCGGAAAGTACGATAGACTGACCTCTGTTATTTGTCTACATTTGACAACTTTTTGAGAATAATTCTGTGTTTTTAAGAATTAACAGGTATAGATGGTGATGTTTTTTGGACATATTTGGTCATCATTATGATGAGCCTTGACTTTTTAATGCAGTTGGGTTTTTTGTCTGCTATAATTGTGTGCTTACAGTGCAAATATAATTTGATTATGTTTAGTTATTACTGATGAGGGTTTAGTGTTCTGATTAATTATGCAAATTAACTATTATACTATTTTATTGCTAATTTTTGCTGTTGGACTTTAGTTTATTTTGTGATGTTAAGAGTTGATGTGTTTATCTGAATATTTTATTTATTGTCATCATTGTTGAGATTCATAGGCTGATTCTTGATGTCTGTGTGTCTCCCTTAAAACAGTGGTTTCAATATATACACTTTTATAACGTATAAAATTCTTCTACATATATACTATTGAATTGTGTGCTGTTGTATCACAAATGTAATATAATAAAGCAAAGTTAAAGGGCACCTATTGTCTGATTCATGTTTTTTACATTTCCTTTGGTGCACTGTAAAAAATTTGCTGTAATTATGCAGCTGGTTGCCAGTTACTTACTGTAGAAGATAAAGGGCTCTATCTACACCCTGCGCAATGCGCGACGCAAGTGTCTTTTGCTAGTTTCAACCCGGGACAATGATCATTTTCACGTTTAGCGCCACGTTGTTTAAATAGCAAATGCATTTGCGCCCATTTTTGCGCCCATGGGCGTTCTGATCTGAAAACGAGGTGTGTTCAGGCACATTGTTGGCGCGTTGCTATTTTGAGGCAACTAAAATAGACTACACCGTTGACAAACTAAAACCTGGTCTAAAGTCTAAAGTCAATGGCGCAATAGTGTTTTTGTTATTGAATGAGTGCGTTAGAAATATGCGCCTATAAACGGGACGACAACGTGGGTTTGCTTATCACACACATGGATGCGCAGCAGCACAAAAAAGCTTTTAAATATGAAAAAGTAAAGCATTCTAATGTAAAAGATTATTATTGAGTCTCTTGGACATAAATGAGGACCGATTATGAGACTTCAGAAGGTGTAAAGAGCTGCTTCACCTGCACCCTGGTAAGTAAATAAATGCTTTGCTTTAAAACAAATGCATCTGTTTTTAAATGTTTATTAAATGCATTTATTGTATATGATGACTCTGTACCTGTGGATATGGTGAGATGTGAAACATTTTTAAGTAATGCTTTAAAGAAAACTCATGGTGCTATCCAGGTATAAATTCTTTATATCTTGTTTGTTACAAACAAAGTATTTTTAGAGTACGAACCTTTTCTTACATACTTGTAAATAATTTTTTGATGATATTGGATAGCCATACATTTACAGCAATTAAAAGCCTGCTATTTTACTTCCATGACTAAAAGAAAACAGGTTTTGAAGGTATAATACAAATAGCAATTTCAATACAAGTGAAAAACAACACAATAATTTAACATTAATCTTAAACTGGGGATCTTCTTCCTCCCCTTGGACTTTGTAAACTGAAAAACGATCATCTAAATAGGGATTAGACATAGCGCCAGCGCAACTGGCTTTTAAAGGGGATGAGAGCTGAGACTCTCATTGGTTTATTGTACATTACGCCCAAAACACACCCATTACTCATTAAAAGAATATGAACAACCCTTTTCAACCGTGCGCCCGGTGCACAAACCATTTTTCCCGTCCTTAAATTAGCAAAAGTGAATTCAGACACGCCCATTTAGATTAGGCGCTTAGATCATTAAAATAGGGCCCTTATGGTTTCCACCTTGGTAAATGTTTGCTAATTGTGCTGATTTGAGTGAACAGTATTGAATGCTAGTGATTTCTGTATGACAACATGGTGTAAAAGCACTGAGAAATGTTTCTGGAGCCTGATGAAATCTTTATAAATACTGTAAAATACCCTCAATGTTACAGTTACTGCACTGTAAAAAAATTCCGTAGAAATTTCAGTGTTATTGCAGCTGAGTTGCCGGTAATGTACCGTAGATTTACATTTATGTTATTTACTGGCAAGAGTTTGTTCAAAGTTAAATAAATTTCAAATATTAACAAGTCTTTATCTTTACAGAATAAAACTATACAATAACAGCCTCATGCAAAGCATTCTGGGAACCGGAAATCATCATCAACCTTTTTCTGTTTTTTGGTCCAGATTTTGTTTCCCAAAAAGTTTTGCTTGATGCTGTTTTTTAGTTTTACTCTGTAAAGATAAAGACTTGTAAATGTTTAATTTTCATTTAACTTTGAACAAAATGTTGCCAGTAAAAAACATAAATGTAAATCTACGGTAAATTACCGGCAACTCAGCTGCAATTTCTACAGAATTTTTGTACAGTGTGCCGTCCAATGAAAGAGTACATTACAACTTGAACCCATTGTGCGAGCTGTCTCTTTAGGTCCATGTGGTTTATTTACATGTTACTGCTGATTGGACTGCAGTTCTGACACACCCACATAACAAAAGAAAACGTATCTCAAACCCTGTTGCACACCAGTGCACACCGTTTCCAGGAAACTGTAGCAAAACGTTGCACACCGTTTTGAACTTGAACATGCCCCAGGTAAACAAAGCGATAGAGAGAGGCGGGGAGCCGTATTTAAATGTAAGCGCGTCGGGAGAAAGTTAAGTCATGAGTGAAAACCGAAAAAGTAGCATTAGCATTAAATCTGGCTGCAATTTAATAATAATGGAGACTGCAAAGCTGTGTTTAATAGTTTAATTAAAAGTTTTAATATAATGTTAAAGAACAGTAACTGTCTATTTTATTGTAACAAAAAAATAAGGATTTTATAAAAATAATTCATACAAAAATTGCATACAAACACACAAACCATTCGCAATTTCTAAAATAGGCTAAAAAAGAAGTCTCACAGTGATACTAAATGAAGAGCCGGAGCCAAAAGAGTCGAATCTATGAAAAGAGCCGGACTGCCCATCACTACCCAGGTGAAAAAGAAATATATTTAAATAGTATTTTTTGGGACATACTTAATATATTTAAA
This sequence comes from Misgurnus mizolepis, assembly GCA_025389145.1. Classification (NCBI taxonomy): domain Eukaryota; kingdom Metazoa; phylum Chordata; class Actinopteri; order Cypriniformes; family Cobitidae; genus Misgurnus; species Misgurnus mizolepis. The sequence goes on from JAIFKI010000002.1 coordinate 55,705,372, forward strand.
AGCTACTATACTAAATGCATATTAAATGTATTATATTGAACCCACTTCAAATATATTAAATGCATTTCAAGATATCTGATTAATCAGAATCCAAGGCACTACTTCTAGTTCAAAAATATATAAAAAGCCTTTATTCAAAACATGGCTTACTTGAAAAACATTAAAAATGATGACTAAAACACTGCACACTGATGCATTTCGGCCATCAAGCCTTCCTCAGAGTGTGTCAGGTACAAAATTAGTCACAGGTGAACATGTAATCAATTGCTCAGTAGGAATGGGAGAAACCAAAAATACCATTACAGGGGGAACAATAATGTCATAGATCATTACAAAGTATAGTCAATAATCACACATCATAATTATATACATTTTACAAATATGAAGTTAGATCCAATTCTTCATTCAAACCAGGAAAAATAGTAGCTTTTAGCTGAAAAATCCAGAAGGCTTCCCTTTGTAGAAGTCTTTGTAATCGATCTCCCTTCCTGATAGATCCAGTCACAATTTCCAAACCAATAATTCTTAAGGTAGAAGGATTAGAGTCATGTGTAGATGCATAGTGTACTGCCATGGGGTAATCTTTGTTTTTTGTGCGGATTGCATTTTTGTGATCCCATAGTCTATCTTGCAGTCTACGTTTAGTCTGTCCCACATAAAAACAGTTACAAGGACATTGAAGCCTATAAATTACATGTGTACTTTTACAATTGATAAAAGATCTGATTAAGTAAGTTTTGTTTGTGCACAAATCTGCAAATGACTTTGTTTGAATTACATTCTCACAGTGATTGCAGTGTCCACACTTAAACATCCCTTGTATTCCTCTGTCCAACCACGTTGTCCGTTTAATAGAAGGTAGGTAACTTCTCACAACTTTGTCTTTGATTGTAGGAGCTTTTTTATAGCTCACTATTGGAGGTTCCTGGAAGATCTCAAACAAACTTTGATCACTTTGGATAATTCCCCAGTTCCTCTTTATTATATGCTTAATCTTATGCGAGACAGTACTAAATTCCATAACAAAATACGGTCGAGTGGAGCTGTTCTTCTTACTTTTCTTTCTGAGTAGATCATCCTGTTGTAACGGTGTCACTTTATTTAAAGCCTGATCGACCACTTTTCTTTGATAACCTCTCTGTTTAAACCGATATTTCATGTCCATAGCCAGACGATTAAAGTCCGAATCCTGATCACAAATCCGTCTCAATCGCTGAAATTGACCCAGTGGAATGCTTTCGGTCAGGTGTTTAGGGTGAAAACTCTTTGCATGAAGAATGGTATTACGATCTGTATTCTTTCTGAAAAGGGAAGTATGTAGATATCCATCTTGATCTTTATAAATAGTAATGTCTAAGAAATTTATACTTTTCTGATTATATTCAAGGCTCAACTTAATAGACGTATTTGTGGAATTTAAAAATGCATGGAAACTTTGTAATTCAGTTTGATTTCCTTCAAAAATCATACAGATGTCATCAATATATCTGGTCCACAATTTAATTTTTGTGAAAAAAGGATTACTCATACTGTTGAATACAAACTCCTCCTCCCAGAGTCCCAAAAAAAGGTTGGCATAATTTGGTGCAAAACATGCTCCCATGGCAGTCCCTTTAATCTGTTGGAAAAAATTGTCTTCAAACACAAACACATTATGTTTCAAAGTCCATTCAGTCAATGCCAAGATAAATTCTGCAGGAGGACTTTCATTCCTCAATTCAGATGTTAAATAGTATCTTAATGCTCGAAGACCTTCGTCATGGTTGATGTTAGTATATAGGGCCTCCACGTCCATAACTACCAAGAAAGCAGCAGGTTCAACATGCCTAATACCTTTAATTTTTTTAAATGCGTCTGTTGTATCCTGAACAAAGGCTGGAAGTGTAGGTACCAATGGCTTAATGAAATAATCAATATATTGTGAAGATGGTTCCAACAGACTCCCATTATTTGAAATAATTGGTCGTCCAGGGGGAGTATTCAAATCTTTATGAATTTTGGGCAGCATATAAAAGCATGCAACACGTGGATTTCTTACATAAAGAAATTTCAATTCATAATCCGTGATCCAGCTTTTTTCTCTTGCTTCAGTTAATAGAGAGAGCAGTTCTTCTTTCATTATTTCTGTTGGGTCATGCCGTAGAGATTGATAAAAGTCCTCATTCTTAAGTTGTCGATAGGCCTCTTCTATATACAGTTGTCTACTCCATATTACTACAGCTCCACCCTTATCAGCTGGCTTAATGACCAAATCCTTGTTATTAGATAGGGAGATCAATGCATCTTGCTCTTTTTTAGTTAAGTTCTTTTTCAATTGTTTGGTATCCTTCTTAAAAAGTAACTCAACATCATAATTAACCTTTTTAGCAAAAGAGTTGATAGTTGCATTCTGAATAGGAGGCAGAAAGAAAGATTTTGGTTTAAATTTAGAGGCGGTTCTTGATGGGCCCTGATCCTCTTCTGGATTGTTAGTTGGTATGCGGGTAGTTTTTCCATACCATGCTCTCAACTGCAAGTTCCGATGAAAACGGAATAAGTCAATTTTAGTTTTAAATTCTGTTGTTTGATGCGTTGGAGCAAAAGAAAGGCCTTTTGATAAAACTTGTACAGCCTCATCTGTTAATGGAAAACTTGACAAGTTCACTACAGTGTTTGTTTGGTAAGACTGCGTGTACTTGGACGATGCTGATTGTTTGCCCGTCCTCTTTCTCCCTCTCCTCGTTTTTCTCTTGCTTTTGAATGGTTCATTATTGGTTTGGGCTGTGATTGTAAAAAACTACTAGAATCAGCTCTACTATCAGAAAGGTAGTCATCATCACTGCTGGTCAAGTTAAAGGAGACAGAACGTTCATTGTGCTGTGTTCTTTTTGAGGAAAATCCTCTCTGCTTGTTACGTGTAGGTCTTTTCCATGTATAAACCCTTCCATCTTTATAATCCTTTTCATCTCTCTTGAATTTGTCTACCTTCTGTTTCTTTACATTATCAGTAAATTTGAGCAACTCTTCCTGTAATTGGACTTCCAAATTTTCTTTTTCTTCAGTTGCTGCATTACTTTCGAGTTGGTTTCTGACTTCAGTTATCTCCTGTTGGACCTTTAGTCTATCTTTTTTGGATTCCTCAATCAATAGTAACATTAAGTCTAATGAACACTTGTTAAGGATAGCTTCCCATTTCTCAGTAAACTCTTTATTATCCATGCTGTATGCCGGAAATTTTCTGATACGCAACCCCCGTGGGATGAGACCATGCCTCCAGTAATCAGAGAGAGTTATTGCATTCAGTTCAAGCTTTACATCTTTTTGAAGAAGTTTTTTCAATTCCATAAAAGTACTAGTAAGATCTCCATTATCTTCAGGTGTGTTAGATGCGCTCAACAAAGTCCCTGCCACAATAATGTTTTGGCCCTCTTCATGAGAAAAAGATAAAATTGTCTTACGTTCCATTGTTGTACTAGGTCCTCCAATAATTCACCAGTTTGATGCCAGGATTTGTCAGCAAAATGCAGAAAGGGTATCCGCAGAGCTGCTCCAGATTGAGGTATAACCCAATATCCTCACAAATATTAATCCAAGAGAGAATCTAGGAGCGCTTCTTGCTGAAAGGACCACTTTGTGTGTCCCAGAAGGTGCTCTTGGTTGGGTTAGAACTAATATCTGATTAATCAGAATCCAAGGCACTACTTCTAGTTCAAAAATATATAAAAAGCCTTTATTCAAAACATGGCTTACTTGAAAAACATTAAAAATGATGACTAAAACACTGCACACTGATGCATTTCGGCCATCAAGCCTTCCTCAGAGTGTGTCAGGTACAAAATTAGTCACAGGTGACAGCATTTCAAGATATATTTAAAGTCAATTTTAATCTATTTGCATTATATTTAATATATTGAAATTGTGTTAAATTGGAACAACTTCAAATATATTTAGTGCAATTTAAGTGTACTTCTTTAAAATTCATTTGAAATGCACTTTTCATACACTTAAAAATACAGTAAGAATACATTTAAAGCTTAATTTAACTGTGCTTTAAGAAAACTTTAATAGTACTTCAGCATATTAGAAATATACTAGCATTACATTAATAGAAATGTATTAGCATTACACTTCTATTTTATTATAAAGCTGTTTTTAATATTTAAAATGTTATATTAAAATCATTAAATTTTAAGACACATACACAGATTTTGAATACAGAACAATTTAATATACTTCATATTGTGTTGTGTACATTACAAAAATACCTAAAGTAAATTAATCAAGCACAGAGACATACATAATCTCTTGACCAAAGAGAAACATATAAAACAAATATCAGAGAAATGCAATTACAGAGCTACTTCTATCAAATTGTACAACATTAACATTAAATGTATTAATGAAAAGTACACTATGAATATGCAATCACTAAATATTCATAAGCAATGATTATATAATAATCATAATGTAATTCTCTGCATAAAAAGTTAATGAATAAAAAATGTTTAAGTGCAATTTATAGACGGAGTGCACAATGTTTAAAAAACGCTTTGGAAAAGGAAATTGGGCCGACTACCAAAACACACTTGTAGCCAACCAGCAGTAAGGGGCGTGTCTACTAACTGACATCCTTGCCGGGGTTGCGTATGTGTGTGGTGGCTCTATCAAAAGAAGGTCCAGATTCTATTGGTGTAGAGACATGTTTGTTTAGGTAATTTCAAATGTTAACATTGGCTTTCAAAAATAGTGCACTCCAACCAACTTAAGATAAACCTATAAAAAGCTGAACTAAAACACAAAACAGTTTAGATGTCGCATGTTTAAGTGGAGGGTGACTTCTTCTTGCAATTCAGACACCGTAGTAATTGAAGACTGCTTTATCACACGGGCTGTGAAAAGGAAACAGAATATACCAATTAACCAATAATGAATGAACATTTGGCTATCCATGTTTAAAATAAATTGGCATAGATATGCATGTATGGAAGTTTTGTTAACTTCTCAGTTTACCTTTTAAAGCTTTGACTGTGTCCTCATCAAGCGTGTCAGTTTTATCTGTCAGAGCACTCTACAAGTGGGAATGAAGATAGGATTAGAACAGGCTCATGAAATAAAACAACCTGTGTGTATTACAGGATATGTTTTACATTGATAATTGTGTTTTATTTGAACCTAGATCATTTTCCATTGTTTGTCTATTGTGGTCTTGCAAACTTAAGGTTCACCTCTTGTGAGGGTTAGCAGGACAGATGAACCCAAATGCAGACGATGTCAGGGGGAAAACAGAAAACACTTTATTTATACAAAAACAAAAACCCACGAGGGGGTACACAACAAGAAACACTAAACACTAAACAGATACACTAAACTTGACAAGATCCTAGGTTTGAACTACCACACGAAACACGGGAACAGAACAAAATGAACCTGCACAGAACTAAAGATACACTGACATTAAATAGAATGAACAAAACAAGATAACGAGCGGGGAACAGGTGATGGGAGAAAACCAATGATTACTAATAAGCAGAAGAACGAGGGGGCGGGGTCACAGGACAAGACACCGGAGGCACATGTCAAACACAAAAACAAGGCATGAACCTCCACACAAGGCCAGGGACTGCCAGAACTCTGCCACCATGACAAAATACAAATATAACAAGACTTCAAGGCAGAGTCCTGACACCTCTGTTTAAGGAGATTTAAGGAAATCAGAAATGATGCCAAACAGGGCTCCAGACTGCTATCAAATGGTGGCCTTTTGTCACCTAAATTTGAGAGTGTGCCACTGAATTTTACATCCAGTCGCACATGTGCGACCAGCAAATTTGACCTTTTTTTTGTGATATGACACTAATTTGAAACAGCACATTGTACTTTCTGAATCTATAATTAAAGTATTTATTAGTAATACAGTCTAAATTAGTAGACATGTGAATATTTGGTTAGCATGTTGTTTTACCGTGTGTGCCCCTAAATTTTCTGGTTGCGCCCCTAAAATTTGCAGTTGGGGGCCACTGTGCTCCTAGTAAAAAAAGTTAGTCTGGTGCCCTGCCAAATGGTGCAATGATGACTAGGCCAAGTCCCTTACAGCTTTACAATAAAAAAACGGTTTTTACAAGAATAATTCAAAAGGACAGAAATTAGCCACCTGGAATGGATGTGTTGCAAACGTTTTTCTTCACTCCACATTTGCCTCGATTCAAAAATGTCAATAGCAGTTGATCTGAAAAACAACAGGCAGGTAAATGATGATTAATGATTTGTTTTCGTTTTAAGATTTACTTACCCCGAGTACAATATATTAAGACAATATAATATAATCAAACCCAGCCTCGGCAGTTTTACAATCTCTCATAAAAGTATCCCTTCTTACAATGTCATTTTTGTGTCCATATGTAATTAGAAATACATTTAAAAATATACAAAAAGACAATAAGGTTGTCAAGATTGAACTGATATAAACATTAGCCATTGAACATTACTGGAGTTATAATAACCATATGGTCATATCATGGTATTTTCAGGTAAGACAGCTCAAACATTCATTTTAAACTAACGTTAGCGTTGCAAGAGAAACATTAGAAAAACCTTAAACGTGAAATCAAATAGCAACAACAAACTTACCACCAAGAATAAGTCTTTCTATGCGCTATATCTTCATTTGTTCCTGTCTACTTGGGATCTGGTTGGTCATATTTATGTCGCTGTGCTAAAAAAAATGAAAGGTTTTAATGATTTCTGAAATGCTTAAGAGAAATGCCTAACGTTAGTCAGAAAATAAAGATGTTCCAATTACCACACGCAACACAGACATAACGTTACATAAAGAAGCTGGGTTAAATGTAATGTAATGTTTTACTTATTTAATAGTTAACTAAATAAAGAAATGTGAAAATCTGTCATCACTTACCCTCGTGTTGTCTCGTTCATCTCCAAACAAAAAGCGAAATACTTTTTCCCTCAACGTCAGATCCACTAAAACTGCTCACATTTTAAATCGAGTTGTTTTATCTTAGTCCTCTGGTGAAATATGATCGCCGATTAATTAAATAAATACGTTTAATGCAGAGTCGCCATCTAATTTAACAGTTTATACGTTTAATGCAAGCAACCGCATGCACCGTGAACAACTGAACTAAACTGAACAGGTTTCAAATAGCACCTATGTTACTATGTTACTATGACAACAACCAATCAGGTTTAGTCACGTGTGTCACGTGTGTTGTTTGAAATTAAACACTAGCAAACGTAAGATTTTAAGCAAATCTTTGAAAAAATAATTTATTGTGCAATCGGAATGATATAATGTTGAAATGTTTGAGGAAAGTTCAATGTTAGCTTATTACAATTAATGATTCATGTTTTGAAAAAAGTATGTTTTATCCAAATATACTAAAACTTCACTAGAAGTACATTTGTGTTTAGCATATTTCTTAAAAGTGTAATTATGCATATATTTATTACCAGCATACTTTTAGTAAACTTAATATAAATACATTAAAAATATTCTTAAGTTTAGCATATTTCTTAAAAATGTAATAAACCATATATTTATTACCAATGTACTTCTAGTACACTTAATACAAATACATTAAAAATATTCTTAAGTTTAGCATATTTCTTTAAAATGTAATTAAGTATATATTTATTACCAATGTACTTCTAGTACACTTAAAATAAATACATTAAAAATATTCTTAAGTTTAGCATATTTCTTAAAAATGTAATTAAGTATATATTTATTACCAATGTACTTCTAGTACACTTAATATAAATACATTTAAAATATTCTTAAGTTTAGCATATTTCTCAAAAATGTACTTAAGTATATATTTATTACAAGTGTACTTCTAGTATACTTTTAAAAAAATATGTTTAAATGCAATTTAACGTATTTTTAATACACTTCAAATAAGTATGTTGGAGTACAAATGTATTATAAACATACTATTTGTATTTTAAGTATATTTTTAATACATTAAATACTACGTCTTTTTGACCTGGGTATTAATTCGCTGCTTCAGGTGTTTTTCATTATAGTTGGAACTAAACTCTGCAGGACACCGGCCCTCCAGGAGCAGGATTGGAAAGCCCTGATCTATGGTATCGTGAAGCACCTTTATTTTTAACAGTGGTAGGTACCAGGAGTAATACATTTACATTTATGCATTTGACATACACTTCTATCCAAAGCGACTTACAGCTCATTACAAAGAATACATTTCTTTTTTTATTAGTATGTGTGTTCCCTAGATACTTACTCGTTGCTAACACAATGCTCTACCACTAAGCTATACAGGAACATTAACACAGTAACACATTTTTTGTTAAGTACAAGTCATGTTAAGGTCACTTTTTCCACTAGTAATGTTTACAAAAGTAAATAAATAAAGGGGAGAAGTCATGTATGTGTGCATGTTGGCAGGTAACTGAGTTAACGCTGTGAGGCGTTATCATATTATTTAGGCAGACAAAAGCCAGTTCAGTTCAACCACATACGGTCTCCTGTCCTGAATATCAGTGGCGGAACTAGAATTTTTTTAATGGGGTGGCCAGGGGGTGGCCAAAGCTAGTTTAGGGGGTCCATAGTCCATAAAAGAAAATGACGCGTAACCATGTATCAAGCAAGCATAAATGAATCTTTTGATCGTATTAAATGTAAACATAATAAGGGTTAATTCTAAATCTTTCTACTGTATTTCTTACATCTGATTTACTGTCTGTTAAAGGGATTCACCCAAAAATGAAATTTCTGTCATCATTTACTCACCCTTATGTTGTTCTAAACCCAGGGCCGGTTCTAGATATTTGGAGGCCCTAGGCAAAATTTTTGTTGGAGGCCCCTCACACCGCTCTAATTTTCAGAATAATGTGAGAACGTGTTTTTCTACTGCGTAAGAAATCAGATGAGCACTACTAATAAACATGTTTTTCCCCATTACTTTTACTTTTTATTAAGTTTTATCAACAAATGTATTAACTTTATGCTAAAATGTAATTAGAAATTATGCAAAACCACATGTGTTAAAATTTTTAAGGCAGTCACATTTATTAAAAACACCACCTTATTTGGGATAACACAGGATAACAGTTTTGCTTTCTCCAAAGAGTAAAATTAAAAAGACAACAGTATATTGCAAAAACCCTAACTGTAAAAAAATTACAGGTGAACACCTCCTAGAAAACTTTTATTGTTTTTTTATTTTAACTTGGTCTAAAGAAGAATTTTTCCTCCAATATACAGTATAAAGTTATCTATCAGACTATTGCAATAACTTTTTATAAACTACCTTAAATATCCATACAAATCAGCAGCCACTGAAAGTTAAACAGACAAACTACTTTCATGATTTGAAAACTAAACATAAAGTGTAGGACTTACAAGATATACAGACAGTTTACTTTAGGTAACGCCAGTTTTGTTTGCTGTTCGACTTTAAATACAAACTTTTTTAAATACAAACTTAATTCTTGCAGTGGCGGCGCCGCATAAAGTTGAACTCACCTTAAAACTTTATTTAATGCTGTCAGTAGTGATTGTCGGACCAGCGCACATGGACTTAGCAGTTATGGAGGCCCCCTTTCCAAGCTTGAGGCCCTAGGCATTTGCCTACTCTGCCTATAGCTAGCGCCGGCCCTGTCTAAACCTGTATTTTATTTTAATAAACACAAAAGAAGATATTTTGATAAATGATGGTAAGCACACAATTAATGGTATATCCATTGAATTCCATCATGTTGTTTTTATTCCTACTATGGAAGTCAATGGTTACAGCTGTGTGCATAAACCTTAAACTTACTTCAAAAAGCAGAGCTCAACACAAAGGATGTTTGGATTAATCTTTATTTACGAAGATACAGAAGATGCAAAAGTTTTCTTTTTTCTTTTGATATTTAATTGACTTTAATGACAGAGAGACTTCAACAGGTTAGGCTAAGACTGAATGCAATAAAATGTTTATTCGTTTAAGAGGTACAGTAACCAAATGTTTACAATGAAAATCACCAAGACAGCTATTTTGACATATGAGCATTTTTCCGTTAAAGCCAAAAAGACGCGAACAGTCGTTTAAGCTCTGGCTGTGCACGCGCACTGTCGGATATGCGCATCACGCTTTCAAGTTCAATGTGGCAATCTAGTCGAATTAACAATCATACAGAAGCCTATAAAGATCACGTCAAGAATGAAAACATGGTGTCGGGTTTTGTTGTAAAACGAAATTCCAATCTTAGACTTTATTCAGTCCACAAGACAATTACACACTTCGTGCCTTTATACGCTGAAATCATGTAGCAATTTACGATTTCACTTACATAATTTAAAATTAGACATTCCAAGCATTATGTAGACATTTATCTTTTGTTTGTATGACAAGTATTCGTTAAGTTACAGTTCATTTTTCTGACGCGTTTCTGAAAGGACGTCACTGAGTGAGAGAGATTAAAGTCGCCATGAAACGGAAGTAGCGATTGCCTTATTTTCCCCGTGGTGACGTATATCCGAATGAAACGGCTTTTGAGATGAAATAAGGCAGGGCTGGATTTGAATTTGTCCATCGAGATCTGATTGGATCGTTTGAAGTTGGGTCGTGTTGCTAATTGCTAATCACTGCGATCTTCTCCCGGACCCCGCCCACCTGCCATACTTTTGACCGGAAGTGAAGAGAGATCGTTTTGTGGAGGGGAGGAGATTTGCATTTTTGATTAAAGATTATGAGCACACACGAATTTTTAAAAAATAATGAAGCTCACAGATAAGTCATTTGTTAATAATACCACACTATTAAAAATACATATATAGTTTTTCATTTCAATTTCATTGCGACTTTAAAGGCGCATCATGTTTATTTTCTTAATTTGGCGAAAAGCACAACATTCAAGTTTGTATTGGGAGTGGACAGAAAAAAACTAGATACTTTAACGTTTTAAAATGATGTATAAATCATATCTGTATGTCCAAAATAAGCAGATAATAATCCAAGTCTCTTTGCGCAGTGATTGAAAAATAAAGAGTTTGCTGCGCTGCCGCACGTCGAAAATAAACATAGCGATTAAGTGAAAGTAGCTCATTAAATTTGGGGTGGCACACGGGGTGGCCAGTGACATGTCAAGGGTGTCCAGTGCCACCCTGGACACCCCTCTGGCTCCGCCACTGCTGAATATATTACAGGTACCCAAGATTAACTTAAGATTGGCAGAAACTGTGTGTGTTATGTGACCTTTAAAACTTAAAAGGCTGCATAAAATGTGCAGCAGGATCTGCTGCTAACATCACCACAGCGCAACTTTAAAGGCTTAGTGGAGTCCATGCCTCGACGGGTCAGGGCTGTTGAATGAAATGAAAATTGTCCTACCTTTTATAATATGTGTTACGCTATTTTACTATTTAACCCTTAGAAACTCTTAGAAACTTTAGTAACCTGTAGTTTGTTATTTTTATTATGTACCCCATGTGTTATTGTAACCACTGAGTTTGAAAAATATATTCATGATAAATTACATGTTGCATTTAAAAAAAAAAGACAATCACACAATTTTGTATTAACTGTTTATTGAAATAGAGAGAAAAACATGTATAGAAAGAATAATGCATTTAACCTATAAAAGATAGACAAATGAACAAAGAGTGACTTACCATCAGATGGGATATCTTGCAGACATGTTGGAGAAGAATACAGCGAGGCGAGCCTGAAGACGGAGAACAAAGGAATACTGTCATATTTATGCATTTCTTATGAACGTTCCCCAAAGACTAAATTTGAATTAGGGTAATAGACTTTGTACTTTAATTTTTACAAAATTTATGTTTGTACTATCACTAAATTGTATTACTAAAATTAATAAAAAATACAAGAAAAGGTCTGCTTGCATCTACTAGAACCTTATCTGTGAATAGAATTTTAGGCAGGTGCTCATAATGTTATGGCTGATCGGTGTATATTTAGAAAAATACATTTAGACAAAGATTGCTATCAGGATGTAAGGAAATTTTAACCAGCATAACTAAAACGTTTATGGATCAAATCAGCTACCCTGCCTTTAATATTAGGCAATTAACTCTTTCGCCGCCATTGACGATATAACTCGTCAATTAAGAGAAAACGCTTCCCTGCCAATAACGAGAATTTCCGGCTTTCCGCAATACCGCTATTATCCATTAGGTGGATAATTTCCGCAACTTATACAAACCGGAAGTAGCGCCTCACGTGAAAGAACTCTGTGTATGTTTTAAAGATAACTCTGCGTCTGATCTCTATCAAAAGTCCTTCACAAATATGGAATTAACTCAGCTTTTTGCTCAAAATTTGGTGTTTTTAAAGAAACTTACCCATATTTGAGAGGTGATAAAAAGAGAACTAAAAAAGGTAGGATGAAACTGTTTTTTTTTTAAAGCAGAGGGTCTGTGTTTTCATTTGATATATTGTTTGTTTATATATTTAAGACAACAACATTTTCTGGAAGGCATTAAACTTTTCTGAAAATCATGAAAAATGCTGGCGCTGGCTGACAACTTTTCTTATTCGTTTTTTTATTCAACTTTTTGGTTCGTACCTCAATAGTAGGTACGAACAGGAAAGACACTTTGTTCCAAAATAATTTACTGTAAAAGCAATTAAAATATAAGTATTAGAATGTTTCTGACTACTCTTTACAGAAACAGCATAGTAGGGAAATCCTTTCTTTAAACCTACTTAGTAATTGCAATTATAATATCTATATGGGCACAACGGCGGTCAGTGTAAAGCGTGCGCATTTTGAAAAGGTTCAGTTTTAGGGTACGATGATGACACGGAAGCTTCGGCGGCAGCGTCACACGTTGCGCAACGTCACCAGCATGCGCTCATGGTTAACAAATAACCGCGCGCAGGTCGTAACAGCAAACACACTGTGCGGTGATCATGCTAAACTTCTGGCACTGTCAGAAAACTATCGTAGTCTATCTTTGGACGCAAGACCGGCCGTCTTTGAACCTCTCTCATTGTACGACATAGGACCACCGATGAAGAGCCACGATCATAGAAATCGCGACGATTGTTTCACGAGGGCAATCTTTCATCTGGGACAGCCAATAATCGTGCAGTGTATCCCGGGCTTAATATGTGTTTACTTACGGGTTTTGTATTTAAGGTCGGATCCAACAAAGTAAGAACTGCAACATCTTTGAGTAGATTCCTGGAGAGACCAGCATTGAACTGCCACATAGAAACAGTCACAAATGTTTAGATCAGACGGCTAAAGTTGAACTAATTGATGAGGAACTTCTAATTAAATGAATATTAGCCATTGTTCCCGTATATTAATGTTTTTAGAAGCCTTTGCAATGATTTAGTTTCCTGACATCCATCAATTGAACAGCATTTTCTCACGTGGTGTGAGTTTGTTTAGCAACAAGGGGGTGGGGCAGTGGACGTTGGACAGTGCTAGGGGTGGAGACTGAAGGCGGCGACTGTCTCACGGTGACGTAGCAACTTCACGGAAGTACAAACAAACCATTTTAACTCACAGCTACTTCAAGCAGGCTGTGTGAATTTGACTCTTAAATGACTGTTTTGAAACTTATATACTTACATAGCCCCTAGACCTCAGTTATCATGAAAAAAGCCACAAAATTTCAGTTTTTAACATATGTGACCTTTAAATATAAAAGCGAATAATTTTAAAATGGGCAAATAATTTAAGCTCATCGGGTCCCAGATAGCAAGCACATTTGGGCCACTTCAGGCAAAGATGCGACACTGCTGGCCTTCTTATGGCCCGAATAAAAGGGATGTGAACCTAAAGTGGCTCACGTGTAAAATAGCAAAAATGGGCCAAATATATCATATTATATGTGGGCCTTTTAAGGCAAAGATGTGGTGCCCACGGCAACATATCATCTGAATATGAACCAAAAGTGGCCCATCCGACAAATAGTGAATATGGCCCAAATATCAAACAACAAATATGGACCACCTTTGGCAAAAATGCTGCACAGCAGTCACGGGCTAATCTTGGAAAAAAACAAATGTGGCCCTCACATGTTGCAGCAAATGTGGCCCAGCTCTTTACAAACATGTCTGGGCCAGTTTTGGCATAGATATGGCACGGTAAGCACTGGTCATGTGGGTTTGTGTCTAAAGTGGCCCACATATGTTGCAGTAAATGTGGCCCAGTTCTTTTAAAACATATCCGGCCCGGTTTTGGCAAACATGTGGCACAGTAAGCACCAACTCATGTGGGTGTGAGTCGGAAGTGGCCCATATATGATGCTGTAAATGTGGCCCAGCTGTATAAAGATGCATCAGGGCCAGTTTTGGCAAAGATATTGCACAGTAAGCACCGGCTCATATGTGTGTGAGTCTGAAGTGATCCAAATACCCAGCTAACAGAGAAAAGTTCTAAGAACGTTCCCTGAAAGTTCCCAACGTTCCCAAAAACTTTCTGCCAACATAAAAAGTGTCCAGTTTTCTTGACATTCTAAGAACATTTCTGTGTTGTCTGAACGTTAGAGGAAAGTTACATTTTACCATTGTCAAACATTATGAATGTCCTATTTAAATTTTAACACAATGTTTAAAACAACAACTGTTTTTTTATATTGACTTTTTTGCTTGTTATGTGAATGATAGAGAAAAATTGCATTTTATTATTTTAATACTGTTATAAAACATTATTTCTGAATGTTCAGTAAAAATATTGCTGTAGAAAACACAATTCACTTATTAGGTTTAGATGTTGATGCTTTGTTTAATTTTAAGTCACCATTATTGTGATTGGTGTTTGTTTTAGTTGGACCATTGACTTCTCAATTTTTTCCTGGTTACCTTACTTTGTGTGTAAAAAACACATTTGTTTTGGTAGTGCAAAGTCAACAGTGCAATTCTGTGGTGTTAGTATATAATGGTAAAAATCATAATCTAAGTAAAGGATTTACAAAAGTTTATTTTCTGTCAGTGACCACGTTTACATGCACACCAAAAATGCGATTATTTCCAATAATGCGAGTAAGGTCTTAATCGCAGTAAGATGTTTACATGACTGGAGCTAACCTCTTCACTCCGGTTTACATGCAGTTTTTATTTTCGGATTATTCACACAAAGTTCAATGCAGAGCACAAATGATGAACTCACATATATGGTCCACTGTTTTAATTTACTTACGTTAAATGACAAACACGTTGTTATAGATGTATTTCATTATCCGGTGCCGTGATGAAGATATAAATATGACAGTGCCTGTAAAGGGCGTTCACATGATATAAAAATAGTTTTAAAAATCGTTTTATATTAAAGATAATAGCAGAGCTCACACAACAACTATAACGATAGCGATTTTGGCACATGATGAACGATAAACCATTGACAGCCAATCAAATATATTTGAACTTGAAGTGCACGCGCACTTAAAATGCAGCAGAAAGCTCATTCATTGCTGAGGTTTATAACATAAAATTACCTCAGGTATCCAGCGCTGATGCTGTGAAATTTTTCTACCACACTGACTACCCCAAAAGGTATGATATTATTACACAAACTACTACATTCATTCAGTTGAGGACATCTGCTGGTTTCCCGCTGTGTAAATGCAACAAGAACAGCATATGTACATATTCAGTGACATGTAAACAATTGCAAAAAAAGTTTTTATTACAAGAAATATCCAATATTAGGTAATGCCGCGCTCGTTTTATCGAATTAGCATGAAGTTATCATTATGATGTGGTCACTAATATATTTATCGTTATAATTATCGTTATAATGTCATTTAAAGTTTTTATACACTGCTGTCGTGTTATTTGAGCTGTTTCTGAATGAAGGCAGACTGCTGACAGCGAGTCGTGTTGGCAGAGTTCATGTAAAACTTCCTAATGTCAAGATTAAAACGAATTTCTGCTTAAGGTGCGTGACTAAAACACACGTGCACTTAATTAGTGCGGTATAAATGCGATTAAAGCGTTTACATGGACGCATACTGCGATTATAAACGGCGTACGCCACCTCTTTTAATGCGACTTTACTTATTGCGATTATGAGCTTAATCGCATTATTTTTATCGAATTATTGCGTTTACATGAGGTAAAGTATAATCGCAGTATTGACAAAATCCCATTATAATCGCATTATTAGGGTGCATGTAAACGCGGTCAATGTTGTATATGAGATCCAGCACTTTCACAGCAGTTTGTCATTAAGGAGTTTTAGAAATTTTGGCAAAAAATAACCGTTGTATATTTGGGACGTACAAACATCAAGAATCAGACTATGAATCTCAACCATGGTGACAAAGAAAATTGTAAAAAGTGAATTATTTATCCATGTCGCAGTGCATGCTGGGAGTCCTGAATGAGATTTGTAATTTGTTAATACCCAGCATGCATTGCAGCATGAAGTTTTTAATTGAATTGTCACCATGGTTGAGATTCATACTCTGTTTGTGGCATCACTCTGGCTTGCTCGTGGGCGAGACGTGTCAAACAGGAGTGGACCACACAAGTGCCATCAATCCATGCCAGGTGTGGGCCAGTGAAGGCCACAAAGAATGGTGTTGGATCTGGGCCGAATCTGGGACAAAATTTAAATTAACTATTACCCATATTTGGGCCAGATCTGCTTTATTTGCTTTGTGTTTGGCGGACATGTGGCGTTTCTATGGTTTGCTTGTGGTAAAGATCAGGAAAAAAGAGGTGGACCGCTCAAGTGCCATCATTCCATGCCACAGGTGGGCCAGATGAAGGTGTCAGATGTGAACCAGATCTGGGCCACAGCAATTTTGCTATCTGGGGTTGGCGAACATCGGTCCTGGAGATCCGCAGTCCTGCAGAGTTTAGCTCCAGCTCTAATCAAACACACCTGAACAGACTAATCAAAGTCACTAGAAAGCTACAGGCAGGTGATGTTTAATCAGGGTTGGAGCTTAAATCTGCAGGACTGCAGATCTCCAAGACCAATTAGCCCCTGCTGAAAAAAACAGCATAGACCAGTATAATTTCCATGCTGGTTTGTTGCTGGTATAGCTGGTGGTCACCAAAAAACCAGCATCAAAACACAAAATATGTTGGTCTTGCAGCAGGGACATTCACCACGCCTAAACTATAAGAAGCGATGTAATAATATTTTCATAAAACAAAAACAATACTGAATTCATGTAATAGTTTCATAAATTTGGTTTGTTCAAATAACTTACAATGTGTTTAGTGGCGGTTCCAGAGATTTTCTGATGCAGGTGCTATGTGTCATCATTCACAGAGAACGGGACCCAAGTGCAAGGTAACGGTGAACTCAAACAGGGTTTATTAAATCAAAAACAAAGGCCCACGTGGGGAAAACAGCACAGGAACAGATGACACTACACATAAGACTAGACTAACTTGACTAAGACAATTACAAAGACTAACAGACTTGACTAGAAACTTTGACTGAGCTGCTACAAACAGCAATCATACAAACATACAAAGCGATCCAGCACAGGACAGAACACACTGGGGCCTTAAATAAGAAATCTAAACAAGACAACGAGGGAAGGACAGGTGATGGTAGTTAACCAATAATTAATAATTAACGAGGAGACAAGGGGGTGGGGATATAAACGAGACACAGCAGCACACTACCCAAACAAAAGGCCATGTGCTGCCACACAAAACATGGGTACTGCCACGATCCTGCCCCATGACCATGAACTACTATGAATAACTATGAAAGACTGGCAGGATCATGACAGTACGCCCCCCTTAAAGGGACGCCACCGGGCGTTCCTCAAGGGGGTACACTAGACAATGGACATGACTGACGACACATGGCATGACAAATACATGAAATAAACAAAAACAACAGATTCAACAGATGATGTGAAAACTAATAAATACTGAAATTAAAATTCAAAAGAGTGCGCATAAACAAGGTTCAATGAGAAGTCCAAGGAGGCTTAGGCAAGGGTCTATGCTGCAGCTGGGCAGACGGCTGTGGCAATGGTGGCCGCGCAGACAGCAGACAGCTATGGCGATCACGTAGATGGCACGGGCTGCGGACCACAGACGGCTCTAGTGGCTGCACAGATGGCAGAAGCTGTGACTGTGTAGATGGCTGCAGTTGCTCAGACGACTGTGGCCGAACAGACTGCGAGAGCTGTGGCTGTGGCCGAACAGCCTGCGAGAGCTGTGGCTGGGCAGACTGCTGTAGCTGTGGCTGTGGCCGGGCAGACTGCGGGAGCTGTGGCCGAACAGACTGCGGGAGCTGTGGCCGGGCAGACTGCAGGAGCTGTGGCTGTGGCCGGGCAGACTGCAGGAGCTGTGGCCGGGCAGACGGCGAGAGCTGTGGCTGTGGCCGGGCAGACGGCGAGAGCTGTGGCTGTGGCCGGGCAGACGGCGAGAGCTGTGGCTGTGGCCGGGCAGACGGCGAGAGCTGTGGCTGTGGCCGGGCAGACGGCGAGAGCTGTGGCTGTGGCCGGGCAGACGGCGAGAGCTGTGGCTGTGGCCGGGCAGACGGCAGGAGATGCTGTGGCCGGGCAGACGGCAGGAGATGCTGTGGCCGGGCAGACGGCACTTGCAGGAGGCAGACCTCCAAAAGTAGCCTGTCCATGAAAGTGAATGACGAGTCCACCGACACCTGCTGGGTCCCTGACTGGCTGGATCGTTCTGTCATGATTCACAGAGAACGGGACCCAAGTGCAAGGTAACGGTGAACTCAAACAGGGTTTATTAAATCAAAAACAAAGGCCCACGTGGGGAAAACAGCACAGGAACAGATGACACTACACACAAGACTAGACTAACTTGACTAAGACAATTACAAAGACTAACAGACTTGACTAGAAACTTTGACTGAGCTGCTACAAACAGCAATCATACAAACATACAAAGCGATCCAGCACAGGACAGAACACACTGGGGCCTTAAATAAGAAATCTAAACAAGACAACGAGGGAAGGACAGGTGATGGTAGTTAACCAATAATTAATAATTAACGAGGAGACAAGGGGGTGGGGATATAAACGAGACACAGCAGCACACTACCCAAACAAAAGGCCATGTGCTGCCACACAAAACATGGGTACTGCCACGATCCTGCCCCATGACCATGAACTACTATGAATAACTATGAAAGACTGGCAGGATCATGACACTATGGGGATGCTCAACACTTAAAGCAACACTATGTAGTTTTTTACCTTTAAATAATGTCTCTAAAATTATTTCAGTGATAGAACAACTTTTAACTGGACAGATTGTACTGTTGCTGCAACCTGAGCAGCCTTCTAGCTGCTACAAGCACACCCTGAAAGTGGCGGTAGAGGGTAGGAAACACAGCCCCGCCCCTCCCCCTGCCTGCAGAAGAGTGTCTGATACCAGGCACTGTTGCGCTTTTCAACCACATGGGGGAGCTGCAAGTCATTTTTACATGGAAACTACATAGTGTTGCTTTAAGAGAAGGTGCTTTAAATTTTGGGCCGTTTCATTACGGAGGTCGCATCAGACCACCGCATCGGACCACCCTTTATATACATATATTATGAACAAAGCTCGTACACAGTGTGTGGTGAGATCGTAACAAGGGCGTGGTAAGCTTGAACCTGCTTACGTCACGAGTCATTTTTTGGACCCAACATCCAATAGGAAAATTCAACTGCAGTAGCCACCGTTCAACCTGAAGAGGGCAGCACACCATATATTGTAGTATTGAAACACTTTATATCCATTATACAAATGTCAAAAAACGTACATCAAAATCAATGAATAGCACTAATAAACCATCAATCTTACAGATCAGTAACTAAAAAAACTTGGATTAGGGTTTAGTTACTCTTTAGTCTTTATTGAAATAAATTACTGCTCATCTAAGAGGTAACTAAATTAATGTGGATTGCATGATATTGTAAATACGATTTTTTTTTTTTTTTTTTTGTTAATGCATCTTTTCTCTGACTCCGTCCACCTTTTCATGAAACAAATATGTTTTAAGTCACTGCAGCACGGAGACTAATGGAGCTGGATTTTGTGGCTATACTAATTTAATTTAATCTCTCTAAATTTTTGTCCAAACCTAAAATTATATAGTCGCATGCATAGGAAAGTCTATAGAGTTAAAGGACAAGTTCAGTATTTTAGACTTAAAGCCCTGTTTTCAGATTGTTTATGGTGAAATAGAACGGTTTTGACTGAAATTTCGACATTTGCGGCTGCCCTGAGAATTTTCGCGTGTTTGTGTTTCATCTCACACCTCTACAATGGGTTTAATGGTGCACTGGAACAATCCTTCCTAAAATGCATTAAACTTTCGTTTACAAAGACTTGAAACTCACCGAGTGGTCAGGGGTGTTCACTGATATGCTCACACAAAAATCGCTGCAAAAGATGCTTTCCAACAGGTTTTATCAACTGATTCAACTGATGGAAAATCCTGGGCAACAGTCACAAAGAAAACAATTGGTAAAGCCGAGGTCACAATTTTTTCGTCCCTTTGACTTCCATTCATAGGCAAGCGAATGCGGCACACTGGAAACGTAAGCTTGTGTGATGATTCGCAGGTCACCACGTAGCAAAGTTTCAAGTCTGGTAAACTCTGACCTGCGAATCCATATCACATAGGACGTTGTGGCCAGTACAAAACCAGTATGTCACCACGTGAACTTTCTACTGAAAAGCACAAATGGATGAAACCAAAGATCATATTGATGAGCTGCTCCCCGAAGCACCTTCCAACAAATACTCGCATGTTCATCAAACAAAGGCCATGTTTACATTAGAGCATTTGCGTTTTAAAACGGCATTTTAAAATGAAAACGATCCTCGTTTATACTGGCATTTTAAAAAGAATCTTCATCCACACTATACACCACCATAAACGCATGAAACATGACCAATCATGTAACTGGGCATGCGCATAAAAGTGTAAAATAACTTATTACTCTAATAATAGCTTACCTGCACGTTTACGCAGCCTAGGGGTGTGCGATATTGACAAAAATTCATAGCTAGATCCTTTGCCGGCCACTACAACAGACATTAATTTTTATTTTATAACTAAACAGAAATGTCTTTATGATTTAAAAAGAAAGCATTCAAGTGAACAGTACTAAACAGTAGCGAACTTGAAGCAAAAAATAAATTTTAGCAAATGCAAACTTCTATCAAACATAGTAAGAGGTGAAGTATTAATTTAGCCTACCAGAAATGCTTATTGCATTAATTTTTAAAAGTGTGCGAGGTCCGTGCACGTCCTCCGCTAGCAATACACAAATAGCTAAAAGCGCAACGCCTAAAAGAGCATTATATATTAATGACGATGAGTTTATTGTTTTTATTAATTTATATTCACAAAACTTATCAACAAAACATCGATTCAAATTAAGAGACAAATTATCTGAAACGAAATTCATTTTAAAGTAGCAAACAAAACTTACATTAAACTGGAAAATAATTCTGACCCATTAAAATTCTCCCTTCATATTAGCCTTTACAACGCCTATATGGCATTTAAAATTACAGTCTATCTTTCGTAAGCTAACTAAATTTAAACAAAACATAAACACTTATACTGTTCTAGCTCCCCCCTACAACATATTAATATGATTAATAGGTTAATTTTTATTTTATAACTAAACAGAAAGGTCTTTATGATTTAAAAAGAAAGCATTCAAGTGAACAGTAGCCTACTGAACAGTAGCGAACTTGAAGCAAAAATAAATCAGCAAATTCAAACTTCAATCAAACATAGTATGAAGTGAAGTATTGCTTTAGCCTTTACCAGAAATGCTTATTGAATTAATTTTTAAAAGTGTGCGAGGTCCGTGCACGTCCTCCGCTAGCAACACACAAATAGCTAAAAGCCAAGCGCCTAAACGAGCATTATATTAATGACGTTGAGTTTATTGTTTTTATTAATTTATATTCACAAAACTTATCAACAAAACATCGATTAAAATTAAGAGACAAATTATCTGAAACGAAATTCATTTTAAAGTAGCAAACAAAACTTACATTAAACTGGAAAATAATGTCTGACCCATTACAATTCTCCCTTCATATTGGCCTTTGCAACGCCTATATGGCATTTAAAATTACAGTCTATCTTTCATAAGCTAACTACATTTAAACAAAACATAAACACATTAAACCCAACAATACTCAAACATTCATATAAAACAGACATTATCTATAAGGATACATGTTAAAACTATCCGATATAGCGTTTATAATAGCTGGTTGGTAGATGTTTACTATTTTTGGCAAAACCTCCGTAACAAACCAACATTTACATGAATAAAATAATTTTTACTTTGAAAATGATGCGCTGTCACGTTAACATCAGCTGTTCGTTTACATAAGACTCCGTCTATGTTCATTTACACTCAGAGCAACGTCTGAGTTCTCAAACTAAAACAGGGTCTTCAGCGTTTGCGAACGAATCCGTTTATGAGGGTCGAAAACGGTGATGTAGTGTAGATGAAAGGCGTAAACGTAGCAAAAGTAACGCGTTTTAAAGGATAAACGCATTAATGTAAACATAGCCAAAGTCTAGTGTGATCGCGGCTTTACACACCGTGAAGGACCGAAATCTTGCAGTGCACGCAAGGTCGCCCTGATTTAGAGCACATATACAGGGATTCTAAAATTTGCCAAATAACACCTGAATGATCAGATGATTCAGATGTGAGATCTTGCATGGAGCCCCAGGCCGAGGGAGATTAAATTTTGTGTTTTTCATTTTTGGATCAGCTCCTAACAGTACCTGTAAAAAAAGATACCTGTGAGCCAGAAATCATGCTGATTGATGCACTGTAAAAAAATCTTTGCTGCCTTGAAAAATTTAGTTGACTAAACTAAAAAATTTTAGTAATTTTAACTTTCTAGTATTTTTTTGAAAATTGATAAATAAACCAACTTCATTTTAGAAGTTGTAGCGTAGCAACTCATCTCTTGTTAAGATACTGTAAATAATAGTAGGCAGAAATGACTTGTAAATCTGAGTTTATTCAACTTAAAAATGTAAGGCAACAAATATTTTTTTTTACAGTGCTAAAAATTAAAATGAACAATTAAAATCATTTATTTAGTTAATTTAAAATAGGCAGTAAAAACTTCCATACAAAATGCTAATAATATATTTTAATATTCATAACAGCTAATAAAAGGCAAATAAACAGGACATAATAATAATAATAATAATAGACATATGGCTACATTAAAACATGGAATGATTGATCCTCAAATGAATAAGTTAATTTATTTGTTTGAATGTAAAAATGCTGGTAAGCTTGCATGTTCTTGCAAACCTACTTTACATCAGCAGATGACGCCAGTGTACTTCATTTTTCTTCTGATGCTTCAGTCTGGACTCTTAAATGGAGCTGAACCTCAAAACCTAAACTGTCCTGCTTATGGTGGAGTACCAGGCACTCCTGGACTCAACGGTCCCCACTGAGCAAAGCGTCTTAAAAAGACGTCATTTCGACGTCCCATTAGGAGCCAGAATGAAAGTTTTTATGACGTCTTTTTATGACCTGTTCTGAACATCCAATATTGATGTCAAGGGGACCTCCACGCAAAGTAAAACTATTTTAAATATGGCCATTTTAGACATTATATTTGTATATATCTTTATATATGAATAAATGTAAAAACAAATATTGCTTATAGATAATTCCCAAATATACAAGTTACACCTTAACTAACTGCGTCTGCAATCTCTCTCTCTCTCTCTCTCTCTCTCTCTCTCTCTCTCTCTCTCTCTCTCTCTCTCTCTCTCTCTCTCTCTCTCTCTCTCTCTCTCTCTCTCTCTCTCTCTCTCTCTCTCTCTCTCTCTCTCTCTCTCTCTCGAGTGCATGCTGGGAGTGAGTGCCGGAGCCGGTTGGCGTGAGCGAGAGTAACTCTGTTGAGATTTTCTTTTCTTTTCTCTAAACCCAATATATATATTTTTTTCAGTTATAGGTGATAGGTTTAAGGAAATAGTGAGTATTATACTGACTTCGGTCAGCGGGTGGGAATAATGGGGACGGATGCGGGGGATTTCTCGATGTTAACACTCAGACACGGCTGCAAATGCATGCCTGATGCCGCAGTGTCGGTGGAGGATTGTTTGATCGCAGTGAGCGCGGTGGTCGGTGGCACCAATATTAGATCTGCCTCACGTATGAATAAGGCAATTGTGTTCTTCCTAAGTGAAAGGAATCTGGTGGATGATTTGATTGAATCTGGATTAGTAATCAAGGATACTTTTGTGCCAGTTTTGCCTTTGTCAAGCCCGTCAAAAAAAGTTGTCCTATCAAATGTACCCCCGTTTATTAAAAATTAAAAACTTGAGCAGTTACTCCAGAGGTATGGCAAGATAGTGAGCCCTATTAAGATGATCCCGCTTGGATGCAAAAACGCTGAAATTAAACATGTTATGTCTTTTCGGCGACAGGCTTTCATGATTTTAAACACTCATGGTGATCCTTTAAACTTATCAGCGAAATTAAGCGTTGATGGGAAGGATTACACTATATTTGTCAGTTCTGAATCGATGAGATGCTTTGTGTGCGGTGAATTTGGACACGTTAGGCAAACTTGCCCGAATCGGGACAGGCCGGCGGGCCCTGATACGGCTTCAGCTGCAGATGCGGGGAGCAGCGTGGGGGCGAGAGGTGCGGATGTTACTGCGGCGGCTGTGGAGTTACAACCCCAGCCGGCCGGAGTGATTTCAGCACCGGGTGACTTGCCTGAGGTGAGACCGGTGCTGGCTACCTCTAATGACGGCCCGATGGAGCCCGATGAGGAGGCGGCGGGCCCGAGTCATTTGCCCGCTGTCCCGCAGGCAGATACGGGGCCGGGACAGGTGCATACGCAGGCTGTTTCTGAGACGGATGCGCTGTTTTGTGAAAAACAATTGCAGCTCGACATAACAACCACTGATGACTCATTGATCCAGAGTCAGGATGATTTTTCATCCCAAGAACCCGCGGATCTAAAATCACATATGGACGATTCTGAAAATGATTACGAGGATGTTGACATCACTGAAAATGACGCGATGGACTCGGAGCCTGCCTCTGGCGGTAAGACTAAACTGTACTCTGTTCAGGAAATCAACAAATGTCTTGATATAACGAAAGGGCTTCGCAAACCCAAATTTGAAACGTACTTTCCTGATTTAAAATTGTTTTTGGTTTCTTGTACATTGGCTATGAGGAAGGCTTCATTTGATGAGCTTGACAAACCCAAACGGTATCGTCTTAAGAAACTTCTCAGTAATGTTAGAAGTGTTTTAAATGTACAAGGTAAAAAGTAAAGATGGCTTGGTCACCTCGGAAATGCTTTTTTGGGATGTTACTTTTTAGTGTTTTCTTTGCTATTTTTTCCATGGCACCCTTGAGATTTTGTTCTTTTAACATTAATGGGTGTCGTGATGTTGCTAAGAGGACTAGTCTTTTTGATTATATTACTTTAAAGTGTGCCAGTGTGGTTTTTCTGCAAGAGACGCACACGGATTTGAATAACCAGATTCAGTGGCTGAGCGAGTGGAAGGGTCAGGCTGTTTTGAGTCATGGCACCAGTCTGAGTGCAGGGGTCGCTGTTCTGCTGGCACCTGAATATAAAGCACAACCTGTATGTGTTTTTCAGTTGATTTCAGGTCGTTTATTAAGAGTGGATGTAACTCTTCATGGTGTTAATTTTTCTCTTTTTAATGTGTACGCTCCCAATATTGGATTAGAACGTGTTTCTTTTTTTAATAAACTTTAGACTTTTTTAAGTGATGTCCCTCATGATAGGACTGTTGTTCTGGCTGGAGATTTTAACTGCACTTTAGATCACACCTTAGACAGGAATCATGAAGAACCCCACAATCAGTCTGCTGACGCACTTCAGTCCTTAATCAATTACCATGAATTTGTTGATGTGTGGAGAGAGGCTTTTCCTCAGGTCAGGCAATACACCTGGGTGAAAATAAACTCTAATATGGTTTCTGGAGCTAGGTTGGACAGGATCTATGTACATAAAGGAACAAGAGGCAATTTCTATAATAGCTGTATCTTCCCCTCTGCTTTATCAGATCATCACTGTATATCTATTGATGTTACCACTGCACAGAGCACTTTTAAGCATTCATACTGGAAATTTAATAACAGATTATTACAGGATCACTCTTTTGTGCACTCTTTTACTCACTTCTGGGAGATCTGGAGAGAGAGTATGAAACAGTATAAGTCCCTGAGCCAATGGTGGGATATTGGCAAAGTTCAAATCAAACTTTTTTGCCAGAGTTATTCTGCTTACAATAAAAACATATTGGATAGCATGATGGCAAAGCTTGAATAAGAAATCTTAAATCTCAATATTGAAGGGGACATTGTGAATGCCACTGAGACTTTACAACGCAATAAACTGTTTTTGCGGAATCTACTGGAGGAAAGGGGCCAGGAAGCCCTTACCCGTGCAAGGTTTTTATCCCTTAATAGCATGGATACGTCAACATCTTTTTTCTTCAACCTGGAAAACAGGACTGTGGATAAAAAAGTTTTAAGCTGTTTGAAACTCTCAGACGGGAGAAGAGTTACTGATAGTCATGAAATCATTGCTCATGCACTTTCTTTTTATGAGGACCTCTACAGAGCTGAACCCTGTGACGAAGACACGGCTGATCTCCTCCTTCAGGATTTACCACAGCTTTCAGAAGAGGAAAAATTGTCACTTGATAGAACGTTGACGTTTGAGGAATTATCTTCTGCTGTTCAAGAACTGTCATCCGGCAAAGCTCCAGGTCTGGATGGACTAAATGCAGAGTTTTATAAGCAGTTTTGGCCAGTCATTGGAAAAGACTTGTTTTGTGTTTTTAAGGAGAGTGTTAAAAAAGGTGCACTACCAGTGAGTCTACGGAGAGCGGTAATTACTCTGTTACCTAAGAAGGGTGACCTTGAGGATATTAGATGCTGGCGCCCTGTTTCTTTACTTGGAACCGACTACAAAATACTTTCTAAGACTTTAACCAACAGAATGAAACTTCATATTTCTTCAGTAATTCATGCAGATCAGTCTTATTGCATCCCAAAACGAACTATTTTTGATAATCTTTTTTTGATTCGGGATATAATTTCTTTTGCAAGGATACACAAAATTGATATTGGCTTTGTTTCTCTGGACCAGGAGAAGGCGTTTGATCGAGTTGATCATGGTTTCCTTTTCAAATGTTTGGAGGCTTTTGGCTTTGGTCCTTCTTTCATTGCTCATGTTAAGCTACTTTACACGGATGTTCATAGCATGTTAAAAATCAATGGCTCCCTCACTAAACCTTTTAAAGTAAGCAGAGGTATACGCCAGGGATGTGGTCTTTCAGGGATTCTGTATGCTATTGCTATTGAACCTCTACTGGTAGCTTTAAGAAACAAGCTCTGTGGCATATCAACAGTGTGTCCGTCCACTGCTGTTTTGGAAACTGTTAGACTCACTGCCTACGCAGATGATGTTACTGTTATTATAAGATCCTTTCAGGATATCAGGAACTTAAAGGAATCCCTTGAGACTTATCAGAAAGCCTCCTCATCTAGAATTAACTGGCAAAAGAGTGCTTCTTTTCTGCTTGGTAAATGGGAAGATGGAGGCCCCCCAGATCTTCCTCAGTGTTGTACCTGGAGTTTGGAAGGTTTTAAAGTGCTGGGAGTTTTTCTTGGAACTGATCATTATATGCAGAAAAATTGGGAGGGTGTTTTTGAAAAAGTTTCTGGTCGCCTACAAAAATGGAGATGGATTCTACCTCAATTGTCATACAGGGGAAGAGTCCTCATTGTCAACAATTTAGCAGCTTCCATGATGTGGCATCGTTTGAATGTGCTTGACCCACCAAAAGATTTGATTCAACGCCTGCAGAAGGTTTTTGTTAACTTTTTTTGGGATGGTTATCACTGGCTCCCCCCTGCATTTCTTTATTTGCCAGTTATTGAAGGAGGTCAGGGGTTAATTGATTTATCAGCAAAGGTTAAGGCCTTGAGGTTAAGAACTGCTCAAAGCTTGCTTTACCCCGTGGAAGCTAGGCCATGGGTATCCTTTGGCCTTGCTTTGCTTAGAGCTTTTGGTGGATTCGGTCTTGATAGGCAGCTGTTCTTAATGTCTTCTTATGACAAAAGTTTTTTAGCTGATGCAAAATTTTATGGTTCTGTTTTAAGGTCCTGGACAGTTTTTAAACTGCTTAGGAATGAAAAAGATCATTATGGCCTTGAGGAGCCTCTGTTTTATAATTCCTTTTTAGGTGAAACTTCTTGTACGTCTAATGCCATTGTTAGAACTTTTATGGAAAATGGGTTAACTAAGGTTTCTCATTTAATTGACTTTTCCTCTAAAACATGGAGGTCAGTGATGGACATCTGTAATCAGTCTGGTTTCAGATCAGTTAGGGTGATAGAGCGGACTATAGGAGGGTTGAAAGAAGCCCTTCCCTCACCACTCTTCAGTTTTGTTAACTCTTTCTTGGCTGGAGGTTCTGACAAATGTGCTTTCCCTACACTATTTGTGTCGCCTAAGGTTTTTTCGGAGGACGACTGTGAAAGGAAACTGCTGTCTTTTAAAGGGTTACATGAACTTCTTTTTCAGGAGGCTGGGAAAAAGGAACTTTATCAGATTTGTGTTAAAACAGACCATTTTGAGGTTATTAAGGAAAAATGTGACACAAAATGGAGAGATTTTTTATTGGTTTCTGCTGGACTTTCACCTTCTTGGAGGCTTTTTTATAAGAGTCCCCTACCTAAACGATCGGGAGATTTACAGTGGAGATTACTACATTGTGTCTTGCCAACTAACACCCATGTTTCTAAGTTCAATGTGAACATTTCACCAGTTTGTATTTTCTGTTTTGCACCTGAAACTGTATTTCATGCTTTTACTGAGTGTTCAAGATTGTTTCCACTATTTGCCTTGCTTGGGAAAATACTTGGGAATTTGGGGTTTGTGTTCGATAAGTCACTTTTTGTGTTCGGTTGCAAATATTCAAAAACACACAGACAACAGTGTACGGTGGCTAATTTTATAACTGGACAAGCTAAGCTAGCCATTTGGAAGTCTCGCAAACTAGCAGCTGAAGGACGAGATTTAAATGTTTTAAAGTTGTTCACTGCTCTGGTTGAATCTAGAGTCAGAGTGGAGCACAGATTCTTTCAGATGACTGAAAATCTACTTGAATTTGATTTTAAATGGTGCGTTAATGGAGCTCTTTTGTTACTTGGTGAAGATGGTGAAATAACCTTTAATTGGTGATGTTGATTTTACATCTTTAACCCGAGTTATTTTATTGCTTTTTCTTTTCTTTTTTGGTTGTTTATTTCTTCTTTTTCATATATTTATTAATGTGGCCTGATCACATTGATTTGTGATCGCTTTAAGATATAATGCGATGTTTTTCAGATGGTTTAATAAAGTGTGTTAAAAGTCAAAAAGTCTCTCTCTCTCTCTCTCTCTCTCTCTCTCTCTCTCTCTCTCTCTCTCTCTGGCTCACTCTCTCTCTCTCTCTCTCTCTCTCTCTCTCTCTCTCTCTCGTTCAATAATTGAACTGAAGTGACGTGAACTTCACTCTTCCTCCCACGCTTGCTCTCGCTGGATAATTGTTAAGTGTGTACATTCTCTAAAACAATGTCATCACCATTACAATCAGTTGTTTTAACGAAGCATTGTTTTGAAGTAGGACCATACTAAACAAACCAAATTTACTTTATTTTTTGTCATTTCTACCGCTCATTTTTGAGAATTTAAAAGATTCTGATGTTTTATTGAACATGTTTTGTCACCCTCATGATGATCAGTGTTTCCTTTAGTTGGGTAGTTTGACTCTTTGCTTTTATATTGTAGTTTGTGTGCTTGATGATGGTGTTTTTATAACACATTATTATTGCACCAAGTGTTTGTTGCCAATGCTTGTGGTTTCCTATTAATTACATTGATGGTCAGAAGTGGTGGTATAATATAACTGAACTAACAACACAGATAAAACATTATAAATTTTGTTTAAAAGTAAACTTCTATCTCAGTTTTGTTTGGAGCTGCAATAAACACAATTTGATGCATCCTGCTGCTTACTGTAACGAAAAATGAAATCTCATGGCTGTAATCAAAAATCTAAAGTCCTGGATGTTTTGACACAGATGCAGACATCAAGAATCAGCCCATGAATCACAACGATGGTGAGTTTTCTAAATGTTGCAGTGCATTCCACCAGTGTATTATAAAAACTCATGAGTCCAGAGAGTGTCACCACTGTTGTGATTCATGGGCTGATTCTTGATGTCTACATATGTGACAGTAATATCTGGACTTTTCATTTTATATAAGTGCTTCCCAGTGGTGGTATGAACCTAAATAATGAGTTGGATGTGACACCTGAAATCAACTGAGAAATTGAGACAATACTACATGGTTTACAAAATTAAGAGAGAGACAGCATTTAAGGTGGAACTTTATCTATGAGCAGTGCTATGTTTTTGAACACACATTCATATATAAAGATAACATTATTTTAACAGCTTAACAAAATATTCTAAAAAAATATTTGTGATGTTTATGTTTTTTGACTCAGAACTCATATACCAAATTTGTATAAATTATTTTTGTTTTGATTTCCCGAACCCCTTTTGGACGTCTACCTGACGTCCAAGAGGGGTCATAGTCAGACATCCAGATACTGTACCAGAACTGCACGTTGTATAGACGTACAGATAAGGGCCTGGACCAACCGACCTAATATAGACATGATCTGCACGTCGAGCGGACGTCTCATGTTTGGTGGGTCTGCCTCAAAGAGATGGAGAAGATGGGGCTATTGGACCTAAAGGACAGAAAAGAGAGTCTATGTGTATGAATGCAGTGATTGGGGCAATGATTAACAGAAAACATGATCGAGAGAGATGGAGAAGATTTAGCTTTTTACTTTACTGTCATAGGAGTGGATGTGCATGGACCACCAGGTAAAGCAGGACCACCTGGACCTCTCTACCAGGGCCACCAGGTCTATCAGGCATTAAATATTATAGGTTATACTATGCCATTTCAGAAAATTCACAGCCTACACTGAAAAAAATTATCCTTTGATCAACTTAAAAAAATTTGCTGTAATTTGTTAAATTTGTTAAAGCTAAATTTATTAGTTTTTCCCAAACTATATTTTTGATTTGGTTGAAACTTAAATTTTTTAATTTAATATCAGTCAAAATAGTTCGTCAGCCCAAGATAAAAAAAATACATTGAAACAAAGTTAAAATATTGTTTTTCATGGAGACCAAAATCATAATTTTTACTTTTTTACTAAAATTACAACTTGCTTGCAGAGTTCTTCTGTCAGAACTGCTGTCAGAACAAGATACAAGTGTTCAACTATTCCAGCATCCACACACGTGATTAAGTAAACACATCTTCTTTCTGACGTGATGTAATCACAAGTCAAATGGATATTTACCACAAAATTATTACATTAAATCTCCAGTTTGCATTTATTTTAGATTCATTTGAAGTCACCATTATTTTGATAAGTGTTTCCTTTAGTTAGGCATTTGTCATTTGACTTTCATTGAACTAACTCTCCTCTTTTAGCAATTTTAACAGTGTTTTATTAAGAGTGCTTGTTCATTGTTTGATGTAAAAGGAAACTATATCATGACATATAAGGCTGCCTAAAATTAAAACGTGAAATGGTAAAAGAACATTAAAGAGATAACGTATAAAAAAATCATGCTCCATGGTAATGACACAGTTTTGAAAAAGACTATTGCAACTCTTTAGGGGTTTTTTTTTGCATCAGAAAGACATCAACACCTCTGATACAAATCTCAACAATGGTGACAGTAAATGGTAAGAAAGTTGCACAATTTTATCATGGCACAATCCATTATGGGAGTTATAAAGAGTTTTCTACAATCCTGGTACCCTGCATGCATTGCGGGATGATGCTTTGTTGTTGATTGTGACCATTGTTGCGTTTCATAGGCTGATTGTTGATGTCTCAGTGTGTCAGATAAATAACCACAGATTACCTTTGTGTGATAACACAACTCTTCAGGCTTTATGGTTTTTTACAGCACGGTTACAGTACAGGAGCATCACAGGATTGACAGAACATAAAACTTACATCTGGTGATTTTTATTTATTTTTTGCTTGAGATGATTGAATCAAAATAAAAAACATCTAGCATATCAAACAGTTTCAGACTTCATCAATTACATTATCTTTTGCTCTAACAGATGTGCTTTAGAAACACACTGTCATAACTATCAGAAGAAAATAATGTTAACCTTCAAGACCCAAGTGCCCAACTACAGGAAACACTAATCGACACAGTGGTGACTAACTTTATTAACCAGATTTACAGCCGTTCTTTAGAAGTTAAACTTATCATCCCTGTAACTCTGCAAGCAAGTTATTTTAGTTTTCAAACAGAGATGCTGATAGAGAGGAAAAAGTGAAAGATTGCAGCTTTTAACTCTTTTTAAAACTGTAAGATGGAGTCATATATACACATGACAGTGTTCATTTATCTATTGCATTTAATATTATGACTTTCTTCATGTTATTATTACTTTTTCCAGAAAAAGAGCCAGTTTATAAGAAATTAGAGACAGGAATTTTTACCAAAGTAAAAATAATGATTTGGTCTCCACAGAGCCGGCCCTAGACCTTTAGGGGCCCTAAGCAAAATTTAGTCGGGGGCCCTTTGACCGTTTTAAGTAAGGCCTAAAGAAAAGCAATGACTACCTTATGACTATACTGCACACAGGGGCGAAAATCTCATCTAAATGTTGGGGGGGACAATAAACATAAAATTTTTCAAGAACAATTTTTGAAGGGGACACCAATAATACAGGCAAAATTGTACTTGCAAGGAAATGGGTACAGATAGAAAACGTTTCTCTTTCTCTATGAACGGACGCAAATTTAATTTTAATACATATGAATGCAGAGGTGAAAAGAGTAATAAAATTTTCTACTTAAGTAATAGTAAAGTTACTTTAATAATATGTTACTTAAGTAAAAGTAAAGTTACTTTAATAATATTTTACTTAAGTAAAAGTAAAGTTACTGGTCTAAAAATCTACTCAAGTAAAAAGTCATTTTAATTTTAAGAGTTACTTTTTTACAGCGGGGAGAGGTTTCTAGTATAGTTCACAAAGGAAGGATATATACATCTCAAACTATGTTTTTAATTGTAAACATCTCTACAATTAAAGTGCAATAACAAATGTTAATAAAATAAAAAGCTTTTTATAACTAAGAAACATTTATGGAATTATTTAATGATTTTTACAGGTGAGTTATGCACTTTTGAAGCAAAAATAATATGAGGTCAGCAGCTAGTAAATACAATCATTATATGAAGGTTGTAATTGATGTATTGCTGGTAACATACATTGTTATTAAACTATATACATAAATGAACATATAATGAGATGAGTGCCATGGCTATACACTATACATCCTTTACACGTTTATTAGCTCCCAGACCTGTGTACCTGATGTCTTTCAATCTATCTCTCTCGCGCTCTCTCTCTCTCTGCAATGTCTAATGATCTGCGCATTCTCGAGGACGTTCTCAAGTTGTTTGACTTGACGCGAAGCTGCTAGACCTCGGAAGATAATGCGCATGTATTAAAAATGCATCGTGCAAATTAGCGGTTAAACACGGTCGGCAATTCTCAAACTCCGTACTCAAGAGCATGAACCCTACCTGAATGAAACAATCGCTTTGCGTCAATGGCCAGGGGTTTCTTTCGTAAGAATTGAATTGAGGGTCTGCATTAGCCTGCGCCTGTCTCGTCCCTCTCCATGGTTCTTTTTGCGCGTTCCCCCGCCCATCAATCAATCATCCGACCGTGGCGCGTCTTTATCACCTTACTTTTTTATTTATTTTTACTCAGTAACGGATATGATTTAACATGTAGCGAAGTAACCAACAATACTTTAAACATACTTAAGTAAAAGTAAAGTACAGATTTTAAAAACTACTCAAAGTAAAAGTACACAAAAAAACTCAGTTACAGCAAGGTGAGTAAATGTAATTTGTTACTTTCAGCTCTGCCTCACCTCTGCATGAATGCATAAAAATGTTTTCTTGATCGTTTATCTGCTTCTGTTCTCAGAAAACGAAATATGTTCATGTTTATATGTCAAAATAGTCCAGTTTTAAAACATATGAGGATAAACTGATAAGTGATGGGAAACGTTGTATTGTATATAGCTTATTAACGCGTCGGCTCCGTACACTTCTCTACCACCGGAATGTGTGGTGGTGAGGTAAAAGGGGCGTGGGCAGTGGACCAAACCACTGTGAGGCAAGGGAGGGGGAATCCAAATATTTAAAACGTTTTTTTGTTGTTGCTCCGTTTGCATTTGTATTGTTTCACTTCTTACACAACTAGTTTAAGTATTATAAATCATTAAATTATTTTCAATACACATATTCTAATGATAATTTAGGGGGGACAACCCTCAGATAGGGGGGGTCCTGTCCCCCCCGACCCCCCCGGGATTTCCGCCCATGACTGCACATATGATATCTAATATGTTATTTTTTTTAAATGTGTCTATTAAATTATGTTTTAATTATTCTATGTATACTGTATGTTAATGATCTTTTTTGCTGGTCCTGAGTACGTATTTCGTTCTTATGTGGCAACATGTAGCCTACAGAATGACAATAAAAGACCTTGGGGTGGTCCCGGACAGGGAATATCTTAAGACAGGACTCGGCCTTAGTTTAATTAGAAAACATAACTAATTTTAACAAAAATGCCTTACTAAAAAACATTATTTGTGTGGATTTTGAGGCAAAACAAAGGGAACTGGTGTATTTTAAGATATGTCTGTGCAAGCTTTTTTCAGTTTGGACAGCTCTTAGCCTACTTTTATTTTAGTCTAGGACTAGTTTAATTCCTTTCAGGTAAACTGCCCCCTTGAGTTCTTGATTTGAGTTCCATGTTTGATGTCTAACAGAAAAATATGATACCACTGACTGAACTGAATGAATGGCAGTGCAGTGCAACAAACACACACTGATGAACTTGATGAATAAAAAGACTGATAAAGTGATTTTCACTGACCATCAAAGAAACATTTTTAATTGACACCAGAGATTAAGAGGCACAAACAACAGCCTATATATAATTAAAATGAAATAGAGTAAATAGAATAACATTTAATTAAAATATTATATAAAATAATTAATATAACACTTAAATGTTTAAATTTTTCAAATAAACAAAATTAACAATAATATCTAAAACCCAACAAACAAGGTTAATAGTACCTAACATTCTTGTTTGAGATGAGCTAAATCTGACACAAACATAGGTTTGTGGATAATAACAATTCACTTGCACAAATAATATTAATAATTGAAGATTAACAATTAACATTGCATTCATAACATTAATCTAACAAAGCTGGCTACTGTATGTCATATGCATTGCTATAGTTTAAATATTAAACACCGAACAGTGACATTATACACTTTTGCAAAGGCTAGCAGGTGGTTTAACAACGGTGCGCTGTCTGGACATGTACCACGCATATGCGCATGAGTTTGTTTACTCTTACACATAAAACACTTTAAATTCAGACGTTTAAAAATATAATTACACTAATGACATAAATATGTAGAAATGACAATGGCATACGTGAAATATAAGCGTAACAGAATTAATTTACCACGTTAAACCGTTTAAATATTAATTATTAAGCTTAATAAACCAATTCACGTTATGATGGCAAATATAAGAAAGAGAAGTCAAACAGAACACAGGTTTGGTCATTACCGAAGTCAAATAAGATCCACTTACTTCGCATTTACCACAAACACGCATAACATTAAAGAAATTGTCCTTAAAGCAACAGCAAAAGTTTGCGTCTGTATCAGCGATCCGGCTCAACTCTATACATGGGTTTCAGCTGGCGTCACTCTCTTGTCTTCCGCCATTTTGAGGACCTGAAGTGGTCGCAAAAGAACTAGAAGCTATGCCTTCAATATGTTGTGAGCATCAAAATCGCTATTTTTACAACACTAAGAAGGCTCGACAAAACATGATATTTTGCTCGAAGTATCGCCTGTGTCTCTACACGTGAACTCGAGCATTGAGAACATTGTTTGTGAACAAAGAGTTTACTAAAAAGAAGGTTTTGAACAACTGACTTTGGTTGATTTGGCTTCCGCTCGCCGCCATCTTCCCAGTCTAGATGTATCGATCTGCGAATGGAACGTAAGGAGGGAGGAGAGTAAAGATGGATAGCTCCTAAAGCATAGTTCCATATAAATGCACAGATAATTCGTTGTTTTGTCGCAAGTGAAAAACAATATTGACCTTCTAGTTGAAAAAGGAGCCTCATATGAGATTCATTCATTCCCCTTCGGAAATCGATTATTTCCGTCTGGCAGGGATGACGAGCAGACACCATAACAGCCAAAATCAGTTGTACAAAACTTTATTTTTATTAAACTCTGTGTACACAAACAATGTTCTCAATGTTCGCGTTCATGAGTAGAGATCCAGGTGATACTTCGAGCAAAGTTTCATGTTGTGACGCGCCGCCTTAGTGTTGTAAAATAGTGGTAGTTTGGTAGCAGCGAACAGCGGCTGGAAGAACGTATCGGGGATTGAGTAGGCATCACACCCAAACCAAGGTATATTTTTTAAAGTCGCGTTTCTTTTCATGACAGTCGAGGTGCGACATGTTGTCTTTCGTAGCCATTTCCCGTATCCATAAGAATCATAGACAGTAAAGATAAGAAATCCGTAAATCGTAGCAAGCCAGCCAATGCTTGTCAGTAGCCTACTGGTACTCGGTAGGTCCTCAAGATGGCGGCATAACATAAAAAGTCACATGACTGAAACCCATGTATAGGCGTTCTGTGGGCGGGATGCTCGCCTGCACATAGTCGCGGGCACTGATTGGCTGCTGCGCTGGATGCTGTGTGTCAATCAATCTCGGCAAGAAAGAGATCTTATTAGCGAACTTTCATAATAACTATAATAACAAGTAACAGCCTTTTTAACATTGCCATAATAATAAATAATGAATATTTATATTTATGTTATGTTACTTTTGATGAATGATTTTTGAGACACCCCTCGCTGCAGCCTGCAGCGCGATGACGTGGTGGATTAATCCATTACGTAGTGGATGTTCAAACACGCATGCGCCGTGAATATAATGTTACGCGCATGCGCGATGGTGTGTTGTTATTGGTGAACAATCGCACGTGCTTTGGTATTTCAAGAAGAATCTGCCGAAAAACGATGGATTATTTAACAACAGTGATTGTATAAAGGTAGGTAATTAATCTTTATTTACTGATTTGTTGTTTCAACATGTATAGTCTTGTGTAACGTTACACAGGAAAATCCCCAGTGTTAAATTAACTCTACCAGTGTTAAATCAACACTATTTGGTGTTTATATAATCCACACCAGAATCGGTGTTAAAAAAGACTGGTGTTAAAAATATAACTCTGAATCAGTGTTAAAGTTAATAAGATAATGAAGTGATTATTAAGACATTAATGGTGAACACCTGCTGGTCATTCAAATCAATTACATTTTGGACATTTTCCTGTCTCAAAATGTTTATTTTGATGACTCGTTTTCTGGAGAAAATACTAAAATAATAAAGAAAGACAAATTATCAAATGCAATAAATGAATACTGTTGGATGCCTCCAAAAGCTGCAATCTTTCACATTTGCCTCTCTATCAGCATCTCTGTTTGAAAAATAAAATGATAACTTGCAGAGTTATTTTCTAAATGGATAAGTTTAACTTCTAAACAGCTGTCAGAACAAAATACAAGTGCTCAACTATTCCAGCATCCACACACGTGATTTAGTAGACAAATCTTCTTTCTGACGTGATGTCTCACAAGTCAAATAGACATTTATCACAAAATGTATCACATTAAATCTTAAGTTTGTGTTTGTTATGAGTTCATTTGAAGTCACCATTACTGTGATTAGTGTTTCCTTTAGTTAGGCATTTGTCCCTTGACCTTCACTGATCTAACTCTGCTCTTTTAGCAATAGCAACAATGTTTTAGTAAGACCACTTGTTCATTGCTTCATGTAGAGGGAAGCTCTTCCAGACCTTCTCAGATTGTTTATATTTATTATGTTCTACTCTACAAATCATTGAAACATTTCATCACAAATTAATTATGAAGAAACAGGCATATAAAACAGCTCTACGCGAATGACATTGTATTGAATAAGACTGCCGTCATGCTTCAGTGTTTTTTTGTTGTTGTTTTTTGCTTAAGAGAGACTTTATTATTTCTGATACAAATCTCAACGATGGTGAAAGTTAATGTTAAGAAAGTTGAAATTTTTTGTCATGTTGCAATGCATGATGGGATTTATGATTGAGTTTTCTACAATCCTGATACCCAGCATGCATTGCGGCATGACGTTTTGTTGTTGATTGTCACCATGATTGTGTTTTATAGGCTGATTGTTGATGTCTCAGTGTGTCTGACTAAAACCATAGATTAGATTTGGGTAAACAATATTTAACTCTTCAGGGTATGTGGACTTTTACAGCACTGTTGGATTTCATGGGAGTTTCACAGGGTTGGCGGAACATAAATTAAACACTTATATTCAGTGATTACTTTTTTATAATATCATTGAACCCCAAGACTTAAACTTTCATACTAATTAACATAGTAACAGTTATAGACTTCGTTTCGCTCATCTTCCGCTGCTTTAACAGATGTGTTTTATAAACACACTGCCACAATAAGCAGAAGAAAACTAACACTAAACTTCAAGACCCAAGTACCCAACTAAAGGAAACACTAATCGGCACAATGGTGACTTACTTTATTAACCAGATTTACAGCAGTTCTTTAGAAGTTAAACCTATCATCCATGTAACTCTGCAAGCAAGTTGTAATTTTAGTTTTCAAACAGAGATGATGATAGTGTTCATTAAACTCTAGGCATTTTATCTATTGCATTTAATATTTTGGCTTTCTTCCTCATTTTAGTATTACTTTCTCCAGAAAAAAAGTCAACAAAATAAAAATATTAAGACAGGAACAATTCCAAAATTTTGTTGATTTGACACGGAATGACCAGCAGGTGTTCACTATTAATGACTCAATCACTTCATTATCTTATTAACTTTAACACTGATTTAGTGTTTTTTAACACCAATCTTGGTGTGGATTATATAAACACCGAGCAGTGTTAATTTAACACTGGGGATTTTGCTGTGTAGTGTTAGGTGTCCGAAGCGGTATAAAGGTGGCTTAATATGTTCACAGCGATTCTCATTTAAATCTTATAACATTACTTCAGAACATATATATATGCATATATGCCAACCGTGGACAGACTGCAGGTCTAATGTAAAACTAACCTGATTTTGCTAGGCTAACTAATGTTTTTTTTTTTGCTATTGCATTGTTCTAGATTAATTAACTTAATGAGATTTTTTTTTTTGTAGATTTGACTGGATTTGGCAAGATGCCCTTGCTCATTAAAGAAGATGGAGATGTGGCTTTCCTCAGACTGTCTCTGACATGCCAGCTTTTTCACCATGTTGTTAGTGAAGCATCTTTCAAGGAAAAGGCTCATGTTGTCTGGCTTGACAGTGAGTTATTAATTTAAACATTTTCCCATAGCTCAATTGGTAGAGCATTACATTACTAGCAAATATCATCAGGGAACACACATACTAAATAAAGCATGTTACTGTAAGTCACTTTGGATAAAAGCATCTGCCAAACGTGTAAATGTAAATGGATGTGTATGCTTATACTGTAGTAACAGTGTTTTCTTTATTCATATAAAGTATCCCTAGATTTAGACTATACATTTAAGTTAATTTTTAATATTTATTTTTCTTTCTTAAAATAGGTGTTGTCAACTGGAACCCATTCTCCATGGTGTAGAGATTTATTTACAGACTGTCCACCTGGTCGAGTTGGAGGAAGGGTGTCCCAGGGAGGAATTGTTCATCTATTCTGCATCAGTAAAGCAGTGGTGGCGTGGCACTGACCTTAAACTATTTAAGATCAAACTGTGACAAAAGCTTTACCTGACCTGACTGCAGTCAGTTATATGTGACCTTGCCTGTGAAAAAACAGGATAAGTCTTGAAATGTAATTATGATATATTGAGCATCAAAGTGTTATTTTCATTAATCTCACATTGATTTTGATATTTGACATGATTTTACTCAGTCAACCCCACACACACAGACAACACTTTCTTTGAACTTTTGCCCTTTGGCGCTACAGAGCACTGAATACTAGACACAACAACCGTTTGTTCCTCA
Organism: Misgurnus mizolepis; assembly: GCA_025389145.1. Classification (NCBI taxonomy): domain Eukaryota; kingdom Metazoa; phylum Chordata; class Actinopteri; order Cypriniformes; family Cobitidae; genus Misgurnus; species Misgurnus mizolepis. The sequence goes on from JAIFKI010000002.1 coordinate 55,745,600, forward strand.
GGCTAAAACCTAAACAATAAAAGCACCCATAACTTCCACACCTGTAACTGTATATTGTTTATAATCACCACATACTGTACATCTGTAAATACTATTCTAAACTGTAAATATCACCTATTATCTATCTGTACAATAACAGCATCTGAACATCCATACATGCATCACTACACACAATTGTAAAAAAGGAGAAAATATATACATATACTTACTGTACCACACAGCAAAATCCCCAGTGTTAAATTAACACTGCTCGGTGTTTATATAATCCACACCAAGATTGGTGTTAAAAAAACACTAAATCAGTGTTAAAGTTAATAAGATAATGAAGTGATTGAGTCATTAATTAATGAACACCTGCTGGTCATTCCGTGTCAAATCAACAAAATTTTGGAATTGTTCCTGTCTTAAAATGTTTATTTTGTTGACTCTTTTTCTGGAGAAAGTAATACTAAAATGAGGAAGAAAGCCAAATTATTAAATGCAATAGATAAAATCACCATATATAGTTAAATGAACACTATCATCATCTCTGTTTGAAAACTAAAATTACAACTTGCTTGCAGAGTTACATGGATGATAGGTTTAACTTCTAAAGAACTGCTGTAAATCTGGTTAATAAAGTAAGTCACCATTGCTCCGATTAGTGTTTCCTTTAGTTGGGTACTTGGGTCTTAAAGTTTAGTGTTAGTTTTTCTTCTGCTCATTGTGGCAGTGTGTTTATAAAACACATCTGTTAAAGCAGAGGAAGATGAGAGAAATGAAGTCTATAACTGTTACTATGTTAATTATTATGAAAGTATTAGTCTTGGGATTCAATGATATCATAAAAAAGTGATCACTGAATATAAGTGTTTAATTTATGTTCTGCCAACCCTGTGAGGCTTCCATGAAATCCAACAGCGCTGTAAAAGTCCATATACCCTGAAGAGTTAAATATTGTTTACCCAAATCTAATCTGTGATGTAAGTCAGACACACTGAGACATCAACAATCAGCCTATAAAACACAATCATGGTGACAAACAACAACAAAGCTTCATGCCGCAATGCATGCTGGGTACCAGGATTGTAGAAAACTCATTCATAAATCCCATCATGCATTGCAACATGACAAAACTTTAGCAACTTTCTTACCATTAACTGTCACCATTGTTGAGATTTGTATCAGAAATCATGAAGTCTCTCTTAAGCAAAAAACAACAACAACAAAAAAACACACTAAAGCGGTACAGCAGTCTCATTCAATGTCATTTGCATAGAGCTTTTTATATGCCTGTTTCTTCATAATTAATTTGTGATCAAATTTCATAGTTTCAATGATTTGTAGAGTAGGATATAATAAAAATAAACTGAGAAGGTCTGGAAGGTTTTCCCTCTACATGAAGCAATGAACAAGTGGTCTTACTAAAACATTGTTGCTATTGCTAAAAGAGGAGAGGTAGATCAGTGAAGGTCAAGAGACAAATGCCTAACTAAAGGAAACACTAATCACAGTAATGGTGACTTCAAATGAACTCATAACAAACACAAACTTAAGATTTAATGTGATACATTTTGTGATAAATGTCTATTTGACTTGTGAGATATCACATCAGAAAGAAGATTTGTCTACTAAATCACGTGTGTGGATACTGGAATAGTTGAGCACTTGTATTTTGTTCTGACAGCTGTTCAGAAGTTAAACTTATCCATTTAGAAAATAACTCTGCAAGTTATCATTTTATTTTTCAAACAGAGATGCTGATAGAGAGGCAAACGTGAAAGATTGCAGCTTTTGGAGGCATACACCCAACAGTATTCATCTATTGCATTTAATAATTTGTCTTTCTTTATTATTTTAGTATTTTCTCCAGAAAACGAGTCATCAAAATAAAAATGTAGAGACAGGAAAATGTCCAAAATGTAATTGATTTGAATGACCAGCAGGTGTTCACCATTAATGTCTTAATCATCACTTCATTATCTCATTAACTTTAACACTGATTCAGAGTTATATTTTTAACACCAGTCTTTTTTAACACCAATCTTGGTGTGGATTATATAAACACCAAATAGTGTTGATTTAACACTGGTAGAGTTAATTTAACACTGGGGATTTTCCTGTGCATACTGCTTATTTAAATTATTTTTGTTTTTATGTGACTAGTGTGTTATTGTCTTTAATTTTACTTAGTTATTCTATGTATGTCCGTAACATGTCACCAAGAGAAATTCCTTGTATGTGACAAAAACATACTTGGCAATAAAGCAGATTCTGATTCAATATTAAAGATATCAAGGTTTTATTTTTACAGAATGTTGTTTACATTATGTAGGATGAGTTAATGTAGAAACTAGTAAATCACAGAAAGATGACTATAGCTGGGTTTTCACTAAGTTCATGTTTAGGCCTAATGTTTATTGTTAAAAATTTTTGATATTTGCAGTCACCGATCATCAGTGAATTGAATAAGCTGTGGGGTAAAAGTTAAATAAATAAACAACTTAAATTAATGACAAGTTATTTTTGTTTCGATTTAACAGTAAATAACTTGAATATGAATATATATTTATATATATAAATTTTAATAACTCCAATACAACACTCAAATAAATTATTAATTAAAACGTTGCATATCATTGCTAATATACCTTATCTTGTTTAAAGATGATTGTTTAATACCGGCTGTGTACGCCACATGTTAAGATAATACATTACACAATGCTAAAAATGTAATATGAGTTTACAGTAGCCTACTCATCCAATACGATCAGCTTTTAGGGATGAATTATGTGATAATAACTGCACTGGACACGCGAAAACATGTTATTATTTTGCACGTGGGTATCCACGTAAACTTATGACTTCTTAACTAAGCTAGGATCACAGCAAATACGTTTATCGGCATTATCACGGCGAATGTGTTAATGTTTGTGTTCAAATACACACAACCGAGCATGTGTATTACAGCATCCACTACGTAGTACGTACTGGATTTGGATTTATATTTACTGCGCATGCGTGTTTGAACATCCACTACGTACTGGATTAATCCACTACGTCATCGCGCTGCAAGCCATAGATATCATATAGAAGACTAGATGCCCTATTGGCCGCTGGGGACTGAGAAATACGGCGGCCATCTTAAACCGGTCGTTCTCCTAGTTTCGTTGCATGGCAGCAGATAAGATGTCAGAGCACTGTGGAGCATTTTCCTGTTCTAATCGGCCGACGATCGCAAATAGAGCCCGGAGGATTATTTTCACAAGTACTTTTTAACATCGCGGTACTATTGGTTGTATTTTGTGAATAGAATATTAACAGAAAATTGAGAAAGAGCCAGCTTTTTGATTTTACTGTACTGAAATCGTAGCCAGCTAACGTTCGCTAGGCTATGTTTACTGCACCAGCCGCTGTTCACCCTGCAAGGAGAGTGGGGTAAAGTAAAGTAATAATTACAAGAGTTTCTCTGTTGTGAGTATTGTGTAAAGCGCTATATAAATGTGTATTATTATTATTATTATTATTATAAGGTGCTGTGAGCTGCGTGATCCGCCGAGCTTTAAAAAGCTAAGATGTCAACAGGGACAGAGGATGTTTTCCTTCGTAGGGAGGACATAGAGGAGACTCGGTTTGGAATCGACAACTATCAGTCTGACTCGTTGTCACTGGTTGTGTCTGTGTTTTTAAAGATAAGGCTCCACCATGTTGCCAAACTCACATCTCTTGAACTACAGAAAGGGAGCACGGGAAAGAAGCTCTGGAAAACAGTCCTCTTTCAGGGGTGTGTGTGTGTGTGTATGTGTGCGTGCGTGCGTGCGTGCGCGCGCGTGTGTGGGGGGGTTTATAAATCATTTTAAATTGTTTCTTCACCATATTAAAAAGTCTTATTTTATTGCAACTATCTGTTTCTGCATCTTTGTCATATTTATAGTGTGTGAATTATAAAATATCTTATGTCCTACACCACATATTTTTGAAGAGTACAAGAGTATGTGGCAAAATCTAGTGGCAGTTGTTGGTAAAACCATTAAAATTGTGACCCAAACATAATTTTTTTGTGATTTGGATCACAACTACTTGAGACATATTGCTTCATGTTAACATTATTTATTGTGTGAAACATTAACTTTTATGCAATTTTATTTATAAATTAATATGTTACTGCATAATTTGATATATTAAAATAAAGGTAAACGGCTATAAAAATATTTATATTTAATATTTTTACGTTCTAACTCATTTGTGAAAAACCCTAAATTGTCTTCTTTAAAACAAGACCAAGATTAGGTTTCTAGCCCAAAGAATCCCAGAGAAATATTAATTTAAAGATGTACATCACATTGTCACCCCCACTCAAACAGGATTTGCGGCACATAAGGGGTTAAAATACGCCGAACCATGTGTCCTATATCATAGCTCCATGAATGACCTTTGCAGCAAAAAAACCCGCGTGAAAATCTGTTCAGTATTCACTGAGATATGATTAATTAAATGCGCTGATAGCTCAATGCACCAGTCATACAGATTACACTGAGTGGAGCGGGTGACCGATCTAAGATGGCGGCCCCATATCTCACCGCGCCAGTAGGCAGTAGCGGTCGATAGGGCGTCTACCTATATGATGTCTATGCTGCAAGCTGCAGCGAGGACTTCTTGGATTTTTTTTCAAACACTAGCTAAGTGACTTTAGGGGGCCCTCTGCTGGCCACGAGGCCCTTTGCAATTGCAAGTGTCGTTTAGTGGCTGGGCTGGGCCGGCTCTGGGTCTCCATGAAAAACAATATTTTAACTTTGTTTCAATTTAATATTTTTATTTTGGGCTGAAGAACTATTTTGATTGTTGTTAAATAAAAAAATGTTAAGTTTCAACCAAATATAAATATAAAAAATGGGAAAAACTAATAAATTTAGCATCATTACATGTGGGGAAATGTTTTAAAAACATTAATGTGTAAAAATAGCAGCCGAACACATATGTTTGAGCCACAAAAGGTTCTGGGTGCTAAAGATGATACACATAAATGGCAATATGTAGTAAAGTAGAAACAAAACTTTAAACTCGACGTGACTAAATTACCGTATACAGTACAACACAGTAAGCACACATCATAAAATCACTTTGAGGGCAAGCATCAGTTCTATTTTCTGGGGCCTGTCTGAGAGCGGAAGTGGTTTTGTAAGGGATCTCAGGTTTCGGAAGGGGAACAAAACTGCAATCGTTCCCGGGTTTCTGACACAATATGTCTGAGAGCGTTGCTAGAGTATGAATATATTGTATTGCAATATGGAGCGTTTAAATGTTAACACTAAATCAAAACTAAACAACAGATTTATAAATGAAAAGGTTTAATTACAGTAGTGACTTAAAGTTACAGTTGAAATGGTTACACTATAAATGCATGAAATGGTAAATAATACAAACAATTGACTGCAATCACGCGGTCCTGTTAACGATGTCATGCGCACAGCACTTTTTAGACGTGGGGCGGGGCTTTACATTATAAAGAGACATGGCAACTAGCCTATAAACAAACTTAAAGGACAAGTTCGGTATTTTACACTTAAAGCCCTGTTTTCAGATTGTTTATGGTGAAATAGAATGGTTTTGACTGAAATGTCGACATATGCGGCTGCCCTAAGAATTTGAATGTTACTTCAAGAATTCCCTGATGCTTTTGTAAAGACCATTTTATAATAAAAAGATTACTCATGTCTTTGTTCTTTGCAGAAATCATTTACTACGCTTTGTCAACACCGAAAAAGTAGATCCTGCAATCTGGGTAAAGAAAAGTTAAATACACTTCATTTAGAAACTTAAAGGTATAGTGAAAGATTTTCTTTTTCTGGGTGGATCATCAAGACTATTGGTCATCCCAGTTGTCAATCATTCAGATGATATGTTGACGTAAGACCGTCGTACGTGCTTGTCCCTAGGTTCGGTTTCTGCACATGCGCACTTTCAGGTGTTTATGTGTGTGGTGGGCTATGGTTTCAACCAGGGGCGTTGCTAGACATAAAGCTTTACTGGGGCACAGGCCCCCCATTTTTTTGCTGAATTTTTTTGAAAGCCTGCTGTGTGCAAGAAGTGTGCAACACTTCTATACAATGTCCTTTGCTTAACCCACTATTCTACAGTGCAACAGTTACTGCGAAAGATACATATATACAAGTATAATCTTCATCATACCTAACATTATTAACATGTTTGGAGGCATAAATGGCATAACATGTTTGGATATAATGACAGCAGAAATATTTTCTACATTACAATGATAGCAATGATTAATAACTTATTTTTACAAGAATATTTTAAGAAATCAGTCATTTTATGACTGCTATACTAAATAATCTCAGTCATAGTTACTGCTTATTATTATGTAAGTTAGTGTCCTACCCAGATAGCAAGCACATGTGGGCCACTTCAGGCGAAGATGTGGCACTGCTGGCCTTCTTATGGCCCGAATAAAAGGGATGTGAACCTAAAGTGGCTCACATGTAAAATAGCAAAAATGGGCCAAATATTTAAAATCACATGTGGGCCACCTTTGGCAAAAATGCTGCACAACAGAAACGGCCTAACCTTGGAATAAACCAAATGTGGCCCTCACATTTTGCAGCAAATGTGGCCCAGTTCTTTACAAATAGGTCTGGGCCAGTTTTGGCAAAGATATGGCAAAGTAAGCACCGGCTCATGTGGGTGTGTGTCTAAAGTGGCCCACATATGATGTAGCAAATGTGGCCCAGTTCTTTTAAAACTTATCCGGGCCAGTTTTGGCAAACATGTAGCATAGTAAGCACTGGCTCATGTGGGTGTGAGTCTGAAGTGGCCCACATATGATGTTGCAAATGTGGCCCAGCTGTATAAAGAAGCATCAGGGCCAGTTTTGGCAAAGATATTGCACATTAAAGGGGTCATATGATGAAAATGTTAGCATTGCCACTTTGTTGGTTTGAGCAAAAATGTGTCGTTTTGGGTGTGTTTTTTAAAATGCAAATGAGCGGATGAAGAGCAACCACTGATCACAATGATGGTGGTTTGTTGTAATTCAAACTCAATTGTATTGTCAGGTCCTTCTTTTCTCTCTCTTTCTCTCTGCACTAAACGGCAGTGCTGTGGTTGGATAGTGCAGATTAAGGGGGCGGTATTATTCGAATAAGATATCCTTATGACATCATAATGAAAGCCAAATTTCAATGACCTATTTTTGCTCACACCTACAAAGTGGCAATGCTAACATTTTCATCATATGACCCCTTTAAGCACTGGCTCATGTTGGTGTGAGTCTGAAGTGATTCATATACCCAGCTAACAGAAAAAAGTTCCAAGAACGTTCCCTGAAAGTTCCCAAAAATGTTTTAAATAGCAACTGTTTTTATATTGACTTGTTTGCTTGTTATGTAAATGATAGAGAAACATTGCATTTTATTATTTTATAAAACATTATTTCTGAAAACAGTAAAAATATTGCTGTAGAAAGCAAAATTCACTTATTAGGTTTAGATGTTGATGCTTCGTTTAATTTTAAGTCACCATTATTGTGATTAGTGTTTGTTTTAGTTGGACCCTTGACTTATTTGTAAGAAGTTCTGCGGTTGCCTTACTTTGTGTGTATAAAACACATTTGTTATGGTAGTGTACAATTATTTACAATGAAATTGCAATTCTGTGGTGGTTGGTATATAATGGTAACAATCATAATCTAATTAACTGGTTTACTTTAAAGAGTTTTTATCTGTCAATAATATGTGTGAAGTCCAGCACTTTCACAGCAGTTTGATATTAAGGAGTTATAGAAACTTTGGTAAAAATTAACTGCTGTATATTTGGGACGTACAAACATCAAGAATCAGACTATGAATCTCAACCATGGTGACAGAAAATTGTAAAAAGTTAATTATTTATCCATGTTGCAATGCATGCTGGGAGTCCCGGATGAGATTTGTAATTTGTTAATACCCAGCATGCATTGCAGCATGAAGTTTTTCATTTAATAGTCACCATGGTTGAGATTTATACTCTGATTGTGGCATCACACTGGCCTGCTCGTGGTTGAGATGTGTTAAACAGGAGTGGACCACACAAATGCCATGAATCCTGCCAGGTGTGGGCCGAATCTGGGCAAGAATTTATATCAACTACTACCCGGATTTGGGTCAGATCTGCATTATTTGCTTTGTGCTTGGCTGACATGTGGCATTTCTATGGCTTGCTTGTGGCAAAGTTCTGGAAAAAAGAAGTGGACCGCTCAAGTGCCATCATTCCATGCCAAAGGTGGGCCAGATGAAAATGTCAGATGTGAGCCAGAACTGGGCCACAGCAATTTTGCTATCTGGGTAGAGATAAATATTAGTAAACTAAATATTAATTTCATATCTGAAAATACAGAACAGTACAACACATACATCTGTTGATTTTCTCAGCAACAATGCAATTCTATAGACTTGACAAGAGGTTTTCCTGAGATTTTTGCTCTAATGTTTGAGACCTGACTGGGTGAGGATGTAGTTTGTAAACTCATCATCTCTCCTTTCTTCTTCCCTTTCCCTGCTTTGCACAAAACATTTCTGATGTACATGTACAAGAAGCCAATAATGATCGAGTCAAAATAAGATTAGCATTATTATTTAGAAACTTACTTTAGTCTTGTCATGTTTTCATAAGCTAACTCACTCGCGTGGCCGCGGCACTGCCTTTTGAATGCGGTTGTGCGCGGATCGGATGAACGCAAAAAAGACGCGCGCGGACATGGATACGTGCGTGCACGCGTCAATGCGACTGCTGCTTCGCTTTTACAAGCGTAAATTGGGAACTACATTGTATATAGATCCGCGATTGTCTTCGTAAAGGAGTGCACTAGTTAACTGCTAAAATTTAAACTTGAGATTTACACCGGGGCACAAAATATTTCCACTGGGGCACGTGCCCCAGTAAAAGGGGTCTAGCGACGCCCCTGGTTTCAACCATTCACAATTTTTTTTTTTCACAATGTCTGAGGGTCGCAAGAGAAGTGGTGTCTACGAATTGTATGACAAGAAGAGAAAGGCATCTGAAGAAAGAAACAAGACCAGATATTTTTGGGAGAATATTTCACATGCTGGCGTGCGCTAAAAGCACAGGTTGGGTCTCCCATGCAAAGTTTCTACTCGACAGGTAAAGTTTGTCATGCTATTTGGAAAAATCTATTTAAAATCACTGCTAGTAAAAGTTGATGTAAGCTATGATTAGCGATGCTAACCCTGGCACAAGTCACGAACCATGCAGACACGGTAAACATGCCCCCACGCCAACAACTTCTAAACAGAGCGAAGAGAAGAATTACGCTCGTGAATGCTCTCTGTCTCGTGCACGAGTTTAATAGGCGTTCCCTCTCTGGAGAAGGTACAGTGTTGCGTATGTGCATTTTTTTTTAAAGTGGAGGGGCGGTTCTTTGCAAAAATTTCGGAAAATCTTCCGCTATACCTTCAACAGTTTCCATTGCCAACAAATGTGTATGTGATTTGATTTTTGACTTTTGTCTTATAAACTTTACTGACTGAGAACAGCGGACCACCTTTTTTCACATGTCTTGAATTGAATGTTAAAAGTCTTAGTTTTAAGACAGGTGGTGTTTTGTACTATGTGGTTTTTGTTTTTACTTATGCTGTACTTATTAGTATGATGGAAGCAACGTGTGCTATGTTAATGTGGACCACTTGTGTGAACATGTAATCCTGCTATTCCTGCTATTAAAACACTGTCTCGTGTGACTTGAATCAAACGCATAGGCGCTTAACTACTGTTTTTGCATCGTGCTGGAGATAAACCCGGTAGTAAGCATCCTGCCTCTTCTTCCACCACCTCGTAAACATTTCAGTTCAACCTATTGTGGGCGCCCTGGTTAGAAGTTCAACAGGTCGTAGGGGGTTCAGTCAAAAGTTCAACACCACCAGGGTTGTCCAGTCAATAGTTCAAGGTCAGCCCTCCCACACAGGTCAGGTTCACCCCCTCCTTCGCACAGGTCAAAGTTCACCCCCTTCTTCGCACAGGTCAAAGGTCACCATCCATCATTTTGACAATTGGTGCCCTATATTTACTACTTTTATGATCTGTCAGTTCAAGTTATTTTCAGTTGAGACGACTCAAAGTGTCTCAGTCTTGGACTAGCACTTTGAGATTTCCCTGAAATGTAAAGTGCATCATAAATAAAAATTATTGGTAACACTTTATTTTACGACCCGCAAAGTACCGCGTAATTAAACCGAATTTACAGCGTACCTATTTGTAACAACAGGGTAGGTAACCTGTAGGTATAAGGGAATAATATTTTAAGTTTGGGGTAATAAGGGGGTAAGAATATGAAGAATTATAAATTATTTATACTCTAAGTATTTTATAACAACAGGGTACCTATTGTAATATTACGTGGTATGTATGACTTAGTCAAGTCTATGGGGAAATTATGTTTTATTTATTTTTTATTGTGAATTTTTCATATTGACTACTGAATGTTGTATACAGTCAATGTCTACGAGCCACATCGGCAAATAAATATAACAGCATATCACTTTTATTTTAGTAGCCTATATTACTTGCTTTTAATAACAAAAGTCCAGCTGATTTAATGTGGTTATCTTTTTTTTAAGGTAAGTACAATACAAATAGCAACTTATTCCCTATTTACCAGGAAACTCCTACATTTGCGGACATATTTGAAGTGGTGCTTTGCAATTTATTTACTGTAAACACAAGTATTTTAGCCAAATATAATTTATGAAATGGCAAACCAGAATGAAACAACAGCAGATATCAGCTCCCGCTAAAGCAAAAGACGACTACATGCGTAGGTTAGTGCGCAGGTGTAGAGCACGCGGCTGTTTGCAGGAGGTTTGCTGGAACGCGATCCTGAGGTGAAATTTCTTTAAGAGGTTTTAAAAACGTTCTACACTGTGAAGTACAGCTGCGAGTGATGTTAGCAGGTTCCGCATGCTGGATAAGGTGACTGGTTTTGTTAATACATGACTCACGCATTTCAAACAATGTTTTTCAAGAAAGTTGCTAGCTAACGGTAGCCGGTTTTCATTTATGTTTTTTATATGTAATGCAGAACAGCATTTGTGAGACGACATCAACTCATCATCCGAGTGGACAAGAACACCAACAGAGGAAGCCAAGCCGCAAAAACAACGAAAAATTGTCATGACTTTTTATTTTAAATAAAAGTTATGTGATAATAAACATTAAGTGTTGGCTTAATTATAGTGTTTTAAAGATGTTTTGAAATAAGTTGTTTTAAAATAAAAATAACAATATTGTGTATGTTTATGGTATTTACCCTATAACATTTATTAACAAGAGGTGAACAAAGCACCACTTTAGTTTACAGCCCGCAAATATGAGAGTTACCTGGTACATACACAGAACAAGCGGGGAATAAGCCCCACTTCAATTTACAGCCCGCAAATATAAGAGTTACCTGGTACATACACCGAACAATCGGGGAATAAGCCCCACTTCAATTTACATCCTGCAAATATAAGAGTTACCTGGTACATACACAGAACAATCGGGGAATAAGCCCCACTTCAATTTACAGCCCGCAAATATAAGAGTTACCTGGTAACTCCTGTATACATATACAGATCAAAGAGGTACAAGTTGCTATTATTTTTATTGTGTGTTATATTTTATTTGCCGACGTGGCTTGTAGACATCAACTGTAGGCTATACAAAACACTTCATCAGGTAAGTAGCAAATATGAAAAAAAAAACATATTACACATAGACCATATTACCCATAGACGTAAGTCATACTACCACGTAATATTACAATAGGTACCCTGTAGTTATGAAATACTTAGAGAATAATTTTCCATATATTCTTACCCCCTTATTACCCCAAACTTAAAATATTATTCCCTTATAACTACAAGTACGTACTGTAGAGGTACTCTGTTGTTACAAATAGGTACGCTGTAAATTCGGTTTAATTACGCGGTACTTTGCGGGTCGTAAAATAAAGTGTTACCAAATTATTATTATTATTATTATTATTATTATTACTAGCCTTGTCTGTGAAACCAGGGTAAATGCTTTCTCTTTGCACTTTTCCTAAAATAAAATAAGTTTTCACATGGCACAGACAATGCCGATAATGCTGAAATCTGTTGTGTGCTTCATGTGTGCTTTTATTGCTGATGTAATTGCAGAAATAATGGACGATGAGCCATTGAATTATTCAAATATAATAGACACCCAAGGTGGTAATGCCGTGGATGTGAATTATTTTCAAAAAATTCGATGGACCTGAGTCAATTCTTCCGCTTATACCATGGCTACCACAAACATTGCTCTAGTGGTTATTTTAAGACATTTGATAGGGGTGCAGTTTACAGAAAAATAATCAACACCCATAGATCATTCCTCAATTTAAAAATAAAGCATATAACATGCCCGTGGTATAATGCAAGAAAACCACCCATATTCATGGACGTCAACATGTCAGATGTCAAATTGACACTTTCTGTTACCGTTTTTCTTGTTGTTTCGCAATTTTTCCAGTACTGGGGAACCCACGCAGCCGAATCAACTCATCAGTCTTCTTCCAAAATGTTTAAAATTTATCCCAGACTTACACACTAACAAGCTAATAAGTTGACATTCTGGGAGGGTAGCCTGAGGACTGGAATAGGGAAACACTGTAGAGTGGACTGCTCCGTTGTTTCACTTTGGGATCCCCTGGTTGTTTTGAAACAGTTATGATCTTACAAAGCCTTATTTGCTAAAATCACGTGACTTGGCTAGTTTGAAACATGCTCAGAAGAACTGATTCGAAACAAACGATTCATTAAAAAGGACACTTCACCCATTTGCATTAAGCTTTATACGTTAGAAACCCAGTCATGTATTTGAATGGTTTTGCATCATCCCTCTGTTTCCCTGAGACGGGACAAATACAGATTTCAGTTTTGCACTTCCTTCTTTCAGTGATGTAAGGGAGTGGGAAGGTGCAACGAGTCCCAAAGAATATGATTTTATCCTCTTATTAGCTGATCTGAAGAAAGCAGATGACACAAAAACAGATTTCAAATTTCATTTCAAAAGCTCCCACAGCAAAGCGAATAAGAGAAGGGGGGGGCAACGTCACTGAATTTGACATCTGATTCATCGTTATGTGCAGCACCACCGGCAGAATCCCGGATAGTAACCCACATTAGATCAAAATTCCTATAGGCTACTGCACTGACTGCATGGATTCCTGTAAACATAATGTAAGGTTTTTTTAAACTTAAACATGAATTTAAACTTTTCTTTTTCTCACATTTGATTAATTAACCCTAGCTAACAGAAGCTAAGCTTACAGAGCCTGTGGAGCGAGCCAGGCTGCGTGTTACAATAATAGCGGAAGGTAATCAATATGATATGGAAGAGGGTGATTTCCCAAGCGTGATGCTCTAATCTGTTGTTCGTGGATACCTTTATGAGCCACAATATTGCCAGAGCTGAGGCAGATGGAGGAACAGGAGGCAGTTGCGGTGAGAAGTCTGGGGAAGAGGCCTCTGCCTCTGCTGTGTAGAGGAGCCCGGACTGGCTCGAGCTTGGACGGACTAGTAGTGCCTGTACTCTCGCTGGGCACCTTCTGGATGAAATTTCTGCATCAGATCAGGATATGGACGTTTGTGTGGTGAATTGTCCCGGGGAAGAGAGTTACTTTGCGTACGGGCGTGTTTGTAGCACGGTGTGTTTGTTTCACAGAAGCGTTTTGGCTGTGGAGTAAACATATTGTGCGGTGGACGTGTTTGTGCGCAGGGTGGAGACACCCCTCGCTGCAGCCTGCAGCGCGATGACGTGGTGGATTAATCCAATACGTAGTGGATGTTCAAACACGCATGCGCAGTGAATATAATGTTACGCGCATGCGCGGTGGTGTGTTGTTGTTGGTGAACAATCGCACGTGCTTTGGCATTTCAAGAAGAATCTGCCGAAAAACGATGGATTATTTAACAACAGTGATTGTATGAAGGTAGGTAATTAATCTTTATTTACTGATTTGTTGTTTCAACATGTATAGTCTTGTGTAACCTTAGTGTTAGGTGTCCGAAGCGGTATAAAGGTGGCTTAATATGTTCACAGCGATTCTCATTTAAATCTTATAACATTACTTCAGAACATATATATATGCATATATGCCAACCGTGGACAGACTGCAGGTCTAATGTAAAACTAACCTGATTTTGCTAGGCTAACTAATGTTTTTTTTTTTTTTGCTATTGCATTGTTCTAGATGAATGTCTTTGTCCAGCAATTTCAAGGTGCACATACTGTAACCATCACTTAATCTCAAATTAATACATCTGGATTGTATTTTTTATAAAAGAGACTTAGTACTTGTATGTTAACAATCCTTTGAATTTTTATTTGAAAAGGTCAACTTAATGAGATTTTTTTTTTTGTAGATTTGACTGGATTTGGCAAGATGCCCTTGGTCATTAAAGAAGATGGAGATGTGGCTTTCTCTGACATGCCAGCTTTTTCACCATGTTGTTAGTGAAGCATCTTTCAGAGAAAAGGCTCATGTTGTCTGGCTTGACAGTGAGTTATTAATTTAAACATTTTCCCATAGCTCAATTGGTAGAGCATTACATTACTAGCAAATATCATCAGGGAACACACATACTAAATAAAGCATGTTACAAGTCACTTTGGATAAAAGCATCTGCCAAACGTGTAAATGTAAATGGGTGTGTATGCTTATACTGTAGTAACAGTGTTTTTTTATTCATATAAAGTATCCCTAGATTTAGACTATACATTTAAGTTAATTTTTAATATTTACTTCTCTTTCTTAAAATAGGTGTTGTCAACTGGAACCCATTCTCCATGGTGTAGAGATTTATTTACAGACTGTCCACCTGGTCGAGTTGGAGGAAGGGTGTCCCAGGGACGAATTGTTCATCTATTCTGCATCAGTAAAGCAGTGGTGGCGTGGCACTGACCTTAAACTATTTAAGATCAAACTGTGACAAAAGCTTTACCTGACCTTACTGCAGTCAGTTATATGTGACCCTGCCTGTGAAAAAACAGGATAAGTCTTGAAATGTAATTATGATATATTGAGCATCAAAGTGTTATTTTCATTAATCTCACATTGATTTTGATATTTGACATGATTTTACTCAGTCAACCCCACACACCCAGACAACACTTTCTTTGAACTTTTGCCCTTTGGCGCTACAGAGCACTGAATACTAGACACAACAACAGTTTGTTCCTCAGGCTAAAACCTAAACAATAAAAGCACCCATAACTTCCACACCTGTCATAACTGTATATTGTTTATAATCACCACATACTGTATATCTGTAAATACTATTCTAAACTTTAAGTATCACCTATTATCTATCTGTACAATAACAGCATCTGAACATCCATACATGCATCACTACACACAATTGTAAAAAAGGAGAAAATATATATACATATACTTACTGTACCATACTGCTTATTTAAATTATTTTTGTTTTTATATGACTAGTGTGTTGTTGTCTTTCATTTTACTTATTTATTCTATGTATGTCCGTAACATGTCACCAAGAGAAATTCCTTGTATGTGACAAAAACATACTTGGCAATAAAGCAGATTCTGATTCAATATAAAAGATATCAAGGTTATATTTTTACAGAATGTTGTTTACATTATGTAGGATGAGTTAATGCAGAAACTAGTAAATCACAGAAAGATGACTATAGCTGGGTTTTCACTAAGTTCATGTTTATATATATATTATATATATATATATAATTTTTTTAATAACTCCAATACAACAATCAAATAAATTATTAATTAAAACGTTGCATATCATTGCTAATATACCTTATCTTGTTTAAAGATGATTGTTTAATACCGGCTGTGTACGCCACATGTTAAGATAATACATTATACAATGCTAAAAATGTAATATGAGTTTACAGTAGCCTACTTTTGCACGTGATTATCCACGTAAACTTATGACTTCTTAACTAAGCTAGGATCACAGCAAATACGTTTATCGGCATTATCACGGCGAATGTGTAAATGTTTGTGTTCAAATACACACAACCGAGCATGTGTATTACAGCATCCACTTCGTAGTACGTACTGGATTTGGATTTATATGTACTGCGCATGCGTGTTTGAACATCCACTACGTACTGGATTAATCCACTACGTCATCGCGCTGCAGGCTGCAGCGAGGACTTCTTGGCAGGGTGCGGCATTTTCTTCTTTGGGATTATTTACACGTTTAGCCAAGCACTCTCAAAAATAAATCAGAAACTGAGTGAAGCCTGTTCCGACGACACAATTCGTTTGTGTGGTAAACCAACCACCCAAGCTTTGTACCGTATATGGACAGCGGCATCCTGGATACATATTTTAGAATCCTAAAGTGAAAGCTACAGACAAAGCCTGCAGGGACAAATGAACGTCTGACTATAAAGTGAGTGTTTCTATTTTCTTTGTTATACTAACGTGGCATGTATGTGAACAATATCACACAGCTGAGCGGTGTTCTGGATAAGTGGGAGTGGCTTGCAGAGCTGTGCATTGTTGGAGTTGTTGTTTTCCATACAAATGCGCCCTAAAGTCACTTTGTCTTTTCTTGGTCAAATAGGCATCAAATTCTACATTTGTTACATTTCGACAACAAATATGACCTACTTTCAGTAAAGATTAATGTTCCAACTGGGGAAGTTTCCCTTTAATGCTTTGAAGCCTCATGAAGCAGTGTTTCGAAAGTGGCCATCACTATTCGACTGTACTCGTAAAAAAAAAAAAAACTATACTCCAGGCTTAAGCTGTTGTTTTTGAAAATGTACAGTGTTACTGTATTTTTACAGCACTGAATCACAGTGAAATACTGACAACATGGATCCTAACTTCATGGACATTTTGTCACTGTTTCCAGTTTCAACCACATGACAAACAATGCAAAGATCTGGTGGAATCTCCATTCTCCAAAATAACACAAAGCAAGAGCTTTTGGCACCAAAAAAAACTCAAAGTCTATGTGTCCACAACAAGCAACGGACAAGACCCAAAGCATGACTGAATCAGAATCCAGACTTCTTGCTCTGACTCAACCCAAAAACATCTACAAGGTGATAAAAGATCTCCCCATTTAGGACTTGTAATGAACACATTATTTGCTGATATCTCGTCATGATGTGATGGTGTCCAGTCTGGAAGTGCATTGCATGTGTGCACATTGTCCAGGCAGTATATCTAAAATGGGTGGGTCAGTTTCTCATCAGTTTAATCAACAACGACAAGCCCTTTAAATTACAAGCAGTAGGAGCATCCTCTTTCCAGTCAATTGTGTGATTTTGATAACTTGGACATCTAACATTGGCTGTGATCTTCTCCTGCAGTAAAATGGTATGTAATGAATGCTATTTCAAAAAAAATTGATAACTAATTCAAACAATTTATTATATAGAAAAAACATGAAAGGTTATACAGTATGAGCATATCTAGAAAACTGAACTATCAAATGTTGCAACACATGTTTTTTGTTATATTGTACATAATACTAACATCTACTTTTAATGACTACAGTCTGAATATATGGTATGCAACAAAAACATTTTACCGTAATGTTAATATAAAATAGAAGAAAAGCTCATCTGAGATATTTAAACGATTCTGCATTAACGATATGCTGTAGTAAATTACAATCTTCACAAGACATTGAAACAAAAAGTATATTATGTACAAATAGGAATAAAGTATTAAAAATAAAACTAAATTACGTTGTTAGGGTAAAATTCTGTCTTAAATGTTATGAGCTGAGCAAGATTTAAAATGTTTGACAAGACTTTATTTGTGCCATGAGCCAGGCATTTCCTGTTTATAAATCACACATAATGATGTGTATTTCCTCAGTATTATCATGAGACATGAAGTTTGCTTTTGTAAATGTTTTCTTTAAAAAAAACAATAATGAAATAAAATCTATTTAGTGTGAAAATAATAATAATAGTATTGATTCACATGTTAGGTCTGTTACAGTTTTGAAGCATTTAGCAGAGGTTTTATTACTGTATTTCAGAGCAGTTTACATAAAGTGCTTTAGTTTCAATAACTTGTAGGTCATACATTTTTATTCACAAACAAATGTGACCCGTCACGGAAACCAGTGTCACAAGTCGGCAGCACAAGTTTCGAGAAAATAAGAAACAACTTTTTTTTTATTAATTTGTGATTTTCGTTTTATCGCAGAATCTGTTAGTTGAGATCACGAAGAAGCCTCTCCATGTTTGAGATAGCAGTTTATGTATATTTAAAAGCGTACATCTACACCAGGAGAGTCAGGAGAAAAGTCCACAAACATTAAAGGGATAGTTCGGCCAAAAACGATATTAAACCCATGATTTACTCACCCCCAAGCTGTCCGAGTTGCATATGTCCATCGTTTTTCAGACAAACACATTTTCGGATATTTTAGAAAATATTTTATATCTTTCAGTTGATTAAATGTAATGTTACGGGGTCCAGCAATAGTCCACGACCTTCAAGTCCAAAAAAAGTGCGTCCATCCTTCACAAATTAAATCCAAACGGCTCCAGGATGATAAACAAAGGTCTTCTGTGGGTAATCCGTGCGGTGTTGTTGTAGAAATATCCATATTTAGAATGTTATTAACGTTATAAACTACCTTCCGGTAGCGCCGCCATCTTAGACTCAGGAGAGAGTATTAGCGTAGTGTACGCACTTTTCTTAGTGACGTATGACAAATTCGGAGGGCGGGGGCACAGAGCAGCAGCAGAGAAACTCTGTACGCTGCGTAAGCTCTCATCCTGAATGCGCATCACTCTAAGATGGCGGCGCTACCGGAAGGTAGTTTATAACGTTAATAACATTTTAAATATGGATATTTCTACAACAACACCGCACGGATTACCCACAGAAGACCTTTGTTTATCATCCTGGAGCCGTTTGGATTTAATTTGTGAAGGATGGACGCACTTTTTTGGACTTGAAGGTCGTGGACTATTGCTGGACCCCGTAACATTACATTTAATCAACAAAAAGATCTAAAATATTTTCTAAAATATCCGAAAATGTGTTTGTCTGAAAAACGATGGACATATGCAACTCGGACAGCTTGGGGGTGAGTAAATCATGGGTTTAATATCGTTTTTGGCCGAACTATCCCTCTAACACACCCAACCTAAACAGAAGCTTGTAAAAGACAAAGAAAAATTTTGTGTTTTCTATAGTGTTGAAATGTTTTTTTTTTTAAATATTAATTTTTTACACACTGTTGTACCAACTTTAGTAATGTGCATTTTTTGTGTGGTATTTGTACAGACTACTAGATTTTTGGTACCGTGACATCCTTACAATCCCTACAACTATTTGAGCGACAATGATGCTAAAGTGAACAGTAGTTTTATGGGCAAACTCAAAAGCCCTTGCAAGGAGATGCACGTTTCATGTATGGTGTTGGGTTTTTTTCATTTTTCTTTTCCTTGGCCAATCATATGCCGCAAAATTTCTACATAAAATATGGTCCCCTTAACATTCTCTGAACGTCCTGAATGTTCCGTGAAGGCCTCCAAATAACATCCTCCAACCCTTTAAAGAACTCTACATCATGACCGTCTCGGAATGTTCTGGGTAATCCTGCTATTCCTGCTATTAAAACACATATATACCGAGTGGTAGCACGTGTCACTGTCTCGTGTGACTTGAATCAAACGCATAGGCGCTTAACTACTGTTTTTGCATCGTGCTGGAGAAAAACCCGGTAGTAAGCATCCTGCCTCTTCGTCCACCACCTCGTAAACATTTCAGTTCAACAAATTGTGGGCGCCCTGGTTAGAAGTTCAACAGGTCGTAGGGGGTTCAGTCAAAAGTTCAACACCACCAGGGTTGTCCAGTCAATAGTTCACGGTCAGCCCTCCCACACAGGTCAGGTTCACCCCCTCCTTCGCACAGGTCAAAGTTCACCCCCTCCTTCGCACAGGTCAAAGGTCACATCCATCATTTTGACAATAGGTGCCCTATATTTACTACTTTTATGATCTGTCAGTTCAAGTTATTTTCAGTTGAGACGACTCAAAGTGTCTCAGTCTTGGACTAGCACTTTGAGATTTCCCTGAAATGTTAAGTGCATCATAAATAAAAATTATTATTACTAGCCTTGTCTGTGAAACCGGGGTAAATGTTTTCTCTTTGCACTTTTCCTAAAATAAAATACGTTTTCACATGGCACAGACAATGCCGATAATGCTGAAATCTGTTGTGTGCTTCAGGAAACGGATAGTTGAATTTATTGCTGATGTAATTGCAGAAATAATGGACGATGAGCCATTGAATTATTCAAAAATAATACACACCCAAGGTGGTAATGCGGCATGACCGTGGGTGTGAATTATTTTCTAAAAATTCGATGGACCGGAGTCAATTATTCCGCTTATACCGTGGCTACCACAAACATTGCTCTAGTGGTTATTTTAAGACATTTGATAGGATAGGTGTGCAGTTTACAGAAAAATAATCAACACCCATAGATCATTCCTCAATTTAAAAATAAAGCATATAACATGCCTGTGGTATAATGGAAGAAAACCACCCATATTCATGGACGTCAACATGTCAGATGTCAAATTGACACTTTCTGTTACCGTTTTTCTTGTTGTTTCACAATTTTTCCAGTACTGGGGGACCCACACAGCCGAATCAACTCATCAGTCTCCTTCCAAAATGTTTAAAATGTATCCCTGACTTACACACTAGCAAGCTAATAAGTTGACATTCTGGGAGGGTAGCCTGAGGACTGGAATAGGGAAACACTGTAGAGTGGACTGCTCCGTTGTTTCACTTTGGGATCCCCTGCAGAGGTGTAAAAAGTACTCAAAAATTTTACTCAAGTGAAAGTACAAGTACTGAGTGTAAATTTTACTCAATTAAAAGTAAAAGTATCTGGCCAGAATTATACTTGAGTAAAAGTAAAAAGTACCACATTAAAATTGTACTTGAGTATTAAAAAAGTAAAAGTAACCGGAAAAAGGAAAACGAGAGATTCATGTTTAAGCTTTCTCTAAAAACATGAAGTGAATGAACCACATAAAAGATTTTATCCTTTAGAATTTTTTGCTCATTTATCCGTGTCATTGTCACAGATCTCCGCATTTTTCCCTGTCTGTTCCACGGACTTTATTTTACGTGTCAGTTTCACGTATTGATTACTCAATTGTTTTTCCTATTTTTAAACCATTTTCACGTGGGTTTGGGGTTAGGTTTGGGGTTTGGGTTAGGATGTCACTTTAACTATTGGTTTATACTATTTTTTCCATACTTTTAAACAATTGTCGCCTGACGTTAGGGTTAGGAGTTGGGTTTGGATGTCATTTTATGTTATAGAAAGTCGTTCTAAACCCAAACCCACGGGAAAATGGTAAGAAAATAGGAAAAACAATTGAGTAACCAATACGTGAAACTGACACGGAAAAGAAAGTCTGTGGTACAGACACAGAAAAATGCAGAGATCCGTGACAATGAATTTTAGTATGCAACATGCTACTCCAAAATTGTAAAACCTCGAACTTAACTTAAATTTCAAGCTCTATCCAGCCGATGCAGGATAAGGTGTTTTAGACCTTTTTCACACTGTAAGTCCAAATCCCATTTTGGTGCATATCCAATAGGAATCCAATCACATTTAGAACGGTGAACGGCTAAAAACCACATGAAATCTGTTTTTCTAATCCGTTTCAGGCTACATCCAGAGGTGGTTTGAAATCGCATTTGTGTAGCTTTTCTGTTACGTCATGCTGTCACGTCACATAAAACACGTCAGACGTCGAGGCAGATTGTCATGCCAGTGCGACGTCATTGCCATAGAAACAGTGCAGATAATCCGGAAAACGGCTACAGGATGAACAGATCAGATCTGAACAGTTGTGAAACACAATGTGGACAGTGAGTCTGTCAAATTAGATATGCACCAAAATCATATTTGGACTGACAGTGTGAACAAGGTATTAGTCTTGATAGAGAGGCAGCAAACAGCAGGAAACGTGTCACACTTCATGTGTTGTCGATTTCAAAGAAGCAAAAAATCTTCATCATTAGATGAACTGTTGGCCAGTTCCTTAGTGTGGTCCAAAGGCTCCAGAATAAATAACATTTCAATTAAACTGACCATCAGCGCAATTCATTTGGTTTGACAGAGCAAGCAAAAATAGATCTCTGAAATAGAAGTACTTTTTGACTGTAAATAAAATTGTAAGGAGTAAAAAGTACTTTTTTTCTTTAAAAAATGTAATTAAGTAAAAGTAAAAGTACTGATTTTTAATTGTACTCAAGTAAAGTAAAAATCCCCCAAAATAATACTTAAGTACAGTAATCAAGTAAAATTACTCAAGTACTTTACACCTCTGATCCCCTGGTTGTTTTGAAACAGTTATGATGTTACAAAGCCTTATTTGCTAAAATCACGTGACTTGGCTAGTTTGAAACATGCTCAGAAGCACTGATTCGAAACAAACGATTCATTAAAAAGGACACTTCACCCATTTGCATTAAGCTTTATACGTTAGAAACCCAGTCATGTATTTGAATGGTTTTGCATCATCCCTCTGTTTCCCTGAGATGGGAGAAATACAGATTTCAGTTTTGCACTTCCTTCTTTCAGTGATGTAAGGGAGTGGGAAGGTGCAACGAGTCCCAAAGAATATGATTTTATCCTCTTATTAGCTGATCTGAAGAAAGCAGATGACACAAAAACAGATTTCAAATTTCATTTCAAAAGCTCCCACAGCAAAGCGAATAATGGCGCTTTTCCATTGCATAGTACCCCATGGTTTGGTTGGCTTAGTTTGGGTCGGGTCAGCTTACTTTTGGGAGCTTTTCCATTGGGTGCAGTACGTAGTACCCGATACTTTTTTCGTACCACCTCGGTTGGGGTTCCAAGCGACCCGAGCTGGTACCAAACGTGACGCGAAAACACTGTAGATCACTGATTGGTCTGAGAGAATCGTCACGTCATCCGCTATAATGTAAATATTAGCTTTAGCTTACTGCTAGCTTGCGCTGTCTCAAGCAAACATGTTGTTATCTGTGTTCTGCTATAAGTTTCCAAACACCCTTTTAGCGATGAAAAACATCCACAGGTTGAGAATCAGGGACACCATAACAGTTTTTTCCAGACTTGCAGTTTGTGGCGGCACATTTGCGACGTGCACGTCCGCATTATATATGATTAAATGCAACTTGAATGAGGCTCAGAGGAGCTCCGTCGACTGACGCCACGGGTCGGGTGTTTGAACAGAAACTGTCATGTGAGACAGAGGTAGTTATAAACGCGGTGTGCAAACATCTATTTGTGGTGGCCAATTTTAATTTTGTGGCAGACTGAGAAATAAATGAATGTATGGGAATGTACAACAACGCTCTCACGTGTATGATGTCACAGCAGTAGGCAGCGTAAATATAACGACACGCCTATAATCCCTCCCACTCCGAAGTGATACTAAACTCAATGGAAAAGCTAACCACGCCAAAGTGAGGTGAGCTGACCCGACCCAAACTAAACTAAACCGTGGGGTACTATGCAATGGAAAAGCGCCATAAGGGGGGGCAACATCACTGAATTTGACATCTGATTCATCGTTATGTGCAGCACCACCGGCAGAATCCCGGATAGTAACCCACATTAGATCAAAATTCCTATAGGCTACTGCACTGACTGCATGGATTCCTGTAAACATAATTTTAGGTTTTTTTAAACTTAAACATGAATTTAAACTTTTCTTTTTCTCACATTTGATTAATTAACCCTAGCTAACAGAAGCTAAGCTAACAGAGCCTGTGGAGCGAGCCAGGCTGCGTGTTACAATAATAGCGGAAGGTAATCAATATGATATGGAAGAGGGTGATTTCCCAAGCGTGATGCTCTAATCTGTTGTTCGTGGATACCTTTATGAGCCACAATATTGCCAGAGCTGAGGCAGATGGAGGAACAGGAGGCAGTTGCGGTGAGAAGTCTGGGGAAGAGGCCTCTGCCTCTGCTGTGTAGAGGAGCCCGGACTGGCTCGAGCTTGGACGGACTAGTAGTGCCTGTACTCTCGCTGGGCACCTTCTGGATGAAATTTCTGCATCAGATCAGGATATGGACGTTTGTGTGGTGAATTGTCCCGGGGAAGAGAGTTACTTTGCGTTCGGGCGTGTTTGTAGCACGGTGTGTTTGTTTCACAGATGCGTTTTGGCTGTGGAGTAAACATATTGTGCGGTGGACGTGTTTGTGCGCAGGGTGCGGCATTTTCTTCTTTGGGATTATTTACACGTTTAGCCAAGCACTCTCAAAAATAAATCAGAAACTGAGTGAAGCCTGTTCCGACGACACAATTTGTTTGTGTGGTAAACCAACCACCCAAGCTTTGTACCGTATATGGACAGCGGCATCCTGGATACATGTTTTAGAATCCTAAAGTGAAAGCTACAGACAAAGCCTGCAGGGACAAATGAACGTCTGACTATAAAGTGAGTGTTTCTATTTTCTTTGTTATACTAACATGGCATGTATGTGAACAATATCACACAGCTGAGCAGTGTTCTGGATTAGTGGGAGTGGCTTGCAGAGCTGTGCATTGTTGGACTTGTTGTTTTCCATACAAATGCGCCCTAAAGTCACTTTGTCTTTTCTTGGTCAAATAGGCATCAAATTCTACATTTGTTACATTTCGACAACAAATATGACCTACTTTCAGTAAAGATTAATGTTCCAACTGGGGAAGTTTCCCTTTAATGCTTTGAAGCCTCATGAAGCAGTGTTTCGAAAGTGGCCATCACTATTCGACTGTACTCGTAAAAAAAAAAAAAACTATACTCCAGGCTTAAGCTGTTGTTTTTGAAAATGTACAGTGTTACTGTATTTTTACAGCACTGAATCACAGTGAAATACTGACAACATGGATCCTAACTTCATGGACATTTTGTCACTGTTTCCAGTTTCAACCACATGACAAACAATGCAAAGATCTGGTGGAATCTCCATTCTCCAAAATAACACAAAGCAAGAGCTTTTGGCACCAAAAAAAACTCAAAGTCTATGTGTCCACAACAAGCAACGGACAAGACCCAAAGCATGACTGAATCAGAATCCAGACTTCTTGCTCTGACTCAACCCAAAAACATCTACAAGGTGATAAAAGATCTCCCCATTTAGGACTTGTAATGAACACATTATTTGCTGATATCTCGTCATGATGTGATGGTGTCCAGTCTGGAAGTGCATTGCATGTGTGCACATTGTCCAGGCAGTATATCTAAAATGGGTGGGTCAGTTTCTCATCAGTTTAATCAACAACGACAAGCCCTTTAAATTACAAGCAGTAGGAGCATCCTCTTTCCAGTCAATTGTGTGATTTTGATAACTTGGACATCTAACATTGGCTGTGATCTTCTCCTGCAGTAAAATGGTATGTAATGAATGCTATTTCAAAAAAAATTGATAACTAATTCAAACAATTTATTATATAGAAAAAACATGAAAGGTTATACAGTATGAGCATATCTAGAAAACTGAACTATCAAATGTTGCAACACATGTTTTTTGTTATATTGTACATAATACTAACATCTACTTTTAATGACTACAGTCTGAATATATGGTATGCAACAAAAACATTTTACCGTAATGTTAATATAAAATAGAAGAAAAGCTCATCTGAGATATTTAAACGATTCTGCATTAACGATATGCTGTAGTAAATTACAATCTTCACAAGACATTGAAACAAAAAGTATATTATGTACAAATAGGAATAAAGTATTAAAAATAAAACTAAATTACGTTGTTAGGGTAAAATTCTGTCTTAAATGTTATGAGCTGAGCAAGATTTAAAATGTTTGACAAGACTTTATTTGTGCCATGAGCCAGGCATTTCCTGTTTATAAATCACACATAATGATGTGTATTTCCTCAGTATTATCATGAGACATGAAGTTTGCTTTTGTAAATGTTTTCTTTAAAAAAAACAATAATGAAATAAAATCTATTTAGTGTGAAAATAATAATAATAGTATTGATTCACATGTTAGGTCTGTTACAGTTTTGAAGCATTTAGCAGAGGTTTTATTACTGTATTTCAGAGCAGTTTACATAAAGTGCTTTAGTTTCAATAACTTGTAGGTCATACATTTTTATTCACAAACAAATGTGACCCGTCACGGAAACCAGTGTCACAAGTCGGCAGCACAAGTTTCGAGAAAATAAGAAACAACGTTTTTTTTTTAATTTGTGATTTTCGTTTTATCGCAGAATCTGTTAGTTGAGATCACGAAGAAGCCTCTCCATGTTTGAGATAGCAGTTTATGTATATTTAAAAGCGTACATTTTGCGCTTGAAATCGGCTGGTTTTTCCGGAGATTCTAGCGTGCAGCGGGGGGCGTCATTGTCTGTGTGTATATTTACATACTGTATAAGCTTGTGTTTTCGCCTCCACCCCCAAAGGGAACACCGTGACTACTGAATAGGGATAGTTCGCCCAAAAATAAAAATAATGTAATTAATGACTCACCCTTATGTCGTTCTAAACTTGGAAGACCTCCGTTCATCTTTGGAACACAGTTTAAGATGTTTTAGATTTAGTCTGAGAGCTTTATGTCTCCTCCATTGAAAATCTATGAACGGTTTCCATGTCCAGAAAGGTAATAAAAACATCATCAAAGTAGTCCATGTGACATCAGTGGGTCAGTAAGAATCTGTTGAAGCATCAAAAATACAGTTTGGTCCAAAAATAGCAAGAATTACGACTTAATTCAGCATTGTCTTCTCTTCCGGCTCGAGCGTGAAGTCACGTGACTGTAGTGACGTGGCTGCCCTGTTCCTCAGACATGTTTGCTTAGTTTTATTTTATTTTTTTCAAACTTATAGCGTGCGTCTCCCCAGACTGTAAATGAAGCTCGGGCGCACAAAACAAAAGAAAAATAAAAGAAGCTGGGGCAGAAACAAATAACAGTCAGCCGCATCGTACGTCAGCCGCGTACAGTAGCCTTTGTTTGCAATTACAGAGGTCACACGTTTCCTGTAGTTTTTCACCAGGTTTGCACACACTGCAGGAGGGATTTTGTCCCACTCCTCCGCACAGATCTTCTCTAGATCAGTCAGGTTTCTGGCCTGTCGCTGAGAAACACAGGGGTTTGAGCTCCCTCCAAAGATTCCCTATTGGGTTTAGGTCTTTTGACTGGCTAGGCCACACCAGAACCTTGAAATGCTTCTTACAGAGCCACTCCTTGGTTATCCTGGCTGTGTGCTTCGGGTCAATGTCATGTTGGGAGACCCAGCCTTGACCCGTCTTTAATGCTCTAACTAAGGGGAGGAGGTTGTTCCCCAAAATCTCGCAATACATGGCCCTGGTCATCCTCTCCTACATTATACAGTGCAGTCGCCCTGTCCCATGTGCAGAAAAACACCCCCAAAGCATGATGCTACCACCCCCATGCTTCACAGTAGGAATGGTGTTCTTGGGATGGTACTCATCATTCTTCTTCCAAACACGTTTAGTGGAATTATGACCAAAAAGTTATATTTTGTCTCATCTGACCACATGACTTTCTCCCATGACTTCGCTGGATCATTCAAATTAGGGCTGCACGATAAATTGCATGCGATACCACGTGCATTACGTCAGTAATGCCGGTTCCTTGATTAGTATTAAATCGCCAACAGCTGCTTTCAGATGGCGCGACATTTACTGCACAGCGCCGTAGTTCCCTGCCAAGCTGGACCATATCGCATACATATCGCAGGCGATACGTCCGCGGTAATTAATGCGAAATTGCCCCGATTGTCAGTGAACTACGGCTCTTTGCAGCTAAAGCTGCTCCATCTGAAAACAGCTGTTGGTGATTTAATACTAATCAAGGAACCGGCATTACTGACGAGATGCGTGTGACAAACAGATGCGATTTATTGTGCAGCCCTAATTCAAATGGTCATTGGCAAACTTAAGACGAGCCTGGACATGTGCTGGTTTAACCAGGGGAACCTTCCGTGCCATGCATGATTTCAAACCATGACATCTTAGTGTATTACCAATAATAACCTTGGAAACGGTGGTCCCAGCCCTTTTTTAGGTCATTGACCAGGTCCGCCTGTGTAGTTCTGGGCTGATTTTTCATCTTTGTTAGGATCATTGAGACCCCTGGAGGTGAGATCTTGCATGGAGCCCTAGTCTCCCTGCTGAAAAAACCAGCATACCAGCAAGACCAGCATATGTTGTGTTTTGGTGCTGGTTTTCTAGTGAACACCAGCTAAACCAGCATCAGCACCAACATTAACACCAGCTAAACCAGCACCAAACCAGCATTAGCACCAGCATCCCATGCTGGTCATACCAGCATATGTTGTGTTTTGGTGCTGGTATGCTGTGACCACCAGCTAAACCAGCATAGACCAGCATAATTCCCATGCTGGTCCATGCTGGTTTGATGTTGTTTTTTTCAGCAGGGGAGGGAGATTGACAGTCATGTTTATCTTCTTCCATTTTCTAATGATTGCTCCAGCAGTGGACCTTTTTTCACCAAGCTGCTTGGCAAGCCCTTTCCAGCCTTGTGGAGGAGGACAATTTTGTCTCTAGTCTCTTTGGTCTTGGCCATGTAAGTAGTTGGAATCTTACTGAATGTATGTTGTGGACATGTGTCTTTATGCAGCTAACAACCTCAAACAAGTGCATCTAATTTAGGATATTAAATTGAGTGGAGGTGGACATTTTAAAGGTAGACTAACAGGTCTTTGAGGGTCAGAATTCTAGCTGATAGTGTTGTGGTTTTCTTTTTCCTCCAATGAAACAATCTTCAGTCTTAGGTTTTGATTTCAAGAGATAGACTTTTATTTTCCGGACAAATAATAAGCCGAGTCCGCCCTGGTGAATCCCCCCAGAACCAGAGTGTGGTCCTTGGAGGATCCTCCAAATTCAGTCTGGCCCTCTGAGCCAGGGCTTGGTAAATATATAGGTTTTTGTTCCCTCCCCTCATGTTTAAAACAATATAGGATTTGTAATATGAAGAACCACATGACATTCCTCAGACCAGTGTCTCCTTTCCATGACCTATTTGACCCTTGGCTATTCACTATACTTAAACCCTTTGTGCCCTTTGACATGAAACATGAATACACACAGCTGGCTCTTAAATACACACAGATGTTTCTTAAACTCCCGATACAAATACTGCATAACACATGACACACATTGCATAAACTCATATATTCATGTACACACATGGCATAAACTCACATATTAATGTAGATATAATAGTAAACTGATATTCATGTAGATTGGGATTAAAATAAACTTCTTCAATAGACAGGTGTTCAAATACTTATTTGCAGCTGTATCATACAAATAAATATGAAAAAAATCATACATTGTGATTTCTGGATTTTTTTTTAGATTATGTCTCTCACAGTGGACATGCACCTACGATGACAATTTCATTTGACCAAAATTGAGTTTAAAGGGACACCATGAAACTTTTTGGCCACTAGGGGGTGCTAGACATGTATTTTTCACTTCTAGCGCCCCTAGAGCCCACAAGCGCCGCAGCACTGTCGCAAAGGAAAGGAACTGGCCAACCTTAAAACTAAACTAAAAACTAAACCTTTAAAATGCTAAACGATCAGCATTTTGAGACAACAGGGAGAAACGCAGTCATGTTACAACTTTCTGATGAGGAACTCGTCGTGGCAGAAGCCATTTCTCAATCTGAAGGTTGCAGCCTCCGGATGTCGTATTTCTAAGCTGTATACGTCATCAAGACTCTCTCATTTCACAATATTAACAATTACAAAGTTGACTATTATACATAGTTAATCGTAAATTGTTGCAGTATGCTTATGACTTGCGAATGTAATGCTCAGTTTACCTTAATAACCCAGGCTTGATGACGTGTGCAGCCTGCATATTTGACCTCCGGAGGCTGCAGCCTTCCAATTCAGAAACGACCAGACGTATTTCCTTGCCTTTTTCCAAACAAATATTGTTGCATCCTCTCTCTCTCCCTCGCCACCAGGATTTTCCGCAATGGCGCTCGTTATTCCTCTTTTTTGTGTGAAAATCGCTCCAAATCCAAGTAAACTGATGCGTTTAGGTCTGCCGCTTTGTAATACGTCACGCGAGTGACAGCGGAACGCAGCAAATGAGGAAGAGAGAAGAGAGAAACGCTCGGATCTGATTGGTGAATGAATAGGGTTTGGTTTTACACTGTGAGCAAGTTTGACTGCTGTAGCATCTTGGATTGTAATGTAAATATCATAGACACAGTAAAAGAAAGGTAAATACGTGAACACAGCATCTGAATACAGGGAACTATATGCAATATAATCGCCGTAATTTATAAAGAACATCGCATTTATGTATGAATCAACAGTTTATATAAAAAATTGCCTTAAAGGGGAATCGAACCCGGGTCGCCCGTGTCATAGGTCCGTGACACTAAAGACTGTGCCACAGAGTCACATAATAGAAATTGCTCTCTACACTCGTTAAGTAGCCTCCAGCAAAATTCACGTTAAAAACAAATTGTGTGGAGGAAGTGACGTATGCCATAAAGCAGTCGAATTTTGTAGTTTTTTTTGTGCTCTGGTTACTACCAGAAACCCTAAGTTTTAAAATACGAGTAAAAGTGATACAGACCCCGTCAGGCTATGGTAGACATGTCATTCAACCTATTTAAAGTCGATGTACTATCACAAGGGTCTTGAAAATTTATTATGAAGGTTGAAAAATTACATGGTGTCACTTTAAATGGACATACATGCATATTTTACAGTAACGGTGGTCGATACGCGTTCTTCTGATCATTAATTAGAATGGCCAAGTCACGTTTCATATTGACAGATGAATACACTCAGTTTATTAAATAGCCTACATCTTAGTTTATTAAATATGATTAGTTTATTTAATATTAATTATAAATGTATTAAATGTCTCTTGCAAACTATGAAGGGACAATGAATCAATACACTGACATGGTAATGCTACACAGATACTTTTTTTGCACAGTCCTACCGTAATTTTGTCACTCCTAGATGTATGTCTGGCATCAGGGAAAAACGTTTTCCGCGATGAAGGAAAGTCATTGTCTCACCAGGCTATGTTTATTCTGCTATCCAGTGCTGAGCTTCGATGAAACTTCATGAGACCGGCGAGATGCTTCCACAGAGCGGGAGATACGCGGCGTGATCGACAGCTTTGACACTAAATGGATATACGTGAAAATCAGATGACATGATTTCACAACATTCCATTGGCCATTTAGATATGTGAAGCATACTGTATACGGAAATGAACCTGGACCTTCAATCCGTCAAAAAATCACAAAATGGACATACGTGGTTTTCATCAGACCGCGACTATATATATATATATATATATACTAGGGGTGGAACGGTACATGTATTCGTTTCGAACCGAATCGGTACGGGGGTCACGGTTCGGTGCATGAATTTAAACGGAGAATACACAGTATGAAAATAAAAAAACTTGCGTGCAAAATAATGAATGTAATGCGGAACTACTGTAAGATATGTGGGTTCTTTAGGGTCAGCTGATCTGTAGCCCCACTTTAGCTCTGAAGCTCTGATTGGCGCAGATGCAGCCGAGCTCCGCCTATGTATGCACTCTATCAGAGCCCGTCTACATTCTGGCACTCTGCATTTTTTTTGTCAGGTTGACGGTCTAGAGAGAGAGTGAGTGACATAGCAGCGACAGCGAGTATGGCAAATGGTGGTGAGGATCCGCCGGCCTCTTTAAGATCGCAAGTTTGGCAAAACTTCACTTTTCCAGTCAGTTACAGTAGTAAAGGCGAGAGACAGGAGGAAAAGATGAAGACTGTGTGTCTGCGTTGTTCAGCAGTTGTTGGTTATGTGAGTGGAAATACATCTAATCAGGGCTCTCAAGTCTCACGCATTCACCATGAGACACACGCATTTCAGTCAGCTCACACGCCACACCTTGTATTTCTCAAGCAAGTAGGAGATAAATTGTCCTGCTAATATACAATTAATGGACGAAGCGCATGCATACGCAGGGCAGTTCTGTCGAGTTCAGCTGCTTCCAGTTTTTTAAGTGTGCTCAACTTTACGCAGCCCCATCAGCGTCAGAGTAACGCGAGAAATCTTGCAGAGGAGGCTGATTTCAAATCGCTCTCGCGTTACTCTGACGTCATCCACTTGTCGTTTCTTGCAGCGCCTCATGAAGTCGTACACACCTATTAATGCATCTTACAAGCCTAATTTTTTTTGTTCTTTAGTACATTTAATATGAAATAAATGTAATTTAAAAATGTATTTAGGTAACTTGTAATACATTTGAAACCCATCTTTGTATGAAAAATGAGTACAAGTTTATACATTTTTGTTATACGAGATAGTATGTTAAATGCATTTCAGTTCATATTCATGACATCTCAAAATAACACAGATAAGGACACCTATGTTTTTAAGATTATCTTAAGTACTAAAAATTTTTTTTGCCTTCTGTATTTTTGTTTTGCTTTTCCCTCCATTGTACCGAAAGTGAACCGAACCGTGGCGTCTGAACCGAGGTACGAAATGAACCTGGACTTCTGTGTACTGTTCCACCCCTAATATATACACAGTATATACAGTATATATATTTCTTTGTCTTGTCACACAATAAAATAAACAAGTATATTTTCAGTTGAAATAATCTCTAAGGTTTTCCCACTGTGATCTATCAGGTGTTGCTGTTGAAGCCGTACATCAGTGTCCTTCTGTTACTTCAGTTCAGACAGCAACTATTGGCTCAAAACATTGAACCTAAAGGAGAGAAGGGAGATCGAGGTGAGTGAATACATTTTTGAAGTGATCGAGTCAATGCTTTATACATAAACTGTAAAACTGTAAACAAACAAATAATAAACAAAACCGAAAAAAAAGGTTTCATCCTATCTATATTTTTTCTGTGCTTATAAAATCTTAAATATGTGTATTTTTCTTCAAAAATATATATTTTTTAGCAAAAAGCTGAAATAATTGCATTTTTGTGAAGGAATTTTGTTAGCGATCAGATTCAGAACGATTATCAAAACATGAACGGAATATAAAATTAGTGAATCATTTTTTTGCTTTAGTTTTTAATAAATTGGGTAAGTCCATCTAGTGAATAATCGCGGTATTGCAAATTAACATAAAAACTCATCAGGAAAACGTTTTTTCATGCAAATGTTTTCTTTTAATTGACCAGATGACTCGTCAATGACGGGGAAAGAGTTAATGTAATAGTGTCATATTGTAAACTGCAATGCAATATGGGAGGTAATAAACCAGTTGCATAACACGTTAAGGTATTGCCTTTATTTACAAGAATTTACTGTAAACTTCACCCATCATGGTCCTATTTTCAAGCTATAATGTGCTATGTCAGGGTATTTGGACACCCCTGTGTGCTATTGAGGACAACAATGGCTGGGTTGCAAGTGTGATTGTTCATTTTCCATAAAGGCCCTTATGCCATTTGATCACATTACTGTCAATCAAGATAACACTGGATGTTAGGCAGGGGCGTAATTTTCATCTAAATGTTGGGGGGGAAAATAAACATAACATTTTTCAAGAACAATTTTTGAAGGGGACACCAATAATACAGGCAAAATTGTACTTGCAAGGAAATGTGTACAGATAGAAATCGTTTCTCTTTCTCTATGAACGGTCGCAAATTTAATTTTAATACACATGAATGCAGAGGTGGAAAGAGTAATAAAATATTCTACTTAAATAAAAGTAAAGTTACTTTAATAATATTTTACTTAAGTAAAAGTAAAGTTACTGGTCTAAAAATCAAAAGTAAAAGTAAAAAGTAAGTCATTTTAATTTTACTCAGTGGGTAATTTTACAGTGGGGAGAGGTTTCTAGTATAGTTCAAAGAGGACAAGGAAATATAAATCTCTTTATTGTAGGAACATCTTTGCAATAACAAAAAGTTTATAAAACAAAAGCTTTTTTATAACTAAGAAACATTTATGGAATTGTTTAATGATTTTTACAGGTGAGTTATGCACTTTTGAAGCAAAAATAATATGAGGTCAGCAGCTAGTAAATACAATCACTATAGTAAGGTTGTAATTAATGTATTGCTGGTAACATACATTATTTTATTAAACTATATACCTAGATTAAATGAGCATATAATGAGATGAGTGCCATATACTTTTATCCTTTACACGTTTATTGTATTCTAGCTTCCCAGACCTGTATACCTGTATTTTATTTTATTTTTTTACTCCGTAACAGATTTAAAATGTAGCGAAGTAGCTTACAATACTTTAAACAAAACATACTTAAGTAAAAGCACAGATTTTAAAACTAAAAGTACACAAAAAAAAACCTCAATTACAGCAACGTGAGTAAATGTTATTTGTTACTTTCAGCTTTGCCTCGCCTCTGAATGAATGCATAAAAATGTTTTCTTGTTCGTTTATCTGCTTCTGTTCTCATAAAACGAAATATGTTCATGTTTATATGTCCAAATAGTCCAGTTTTAAAACATATGAGGTTAAACTGATAAGTGATGGAAAACGTTGGTTTGTAGGAATATAGCTGATAAACGCGTCCGCTCCGTACACTTCTCAACCACCCGACTGTATGGCGCTGGCAGTGGACCAAACCACTGTGAGGCAAGGGAGGGGGGAATCAAAATGTTTACAAAGTTTTTTGTTGTTGCTCCATTTGCATTTGTATTGTTTTACTTCTTGCTATTTAACTATTCTAACTATTTTAAGTATTATTAATCATTAAATTATTTTCATTACACATTTTAATGATATTTTTGGGGGGCAACCCTCAGATGGGGGGTCCTGTACCCCCACCCCCCCACCCCCGGGATTTCCGCCTATGATATTAGGGCAGGACAATATGCATAAGACCCATCTTCCAGCAAGCACTTCTGCGTTTATATGGGTCCACACAATAAAGCAGGGTGGGCATTCCTGGTCCTGGAGGGCCACTGTGCTGCAAAATTTAACTCCAACCCTAATCAAATACACCTGAAAAATCTAATTAAAGGCTGTTGGATGACTTGGATATGGCTTTCATGTGTGTTTGATAGGGTTGGAGCTCAAATTTGTAGGACAGTGGCCCTCCAGGACCAGGAATGCCCACCCCTGCAATAGAGTAAAAGTGACAATAAAGCAGTGTTGCAGGTAATTATAGAATTAAATGATTCATTTAGTGATTATATAGCCTTTTGTTATTGTTTTACTGAAATTTTAATTTAAAGTCACCATTATCATGATTTGTGTTTTCACACTTGACTCAATTATCCTTCATCAATAGCAGCAGTGTTTTAGTATGAATGCCACTGTGTAGAGAAATAAAGATATTTATTGTCTAAAGTTGTCAATCAGCTTAATGATGTAAGGTTAAAAAATGTTTAAAGTTTGTACAGTATTGCAATATGATTTACAGCAGCACTCCTGTAAAAATACAGTACATGACAAGGAACTGGTTAACTACCAGTGTTTCTCTGTAAATTATTCAAATACGATTTGTTTGCTGTCCATATACAGTGTATTACAAGTAGTTTGACCACTGTTGTGTTGTAAATTTACAAGAATACAGTAAAAACTGCCAAGGGCGGCGTTTGCATATGGCAGGGTATAGCGCATTCAGACAAAACATCAGAAATCAACAGGCTATAATGATGCTCATTAAAGATAATTTTTAATATTTTTAGTAGAACATATGTCACAAGGTGACGATCTTTTGGGCGGAACCAAAAGTCGGGAAACTTTGGTTCCGCCCGGATGTTTCCGCCCAGACCGAAGAACGGAAACACCGGACATCCGGCAGATTCGCGGAGGCTGTAATCGGCCGATTGGGCACAGCTGTGCCTAGTTGAAGAGATCGCCGGGCAATTGGATGACTGAAGTACAGAGAGGAGTATTTATAGCACAGTTAAATGACAGTTCAGGAGTTCGGGCACGAGAGGGGGATTGACACGGGGAGAGCTCCTCTGCTTAGGGCAGGAGAGGTAAATACGTACCTTTTGAAGAGCCCGCAGGCTCTGTTGATCCGGGCTGCGCTAGAAGCGCGCGGAAAGAAGACAGGAGCTGCCTGGGGTGAAAGAAAGGCGATACGTGAGTGGAGAAAAGGAGCACCCCGAAGAGAGCATTGTGCTGTCAAGCCTGTGCTTAGTGTGTGCTGGAAAGCGGAGCTGTGCTCATTTTTGGACGTGGTGGCTGTCTGTGGTTCTCTCTCTCTCTCGTCGTAGTCTTTATTGTGGACCTGCTGGAGTAAACAGGAAAACCCTATGGGTAAGAAGGAACTTTGTGCTAACCAATACTGAAGGAGTAAAGCAGGAAGAAAATTGACCTTCTGGTACAACGTAAACAAAGGCTACCCGCCGTGAGTATACCCTTTTTGTGTGGAGTAACTGGCAAAAATTAACTTGTGTAACCATTGGAAACCTCCAGGAGAAGGAGGGCGGCCCTACCCCTACAAGAGTGTGGTGGGCGAGCCGTGAGAAGTCCAACTTCAAACAGCCACCGCAACGAGACTTATTGTGGTCGTATTTCCCATCGCCTTATCATAGCCCAAGCGCAGTGGAGGACACCGGGCGCTTCCCCTGTTGTGGTGCACTTATAGTGTGGTGAGTGAGATTGTGTAATAAATCTTTTTCACGTTTGGAGTGGTGCTGTGTATTGCTGTGGGTTGCTGTGTGTCTTGTAGACGAAGCCCCGCATCATCCATTTTCTTCCACTGGGCAGAGGACGGAGAGGCTAACGACTACAGAAATCACTGTTACTATAAGTAGTGTGCTGTTGGAGTGCGAAGGGACGCAGACTAAGAGCTGTCCGTGACCGTGAGTAAACCATTGGAAAACATTTCGTGGTGTGAACTTACCTGTGTCTGTTTTCGACGCAGAGTTGGAGGCGAAAG
This sequence comes from Misgurnus mizolepis, assembly GCA_025389145.1. Lineage (NCBI taxonomy): Eukaryota > Metazoa > Chordata > Actinopteri > Cypriniformes > Cobitidae > Misgurnus > Misgurnus mizolepis. The sequence goes on from JAIFKI010000002.1 coordinate 55,782,508, forward strand.
GGTCCGCCGCCCCGTGGTCTCTACGAAAAGGGCGCCCCCGTCTAGGGATCGATCGGCCTATGGGCATTGGAGATAGGGCAGCGCTCGACCCGGTGAGGTGGTGTGTGACCTTCGCCCCTCTGTTGACCTACGGAGGAGAACCATACCTACCCAGAAAGCTGTAAACAGCAGAACCGCGGCCACCTGTGGAGAGAGAGCAGAACGAGAGTGAATCATTGAAGAGCAAACTGTGAACGTGATACCTACCCAGAAAGCTGTAAACAGCAGAGTCGCGGCCACCTGTGGAGAGAGAGCAGAACGAGAGTGAATCATTGGAGAGCAAACTGAGAACCATACCTACCCAGAAAGCTGTAAACAGCAGAGCCGGTGAGAAATACTCGAAGTCTCAGTAACAGTGTCTTTGTGTCTTAGTGGCCTCCTGTGGAGAGAACGGAAAACGAGAAGGAACATGAGGAGAATGGACTGTGTGAAGATACAGTGGTGGTGGAGGAGAGCCTAGAGTGGCCATTGTTTTAAGTCCCCCGGTTGCCCTTCCCTATTTAATATTTTTAAGTAATTTAATAAAGGATATTTTAATTTTATGCTTACCTTGTGTGTCTGGTCATTGGGGTGGCTTTGGGAATCTCCTCGAGGTGGAGAAAGGGGCGTGACCTTATTTACACCTGGGTCCACCCCTACCTGTGACACATATCTGAACATTGGTACATCACTAATAGGGATAATTTACTTGTGTGTTCAGCTTCAAGCTATAACACAGGAACCGACAGACGGATGACATCAAAGTGCCGCGAGACCGGTTCGAAAGCAAACTCTTCTGATGATTTCTCGACTCACCCTCGCGGTAGTTTGATGTCATCAGCCTGTAGTCTTGCAGCGCAGCTTGAAGTCGAACACAATCTATAATAGTGGGGTTCCCCTGCAGGAGGTCTCATGATGACCGCTGCTATTATAATGTTTATTTTCACAAGTAAAATCCGTTTTTGTTTTAACATTTAAACAGACTCACAGTTCTCCCCCACACTCGAGCTAAGCATATTGCATACATTATTCCAGAAGTAATATGATTTGTTCTCTATGAACAAATAAACATGTTCTGTTCCACTGGGAATTGTAGGCTATATTAATTACTTGCATGCATTTTTGAATATGGCCACTTATGGAATAAAAACTGCACGGCGACAAAAGGTAAGACTTGTTTTGCATTTAGCCCTGTTTTACTAGAGTTTTATTTAGTGTTTACGTCTTAGTTGGTTAACTCGTGTGCTCTATCACATCATTTAAAAGTCTTTATTGTGTGTTTATTAAAGATTTGTGAATGGAGGTCAGAGTTTTGTTTTGATATTATCTTGTTTTAGTTTATCTGTTACTGGAGTTGCACTTAGTTAAGACTTACAACATTTGAAAAAGCCTTAATAAACAACCATGATTTTCAGTTTCTATTTTTGTTTCTTATTTGTATTGCGTATTGTCTGTAAGTGTACATCCGTGCAGTTTTAGAATGATTTTGTACAGGTTGGTGGAGTATGTACATAATGTGGTTTCATATATTCGTTATTTGAGAATGGCCTTCTTGTACGGTAAAATTTTGCCATACCCTAGGTTTTCGTGAAACACAGCCACTGAAAACTGCACATTTTTTGTAGTACTGCATTGTAATTCTATAAACAGTAAAAAACTGTAAATATAACAGTATTTTGTAGGTGAAGCTGCTGCCAGTTATTTACTGCAAATTTACAGTAAAGTTTTACAGTATAAAAACAGAGGGCTAGAGAATAATTTGTTTTTTTACTCAGGACTGCAGGGACCACCAGGTAATGCAGGACCGCCTGGACCACGTGGATTTAAAGGAGACCGAGGAGACCCAGGTGAACCAGCATTTAACGTTATAAGTTATATTAGGTTATTATAAGTAGCCAGGAACATTTCTTTGTTTGTTGTTCAGAAGTAACATTGTGAAACAGCAACATCCCCAGTAGAGTTCCAGAGGGAGATTCTCTTGCCTCCAATCAGCCCATTGACTTTTAATAGACCCACTAAAGCAGAGGTCTCCAATCCAGGTCCCTTGAGGTCAGCAGTCCTGCAGAGTTTAGCTTTAACTCTAACCAAACACACTTACATGTCACTTCCAAATAATTGCATTGAGTTGGAGCTCAAGAACAGGGATTGCCCACCCCTGCTCTAAAGCGTGCTTTGACTTTAAGTGGAGGTGATTGAAAAAATGGAGAAAGGTCACGTGATAGGAGGCACTGAGTGTGAACAAGTATAAATTGCTAATATATTATCCCTCAAATGCTTTATTTTCTATTCTTATAGTGTGTTTGTAAAGTAGAATATGTGCTTCTGTCTAGCTTAGTGGTAGAGCATTGCGTTGAACCCAGGGAACACACATACTTATAAAACATGGATACCTTGTAATGCACTGTACTGTAAGTCGTTTTAGAAAAAAGCTTCTGCCAATTGCAAGAAAGTGTGAATAAGATAATTTGCACCAATCGTCTGTCAGGAAAGAGATGGCAGCAGTGAAAAGTAAGTCCCTTTGCTTGTAATAATATTTGATGTACTTACTTAAATGCCAGTGCTTGCCCAAATAAGGCCTCCCAGTTTTGCATTTCGTAAAGTTTGTGTGAGAGTTTAAGTGTTCAAGTGCATTGAGTAATGTGATGACGAGATAAAGATTTGTGTTTTAACTACAACCTTCTGTCACAGGCTTTACTGGCCCAAAAGGCGACCAGGGACAACCAGGCCCAAAAGGCGACCAGGGACAACCAGGCCCACCTGGCTTTGATGGCTCACCTGGCATAACTGGTATGATTGGACCACGTGGCATACCTTGCATTACTGGCTCATCTGGCCTAAAAGGTGAACGGGGACCAGCTGGCTTTACTGGCTCACCTGGCCTGAAAGGTGAACGGGGACCACCTGGCTATACTGGCTCACCTGGCCTAACAGGTATGCCGGGACCAGTTGGCTTACATGGCCTAAAAGGTGAACAGGGACAACGTGGCCCACCTGGCAAGCCTGGCGCATATTGGCAACAAGGTATGTTATTTTAAGCTTATTATAAGAAGTTTAGATATTTCAAAGCTTTACCCTGATTCTAAATTTACATTGTTCTGCCTTCCAAATGTGGATGAAATGTGATGTAGTATTTACCTGTATTTACATATTTCAAGTCTCTGTTCACACTTGTAGTTCTGGTGATAAAGAGTCAGCTTCACCTGCTATGATGAGATAACCAAAACCCTATTCAGACTGTAAATGTTTCTCATAGAGTCGTAAGGTATTTTAAAATTTACAGGGGTAGTCGGCAAGCGAAGCTGATATAAATAAAGAGCAGAAAGCCACGAAAAATTTTAAAATGGCCCATTGACATAGCAACAAATACTAATACAATTATAAAATGATACAAATTTTCTCTTCATTTCTCTTCCGAATGCATCATTTTATTACTGAGTATGTATTTTGCCAACATCCTCATAAGAACCCAAATAGCATGCAACCATTGAAACAATGTTAAAAACAGTTGTTTGTTAATGTTAATTAATCAGGTTTGCACCCTCCAATAATATTGAATAAAATATTGAAATTTCAACAAACCACCATTATTGTGATCAGTGTTTACTTTAGTTAAGCTCTTGACATTTACTAAGTTAAATCTTTATTTTCTTTTTTAGTGTTTGTGTGTATAAGTAGAAACAGAGGTGCATTGGAAAAGAAATATGTGCTTCAAAGTTATATTGAAATTGGTTGCTTTTTATGAAGATGTCAAGATGAGATAAAATTAAGCTGTTTACATGATGATGTGGATCCATTTTTGATCATTATAATTGTTCTGGTTTCTAAATCCACTGTGACAAGATAAGCAGAAAAAACACTTACACATTCAGATATCATTACTCATCCTACAAATCTCAAACATGGTGACAATCATCAAACAAATTCAGATAAAACGATCAACTGCTATGCATGCTGGGAGTCATACATTTGTTTACTACTATGATGATACCCAGCATGCATTGCAGCATGAAGCTTTCTTTTGTCGATCATCACCATTGATGAGTTTTATAGACTCATGATGTCAGAGATAGATTCAGTAGTTTAAACTGAAAAAGTGTTTTTATAATTCTGTTTTTATAAAACTAGTACTGTAATATCCATTTCTTAAACATCTTTAACAGTTTTTCATTAATATTATTTAGGTATATCTACAAGAATTAAACTACTTGATAACATTAGATCTTTGTTTTTTTTTTTGCCACAACAGATGTATTTTATACATCTGCTGGGGCCCAACTAAAGCATATAAAAAAAGAAGTACCGTCCGAATAGGACTAAAGATTTTATCTACTGTAAATGCTATTCTGTGTAATACACACAATACATGCTGTGTATGTAGTCCATTCTGCTGTATGCCGAAGTGGTGTCGAGTACACAGTAAAACTCCCAGTGTTAATTTAACACTGCTGGGAGCATATATGGTCCCACTCTAAAAAGTGTTAAATTTACACTGAATCAGTGTTAAAGTTAATGAGATAATGAAGTGATGATTAAGACATTAATGGTGAACACCTGCTGGTCATTTCATGTCAAATCAACTTAATTTTAGAATTGTTCCTGTCTCTAAGTTTTTATTTTCTTTTTCTGGAGAAAGTAATACTAACATGATAAAAAAGGTCAAAATATTAAATGCAAAAGATATATAAAAACTGCTGTGTGGTGGGCGATTAAACGTTATTTTTGAAGCTTGAACTGTGAGTGCTGTCCCTTTCTTACATTTTATGACATTATTCACATTGAGGGAACCACCAATAAAACCGAAGAATAAGAAGTTTACACAGCGTGATATGCACGTGGTGCGGGCGCGAGCTAACGTTAGCGCGGTGGAGTTCTGTCTGTCAGTTGGTTGGTTGAGACCTCAACATGGCTTCTGGCAACCACAGGGGAGCGGTATGTAGAATTTAACGTGTTTAGCTAGTTATCTCCTTGTTATAATCGCCAAAAGCCTCAATTACAACTATCCATTTGTGCTTATTTTTGTGCGTTTCGGACGTATGTTTGGACACCAAATACAGATAATCGTGATTACAATATCAATGTGAATAATCTGCAATTATTCTCAACCAACCAACTGACAGGCAGAACTTCACCGCGCTAACTTTAGCTCGCGCCCGCACCACGTGCATATCACGCTGTGTAAACTTCTTCTTCTTCGGTTTTATTGGTGGTTGGCAAACCAGCTTAAAGGTCATGTGATTGGCTTATAAGTAAACAATCCCCCACGTGGGGTGCGTTCTTGTGATTGGCTAAAACAAGGGAGATATCTGATTGGTTGCAGATCATTCCCTGTTTAAAAAAAGGCATTTGTGTGTCGAGCCAAGTCAGGGGAGTCTCAAAATTCACACACAAATGCAGCAAAGTTCACAGACCAAAACAGTTTGTAAATCAAGATATATTTGTGTGTGCATCAGAAATACATTTCTGAATCTTGTCCTGTGCATTTGTGAATCTTGAGTGCATTTGTAAATGTTGTTTGCATTTCTGAATTGGTTGTGTATTTATGAATTTTGTGTGCATTTCTGAATTTTGTGTACATTTGTGAATCTTCTGTGCTTCTTAAATTTTGTGTGTGCATTTGTGAATTTTGTGCGCATTTGTGTATGCTGTGTGTGCATATGTGAATGTAGTGTGTGCATTTATCTTTATTGAGACTCTTCTAGCTCCATACAAAAAGGCTACTGTCAAATTCAAAGAAAATAAAATTATTTATTGGGTTACAAACACCTTACACTTCTTTAACAACAGGCTTCTTTACAAAAATAAAAACCTAAGCAGTTTTTAACCTCTGGCAAAATCAACATTTTCACTTAAGAGCACTTGTATTATATACTACATGCACCAACATACAGTGCACTTCAAAATTAACATAAAATAGCTTAGAACACTGGGTTACTTTTAATATTCTGTGCCATCTTCAAGTTTCGCAAAAAGATCAGTTTGTTAACATTTAAAGGCAGAAGGCAATGTGTGCTGTTTCGGTCTCACCTGCGATCGCGTGCCATCAACAACACCCCTGGTGATGACGGCGCAAGCGACTCATCATATTAGATGTATTGCCTTGAGCACACGGCACTGCACATTTTACAGTTTTGTCCACGTTTTCTTGAGCATCGCTGCTGCAGTAGACTTAAAATAAGCTGGCTGTGCCTCTATTAGCGTCTTTTCTCCTTTGCTTGCCACGGCTAAACGGTCCGCAACACTCACACACCAACACGTTAGGAGGAACTGTGAGGATGGCAACAGATTTGCATACTACGAGTTGATTGGACAGGTACTCTCACCTAAACACGGGCAAAGCTTATTCAGAACCATGCATTAGCAGTTTAATGCGTTGTTTTTTCACCAAACAATATTAGAAATGCGTGGTCGAATCAAACACAATGCACTGCGGTGCACGTGCGTCCCGAGCCGTGGGAGGATAACTGGGCGGTTCGATTGATTATTTACACCCCTAATATTTAGCCGATATAAGTTCACTGTAAATACTTTATTGTAAAATTTACAAAAGTGCTGTACACATCACATCACAAAAATACAGCATGTAAAAATCTGTTGTTTTGTCTGTAAAACCTGGCAATCAAGCATTTCAGGGCTACCTAAAAATTTGAGTCAAGTGTGTTAAGGCTGGGTTAGAATTAAAATATGCAGGAGGGTAGATCTCCAGGAACAGGGTTGGGCACCCCTGCAGTAGATGATATCGTTCATTGATTGACAGCTGCACAGGAAGAGCTAACGTTAGCTTGCTTTGCTCTTGTTCATAATAATAACATGATAATAACTTTCTATGTAGTATGTTTACCGTAGTTACACAAAACAAGCAACAACTAAGCCAAATGATGAGTCCGTGGAAAAACTGGGCTGAAAAACAGTTCTCGAAGTCCTCCTGACCAAAGTGCCTGCTGCATATTCAAATTTTCGAGTAATCTGTTAGTGGTGTGTCAACTGAGGGTCGCGTTGAGGTAAACAATAAAAACTCCCAGTGACCTGAATTTGTTGTCCTTTTATCTACATACTGCACAGGTTCTAGTCATCTTTTGTTGAGGGTTTTGGTGATTTTCCCCTTCCGAGAGAGTAAAAGCAGAGTTATTCTTTGGTTGGGTTTGTCTGCTTGCTAACTTTAAGTTGACTTGAGTTGATTTGAGAGCAGGTGGAGCGGTAAAAGAAGCTGAAGGCTGCATTGATCAGTGGTTAGTGGGTGGAGCTAATGACTCTGTTTCGTGCAGTGCATTCTGGTTAAATGAGTCCATCAAAGACCGTTACAAAGCATGAATAGAATAGAATCTTTATTGTCCCTTAGGGATATTCTTTTTCACACATCATCACATTCCAAGAAGACATACAGCAGCATCTGATGTTAACATCTCTTGCCTAGCCTCATACATATAACATGTAACATACTATAATACGAACCATACCATACCTCCCCCCTCTAGTTTCCCTACCTCTTTCACACAGTGCAAGCAAAAAGGTGAACAGTGCAGACAAACATGACCCAAAAGATGGATGAATAATGATCACAGGGATTTGTTAAAAGCAATGATGGCTGATGGAAGAAAGCTTTTCTTAAAGTGCGCTTTGTTCCAGTCCAGGTTTTGTATCTGCGGCCAAATGGGAGTAGAATAAAGAACCGGTTCAGGGGATGGTCAGGGCTACTTACTATGGTGCGGGCGAGACGTGTGATGGCTGTGTCATATGCCTCAGTAAGGCTGGGAGTGGGAAGCTGTATTATCTTAGATGCTAAGTGTGAGATTTTAATGAGTTTGTTCTTGCTGGTAACACTTAGTATGTTGAAGAAACAAGTGGCCTTCATCAGTGTCCTTCTGCTGCTTCAGTTCAGATAGCAACTATTGACTCAAATCAGTGGACCTAAAGGAGAGATCGAGGTGAGTGAATAAATGTGTGAAGTGATCGGGTCAACGCTTTATGTGGAAATACAGAGATCTGGGGCCGGATTCACGAAAACATTCTTAAGACAAAAAATAAGAAAGTTCTTAAGATAAATTATAAGAAGTGCGTAAGAATGTTCCTAAGTGCAATTCTCAAACATTTCTTAGGAAGTTCTCAATTTTTTTCTTAAGAATATCTTAAATGTCTTAAGAATAAAATGACAAGCTTTTAAATTAAGATACCCTGCTAATGAGGTAACAATACACTTATCCATTAATCTTTTGACTACCTTGCGATCATTAACGCGATGATGCATTAAGACCACTACAGGATGTTATTCGCTGTTTTAACAGAGGCCAGCTACAGTATTAAGGCGGTGCGGTGCGTAAATATAATTCCATAATGTCCCAATTGGTCCGTCGAGCGCTCTGAGTGTGCATGCTTCACTCTCCGTGCCCACGGCTTTTGTATCCCGCGACCCGCGCTCACGCGTCAAGAGACGGACGCGGAGGTTGAAGCGTGCCCGCCTTTTCGGAGCCCTCGACTCACATGACGGAGCGATTACCGGTTCGCCTCCCGCTTAGAGCGACTTTTAGCTGTTAAGTATTTTCACAATGAATGTAGGCTATTACGGAGGAAGTTAAATGTTTGGTAATATTAATAACACTAATACTTATTTGTGTTTCATGACATATTACTGAGTAAGCCATTAAACGTCATTATATGAGTGTGGAATTCCTCTTTAAACTAATCTATGTCAAGTAAACTGATTAAATTGCCATTTCAGACTACAAAATACAACATGTCACATTTAAAACAATCACATTAAATTATAAAACATCTTACATTTTGAGATTTAAGACTACTGTAAGGTTATCCTATAACTTTAAGATGTTATTTAAGACAGTTTCTTTTTCGAGAATTGAAATTCTTCTTAAGTTTTTTCTTAAGAACATACTTAAGGGAAAAAAATAAGAACTTTCTTAAGAAGCTTTTTTGAGAATACAAAATATTCTTAACTTTTTTCTTAAGCTTGAATTTAAGATAAAAATGGCAGTTAAGAATATTTTTCTTAAGAAAAATTATTTCTTAAGAATGTTTTGTGAATCCGGCCCCTGGAAAATGATTTGTTGTTATTCTGAGGAGTGCAGGGACCACCAGGTAACGCAGGACCAACTGGACCACGTGGACAACAAGGAGACCCAGGGTATTTTTTTTTTAATATAGTTTACAGAATTTGTACAAATGATTGTGGAATAGCATTTTTCTTTAAATGTGCAATGTATACAATTTAAGAGGACCTCTTGACAAAAATGCAATATAATATAAATAATGATGTTTTCAGTGATGTGTAAAGACCTTACATAATAAACATGTTTTTATTACCTTAAAATGAGCCGTTAAATTAACCCCTTATGGAAGTCTGCGTCATGTTTCTAAAGTAGCCCTAAACAGACAAACTGTTTTTTTGTCCCTATGTTGTTTCAGACGATGACGTGTTTGTCCTGTAGCGGCTACAATAGCTTTAATATGCGTTTTTCGAAAAGGACGGGTGACTTCTGGACTGAGGCGTTGGTTGTAATTTACAGTCTTACCGCTAGTTGCCGCTACAACTCCCTGATTGCACATTTAAAAATTTCTAATGTATCTGTTACTATCCAGACCTTCATATCGAAGGTCTGTTGAGCCATGGTCGCCTTGAATATCCAAGGACCGCCTAAGCCTAAGAGGCCGCATAACTGACACATAAAGCAACCAGTTACGTTTTGGTTTTGTTTCGCATCACATTTAGGGGCGTGGAGATTTCGCCACAACAATAGACTCTGTATTGCACACTATATCAGTGGGACAGGACGCCTGTTAAATAATAAATAATATTTTGAATGATTTTGTTTAACGAGTGTTTCATGCACAAATGAGCTGTGCATGAAACACAGAATCGCAGCTTTGCTATTCAGAATTGATTTCAGACAGGTATTTTTAATAGGACACACGATTTAACGTTACAGCCCTACTTCCCATAGAAAATAGTAGCATAAACAGACTTCTGGCTTGCTGGAGCAATGGAGGCGCGAAGGTTTACAATATCACTGAAGAATCTTTCTCAAATCACTAACGTTTACACGAATGTGGAAAATCATTTTCAAACGAAAGTATCCAAGCTTGAGAGGGATTTTAATTCTTAAATTAAATTAAATTAAATCTTCGAATATAAAGATAATTTTAGTTTTAACGTTTGTTTATTCTCTGTTGTTATTATAATACTGTTTTTGTGCAATAGTATCTGATGGTGAGGTTTTTATCAGGGCACAGGGTTACCGGTCCATGTAGAAAAATGAAGACCCACACTTTTTTCCATGTAAACCTGTTCAGGATTAACTGTATTTAGGTCCAGTTAGAGGACACTCATTTGTTTTTGTTTATAGTTGTAGCGTGTTAAAGGAGCTGTCCGCAGTGTATCTACTTAAACTAATCCCTTTTCAATTGCCTTTGTGTGAAGGGGTTGTAATCTCACATTAAAATGATCCACTTTGCGGGTTTTGCTATTACCTCTGAAAACAATATTATTATTTTTATGTGAAAGTACCGGGCCGGATTTGGCGCGAAATCCAGTGACGTCACCTGCATGCGCGCTCCCGAGCCTCTCGCCTCGTCTACTGACTTTGCGCTCAACAGCGACGACACTGTCTGAAAACAGACTGAAACGACCTGCTCCCAGCACAACACAGACTTCAACACAAACTCCACATATTGTGAAGAAAAAAGTTATCTGCTGAAGCTCGTAAGGACAAACATGAATCGGATCAACTTCGGCAAAAACACAGATTAACATTGGCAGGGCATTTGAATTATGGAGAAACCTCCGCTTTGTTTTGGGTATAAAAACGGATCCGGAGTTGGCTTTCATCCTTTTGGACAGGTAAGCTAACATTACTACAAAGCATGTCAAATATATTTTGATTATGTGCTTTAGTTTTTTAGATGTTGTTTCGGTTTGCTAGCCTTTAGCGTGTGTTCGCCCAGCCGTCGTAGATCGATGACGTAAAACTACAGACGCGATTGTGTGGGTGCGTCCGCTTTTTTTAAAGTCTTTAAACTCGTACAGTCTGACATTGAGGGAAACTGCGATTATACAGTGTGACATGGACTTAACTACGATATTGATCGCAAAGTGTGGCAAGCAACAACCCTAAAGGACTATTTAAAATAGCACAGTATATACCGGGCTTTACTGTTATACTGAAATTGTTCAGTGTAGTTCACTAATCGTTTTCGTTAGTTTCCAGCATGTTGTGTGATGCTTTCTCCGGTGTGTTACTGTACATCTCAGTCTGGCCGTCGCTCATGAGTTCGAGCACGCGCTTGTAAACTTATTGGTTGCAATTTGAAACATCACCGCTAGAGGCCGCTGTAAACTACATACAGCGCCTTTAAAGTGCGGTTGCAGTGTTCAAATAAAAAAATGTTAGACTGCTATTGCAGTCAATTTATGTTGATGTTTTGTTTGTATTCTAATTGTAAACAGTATATAACAGAGGTCCCCAACCACCAGGTCGTGACCCAGTACCAGGCCGTGGACAAGTTGCCACCGGGTCGCAAGAACATCCCGAAAAGAAAATGCGTATAATAGTTACGTAATAGTTGAATCTTTGTCCTTTAAGCTTCTTTTCTACCGGTACGCTCTCTGTCTTTCTCTATCTCTACCAGCGCATCGGCGATCACATAACTGTAGAGTTTGAGCATACAGTACTTCTAATACATAAACGATCAAATAATTGCAGAGGTATGACTTCATGAATCATTTGCCAATTTATCTCGCAAATCATGTCAATGCGTCACGGGTGAAGAAGTTCAACTCCATGACATCGCAAATGACTGACATGTAATTACAGGCTTTTAGAAACAACCACAAAATATGATAAAAATAAACTATTTTACAGCAGTAATATTTTAACGAATACACTTTTAACGTAGATTTGAAAGGAAACAGTCCTGTGTCAATCATTATTAAAAGCATATGGTAAAACGGAGTCTCCGTGCCTCCGTCCATAGCCGCAATTCTTCTGGCATCCCTCCTTCTTCTCATCTTCTCCTTCACTGCTCATTTTTTCTTCTGTTCTTTTACTTGAACTGGGGTCTCGAGCCCGAACTAAGGTTTGATCTACCTTCGAGAACAGCAAGTCAAGTTTGTTTACCGTTAATTATTAAGACTAAATGGCAAGCAAACTTTAAAAAAATGAAAGTAATCCGCCAAAATATGGTTTTACATGTCTATTAAAATAAAGCTGTTATCCTAACGCATGGTTCTTTTTTAAGCTTTTTGTTTGAACAGCAACTCAGCAACCAACACATAACCCCCACCCATCACGGAAGGAGGCATAAACCCCATTCACACAGACCTCTGGTCCCAGAAAATACCTGTAAAATTGCCAGACAAGCGTCTGTGTGAACAAAAACTCGTTCCGTTAATCTTCTGGGATCGTTGCTGGAAAGAGGACCTAGTAAGATACGCGGGTAACCCTCTGTGTGAACAAGAAGCCGCAAGAATGCAGTAATGGGCGTGTCGAAGTGAGGACGCGCGCGTCATCATCACAACACAAGTTATGGTTCAGCTCCTTACAACGAGAGATAACATGCATATAAACATTCACCACGAGAAATGTTGCAAACTAGATTGAAGCAGTCATCAGGAAATGATATATGAGACGCATAAACAATGACGCACGTGCCGTAGTGAGGACGCGCGTGTCATGGCAACATGAAGTTGGTTCAATTCTTTAAAATGAGGGATTTACAACATTCACTACGAGAAATGTCAGCAAACTGGACTGAAGCAGATATCAGGTAAGTTAGCTTGTTACTTACTGCGTTGAAACTGAGATCATTCAGCAGCATAAAAGAATATCGCGTCACGTGCTCATTTGAGCTATAATAAAGGAAAATACCCGCGCGTCATCCTAACAAGATATATCGTTCAGCACCTCAAAATGCAGGTTTTAAATGCATTTAAACAATCACGATGAGAAATGTCTGAAAACTGTATCAAAGCAGAAATCAGGGAGCTTGTCAAATATCCACTCTGAAGCTGAGATCATTCACCAGAATAGAACTGTGCGTTCACATGCTCCTTTGTAGTCTTATCATAAACAAAAATGCACGCGAGTTGTTTCTGGAGAGAGAAATAAAATATAATATGAAAACTTCAGACGCTGCGTAGAAGAGAGGGCGGGACTTTCAATAGGTCGCGTGTCTTCCCGGGACGGTCACATGCCGGGTAAACTTGGCAGTGTGAATGAAAAAAAATCTAACTATTCTGGAAAAATCCAGGATGCATATCCCGTGTATTTTACGGAATTTCTGTCCCAGATAGCAAGCACATGTGGGCCACTTTAGGCAAAGATGCGACACTGCTGGCCTTCTTATGGCCCGAATAAAAGGGATGTGAACCTAAAGTGGCTCACATGTAAAATAGCAAAAATGGGCCAAATATATCATATTATATGTGGGCCTTTTAAGGCAAAGATGTGGTGCCCACGGCAACATGTCATCTGAATATGAACCAAAAGTGGCCCATCCGACAAATAGTGAATATGGCCCAAATATCAAACAACAAATATGGACCACCTTTGGCAAAAATGCTGCACAGCAGTCACAGGCTAATCTTGGAAAAAAACAAATGTGGCCCTCACATGTTGCAGCAAATGTGGCCCAGCTCTTTACAAACATGTCTGGGCCAGTTTTGGCATAGATATGGCACGGTAAGCACTGGTCATGTGGGTTTGTGTCTAAAGTGGCCCACATATGATGCAGTAAATGTGGCCCAGTTCTTTTAAAACATATCTGGCCCGGTTTTGGCAAACATGTGGCACAGTAAGCACCAACTCATGTGGGTGTGAGTCGAAAGTGGCCCATATATGATGCTGTAAATGTGGCCCAGCTGTATAAAGACGCATCAGGGCCAGTTTTGGCAAAGATATTGCACAGTAAGCACCGGCTCATATGTGTGTGAGTCTGAAGTGATCCAAATACCCAGCTCACAGAGAAAAGTTCTAAGAACGTTCCATGAAAGTTCCCAACGTTCCCAAAAACTTTCTGCCAACATAAAAAGTGTCCAGTTTTCTTGACATTCTAAGAACATTTCTGTGTTGTCTGAACGTTAGAGGAAAGTTACATTTTACCATTGTCAAACATTATGAATGTCCTATTTAAATGTTAACACAATGTTTAAAACAACAACTGTTTTTTATATTGACTTTTTTGCTTGTTATGTGAATGATAGAGAAGAATTGCATTTTATTATTTTAATACTGTTATAAAACATTATTTCTGAATGTTCAGTAAAAATATTGCTGTAGAAAACACAATTCACTTATTAGGTTTAGATGTTAATGCTTTGTTTAATTTTAAGTCACCATTATTGTGATTGGTGTTTGTTTTAGTTGGACCATTGACTTCTCCATTTTTTCCTGGTTACCTTACTTTGTGTGTAAAAAACACATTTGTTATGGTAGTGCAAAGTTAACAGTGCAATTATGTGGTGTTAGAATATAATGGTAAAAACCATAATCTAAGTAAAGGATTTACAAAAGTTTGTTTTCTGTCAATGTTGTATATGAGATCCAGCACTTTCACAGCAGTTTGTCATTAAGGTGTTTTAGAAATTTTGGCAAAAAATAACCGTTGTATATTTGGGACATACAAACATCAAGAATCAGACTATGAATCTCAACCATGGTGACAAAGAATATTGTAAAAAGTGAATTATTTATCCATGTTGCAGTGCATGCTGGGAGTCCTGAATGAGATTTGTAATTTGTTAATACCCAGCATGCATTGCAGCATGAAGTTTTTAATTGAATTGTCACCATGGTTGAGATTCATACTCTGTTTGTGGCATCACTCTGGCTTGCTCGTGGGTGAGACGTGTCTAACAGGAGTGGACCACACAAGTGCCATCAATCCATGCCAGGTGTGGGCCAGTGAAGGCCACAAAGAATGGTGTTGGATCTGGGCCAAATCTGGGACAAAATTTAAATTAACTATTACCCAGATTTGGGCCAGATCTGCTTTATTTGCTTTGTGTTTGGCTGACATGTGGCGTTTCTATGGTTTGCTTGTGGTAAAGATCAGGAAAAAAGAGGTGGACCGCTCAAGTGCCATCATTCCATGCCAAAGGTGGGCCAAATGAAGGTGTCAAATGTGAACCAGATCTGGGCCACAGCAATTTTGCTATCTGGGGTGTGAAAAGGGCTATAAAAGCGTTGGTGTGCACGCCTCCATAGATATTTCAAAGCTTTACCCTGATTCTAAATTTACATTGTTCTGCCTTCCTAATATGAACTAAATGTGATGTAGTATTTACCTGTATTTACAGTATTTCAAGAAAGTGTTCACACTTTCTGGTGATTAAAGATTCAGCTTCACCTGTTATGATGAGATAACCAAAGCCCTATTTGGACTGTAAATGTTTCTAGTAGAGACGTAAGGTATTTTTACATTTACAGGTGGTAGTCGGCAAGTGGAGCTGACATAACTAAAGAGAAGAAACCCACGAAAACATTTAAAATGGCGCATTATAATAGAAACAGGCAGTGGCGGCTGGTGCTAAAATATTTGGGGGGGCAAACAAACTTTATAGTAATGCAGGACTATAAATAGCCATTTATCAGGTGATGCTAAAATGCTGAAAATGTTACAGTTGAAGTCAACTGTTAAAGCATGAAATAAATGTACCATGAATCTGTGAATTAGAGTATAATGTGGGTTTATTATCGGTAATGAACTAATCAAGATAATAATTCACACACACAGCAGAGTTTGCGTTAGACTTTTTTAATCTCCGTTGTTTTTTTATGAACAGTGTTCTAAAGATTCCTTCATAGTCAATTATTATCCGTCATTTCATGTTTTAATGATAATAATTGTTTTCGTTTACATGTTAATTTCTAATCTTGAACTTACAAGACAAGCTTACAAGTCAAATGTGATTATTTACTTGTGAAGAGAACAGGGGCCCATTTCAGAAAGGTAGTTAAGTGAAAACTCTGAGTTTGTCAACCCTGAAATGAGGGAAACTCTGAGTTTTCAGTTTTAAAATGGGAGGTAGGTTAAACATGAGACAGCGGGGTAAGAAGGAGAGGTAACTTATACTCAGAGTCTGTTTCCGGAGTAACTTACTCTCTGAACCTAACCTGATCGGGAGCAGGTTTTATCCTGTAAACTCTGAGTTTCTTGTGGTCTCCTCCCCATTTTTAAAGGATTTGCAGTGTTTCTTGTTAGTTGCTTTAGTACATTCATTCATTGCGCACATTTTTATTACATACACTGTAAAATATTTTTAAGCTGTCTTTAAGTTATACTCAAATTGCCAGTTCAAATCATTTTACCTTAGTGCTTTATATATTTGATAAATTACACTAAAATGTAAACAAAAAAATTAAACAGTATATTGAAATGACTAGTAAAGCCAATTTGATATATTAAGGTGCAGAGACTGTCTAAGTGACTAAAATTTTGTGTGCTTTTAAAGAGGATCCTGTAGATGATGATGTTGCATTCATTTGTAGAAAGTTTAATTTATGTCGCGAGAGGATTTTGAGACCCGAGTGGATTTTTGACATGTCCACGTGCATTTATGTGAGTGATATTATTTTTTTTTGCAGTCATTTTAGATATTTAAAATATCCTTACATGGCTAATATCAGCCTATGTGGCCGTGCTCTTACATCTGAACAGTTGCTTTTACATGTCTTTCCATTCATCATTATCGCTGGTTCAGTGGATAGTGCTGTGTGCAGTGGTTTGGGCAGACGTACTGTTGGCGATCTGAATTCGAATAACAGATTGATGTATTTCTGTTTTCTTCATGATAAACATTTGTAAAGTTCGTAGCCTTTTATGCACAAGTATTATGCCTAATTTCATTTTTAGCTGAGCTGGGTGTAGTGTACCTAATGTTAAAAAAAAGAAAAAAACATTGTTACTTTGTAGTGCTACACTAACGACTAATCTTTCGACAAATTTTTCTATTTTTTAATTAAAAAACTCAAGTGTTTTTTATTTCCATGTGTCCATTTTATTTTGAGCTCACCGGTGTCATAAACAATATAAATAACTTTAATGTTACCAAAGAAAAAATTACAATGTAAACAATATAAATAATAAAAAATTCCAGTGCAAAGTAGTTGCTTAACAGAAATATTAAATGTTTCACTTCTGCTCTTTGATCTATCAAATTATATCGCATTTTAACTAGGGCTGTGTATCGCCAACAATTCCCCGATACGATACGTATCCCGATACAAGGGTCCCGATACGATGCGCATCACAATACAAGACTATTTTGAATTACATTTTTGTTCAGAATTTAGTAACATTATTATTATTATTATTTTTATTATTATTATTTGTTTATTGTACATTAAATAAGCAGTGTTGTAACAGTTGTGTTTTTGCCATTCATTTATTAGCTATTAGAAATATTTAAAATCCCAGAGTTAGTACTTAACTTATGTTTTTTTAAAAGCAGTTTTACAAAGATGGTGCCTTACTCTTGTCTCTCATTATTCTACATCTATAAACATGCAGTCAGACTTAATACTATTTAATAGAAATCAGATTATTAATGTGACAGCTATAGTTTGAAGTAGCTCTGTATCTCTTCTCTAGACATACACTTTTCACATGCAGATCTTTGTCGTGTTTCTTCTCAAATGCATTAGTACTGTTTTATAAGAGCATGGCTAATAAAGCCCTTTGCAGTAGTATAGGCTTAGATATCTGCGCTTTCATACTGAACTCATTGACTTTAATGCGCGCGAGAGAGAGAGAGCGCGAGTACACGGCTCACTATGCAGACACGTGCGCCAGCGAGACAGACACGCAAAGTGAAAGTATACCCCGCCACATTTAACTCTACGTACTCTGCGGGACACATGCGTCCTTTCCATATGGATCACGGATCAACAGCAATTCGTCACGTTACTTTCAAAAGTACATCCGAATCGATACGGAAGGTGCTGTATCGATGCGCGCATCGTCAGGCGTCCATGACGATGTATCGTCGTATCGATATTTTGAACACAGCACTAATTTTAACACAACTGAATGCTATTTTTTACATATTATCTGTTCTGTTGTCAGACTTAAAACGAGTAGACTATAAAATAGTGACTAAACGCGACCCGCTGTTTCTTTAACTGCTGCTAAAATCCTGATTTAGATACAGTAAATCATCTTACAAAATCACCATACATTTACACTGAAGCTTTTCACTAGCTCGTTGTTTCATTAATAATCATATACTTACGTTGTCCTATTCTTCTCTTTGGGTGCATCACCAATAACTCCAGAGTGTTTTCGTTTGAGATGCTCGTCCATTGTCGTTGTGCTCCCGTGATAAGCCAGCGACACAGTGTAACAGACCACTCTTTTATCATAACTTGGCTTAAAATACTTTTTTACGATTATGTAGACTATTCGCGGCAGCACGAACACTTTGTAAAAAGTTGCATTGCAAATACTGTCAATTGCAAACATTTTTTATTACAGTGTATCAGGGGTGCAAACTTGTCACCTTCGGGCAAAATTTGTCATTTTGGATCCAAAATAGGTCATTCTTGTGATTTGTCTAGATCCCATGAGTTTTTGAAAATGAGGGGAGAGAGAGAGCGAGCTTGTGTCTTTAGCATTTTTTGGACGGGGTTAGTTTTTCATAAGACGTTTGAGTTTCAACGTGTCCCCCACAACGTCTGTGATTTTATGTTCGGGTTTGGACAGGATTAAATTTCTGGGGCTATTCCAGAGATGGCAGTGTCTGTTTTGTGCGATTGGGCATTGCAGAAGATCACATGCTCTGGATACGCGTGTTTGTAATGTTTGATAATTTGCTTTAAATGTAAAATTATTACAGAACATGTAATTTATTAATTTAATTTTAACATTAAAATAACTTTTATAAATCCCACTAAAGTAGCCTACGTGTTTGAGACAACTGGCTGCTCTTTATTAATTAACATTACCATTCCAGAGTTTAACAAAATAAGGTTAAATTTCTTACCTTACCGGTATTCTGATATTACAGTTTCCAGTCTTAATAGTGTGCCCTTCTTGATTTAATTATTTTATTCCGCCAAATGAAAAAAAAAACATCCATATCTGCAGCGCCGCCGTTGCCATAACGCACATCATGCGCTGTGCGTAGGGCACCAAGTGCTGAGGGGGCACCAAAAATAATAGCCTAATGAAAAAAATTATAATGCCAATATTATTTCATTAGCCTCTAGAAATATTATTAGGCACTTTTTAGCCATGTATATGAAACAAAAAAGGGGAAACGAGACAATTTTGCTTTTGTTTAGAAAGTATGCCCCCCTCACATTGGATGTTCTGCGCTGGTTAATCGCGCGGGCGCCTGACGAAGTTTGACAGACAATGGACAACTTTTATGGAAATGGCTCCGAAAAGACAGCAGGAGTCAGGATTTGAGAAAAGAAAGAACAAGAAACTGCAAGATGATACCTGTGAATCACTTGCAGGTAAGTCCATGTTTAGTCATGGGAAATGTGCATGTGCTGCTGCTAATCGTAATGCGCAATAATGCGCCTCGAACTTGCTGACGTTAATGTTAACAAACTATGTTGTTATAATTTATAACTTTGGTGCAAGCTAAATTGAGATTTTACTGTTAAACATTACCTATGCATTTTATAAATAACTGACGCCAGCTAGCTGTTACTTTCTTTACTATCTTTCTTTAGATATTGAGCAGTAGTTTATAGTTTATTTTGACGTGACAGTGGTTAATACTTTCTTAGTAACAGTAAACGTTAGCAGTCAGTGCAGTGCACATGGTAGACTAACTATTCCAGTTAAATATATTATCAAAATAATCCAGACATGTTTTTCCCAAATTAAATGTCACTTTGAATAAATTAATAATCATCAATAATTACAAACAAGAATAGCCAAACTTCTTAAATAAAACAAAGATTTAGAGGCATAAAGTCACGAATTTACTTTGTAAACATAGTAGAACAGCTAAAACATCTAAAAAATCTAATCTAATATAAAAGCATAATAAAATGAGGTCCAATAATGCACAGAATTCAACAGTAATGTTTGCTTTATATCATTCATAATGACATTTTATATTTATATATTCTTTTATTTTTCTATTTACTGAAGAAAAGTTTGCACTTTCAAATGTGTAGTGCGTGTTGGCTATTTTACGTATGTTTACAAAGTCAGCAAAGCTGTGAAGATTTTACTTTCTCCTTTTACTGTTCTTAAGTTTTATAGGCTACTGTGATGCTGCTATTGTGTTATTGGTATTGAGTTATATGTTTAGTAAAAAGTTAAACTGGCAAAAACAAACTTTTTTTCTCAGGGTCCGGGTGGGGGGCATCATAAAGGAATTATGCTTAGGGCACCAAAATGGCTAGAAGTGGCACTGCATATCTGAATGAATGGGACTCAGGAAGTACAATATACGCGCTTTAGTTAGAACTAACAGCAGAACACGAAAAGACCCGTGTTTTCAAAAGATATGGCTGCTTGTGCATTCATTGATGGACAGCGTTGCAAAACTTCTGGATGTTTTCGTCCTTGCGTGTCACTGCTCAAAACTCGCGTTTGAATCGTCAGTAGGAAATTCTTTAAATATAAAAACACAGGCGCGTCAGTGCCATCAGACAATGACTTTAAAAAGATCTTTGTTACAAATCTAATTATATTGCAAAATTTACAAGAGTGCTGTAATCATCACAAAAATACAGCATATAAAAATCTGTTATTTTGTCTGTAAAACCTGGCAGCTTCACTGTAAACAAGTGTTTTTAATCTTACTGAAACTATTTGCAATAAGCTGTTTTTTATCATTTAAAGTGTTACTGTTTTTTTACCGCAGTACAGCTGAATAATAGTAAAATATTGACAGCATGGATCCTAACCCCAACTCTATGGCCAGTGTCTCACAGTTTCAACCACTTGACAAACAATAAGTGCTGGAATCTTTATCCTCCAATATAACACAAAACAAGAACACATGACGCAATGAAACCTTAAAGTCCATGTGTTTACAACAAGCAACGGACAAGACCCAAAGCATGACTGAATCAGAATCCAGACTTCATGCTCTGTCACAAGACACTCAACCCAAAAACATCTACAAGGCTGATCGGACCGTGACAATCAGATCCTCTTTAGGACTTGGTGTGTCATGAATTCATTATTTTTGTAGTATTATCATGTGATGGTGTGTTGTCAAGTCTGAAAGTGCATTGCACAATGTGCACATTATGAAGGCAGTGTATCTGTGAGGTGGGTCAGTTTCTCACAACATCAGTTTAAACAACAAGAGCCTCTTCTGTCCGGTCAGTTGTGTGATCTTGATAACTTGGACATCTATCGTTGGCTGTGATCTTCTCCTGCAGTAAAATGGTATGTAATGAATGCTATTTCAAAATAAATGCAAACAATATAAGATTGAGTAAAAACAGGAATGGTTATATGAGCTTATTTATTGAAGTGAACTACCAAAATGTTGCAACACATGTTTTTGTTATAAGCAATACTAACACCTACTTATAATGACTACAGTCTGAATACTGTATGCTGTTAAACTTGTTTACTGTAATGTTAAAATACAAAAGAAAAGCTCATCTGAGATACATTTAAATGACTGTGAATTGAATAATATACTGTAGTGAATTACATATTCACAATCTGAATTAAATGGATTTTATTTGCTTAAGTGTGCACATACAAACACAAACAAAGAGTTTGTTGTGATCTTCAGGATCTTGGAGGACTTACATACATATTTAAATGAAACAATGAAAGAAAAGTAAAATATGCATAAAATAGTAATAAAGTATTCAGATTATGTATAATGAACTAAATTAAGGTATACAAGCTGTTTCTGAACTGAACACACTTTAAAATGTTGTCTTGTGCCATGAGACAGAGGTTTCCTGTTTACAAGTCACACATATCTGGAGTTAATTTCCTCAATATTATCATGAGACATGAAGTGTTTGCTTTAGTGAATATTTGCTTTAAAAACACAAAATAAAATGCTATTTATTTAAAAGTAATGGTGTGTAAGGTTTTCCCACTGTGAACTATCAGATGTTGCTGTTGAAGCCGTACATCAGTGTCCTTCTGCTGCTTCAGTTCAGACAGCAACTATTGGCTCAAAACAGTGGACCTAAAGGAGAGAAGGGAGATCGAGGTAAGTGAGTGAATAAATATCTGAAGTGATCGGGTCAGTGCTTTACATCTAAATTCAGAGATCTGGAAAATGATTTGTTTTTATTCTCAGGAGTGCAGGGACCACCAGGTAACATAGGACCACCTGGACCACGTGGACGCCAAGGAAACAAAGGAGACAGAGGAGACCCAGGTTATTTTTTTATATAGTTTACAGAACTTTTTCAAATGATTGTGGAATAGCATTTTTCTTTTAAGGTGCAATGTGTAAAATTTAAGAGGATCTCTTGACAGAAATGCAATATAATATAAATAACGATGTTTTCAGTGATGTGTAAAGACCTTACATCAGGGGTGTCCACTCCTGCTCCTCGAGGGCCGGTGTCTCTGCAGAGTTTTATTCCAACCCTAATCAAACACACCTGATCCAGCTAATCAAGGTCTTACTAGGCAGACTAGATACTTTGAGGAAGGTGTGTTGAGGGAAGTTTTAGCTGTTAAATTGACCCCTTATGGAAGTTGCCGTCATGTTTCTAAAGTAGCCCTAAACGGACATTTGTCCCTACGTTGTCTCAAACAATGACGTGTTTGTCCTGTGGCGGCTACCTTAGCTTTAATATGCGTTTAAAATACGGGTGACTTTTGGACTGAGCCGTTGGTTGTAATTTACAGTCTTACCGCTAATTGCCGCTACAACTCCCTAATTGCACCTTGAAAACATTACTAATGTATCTGTTACTATCCAGACCTTCATATCGAAGGTCTGTTGAGCCATGGTCGTCTTGAATGGCCAAGCACCTGCCAAGAGGCCACATGACTGACACACAAAGCAACCAATTACGTTTTTTGTTTCGTGTCGCTTCATATTTAGTGGCTTGGAGATTTCGCCACAATAAGAGATTGGTGTATTGTGCACTATATGAGTGGGACCGGATGCCTGGGACATGGTTGAATCATTCACGAACGTCTCTAGAATTATTTTAGAAAGACATTTCGATGTTGCACATATTTTTTAAAATGCAGCGTTTATTTGATCTTAGGCTACGTTTACACGGAAACGATCTGAAGAGAAAACGCAAAAGTGTCATCACTTTTTATTCCAGGTTTATATGAGCATTTTGGGGGGGATCTACGTGCATATAGTGACGCAAAGTGTGTGATATTCAATGTAGTATGCACTCCAGACGGCTGGGTGGCAATGTGAAGCACTGACACACAACAACACCAAGTCCGCGCACCTGCGTACAACCTTCTTCCTTGTTCTTGCCATGTCGTTTTAGTTTGCAGATTCTCCAGACAGTATAAAATGTGCTGCATTACAACATTACTTTAGAATCCTTTACGTTGATATTATGAGGTTTTGGGATTGGGATTAAAAAAGACGTCATCCCTGTGACTACTACTGTATATCCAACAAATGAAGAAGGGAAGGCTCTTCAAAGGACAAATAACATTTATTTATCTTACAAGAAGAAACAGCGTTATTTCTCTGTTATGGATGTGACAATTCGGAAAGCTGAAATTAATTTGCTATTTTTGAACAAAATAGCCAATAGCGTTAATTATGCTGATGACGAAAGTGCAGAATGATGTCACAAAAATCTGATCTTTATGGGCGTACAAAGGCCCTCTGTTTTAAATGCTTATCTTTTAAATGTAAATTTTGTCAATGTTTTTGAGTACATTAGTTTATAGATATCCTTAAGAAAAGTAAAATAAAACTTTAAAGATCTTAAAATGAATCTAAAGCTTGTTTGTCCAAAGGTTCATGCTACCATCATCATCTTCTTCAATATTTCCCCATGGTCCAAACAAAAGTTAAACTTACACCACAAGCACTATTAGATATAAATAGTAAAAATGTATCTATGAACGTGCTTGGTGCTCTAAAGATGTTTTTTATTGCTCTGTGTCTCTTCACTAGCTCAAAATTTAATTACACCAGAAAAAATCAAGGACATTGAAGAAAGATTGAGAGTCACAGAGGAAACTCTGAAAGTATTAAAGCAAGAGAATGAAGGTAAAAACTATAGTTCAATAACAGTGCATGTGGTTTTAAATATAATCTATTTTTATTTCTTTATTTTTCCAGTTATTTGTTGTCTTTTTCTTTTATAGTTATCTTTATCATTTTTTGAATTACTTCTATTTTACAACCATTGTAAACATGCAATGTAATAAGATTATGTATATTAAGCTGAAAATAAATTTACTTTAATGTTTTAATCTTTCCCAAAATAAACCCATTAATTCTGCTTACCTGTTTACAGCCAAAAAGGTTGCATTTTCAGCTGGACTTTTGGCATCTGGATTACAACAGACTGGACCCTTTGCTGATCGAAGGACTCTGGTCTACCAAAAAGTCTTCACTAACACCGGAAATGCATATAACTCGAACAATGGTAATCTATGTCGTTCCTACATGCTTGTGTGATATAAAGTACATGTGTATGTGAAGTGAAATACACATTTGGCAAGGTTCCTGAATTTAAATGTTTTCTTCTTGCAGGTATTTTTACAGCACCAGTAAAAGGAGTTTATTTCTTCAGATTTTATGCTCATTCTCACACTGGTAACCAAATGGCAGTCAGTCTATATAAGAATGATCAACCTCAGTGTTCTGTGTTTTCTCTGAAAGCTGAGAGCAATGCTAATGGCAGCAATGGTGTTGTTCTTACACTGGAGAGCGGTGATAAAGTCTACACACAGCTGTGGGAGAACAGCTGGGTTTATGATGATAAAGGAAGTTTCACCAGTTTCAGTGGTTTTCTGCTTTTCCCCATGTAAATGTCAGATCCTCTGGCACATTGAATCCAGAGGGACAGACACTCTTAATGTTTCCTTTCAGCAGATATACGCAGTTTTCCAAATCTTTTTTTTAAATGCATTCTTTGCTCAAAACTAAAGTTACTTAAAAATCTGACTTGTGTTCATAGTTTTTATTTGGTGATGGCAATGGCAATTTTATTTATATAGAACTATTACTACAACCCTGGTTGACCAATGTGCTTTACTACAGAAAAACTAAAAACATCAATAATGCAATTAAAGTAATAATAGTAAAGCCAAGAACAAGGAGAGAAGAAAGAAAAAACACCACAACAATGTATAAAATATATAATACACGGGTAAAAAAAAGCTTTAAAGGAACAGTATGTAGGATTGTGGCCAAAACTGGTATTGCAATAACAAAACTTGTGGCTAAAACTGGTACTGCAATCACCCAACTAGTGGCCAATACACAAAATGACAACATAAACATCAGTTGAGGGCTGCAATTCCACTTTTTAAATGACAATATCCTGGCCAGACCACTGTTGTCAGTGATATAAGTATTTGAAATGAACATGATTTCTAAATGTCTAGTGACATATCAGGGCCATTTTATGATTAATTGATATACATTTCTTACATACTGTTCCTTTAACCAGAATTAATAAATTTGTATTTTTTTTTTTTTTAAATGCAGGTTTTAAATCAGTTTTAAATTAAATCATGTTTAAATTTAATCTGAATTAAATAAAAAAAATTCTAGGCCGATATGACTAGGAACTACACTCTCATTTCAGCGTAATAATCAAATACTTTGCTGCCGTATCATGGCTGCAGCAGGGGCATTGATATTATGCAGTGCCTGAAAATAGTCCCCTGCTATTAAAAGTTACTATTTTCAGGCGCGGCGTAATGTCATCGAGAACTCTTTTGGTCATTTTTTGGTGCGATGCTAATGGTCTAATCAGATTCAATGGATTATGCTAAGCTATGCTAAAAGTGATACCGCCAGACCCAGAGATCAGCTGAATGGATTCCAAAAATGTAGAGTCTGGGACTAATTGGCATATTCATACATCTGCATATACTAAATTAGGCGAGAGTGTAGCGTTAAGAGCTCATTATAGTTATGCGTATGTCCTACTGTGGTTTCCTCTGCATCGTCGTCCGCGGCGATGTGCAAACACACATGCAGACCGCTAGTAGTAGCAGCTCAACCGCCAAAGAAGCAGCAACTGGTCAGTAAACCCACAAACGAAAAAGCAGCAGCAGCTTGTTATGTGTGTTTTGAATAGACCAGCGATGATAGATATAAATAGACAGCAACTTTTGTTGCAGTTAAATCACACTTGGTTCTCACGTCACAAACGGAAATACCTATGACAACGTTTTTTAGGGGTTTTAATGGACCGAACACAGCTGTTAAAATTTTAAAAAAGTTAGGCTACGCAGAGCAACGCACTGCCTACACATACTGTAGCCTACAGCGTAAAACCTACACACGACTAAAACTTGGACTTTAAATTCAAGCTGTTTTAAAGCATGAAGAAATTAGTGTGACAGATAAAAATATGATATTATGATGCTTAAAGATGAGTTTTAACTGATAAATGATTGACTACAGGGAGACTTTAAAGATATGAAATAAAATTTAAAATCATTTTCAAACGCCACAAAACTTTGAGAAATCTACAATTTTGTAAATATCAACACATTATTACTCAAAAATTCAACATCTTTCATTTCCCTAAAGACACCAAATTTAAGAATATTGTAGTCTGTCCTGAAAGCCCTTAACAATAGTACAGCTGTAAAAACATTTATACTGCACATATAAACTATGATTGATTATATATTCTCATTTATGACATCTTACTTTAATCTTTTGTGCTTGTTTTGAGTGTCTATGACAATGAATAAACACATTGTGTGTTTAAAAAGAGCATTTGAGCAGCTGAAACCAATAAGCCGCACATCTCTCTAGCAGCTGCATAGTGACATCACTGCTTTTTTTTTAAATAAATGTTACTTAATATTAATATTTCTTTCCAACTTTCTTGAACATCTAGAATCCTAGGACAAAACATAGACAGAAAGATGCTTATGAGCTTCAGATCTTTGAATTCTTTTCACGACTGAACACAAATATGTATTGCACAATCACTATTATTGTGGAGTAATCTACCTTTTTTTGACCCCTTTTTTTTTGTCGCTCTGTTAGGTATTTGACATCTGACTGAAGTTGTGTAGTTATTATTAAAAGTTCAAAGTGTTGCTTTAAGAATTGGCTAATAATCCATCTCTTCCACAAACATCTGATTTACTAATACAGAATTCAATATCTTTTTCTATTATCTATATTTTTCTGTTCTTAAAAAAGTGTGTAGTTCCCTTTCAAT
This sequence comes from Misgurnus mizolepis, assembly GCA_025389145.1. Classification (NCBI taxonomy): domain Eukaryota; kingdom Metazoa; phylum Chordata; class Actinopteri; order Cypriniformes; family Cobitidae; genus Misgurnus; species Misgurnus mizolepis. Next base: position 55,809,834 of record JAIFKI010000002.1, read on the forward strand.
ACGGTTCACTTCGCATTGCGTCAGTTTGCTGACGCTATGGGGGAAACTCCTGTTTACTCCGTGATTGAAGCCTATTGGTTAACGTCTGTAGAAAATACAGACCAATGACGTTTGAGCCCGCGCGGGGGCGTGGCACACGTCCCTATATAAGCCGGTGAAATACGTCAAGAGCTCATTACTTTTCTCCTTCAGCGCGAACCTTCTCGCTGCTCCGAAGAAGAAGCCCTTACTCGCCGTCGATCCAAGCACTGCAGCGGACTACAACACACCAGCGTGTTCCCCTGCCGCTTTCCGGTGAGCCTAAAGAGAGTTATCTAAAAGAGCAGAAGCGCGTTGAGATAATGTCGCTTCGGCATTGCGGCTCCTGCCGAGCCCCTTTGCCTGTGGAGGATTTCCACAAGGAGTGCGTCATCTGTCTGGGTCCTGCCCACGCCGAGGCCGTACTCGCCGAGGCGGGCTGCGCCCACTGCGAGCTCCTTCATATCGCGGTGCTGCGCTCCCGCCTCGAGATCTTTAAACGGAAGGCTTCCCGTGCTCTCCCGCCTAAACAGCAGCGGAGCCGTGAAGCTGGAAGACGCCCTGAGACCGAGTCCACGCCGGCTCATCCCCCGCGTGCTCTGTCTCCCCGCCGTCATCCTGTCACCTTCGCCCATGAGGACCTACGCCCCCTGCCGAGTGCTAGCGGCATGGTTTCCTTTGGGTCCGGTGACAACTTGGAAATTATGTCATCCTCTGAGGAGTTAGAGGATTGGGCGGCTTCGGATGACGACGCCCACGCAGCCGCCGCTGATGAACCTACCGAGTCGCGTCCTCACGACTCTGAGCTCATCCGCATCTTGACGCAAGCTACGGCGGAGCTCAACATCAAGTAGTCGCCGCCGTCAGAGCCTCAACTCAGCCGGTTGGACGAGTGGTTTCTGCAGCCCGGGCGCCGTCAATCATCCCGCTAACGGCAGGCGCCGTTTTTTCCTGAGGTTCACCAAGAGCTCACCAAATCTTGGCGTGCTCCCCACTCCACCCGAGCTCAGAGCGCCGTCTCCCACGTCCTCTCCGTAGTGGACGGCGCCGACGAACACGGCTACTCCAAAATGCCGCCGCTCGAGGAAACTGTCGCCGCCCATCTCTGCCCGTCTTCAGCCGGCGGATGGAGGGCGAAGATGAACCATCCGTCAAAGCCCTGTCGCCTGACATCAACCCTGGCGTCGAAATCTTACGCCGCCGACGGCCACGCTGCATCCGCTCTCCATACGATGGCGGTGCTACAGGTATACCAGGCAAAACTCCTCCGTGACATGGACGAGGCAGGTCCGGACCCGTCGACCTTTAAAAACCTGCGCAGCGCGACTGATCTGGCCCTTCGCGCCACTAAAGTCGCCACTCAGGCTGTAGGAAGAGCCATGGCCAGCCTGGTTGTTCTGGAGAGACATCTGTGGCTGAACTTGACGGACATCAAGGACACGGATCGGGTTGCCCTTCTTGACTCGCCCGTGTCACCGTCGGGGCTCTTCGGCTCCGCTGTGGAGGGGTTCACCCAGCGCTTCACTGAGGCACAGAAATCGTCGCAGGCTATGCGGCATTTTCTACCAAAACGATCTGCCTCAGCGTCTGAGACCGGCCGCCCAAAACCGCCGCCAGCTCAACGCCCTAAGCCAGCACCAGCTCAGCCCCAGCAGAGAGCTGAACCGGAGGTCAAGCACCAGCGTCCTGCACGACCGGCTGGCCCGCCTCGACGCCGCGGTCCCCGTCCTCGGATCACGCTGGACCCGACGCCGGCGCCGCCTCCCTGAAGAGAGTCTGAGGAGGAAAAGAGGCTCTGGTCCCGCTTCGGCCGGCCCGCCCTCGAAAGTTCTGCGTGTTTCAGTCCCCTCGGGCGCTGGACACACCCTCGCTGTAACAGCGAAACACAGATTTTTACCTTTTCACAAAAAGAGCAAATTTCCTCCTCTGTACACACAAACACACACACACGGCTTAACGTCCATAAGCATATCGACGCTCGCCGTCAAATTTCACGTATGGCTATCCACCCCCGGTATGCCGGGCTGGATTCTAAACGTAATCCAACACGGTTATTCACTTCAATTCGCTCGGAGACCACCCCGGTTTCGCGGCGTTCTCTACACCACTGTCCCAGACGATTGTATGCAGATCCTCAGGGAAGAGGTGCGTTCTTTATTACTAAAAGACGCGATAGAGACGGTCCCGGCGGATCAAAGCGAATCAGGCTTTTACAGTCGTTTTTTTCTCATTCCAAAGAAAGACGGCGGCCTCAGACCGATATTGGATCTACGCGTTTTGAATCGCGCTCTTGCCAAACGGCCGTTCAAAATGCTTACAGCCAGACGAATCATGGCGTTAATTCGACCGGGCTATTGGTTCATATCAGTGGATCTGAAAGACGCTTACTTTCACATTCCGATAGCGCCACGTCACAGGCCGTTCCTAAGATTCGCGTTCGACGGGACAGCATACCAGTACAAAGTTCTGCCCTTCGGATTATCTCTGGCACCACGCACATTTACCAAATGTGCGGATGCGGCTCTCGCCCCTCTCAGACAGAGCGGCATCCGCATATTGAATTACCTCTACGATTGGCTTATTCTAGCACAGTCAGAGAGGGAAATTACTGCGCACAAGACCGTTGTACTCCAGCATTTGGAGAATTTAGGGTTCAAAATCAACCTCCAGAAGAGTTTGCTCACCCCCACGCAGCGAATCGCGTTCTTAGGCATGACGCTCGACTCATTAAAGATGCGGGCATGGCTTACACAGGAACGCGCGCTCACGGTCAGACGCGAGGCGGCATCGTTCAAAGCGGGTTCACATCTCCCTCTCAAACGATTCCAAAAAATGCTGGGTCTGATGGCAGCAGCATCCCCACTAATACCGTTGGGAATGCTGTTCATGAGGCCGCTTCAGTTTTGGTTGAAAGCGAAAGTTCCGCCCCGTGCTTGGTTGTCGGGCCGCTTATTAATCAAAATCACGTACAGCTGCGTGAAAGCGCTTTCGATATGGACATCCCCTCACCTTTTCCTCTCGGGCACGGAGCTCGGCTCCGTGAGCAGGAGGAAAGTGGTGACTACGGATGCGTCTGCGACGGGTTGGGGCGCTCACTGCGACGGCGAACTCGCCTTCGGTGCGTGGAACAACCAGTTGTCTCAGCTACATATCAACCACCTCGAGATGTGGGCGGTTATCTTAGCGCTACGACACTTTCGACCGAAACTCCAACATCAACACGTTCTAGTGCGGTCGGACAGTATGACGGTGGTTTCGTTCATAAACCACCAAGGAGGGCTGAGATCTCGCTCCCTATCCAGGCTGGCGAAACGGCTTTTATTATGGGCTCACGCGAACGTACGTTCGTTAAAAGCGACTCACGTACCGGGTGTAGCCAATACGGGTGCAGACATTCTCTCGCGCAACGGTCCGCCGCCGGGAGAATGGAGACTGCATCCTCAGACGGTCGAGAGAATATGGACCGTCTTCGGCCGGGCGGAGATCGATCTGTTTGCATCCGACGAGAACGCGCATTGCCGATCTTCTTCTCGAGACATCACGATGCCCTGTCGCAAACATGGCCGGCGTGTCTTCTATATGCTTTTCCTCCGGTGGCTCTGTTACCACAGGTCCTTCAGAGGATAAGAGAGACGAAATGCGCGATAATTCTGGTCGCCCCGTTTTGGCACAATCAACCGTGGCTCCCCGACCTATGGCAGCTGAAAACATCAGCACCATGGCCAGTACCGCTGAGGAAAGACCTCCTATCTCAGGCGAGAGGGACGATATGGCATCCACAGCCGGAGCTATGGAATCTACACGTTTGGTCTCTGAACGGCAACCATCACGCCTTTCAGGACGAGTGTTAAATACTCTAACTGAAGCTAGGGCCCCATCTACCAGGCGCCTTTACGCTCAAAAGTGGTCTATTTTTTCTGACTGGTGCACGACAAAAAACTTAAACCCAAACACCTGTGAAGTGGAGCATATTCTCTCCTTTCTACAGGAAATGCTGGACAGCGGTCGCGCCCTCGACGCTTAAAGTGTATATGGCGGCGATAACGGCGAATCACGCCCTTATCGCCGGTCGCACTGTGGGAAAACATGATCTCATCATTAAATTCCTCAGAGGCGCTCGCAGACTACACCCACCGCGACCTAACACGGTCCCGTCTTCGGATCTGTCCATGGTTCTGAAAGCGCTGCGCGGTCCCCCTTTCGAGCCCCTCGAGCAGGCTGACCTGCGCGCTCTCTCGTTTAAAACCGCTCTCCTCCTGGCGTTGGCATCGGTTAAACGAGTGGGCGATTTACACGCGTTTTCAATTGACCCGTCGTGTCTGGAATTCGGTCCTAACGATAGCAAAGTGATCCTTAGACCGAGAGCGGGATACATTCCTAAAGTTTTGACCACGCCATTTAGAGTTCAGGTGGTTTCGCTTCTCGCCCTTCCGCCGGCGGACGGCGAACAAACCCCGAACACGCTCTGCCCCATCAGAGCGTTAAGAATATACACGGACCGTTCTGCTTCATACCGCAAGTCAGATCAGCTGTTTGTAAGCTTCGCACAACATTCCTTGGGTATGCCGCTCACTAAACAGAGGCTATCTAAATGGATCGTCGAAGCCATTGCTTTGGCTTACGCCTCCCTGAATGAACATTGTCCAGTTGGTTTAAAAGCTCACTCCACAAGGGGTATGGCTTCATCTTGGGCTTGGTCTACGGGGATTTCTATCTTTGACATTTGTAATGCAGCCGGCTGGTCCTCGCCGTCTACGTTTGTCAGATTTTATAGCCTGGATGTCCCTGCCTTACAAGCACAGGTCTTATCGGCTTAATGATTCACGCGACCGCGTTTCTGTATGCCTTCACGGTGCGTTGCTAGCTCACCGTCATGGCTACCTATTAATAAATCATGCACAGCTCACGGCGCGCTCAGGGAACCCGCCGTCTCGTGCTCTATCGTATGTGCATCATGGTGCGTTTTGAAACTTCACTGTATGCGTATTACTGTCTCATATATGGTGCTTACACTTGCGCTCGCTAGAGCTATGTATATGCTGGGTTAGGGCCACATGCAGTGTCTCTCCGGTAAGGGCACCTCAGTCCGTTGTGTATGCACGGCGGGATGGGATTACGTTCCCCCATAGCGTCAGCAAACTGACGCAATGCGAAGTGAACCGTATTGAAAGGGAACGCTTAGGTTACTCACGTAAACCCGGTTCCCTGAAATAACGGGAACGAAGCATTGCGTCGCTGGCCGTGCTACAAACGTCTACGCAGCGAGTGTTATTCGGCTGCGCGCTTCAGTCGAATAATAATGAGCTCTTGACGTATTTCACCGGCTTATATAGGGACGTGTGCCACGCCCCAGCGCGGGCTCAAACGTCATTGGTCTGTATTTTCTACAGACGTTAACCAATAGGCTTCAATCACGGAGTAAACAGAAGTTTCCCCCATAGCGTCAGCAAACTGACGCAATGCTTCGTTCCCGTTATTTCAGGGAACCGGGGTTACGTGAGTAACCTAAGCGTTATGTATACTGTGTTAGGCTTGATGAGCCTAGTTTTATTAAATGTATGTATTGCTGAGCATCTGCTACATGACTAAATGTAAATGAATGTGCATGTGCACACTGTGTAGGGCAGTATATCTGAAAGGTGAGTCAGTTTCTTATCCGTTTAATCAACAACGACAAGCCCCTTAAATAACAGGCAAGAAGAGCCTCCTCTGTCCGGTCAGTTGTGTGATTTTGATAACTTGGACATCTATCGTTGGCTGTGATCTTCTCCTGCAGTAAAATGGTATGTCATGAATGCTATTTCAAAATAAATGCAAACAAAAGCAAGCAATCTTAAGATTCAGTAAAAACAGGAATGGTGATACGAGCTTATCCAGTAAAGTGAACCACAAAATGTTTTTTGTTATACACAACCCTAATGTCTACTTTTAATGACTAGAGTCAAACTTGTTAAGCTTGTTTACTGTAATGTTAAAATATAAAAGAGAAGCTCATCTGAGATACATTTAAATGACTGCGCATCGATTAATAAACTGTAGTGAATTAAGTTGTTCTTAATCTGAACTAAAATAGGTTTTTTTGCCTATACACTGCAAAAAGTAAAAGTTGGATCAACTTAAAAAATTATTTTATATCTAAAACAGTGCAACACACTTATATTAACACACACACACACACACACACACACACACACACACACACACACACACACACACATGTATAAAAATAAATAAAAGCAGCTACAATATAAAAATGTAATATAACTAAAATAAACAAGCTCACACACACCTTTATTCATGGTTATCCCAATCGCTTATTGCACATAATTATGGTTTAGCAGCATTAAGTGCAGTAACTGCTATAGGATAAAAAGTGTTCTTAAATCCATTAGTCCTTGTTTTAATTACTCTGTACCGTCTGCCTAACGGCAACAACTCACAACACATAAAGAATAGTTTAACACAGAGTAAAAAAAAATCATTTTTATCAATAGTGTTACATATCACAAAAATAAAATGAAGTACAGTATATCACCAAAAATACACTCTTGAGATAGTTGACGTTTGTATATCTGTGCTAAAAGCATCTGAAGAAAGCTGAACCTCAACAAATTGTAGCTTTTGTACTGCTGCCAAACTCAAACATCTGCTACATATCAGCCAGTTATTTATCTCATGTCTTAAGTGCCAGGGTTGCTCTGTTTTATCTTCAGGCATGCGCACATTGTGTGAGTAGCGTATTAATATTGGGCAACAACACTTTAGACATCAATACACAGACCCTGATCAGTCTTAAATCAAGAAGACTCATTTCAGTGAATCTGTGATTTTGCTGACTTTTATGCATCAGACATTGGCTGTCATCTGGGCTCCTACATTAAACTGGTATGTAATTGAAAGTTAGTTAAAAATAGCTAAGAATAAATATAATAAATAAATGGAGTGCCAAATTTATGTTGAAAAAATGTGAACATCCAGTCTTAACTGAATCACTGGGAAGAAAACTGCTGTGATTATAGTTCATAGTGATGTTTACTTTATTCTGTAAAATGTATTAAATGAAATAAATTACTGCTGATATAAGAGGTAACTAAATGTGGATTGCATGACATTGTATTTTTTTTTTTTATATATAATTTGTTTATGCATCTTTTCCCTGACTCAGATGTCACACTAATCTGCAGCACTGAGACTAATGCAGCTGGATTTTGTGGATATTTGTTTAATAAAACAACCATTTAATCTCTCTAAATCTGCTAACCTAATATCACATGCATAGGAAAGTATATAATGAAGAGTTACATATGTAACATATTTGGTCGGTTACATTGTTATTGGTGGGTTTATCAATGTTTACTCACAACATTTTGTGAAAGCATCTCATATACATGTTTTTTTACATCACGTAAAATTTTAGAAGTGACATACAGCGGCAAAAACAATTTAGTTTTTAACCGATGGAAAATGACTCAAAGATTTTTATTGGGAAGCATGCTTTCTATGTACACTGAGGAAAAAATATTTGATCCCTGCTGAATTTTTACGTTTGCCCACTGACAAAGAAATGATCAGTCTATAATTTTAATGGTAGGTTATTTGCTTCCCGAAGCAACGTCTGACAAATACTTGCATGTATTTTGCCAAATAACATCTGAATGATCAAATGATTCAGATGTGAGATCTTGCATGAAGCCCCAGGCCAAGGGAGATTGATTTTGTGTTATTTTGTGTTTCTTTCATTTGTGGATCAGCTCCTTACCTGAATAAAAACACCTGGGAGCCAGAAATCATGCTTATTTATTTTGAGTATAGATGAGTTAACTTATAAAATATAGTTAAAATATGTCAGCAAGAATCAATTTTTTCTCACTGTAACACAAAGTATTTTATAAAACAACTTTTTAAAATGCTAATCGGACTACACCTAATACATTTTAATTGACTTATTAATTTAATTAATCTTTCTAAGTTAGCTCATTTGTATGAATGTAAATATGCTGGTAAAACTACTTTAAGCTTGCATGTTTTTGCAAACCTTCTTTACACCAGCAGATGGCGCCAGTGTACTTCATTGTTCTTCTGATGCTTCAGTCTGGACTCTTGCATGGAGCTGAACCTCAAAACCTAAACTGTCCTGCTCATTGTGGAGTACCAGGCATTCCTGGTCTGCCTGGAAGAGATGGCAGAGACGGAAAAGATGGGGCTATTGGACCTAAAGGAGAGAAGGGAGAGCCAGGTTTGTGTGAGAGTTGAAGTGCATGAATGCAGTGATTGGGTCAACAGAAAACATGATCGAGAGAAGATTTAGCTTTTTACTTTACCGTCATAGGAGTGGAAGTGCATGGACCACCAGGTAAAGCAGGACCACCTGGACCCCAAGGACTAACTGGACCACCTGGACCCCAAGGAATAAAAGGGCCACCAGGTCTACCAGGTATTAAACATTTTAAGTTATACTCCATTATTTCATTCAGACATATCACAGCTCAGTTTAAATTTTAAAAATGCATTAAACCTGAAAATATCAGCCATCTTTTAATTGTTTAATTTTCAGGGCGTCTTGGAGATGACCTCACATCTCTAAAATCTGAGATCCAGCTTCTAAGTGCAAAGATTGCCATGATAGAGAAAGTTGCAAGTTTTAATTCATTCAGAAAGGTTGGAGAGAAATATTTTGTTTATAATGGCTTTATAGAAAGTTATGATAAGGGGATTCAATACTGCAAGGAAATTGGTGGAACAATTGCTTTGCCAAGAAATGCTGATGAAAATAAAGCTTTGGTAAAACTATTAGAAACCAGCGAAGTAATTATCAACCCATTCATTGGAGCCACAGACAGAGCTAAAGAAGGACAGTTTGTAGATATTACTGGAAAACCCTTGACTTTTACCAAATGGGATTCAGATCAACCTGATGATTATAAGGGAGCACAAGACTGTAGTGTTGTCAGAGTGCTGTCTGGTTTTTGGGATGATGATGGTTGTGATAATAAACTTCGCATCGTATGTGAAATAGAAATCAAATAATGTGCCTCATTCAGGATATAAGTAACTAAACAAATGTATGGTAGCCTATTATTACACTATTAGAAATCTGTCTGTCTGTCTGTCTGTCTGTCTACTATTCTACCATGAATAACATTACAGTTAAATCAACAAGTAATAACTCTGTATTATTCATTATGAAATTGTGTTACTAGTTTAATTAAAGAGATTTTATAAAACGGGCAGTTCTGGTTCTTCATTCTGATTGGTTGAAACGCGTTCTAAGCCGTGATAAAATACACGGGTAACCTAAAGGTTCAGACCACATTACATAAGTATCACTGCGCCACTGTTGCTGCGTACTGATTTAAGAAAATAAACACCCGATCTTTAATCATATTTTTAATTTGTCTACAATTGCACAAGTAAAGGCGATATCCAGATGTCAATAAATATTGTTGAGTCATCTCGTCGATAAAGAGAAAACGTTGTCTGAGGAGTTTATAACTCAAGTTCATACGTCCGCTATTATCCACTGGGTGGCGATCTTACCCAACTTAAACACTGACGTATTCACTCAACACTGAAAACAGCGTGTAAGTTTTGATGGCTCTGAATCTGATCTCTTACTAAAGTTCTTCACAAAAATGGAATTATCTCCGCTTTTAGCTAAAATTTGAGAGGTGATAAGAGAACAAATGAAGGTAGGATGACACGTTTTATTGTTGGTTTTTGTTTGAAAGTGGATAGTCTGTTCTTTCATTTGATATTTTATGTTTATTTAAAGAAGATAATTTTTCTGCAAGGCATTAAACTAAAATTGGGTGGCAACTTTAAAAATAAAAAAAGCTGACGGGGAAAGAGTTCAGCATGCTTCCAAGCATATTTGATCATCACTTCAACAGTTGCACAATATCAATGTTAATGTATAAATTAGATGAATGTTGATTTATAAAATAAACACCACAGTCTTAAATCATATTTTCATTGTGTCTTTGCTGCATCTCTGTTGGTTGGGAACTGCGCTCTGTTTCAGTCACACTTGATTCTGAGGAACTACTTTGTTTGGCGGAAGAGTTATTTGTGTTTTATTTTATAAAATCCCTCTAACTTATGCATATGAAGTAACCATTTTATAAACGCAATAAACCCCCTCGAAGCAGTGGGGTTACAGTGCATTTTATAACAGCTAAGGGGGTAAATGATAAAAACAACAAGAAATGTGAAGCTGGTCATGAATATGCTTTTATTTTGTTTGACTATTATAAAATAAAGCAATAAACCCCAAGAAGCAGTGGTTTCCAGTGCATTTTATAACAGCTAAGGGGCGTTGTTAGGCACAAATACAGTGTTACTGTATTTTTACATCACGTACAGGTCAGGGACACACTGAATTATTGTAAAATACTGACAACATGGACCATAACACCAACTCCATGACCCGTCTGTCAACTCCATGACAGTTTCCAGTTTCAAGCACATCACAAACAATGCCAAGAAGTTGTGAAATCCAGACTTCATGCTCCAACATAACACAAAACAAGAACACGTAGGACCATGAAGCCTTAACGGCCACACTGTAAAAAACAACTGTGGTTGCCAGAAAAGTTTTATGCACTACAGTGAAATTTTGTATATTTTACAAATCTTAACCGTATAAAGAATGTAAACAACCAGTGGTGGACGGTGACTTTTTTTCAAGGGCGCATGATGCAAAGCGCATCACAACATGTATTTAACCAGTCACTTAAAAAGTTAAAAAGTTTCATTTTTTGTTTTTTTGTTAAAATGTTTAAATATATGTTCAGAAAAAATACACCCTTTTTGTTAATTTGGAAAATTAGGAATATACTTCATTTTTGTCATTTTTTTACTACAGTATATGCCAAAAAGTAAACCATTAGACTCAAGTTAAGTCCCTTTGTGTATTTTAAGGTGAATACATCATTGTGTGCATTTTAAAAGTATAAATAAGATTTATGAGGATCTTGTAAACTGTTGAGCTCTATCAGTAAACTCTTTGTTTGCATATATGAATGATAGTAAGGCACACAAGAATTATAGAATAATAATATTTATAATACAGATTTATTACTGATTACTAAACTCCACAGCAACATTTGCTTCCTGAATTTGAAGTGGATACTGTATCATTACATCAAAGTTACTGCCTTTAATTCCTTGTTGTCTTGAAATGAAGGGGGTTGTTTGTCTTTTGCATAGTTGTTTTGGCAAAGCGTCTGTCACAGTCAGAGCCCTGTGCTTCACACACATGCACACAAACCAGATCCACAAACCAGTAAGAGTGTTTGTGTGTTCGTCTTGAGAGTTTAAATTGAATGGACTCTAAAGGCCTCGTTTATAAAGCATGCGTACACACAGATCTGATTGTAAAGTGTGCGTGCGCTAAAATCTTAAAATAAAAAGTGCTTAAAAGGTTCTTCACAGCGATTCCATAGAAGAACCTTTTTTCCTTCATACATTTTAATAATTTGAAGAACCTTTATCACCTGAAAAAACCTTTGTGGGACAGAAAAGTGTTTCAGATGTTAAACATGCTTTAAAGAACCATTTAGACAGTAAAGGTTCTTCTATGGCAGGGTTGTCTAAACTCGGTGTCCTGCAGACTTTAGCTCCAACTTGCCTCAATACATCTGGCAGGTTGTTTCTAGTATTCCTACCTTAATTAGCTGCTTCAGGTGTTTTTCATTATAGTTGGAACTAAACTCTGCAGGACACCGGCCCTCCAGGAGCAGGAGTGGACACCCCTGTTCTATGGCATCATGAAGCACCTTTATTTTTAACAGTGGAAGGTACCAGAAGTAATACATTTACATTTATGCATTTGGCATACACTTTTATCCAAAGCGACTTACAGTGCATTACAAGGAATACATTTCTTTTTTTTTGTATATGTGTTCCCTAAATTTAAACTCATGACCAAGATGCTTTCCAACAGGTGTTTTAGCATTCGTTGTAAACTTGTGGACCTATTTTTCCAAACGCCTCACACCCGTATATTCTTCCGTTGAGAGCTTGAATAATAGGCACTCCAGCCCAGTTGGTGGCGATAATTCACCGTTGCCAAATGCAAGAATAGAAACAAATCCATTTCCATTCCCGGCGCGGAGTAATAGCGTACCTCCAGCACATCTAATACAAGTCAATGGAGTTGGACAAAAACTACAATAAAACCTGCTGGAAAGCATCTTTTGCAGCGATTTTTGTGTGAGCATACCAGTGAACACCCCTGACCCCTCGGTGAGTTTCATGTCTTTGTAAACAAAAGTTTAATGCATTTTAGAATGCAATAGCCTATCTCCAAATTTCAGTCAAAACCGTTCTATTTCATCATAAACAGTCTGAAAACAGGGCTTTAAGTATAAAATACCAAACTTGTCCTTTAACATAAGATTGGCAGAAACTGTGTGTGTTATGTGACCTTTAAAACTTTAAAGGCTGCATAAAATGTTCAGCAGGATCTGCTGCTAACGTCACCACAGCACAACTTCAGAGGTTTTAGTGGAGTCCATGCCTTGATGGGTTAGGGCTGTTTTCGTGGCAAAAGGGAGACTGCTGAGTGAAATGAAAAATTCTCCTACCTTTTATAATATGTCAGGGCTTGACATAAGGGACTGCCCAGTTGCCCGGGGCCAGTGTGAGAGAAGCTCGGGCCAGTAAATCGTATTGTCACTTGCCCGATCGGGCCAGTGCTTCACCCTCAGTCACTAAAATATATTTTCTATCAATATATGTACTCTTACGCAATGTTACCATCCAGACGCATTTTCAGCGGCGCGGACGTAAACTTCTTAGCAATAGCACAAAAATCTCTTACCTTATTGGTTGTTGTGGTGACTGTTGTGTGTTTGGTCTGAAACTCAGCTGGTAGTAGTAAGTTAGAGCAAAGATACGTTAAGATGGCGGAGGCGCCGGCGGCCTCCGATTATAAGGCCAACCGTAAACTTTTTTAGCATATCCGAAGCATACATTTACTTAAATAAAACACGAAGAAAGAAACGATGCGATGTTTCGACCGGTTCTCAGTCAATTTCCAGGTAAAGCAGACAGGTCTGGATCCTTTTTCATTAGGAGCACCAACTACCGCAAACAAAATGTCGAAGCCCATGAGAAAAGTCTGATAACGCTTCATCTGGTCCACTGAACTTAATGGCGGGACGTATGAATGAGGAGAATTTCCAGCACATCGAGAAAGATATCAACATAGCATATCACGTCATCAAGAATAAACAGCCATTGTGTCATTCGAATGGTGTACTGACTTGCTTAAAAAAAATAAAAACAGAGTTTATGTGGGATCTCAGTACCACACAGATATTGCATGTCGGAGGTAAGAAATATTTGGTTTAACGTCTTTACTAACAGTTAACTCTTTAAGGCAATCTATATTTCCGCTATTACCCACTAGGTGGCGGGCTTACCCAACTTCTAAAACACTGGAGCATTCACTGATATTATCTGATCTCTAACAAACATCCTTAAAACCCACCCATATTTGAGAGATGATGAATAAAAATGAAGATGGGATGAAACTGTATTTTGTTTGAAAGCAGAGGGATCAGCATTAAACTTTTGTGAGAATCATAAAAAATGTGGGCGCTGGCTGGCTGGTTAAAAAAAAATCTGCTAAATGCTCCACTATTAGTTCAAATGGATAGAACTGCATGGAAATATATGCAGTATATATTTTCCATACTTCTGTTTGTTTCCATCACACAATGATTTTGACCTATTATAACATTTTCTAAATATTTATAATTCTAGATTCACAGACACTATCTGGAAAGAGATGCTAACTGAGATTAAGGCAATCCACTTTATTAGCATGCTGGCAGAAACAAAAACAACACTGTATAAAATGTAATAACACTGTTTTAGTAATATGGGTTAATTAACGTTCTTGCAACAAGATTTAATTTATCTTTTGTGCAGTTTTTATGCTGAAATATCTGAGACCATAGCCCTGACAGGCTAATGATGAATAAAATGTGTACAATTATCTTTGACTTTTGAATTATTATTTTTAATATGTGACACACAAAATTTTTTAGGTGGGGCCAGTGAAAATTTTGGCAGGGCAAGTGAAAACCTGAACCACTGGCCCGATCGGGCCAGTAGAATTTTTTCCATTGAGCCCTGTATGTATTACGCTATTTTACTATATAACCATTAGAAACTTTAGTAACCTGTAGTTTGTTATTTTTATTATGTACCCCATGTGTTATTGTAACCACTGAGTTTGAAAAATATATGCATAATAAATTACATGTTGCATGTATTAAGAAAGACAATCACACAATTTTGTATAAACTGTTTATTGAAATAGGGAGAAAAACATGTATAGAAAGAATAATGCATTTAACCTATAAAAGATAGACAAATGAACAAAGAGTTACTTACCACCAGATGGGATATCTTGCAGACACGTCGGAGAAGAATACAGCGAAGGCGAGCCTGAAGACGGAGAAGAAAGGAATACTGTCATATTTATGCATTTCTTTGAAAGGCATTCCCCAAAGACTGTGACATCACTAGAGTTGGGTCCGAGTCCACCTTTGTCGAGTACGAGTCAAGACCAAGTCCTTAAACATCAAGTCCGAGTCCAAAAGGGTCCGAGTTGGACTCAAGTCCGAGTTCTTAAAGGCCGAGTCCAAGTCGAGTATGCCCGAGTCCATAAAGTAATTAAATTGAAAAAAGATACTAAATTTGTATTGTAAATGGTTACTTTCCATTAATACTTTAATCTTTCAACCCATTTAACCAATGGCAATTTAAAAATGTAATAAAAATACCTCTTTTGCATCATGTCATTGCCATTGAACATTTTTATTCTATGTCAACTAGTTTCCTATCAAAACTGATTTCAAAGAAAAGAAAGGGATATAGAGGTATCTTTTTTTACCAGATGTCATGCAAATAAATTCTCTATGATTTTCATAAGCAAAACAAATTATTGCTGACTTTGAGGACATCGTGCTAGCCACGCATTGATGTGTGTGATGTGTTTGTCTGCAAGTATGATGCGACTGGCTGCTGCCTGCCAGTGTGTTGCAGTAAAATAACAGGAGGGGAGACGGTCCCGTACACACTGCATATTAATTCGGTTGCCACTTCACCTTTTAATGCTTAATCCTGTTCTGTACACACACACTTCAGTAATTTACGTTATTTACGTACAAAAAAGCCGAGGACCTGGCAACACTGCAAGAGAAGCGTACAATACACAACGCCCGGACGGAGGTTCATTGCAAAACACAATGCTGTTAGATTATTTTGGTCAAAGCTGTGAATGATAAGCACGCGAGACGGCAGAACGTTGCTATGGTTATTTCTGTGTCAATCATCACATTTTCGGTGAGTCTTGTTACGTACAGACATGAAACGAACATTTAAGGGATTCACTCCCGCATTTAAATGCGGTTGTCACTCTCGAAAGTTTGCAGTGTGTACGAGACGAGACATTAATTGATTTCTCATCTCAAGTTCATGCTGTTTTTAATGTTGCACATGACGTAGACTCGACTGTACTCGGGATATTTTCCGAGTCCAAAAAGTCCAAGTCCGTGTCAAGTCCGAGTACAAATTCACCCGAGTGCGTGACAAGTCCGAGTTCATTCAAAATTGGACTCGAGTCCGGACTCGAGTCCGAGTCCAAGGGCCTCATTTATAAAATGCTGCGTAAAAACCATCCTAAATTTGATCTTGCGATCATTTAACAAAAATGCGTACGTGTGATTCATAAACCGAACGTACGCGCAGAAAACGCGCGTACCCCTTTCAAATCTATAAATCAGAAATGAACTTGAACTTGTGCGCGCAGCCGAGCAGTTTCAGATCTCCGCCTTTAAACGATGCGTAATTAATGTCAGACATATAAAAAGCGCTTGTCAATGTTTAAACCCAATTTCAAACAGCAAGAATGGCTTATATTTTCAAAAACCTGCAGCAATCAGACAAGCAAAAGTGCGTACGTCTGCTCAGACACTGACGTGGCGCTAAGCACTTTTCCACGTCAAAGACGTTTTTTATAAATATGGACTTTGCCGTGGATTTTCGCCTACGCACACTTTACGATCAAATCTGTGCGTACGCAGGCTTTATAAATGAGGCCCCAAGTTCGAGTACCCCAACTCTAGACATCACTGAAGGGGAATTTGGACTTGGCAACTTGTCTATAAAACAATGAAGTTTTGACGAGTCCGACAGAAACTGGAGGCAACCTCCGTTTCTCCGCTCTCTGACAGTCTGAAGCTTTTTACTTTGAATTAGGGTATTAGACTTTGTACTTTAAATTTTACATAACTTATTTTTGTATTATCACTAAATTGTATTACTAAAATTGATTAAAAAAAAACAAGAAAAGGTCTGCTTGCTTCTACTAGAACCTTAGCTGTAATGAATGACCCATGGAGGAAGTCTCCTGATCGATTGGTGTAATTTATCGCTAGTTTTCCAGATAGATGGGGGTATAGTGATTATTGTACTTCTTACAGACAAAAATTGGAAGGTTCGACTATCCTAGCCTAACCTAAATAAATAAAGGCCCTGCTTCTAACTCTTAAATGAGACCCTGGGGTGAACTGCAGCTCAGACCCGCCCTGCACTGCAATCCATGTGGGGTACAGGGCACAGCAAACAGGGCACCGCATCCAGAGCTAAGAAACAAGCAAACCTAAACCTGAGGGCCTTCAGGGCACAACAGTGTAAAGTGGGCACATTGTGAAAAGAACCATCTTCGCGCTTCACTGCAAAAACAGTTTTAGGATATTTACATTTAGGTATTTAGTAGATGCTTTTGTCCAAAGCGACTTAAAAAGGTTAGGAAACAATAAAAGTGATTTGTCATAAGGAGAAAATAGTAGAAAAGGTGCTTATAAAAAGATACAAGTGTTCACTATTTCGAAACAATACCTGTTGAGGGAAAAAAAAACGAGTTACTGTTTTTTCTGTTAAGGGAGAAGAGAAAGAAATGCGGTCAGTGTCTATGTCAGGAATTCTTTGGAAGAGATGGGTTTTTAATTGTTTCTTGAATGTTGCAAGAGATTTGGCAGACTGAATTGCAATTCCCTACTCAACCTCTTTTGCGTTTGCAGATACAGATGCTGATATTCACTTGCTTTTAGTGCAAAAAGCGATTGTAATTTGTACCACACAAAATCAGATGTCAAACCGCTCGCTTCCTCTCTGCTTATTTGTGAAGTTAATACATTTACTCGGTACGCAATCTTTTTGTTCGTGGGATCCTCCGCCGCGCAGCGTCTCAGCAGCGCAACCCAACTCCCTGTGAAAGAAACAAGGCGCTGACAGTGGTATGTCCAGAGATGGGCAAAATTTCGAAGACATGTATGGCCCGACCAACCAACCACCCTGTCATTAAATGTGTAAGCCGGGTGCTCCCGGTTGCTGCCATTAGATTTGCTTGATTCCTAGCTCGGGATGCAGGACCCTGGGGGGAACTGCGGCCCCTGCCTGCCCTCCAACGCCGCTAGTCCCGGCCAGGGCGCTGCATCCCAAGCTAGGAAACAAGCAAATCTAAAAGCAGCACCCGGGAGCGACCTAAACGCGAGGGCTTTATGGGCACAATGGCGGTAAGTGTAAGGCTCACCTTTGCCCTTGACTGCCAGAGCAGTTTTAGGTTATTTAAAAACGGGTTATATTGTTATAGAACTATGCCCATCTCTCGTGCGCCAATGACTTAAAAGTGGAACTACTCACGGCGGGCGGTGGGTCTTTAGCGTCATCACTGGGTCCTGGCAGCCGAGGAGCCTCGCGAGAGTCTTTGTTCGTGGGATCCTCTGCCGCGCAGCGCCTTAACAGCGCAACCCGGCTTCCTGTGAAAGAAACAAGGCGCTGCGTCATGGTGTCGACACATTGACACCACGACGCAGTGATATGTCCAGAGATGGGCAAAATTCCAAAGACTTGCATGGCAAGACCAACCAACCACCCTGTCATTAAATGTGTAAGCCGGGTGCTCCCGGGTGCTGCCTTTAGAATTGCTTGTTTCCTAGCTCTGGATGCAGGACCCTGGGGGGAACTGCGGCCCCTGCCTGGCCTCCAACGCCGCAAGTCCCGGACAGGGCGCTGCATCCCGATCTAAGAAACAAGCAAATCTAATGGCAGCACCCGGAAGCGACCTAAACCCAAGGGCCTTATGGGCGCAACGGCGGTAAGTGTAAGGCTCACCTTTGCCCTTGACTGTCGGAGCAGTTTTAGGGTATTTAAAAAAGGGGTTATATTGTTATGGAACTATGCCCATCTCTCGTGCGCCGATGACTTAAAAGTGGAACTACTCACGGCGTGCGGTGCGTCTTAAGCGTCATCACTGGGTCCTGGCAGGCGAGGAGCCCCGTGAGAGTCTTTGTTCGTGGGATCCTCCGCCGCGCAGCGTCTCAGCAGCGCAACCTGGCTCCCTGTGAAAGAAACAAGGCGCTGCATCATGGTGTCAATACATGGACACCACGACGCAGTGGTATGTCCAGAGATGGGAAAAATTCCAAAGACATGTATGGCCCGACCAACCAACCACCCTGTCATTAAATGTTTAAGCCTGGTGCTCCCGGGTGCTGCCATTAGATTTGCTTGTTTCCTAGCTCGGGATGCAGGACCCTGGGGGAACTGCGGCCCTTGCCTGCCTTCCAACGCCGCTAGTCCCGGCCAGGGCGCTGCATCCCAAGCTAGGAAACAACCAAATCTAATGGCAACACCCGGAAGCGACCTAAACCCGAGGGCCTTATGGGCGCAACGGCGGTCAGTGTAAGGCTCACATTTGCCCTTGACTGCCGGAGCAGTTTTAGGGTATTTAAAAACGGGTTATATTGTTATGGAACTATGTCCATCTCTTGTGCGCCAATGACTTAAAAGTGGGACTACTCACGGTGGGCGGGGCGTCATCACTGGGTCCTGGAAGAAGAGGAGCCCCGCGAGAGTCTTTGTTCGTGGGATCCTAGGCCGCGCAGCGTCTCAGCAGCTCAACCCGGCTCCCTGTGAAAGAAACAAAGCGCTGCGTCATGGTGTCAATACATGGACACCACGACGCAGTGGTATGTCCAGAGATGGGCAAAATTCCAAAGACATGTATGGCCCGACCAACCAACCACCCTGTCATTAAATGTATAAGCCTGGTGCTCACGGGTGCTGCCATTAGATTTGCTTGTTTCCTAGCTCGGGATGCAGGACCCTAGGGGAACTGCGGCCCCTGCCTGCCTTCCAACGCCGCTAGTCCCGGCCAGGGCGCTGCATCCCAAGCTAGGAAACAAGCAAATCTAATGGCAACACCCGGAAGCGACCTAAACCCGAGGGCCTTATGGGCACAACGGCGGTCAGTGTAAGGCTCACCTTTGCCCTTGACTGTCGGAGCAGTTTTAGGGTATTTAAAAATGGGTTATATTGTTATGGAACTATGTCCATCTCTCGTGCGCCAATGACTTAAAAGTGGGACTACTCACGGTGGGCGGGGCGTCTTCAGCGTCATCACTGGGTCCTGGCAGGCGAGGAGCCCCGCGAGAGTCTTTGTTCGTGGGATCCTAGGCCGCGCAGTGTCTCAGCAGCTCAACCCGGCTCCCTGTGAAAGAAACAAGGCGCTGCGGCATGGTGTCAATACATCGACACCACTACGCAGTGGTATGTCCAGAGATGGGCAAAATTCCAAAGACATGTATGGCCCGACCAACCAACCACCCTGTCATTAAAAGTGTAAGCCTGGTGCTCCCGGGTGCTGCCATTAGATTTGCTTGTTTCCTAGCTCGGGATGCAGGACCCTGGGGGGAATTGCGGCCCCTGCCTGCCCTCCAACGCCGCTAGTCCCGGCCAGGGCGCTGCATCCCGAGCTTGGAAACAAGCAAATCTAATGACAAAACCCGAAAGCGACCTAAACCCGAGGGCCTTATGGGCACAACGGCGGTCAGTGTAAGGCTCACCTTTGCCCTTGACTGTCGGAGCAGTTTTAGGGTATTTAAAAACGGGTTATGTTGTTATGGAACTATGCCCATCTCTCGTGCACCAATGACTTAAAAGTGGAACTACTCACGGCGTGCGGTGCGTCTTAAGCATCATCACTGGGTCCTGGCACGCGAGGAGCCCCGCGAGAGTCTTTGTTCGTGGGATCCTAGGCCGCGCAGCGTCTCAGCAGCTCAACCCGGCTCCCTGTGAAAGAAACAAGGCACTGCGTCATGGTGTCAATACATGGACACCACGACGCAGTGGTATGTCGAGAGATGGGCAAAATTCCAAAGACATGTATGGCCCGACCAACCAATCACCCTGTCATTAAATGTGTAAGCCTGGTGCTAGAAAATCTAATGGGAGCACCCGGGAGCGACCTAAACCCGAGGGCCTTATGGGCGCAACGGCGGAAAGTGTAAGGCTCACCTTTGCCCTTGACTGTCGGAGCAGTTTTAGGGTATTTAAAAAAGGGGTTATATTGTTATGGAACTATGCCCATCTCTCGTGCGCCGATGACTTAAAAGTGGAACTACTCACGGCGTGCGGTGCGTCTTAAGCGTTGTCACTGGGTCCTGGCAGGCGAGGAGCCCCGCGAGAGTCTTTGTTCGAGGGATCCTCCGCCGCGCAGCGTCTGAGCAGCGCAACATGGCTCCCTCTGAAAGAAACAAGGCGCTGCGTCATGGTGTCAATACATGGACACCACGACGCAGTGGTATGTCCAGAGATGGGCAAAATTCCAAAGACATGTATGGCCCGACCAACCAACCACCCTGTCATTAAATGTGTAAGCCTGGTGCTCCCGGGTGCTGCCATTAGATTTGCTTGTTTCCTAGCTCGTGATGCAGGACCCTGGGGGGAACTGAGGCCCCTGTCTGCCCTCCAACGCCGCTAGTCCCGGCCAGGGCGCTGCATCCCGAGCTAGGAAACAAGCAAATCTAATGGCAAAACCCGAAAGCGACCTAAACCCGAGGGCCTTATGGGCACAACGGCGGTCAGTGTAAGGCTCACCTTTGCCCTTGACTGTCGGAGCAGTTTTAGGGTATTTAAAAACGGGTTATGTTGTTATGGAACTATGCCCATCTCTCGTGCGCCAATGACTTAAAAGTGGAACTACTCACGGCGTGCGGTGCGTCTTAAGCGTCATCACTGGGTCCTGGCAGGCGAGGAGCCCCGCGAGAGTCTTTGTCCGTGGGATCCTCCGCCGCGCAGCGTGTCAGCAGCGCAACCCGACTCCCTGTGAAAGAAACAAGGCGCTGCGTCATGGTGTCAATACATCGACACCACGACGCAGTGGTATGTCCAGAGATGGGCAAAATTCCAAAGACATGTATGGCCCGACCAACCAACCACCCTGTCATTAAATGTGTAAGCCTGGTGCTCCCGGGTGCTGCCATTAGATTTGCTTGTTTCCTAGCTCGGGATGCAGGACCCTGGGGGGAACTGCGGCCCCTGCCTGCCCTCCAACGCCGCTAGTCCCGGCCAGGGCGCTGCATCCCGAGCTAGGAAACAAGCAAATCTAATGGCAAAACCCGAAAGCGACCTAAACCCGAGGGCGTTATGGGCACAACGGCGGTCAGTGTAAGGCTCACCTTTGCCCTTGACTATCGGAGCAGTTTTAGGGTATTTAAAAACAGGTTATGTTGTTATGGAACTATGCCCATCTCTCGTGCAACAATGAATTAAAAGTGGAACTACTCACGGCGTGCGGTGCGTCTTAAGCATCATCACTGGGTCCTGGCAGGCGAGGAGTCCCGCGAGAGTCTTTGTTCATGGGATCCTCCGCCGCGCAGCGTCTCAGCAGCTCAACCCGGCTCCCTGTGAAAGAAACAAGGCGCTGCGTCATGGTGTCAATACATCGACACCACGACGTAGTGGTATGTCCAGAGATGGGCAAAATTCCAAAGACATGTATGGCCCGACCAACCAACCACCCTGTCATTAAATGTGTAAGCCTGGTGCTCCCGGGTGCTGCCATTAGATTTGCTTGTATCCTAGCTCGGGATGCAGGACCCTGGGGGGAACTGCGGCCCCTGCCTGCCCTCCAACGCCGCTAGTCCCGGCCAGGGCGTTGCATCCCGATCTAGGAAACAAGAAAATCTAATGGCAGCACCCGGGAGCGACCTAAACCCGAGGGCCTTATGGGCGCAACGGCGGTAAGTGTAAGGCTCACCTTTGCCCTTGACTGTCGGAGCAGTTTTAAGGTATTTAAAAAAGGGGTTATATTGTTATGGAACTATGCCCATCTCTCGTGCGCCGATGACTTAAAAGTGGAACTACTCACGGCGGGCGGTGCGTCTTAAGCGTCGTCACTGGGTCCTGGCAGGCGAGGAGCCCCGCGAGAGTCTTTGTTCGTGGGATCCTCCGCCGCGCAGCGTCTCAGCAGCGCAACCCGGCTCCCTGTGAAAGAAACAAGGCGCTGCGTCATGGTGTCAATACATCGACACCACGACGCAGTGGTATGTCCAGAGATGGGCAAAATTCCAAAGACATGTATGGCCCGACCAACCAACCACCCTGTCATTAAATGTGTAAGCCTGGTGCTCCCGGGTGCTGCCATTAGATTTGATTCTTTCCTAGCTCAGGATGCAGGACCCTGGGGGGAACTGCGGCCCCTGCCTGCCCTCCAACGCCGCTAGTCCCGGCCAGGGTGCTGCATCCCGATCTAGGAAACAAGAAAATCTAATGGCAGCACCCGGGAGCGACCTAAACCCGAGGGCCTTATGGGCGCAACGGCGGTAACTGTAAGGCTCACCTTTGCCCTTGACTGTCGGAGCAGTTTTAAGGTATTTAAAAAAGGGGTTATATTGTTATGGAACTATGCCCATCTCTCGTGCGCCGATGACTTAAAAGTGGAACTACTCACGGCGGGCGGTGCATCTTAAGCGTCGTCACTGGGTCCTGGCAGGCGAGGAGCCCTGCGAGAGTCTTTGTTCGTGGGATCCTCCGCCGCGCAGCGTCTCAGCAGCCCAACCCGGCTCCCTGTGAAAGAAACAAGGCGCTACGTCATGGTGTCAATACATCGACACCACGACGCAGTGGTATGTCCAGAGATGGGCAAAATTCCAAAGACATGTATGGCCCGACTAACCAACCACCCTGTCATTAAATGTGTGGCAACGGCGGTCAGTGTAAAGCGGGCACATGTTGAAGAGGCTCACCTTTGGCCTTGACTGCCGGAGCAGTTTTAGGGTATTTTATAACGTGCTACATTGTCATGGAACTATGCCCATCTCACGTACGCCGACGACGAGGAACTACTCACGGCGGGCCGTGTGTCTTCAGCGTCATCACTATGTCCTGGCAGGCGAGGAGCCCCGAGGGAGTCTTCGTTCACCAGATCCTCTGCCGCGCAGCGTCTCAGCCGCGCTATCCGGCTCCCTGTGAAGAAGCACAGTGGTTTGTCCAGAGATGGGCAACATTCCAAAGACATGTATGGCCCAACCACCCACCTTATCATCAAACGTCTCAGCGCTTCGTTTTTAAAAGAAAGAGAATGTCCTAATGGTTATTATTTTTGGGTACCTCTTAGACAAAGTATAACAATCTCTAAAAGAAAAGCCATGCCGTTTCACCACGTTATTAGGGAAAGCACCAATGCTTATCATTACACACTTTTGTGTTTCAAAAGCAGAATTATTAAATAATTTTAATCATTGAAATGAAAAGTTAGAGGAAGTGGTTCGTTGTCTTGAATGATCCCTTTAAAAAAATATTAAATATTTTAAGATTTATTAAGAATATAAAATATAGAAATAAGAGGAAGGGCTCTGTGGTCACTGTTCAGACGTTGCCTGGGCATCACAAAAAAAGGAAGGTGGTCAGTGGACACTGGTCAGATATCGGCTGGACATCAAGATGATGGTTTGAAGAACTTCTCGGCAGCAGGAACTGGATCTGTTAGTCCCAGGTTCGAGGACGAGACTGGGAGAGAGAAACAAAATCCTATCAGCGTAGGGGACACTCACATAAAATTTAAGTCTCATACAGTATCATGGATGAAAGTGTGCTCAGTTCCAGACAAGCTTACTCATTTCATGCGTAAAAGAGATTTGTTTAAGAGAAATGTCTTTAGTTTAGATTTAAATTGATAGACTGTGTCTGTTTCTAAATTTTTTGGGGAAAAAATCCTTCCAGAGCTTGGGGGCCAAGTAGAAAAATGCAATTACCACACTTAGACACTTTTGATATTGTAGGGTTAATTAAGTGACCAGAATTTTGCAACTGCAGCATATGTGATGGATTGCATTCAGATAGTAGTTCTCAAAGATATCTCAAATTCACTGTGAGACACAGGCATTTCAGCTGGTTCACACGCTTACATGCCACACCTTGTATTTCTCATGCTGAAAAGATGAGGCACAAGCTTATGCAGGGCAGTTCTGTCGAGTTCAGTTGTTTCCAACATCAGCCAACAATATCAGAGTACCACGAGAAATCTTACGGAAGGGGCTGGTTTCAAATGGGTCTTGCGGTAGTTGGAAGAGCAAGATCCGATGAATGCGGTAGATATTATAAAAAAAATAATAATAATTCCTTACATTTATATAGGGCTTTTCTCAGTACTCAAAGCGCTTTACATATGAACAGGGGAATCTCCTCAACCACCACCAATGTGCAGCATCCACCTGGATGATGCGACGGCAGCCATATTGCGCCAGAACGCCCACCACACACCAGCTTATTAGTGGAGAGGAGATAGAGTGATATAGCCAATTAGTATGAGGGATGATTAGTAGGCCAATGGGCAAGTTTGGCCATTACCCCTTTTTGAAAGGATTTTAATTGTATGATTCCTGGAAGAAAACATTGGCCTTTGGTCAAAGACACTGAGAGCTGATGTTAGGGGAATAAAGCCAAATTCTTAAATAATGTACTTAAAGTGGTCTGGGTAACACTTCACAATTCAATTTTCAGACCATACCAGGTAAATGCAAAAATAAAAAAATGAAACTAAAAGTTAATTTTTTTCTGGATAAACTTGTAATTGGATAGTTGTCATTTTTCTCTTCTTTTTTTTTTGTTTGTTTTACTTTTACTAAATTTTAATTTAAGAAATGAAAAATGTATACAAATGAAAACTAGGCGATTTTCTTTTTTGGTATTTTTCATTCATCAGTTTGCTGTGGGTCATACGTTAGCTGGGGTAGGACTCACAATCTTTCTGTGATATTTTATTGTAATGATAGTTATAAGCGCACATATAAAGTGTCCACAACCCGTCAGTATTGCGATTGATCCAGATCACTCTTTTAAAACATGTCCAGTAACAGCCAAGTTTCATTAAATACGTCTTAGAAAATGCATATGATCATCCTCCTGTCAGTACTGCACTACATGTACCAGTCATTACGGTAAAATATCACCAAACAAATGTGCGTCTTACCCTCGCTAATGTACGGCCCACAGCAAGCAGATAAATGAAAAATACAAAAAAGAAAATCGCCTAGTTTTCATTTGTTTCAATTTTTTATTTCTTGAATTACAATTTAGTAAAAGTAAAACAAATAAAGGAGAACAAAATGACAATTATTCAATTACAAATTTATCCAGAAAAATGGTCATTTTTTATTTTGCATTTACACTGTATGGTCTGAAAATTGAATTGTGAAGTATTATGCGGACCTTAAGTGCTCTATTGTACTAATTTTGTATTAAATATAGCCTACAAAAAATATTCTTTGGTACATGAATATGAACTACAATATGCTAAAATGTATTTAAAAAAATGTATTTAGGTTAAACTTGTAGTAAATTTGAACCTTTCTTTGTATGAAAGATGGGGAACTTTACAAGTTTACTACAAGTGGTATACATTTTTGTAAAACAACAGATATAAGGCCAGATTTACTAAACAGGGCAAACTAGCAAAAAGCACCAATGGGAGTGGTAATGTCTGTGGGTTATTAGCTAAAAAAGCTAATTAAATAACACAGGCGCAACAGCAGATTTTCATAATGATCAAAGCTACTAAGAGCAGCACAAATTGGCACAAATTAGTTCAGGGGCGCAAATAAGCAGAGCTGATCTTGAGTTCAGCACCACGGACATCACAGCGGAAAAATTTAAGGTAGTAATTACTTTCTTATACATTGTATCAAGTCAATAACACATAGGGGGGAGCAGGGGCAAAAGTACAATATTTTGAGAAAAACGTAATTTTAATAGATAATGTTTTAAACAGATATATTTTTGCTTTGGCAATAACTCACAAGTGTGGTCTATCAATATCAGCTTGGATTTTGAAAAAATGTAAAACGACTTCAGTATAATTTCACTTTGAACATAAGCAGCACATTGTTACTTTCGACCCTGTCAGCTGGGACGACAGTAACACACAGGTGGGACAAAAGTAACACAACAGAATAAGGTAAGTTCTCTGTATCATGGGCACCGTAAAATAAAGCATTACAGAATGAGAATATAAAAGTACTTACATACCATAAACAGAAACAATTCATAAAAAAGAAATTCCTAAAAATATTTTACATTATTAACCCAGCTCCCAATTCACACAGTTCCTTGATTAATTGTTCTATGCAACTTTGTTTTCTTCTCCAGAATTTTCAACAATTCATAACATTTTAAATAAATATTTAAAATATTAAAGTACAATAACACTTTCTATATATGTGTTATGCTGGCAGGAAGGCAGGCCGAGGATCCAAATCAAAGTAGATCACACAAAAAAAAAACACAATAATCCAAAGTACCAGAAACCAACACATTACATAGACTTTCAACAAATGACAAAAGACAACCGAGACACAGGGCAATACATACTGAGGGAAAACAAGATAACAACACACCTGGGAATCAATCAAGAACATGGACCAATGAAACAAAAAACTACACAAAACTACAAAACATGGGTGACTAAACAGAACTTCAAAATAAGAGACATGGACAGGGAAAACAGACAGGACTGATCTCCACAATGTGAATGTAAAACATGCCAATCAATATTACAGCGCCACCCTCAGGCTGAATTACATAAAGACAGCAAACCTCTATCTGCCAACAGTTCTGTACAGTATGTGTTCAGTTATCTTAATGTAAAACTTAAGACTTTGTTGTACCCCCCCAAAATCCAATCAAGCACATGCCTCCACAATATAAAGTATATCAATATATCAACAATATATAATATTTAATATAGTCTCAATATGTTTATACACACACACAATACTCAGTATTTCTAATGACATTTGTTAGAGTTATTAAAAATTGTTGGTCTTTACATCTGCTTTTTGGGTCCATTAACATCAACTTTTATGAATATGCAATAACATATGACATGTGTTTAGACATGCTGAAAAGTATTATATACAGTATATACTACAGTATTCAGTATTTTGGGTTAGCATTTCGAAAAATGGTTGGCCTTTACATCTACTTTTTGGGTCAATTATTATTATTTTAGCCACAGTAGTTTTTATCTAACACAATTTTCTTTTGTAATGTTTTGTAAGGTTTCCTTTCATACCTTACTGATATTTCATGAATATTAAAGTGAAGTTACAGCATATGACATGTTGAGAATATAGTGCAGTACTCAAAATTCCCAATCACTTATAGTGTTTCTAAATGGTTGGCCTTTTCATCTGCATTTTGGGTCAATTAAGATAAACTAATAAAAACATTTTTTACTAATTGTTATATTAGCCAAAACACGTTTTTGTTGTAATGCTTGGTAAGGTTTTCTTTCCTACCTCCTTTGCAGCGTCTCCCTGAGAGTTGTCAACCTTTACTGTTCTGAGCCTCACCATAGAATGACCGAACACACTGCAGACAGCGCCTAATGAGAGAAGCGTTCTATGTGACGTCACGCATTATAATGTAATCTGTTTCTTAGCGACAGAAAAAAATAAACAAAAAAACTGGTTCAAAGCGGTTCAGAATAATACAAAATTAATAATATATGCCATTTTACATTGATTTACATGGTATTTATTTGTCTGGGAGAAAACTATTTTACCGATTGTATTATTGTTTTTTATAATAATAATAATTATTATTATTATTATTATTTATTAAGTACCATGATGCTGCAATACAGGTAAACCCCGGGTTAACTGAATCCTGGGTTACCTGTACCTGTTTCACGTTTCACAATGCATGTTTAACTTACATCACTAAACCGTGGGTTAACTTTGCATATTTGCAGTGTCAGCAGACGCGATTGGCAAAATAACCAACTGACTGAATATATATATAATTGTCTCGTGCTTCTGCATAAGTGGCAGTTCATTTTTCCTCACCTTTGACAGTATTTCTCACTTCTCTGCCGAACGATTAAACGACTGCGTACACAACGTCCAGCGTTTCTGTCACTACACACAGCTGACATGAATGCTCTTCAGTTTCTTACTGTGCACCACTCTCGTACACACTGCAAACTTTCGGAAGTGACAACCGCATATAAATGCGTGAGTGAATCCCCGAAATGACCATTTCATGTCTGTACGGAACAAAACTCACTGCCGAAAATGGCATGAAGTAACCATAGTAACGCCCTGCCTGCTCGCGTGGCTAAGCTTGACCAAAATAATATTTCAGCGTTATGTTTTCCAATAAACCTCCGTCTTGGCGTTGTGTTAGACACATTTGTTAAGCTGCTTCAGCGCTGTCTTGCAGTGTTGCCAGGTTCACGTCTTTTTTAGCTTAACGTTAACGTTACATTAATTATGCTTAGCCCTGTTTGTGGCTTTGGCTCATAAAACGGTCAAGTTTTTGGTGTCATTAAAGTGGGAAGGTGCCGATCGCAATATTTTGATATTTGAGGTAAAGAAATTGGATTTACTTTGGTTTGTAATGGAATTTGTCTTATCCGCTGTAACCCCTATGGTTACAGGCCGTAACCACAGCTTGAACATTTTGGGGAGGGGAACAAAACAATTTGCGCTATTTATCAAAACATACCAGATATTAATAAACCACAACGGACGTCCATCTGTGGCATATTAAACTGTACTTACCAAAGGCAGCGAGTCTCTGAGTGAAATTTCCTAAGAGCTTCGTCTCTCCACTCATGTAAACATAAGATTGAGCTGTATAAGATGATGATGACAAAACCGCCAATTTAAAAATAAAAAAAACTGCATGCCATGCAGCTGCGCAGAAGGAATCACGAATCAACCTACAATACTGTATGCTTACTGTAACCATTTTATATGATTTATATCTACCATATATCATATTACAACCAAACTGAATTTTCAAATTTTAATGAACAGGACTACTTAAACAAAATAAAAAATATTGAAGGGTGCGTGCACTTGGGGACTTTGCTATTGGCAGTGCCGGTCCTAGATGCTGGGGGGCCCTAAGCAAAGCTTTATGAGGGGCCCTCTGTCAGTGCATTCAGACCCTTATAGCATAGCACACATACATCTCGGAGACGTCTATTTGATGTCTGCGTTTACATCTGCAAGATGTCTTATTTAAATTGTTTTCTCATCTGCAATACGTCTGTGAGACGTCTCCTAAAAGATGTCATATAGACATATTGAAGATGTCTGCAAGACGTTTTTGATTTAGAATGTATGTAAAGCAGCTCTTTTCCTTTATAAGATGTTTTTACACACCAGATGTATTCCAGATCTCCAGATCTTTACCAGACATCTCACAGACGTACCTGTGCTATCTGGGTAAAACCCAGTCAATGTTGCTGTTAGTTAGTTGTTAACTAACCACATAGTGTATTATCTTATAGCTGTATAATATTCCCATATGCACATTACTTTGAAACCCTGACTGATAAACTTGCTGATTATAACATGAAACATGTATTTGCTGATAAGTTGTTTTGATTTAAAATGTGTTGTGAGAAGCACTAAAAAATTTACCTGATCTAAATGAATATAATGAATCAAATTAAATTACATATAAATACATACTGTTAATACACAGGGGTTAAATTGGGATTTGTTATGTGGGGGGGGGGGGCCTCTGTGGGGAGGGGTACTTCGAGGGGTAACATGTTTAATACTGATGACAGCAAAGCCACTGGTGTGTTTCAATGACATTCTGGACCTATGATAGGATTTGATAAGTTTCAGCTTTAAAAGAGCATTTCACCCGTAGAAACATTAATCTTTATTGAAAGTGTTATATTTGTAGTCGAAATGTAACATACATTTAGAATTTGGTGCCTATTTTACAGAGAAAAGGGGTGTTTGTAGTCTCATTCCCTCAACAAAGACATTGCACTTCCTTCTTTCAATGATGCAAAATGATGATTTTTACATCATTGAAAGAAGGATGTGCAACACTGAAATCTGTATTTCTCCTGTCTCAGCGGCAACTGAGGAAATGATGCACGACCATTCAAAAACATGACTGGAGTTCTAACTATACAAAGCTTAATGCAAATGGGTGAAGTGTCCCTTTAAAGCTGTCACAGAGGTTGACCCCAAATATTTTAAAAATAGTGTCTGATTTTAAATATTGCAAATCTATGAGTTTGACACCCTATATCCATTTGTTGCACATGTCATTATGCACAACTGATCAAACTTTAAAGGAAGTTAAAAGAATCAATCTCCTTGAATAATTCTAGGCATAAGATGCCCAAAAAGACTCAATTAACAAGATAAGGTACAACACACAGTACTGTATCAGCAACATGTCTTAGAAATTAGCCATAGAGATTCCCTATGCTGGTCAGCAGCTACAATCATATAGTTAGGTTTGATTTGTGTAATCAAAATACATTATTTTATTATCTATACAATGAGTTATATCCAGTGTTATCCAGTTAACATACTGTAATTAAACGAGTGACATATACTTTAATCCTTTACAAATTTCAAGTCTTCTATTAAGTTTTCTCAACGTGGGCACCATTCTTACCTCTCTCTCTCTCTCTCTCTCTCTCTCTCTCTCTCTCTCTCTCTCTCTCTCTCTCTCTCTCTCTCTCTCTCTCTCTCTCTCTCTCTCTCTCTCTCTCTCTCTCTCTCTCTCTCTCTCTCTCTCTCGTCAAATTATCCTGCACGAGAGCGCGTTCTTGAAGTTCAAAGGAAAAAGCGCGTGTTTTCGCGGCAATTGTGTCACCCAATTCGCGTCATTTGAATCGCCCCATGCTAAGACGCGTGTCTTTACATTGACTTAATCTGCTCGCGCAAATCCTTTATCTTGTTCCCTTGCTTCACGTTTTTTTCCCTTTATTCTGCTCCAGACGGATAGCTTTGTCTTTGTTTTAAATCAATGGTGGGCATATAATATGCGCATCGTTACCAAATCACTCTTCTGCGTCATGCACGCGGCCGTTTCTAAATTTGAAGGCTGCAACCTCCGGATCATGTCGCATATGCGCGCTGCATACGTCATCAAGCCTGATTTATTTAAGTTAAATAAGCATTTCATTTGCAAGTCATAAGCATAATATAACAATTAACCATTAACTAAGAATAATAGTCAACATTATAATTGTTAATATTCTAAAATACGTTTTTATGACGCATATGCAGCCTACAAATGTGACCTCTGAAGGCTGCAGCCTTCGGATTGAGAAACTGCCTGCATGTTGTCCGAGTACATATCAGTGATTTAAGAAATCAGTAAGTATTTTTAAAAACCCGCACAAATTCGGAAGTTTGCAAATTATTTAAATTATAGCGTCTTGTTTTCATTAAACATAATAATAATTTTTCTTTGATATAATGGTTTTAAATAATTCTGAGATCAAGGGGGCCCTCTAGTGGTGCAGGGCCCTATGCAAATTGCGTACTTTGCGTATAGGAAAGACCGGCACTGGCTATTGGCTGTTGTATTTGAATAAATAATGAGTTGAATCTTAGAAAGGATTATAGGTGCTATTTTGGGGATCTTTTACTATAAATCTAATTGTTAAACATTATTGTGTTATATTATTACGTTTAATTAAAAAATGTGCTAAATTTATATTCCGAGAATGCATTTTTTTTTTAAGTCACCGTTATGAAGATTAGTAGTACTTTTCCAATGAGTTAAATGCAGCTAAAAGACAATATGCATACACTGGTGGGTTTACTTTTATTATTTAGATCATGTCTCGAAAATTTATGATTGTTTGATACATTTTTCTGTCGCGGAGAAGTGATTTTTGTTTAAACACGTTCATATTTTTACACTCTACCCTAAGCGAAGAACAAACACAAACTTCTATCAGATATGTCGATCGAGCCTTTAACGTGAAACCTCACGTGCTTCGACTCATTTTATCAATGATGGTGCGCAGAAAGCACACATTAACGTTATGCAAACATTAAAATCTAAACGTGTGAATTCACCTCGGCAAAAACAGCACTGGCAAATTAATATTTTTGGTCGGCAATGAGAGCATTTTAGGCGGAGTCTGGAGCCCTGTTAAAACGTCAAATATTGGGGGAGGGGGGCAATGTGGCCGTTTTTAATTATTGGGGGGCGGGCATGTTCTAGTTCTTTAATTTATAAAGCACATTTAAAACAGTCACCAGACTGACCAAAGTGCTGTACAGAATAAAAAGAAGAGTTAAAACAAGTCCAAAGCGAAAACACATACTAATCAAGAAAATAGTAAACACATTCAAGCAAGACACATAATACAATAAATAGTATAAAAAAAATTAAATAATACACTTCTGACCATGTCAATTGACAAAAGCTAAGAAAAACAAATGAGTTTTTAATAGAGCTTTAAAAATACATAAAGATGGAGCAGCTCTGTGTGTGAGCGCCCTATAACTTTGGCTGTGTTTGACGTATTTACATTGAAGTCAGTTCCTTAGATAAGCCCAGCGATTCAAAATATCCCATGTTTTGACTTACAGTTTGAGATTTCTTGTACATATATTTATAACCCATAAACAAACGGTTATTTTTACCAGGTTTGTCAAGTTGAGATACCCACGTAGAAGGTGACGTTCTCGGGACTTTTGGCAACGTTCCCTAAAAGTTCTCTAAAGAGGATGAAAAGACCTGAACCTTTAGAGAACATTAGGTACATTCCTAAAACGTCCTTTGTTGGTTATAAAAGTCTTGCAGTTCAAGGTTCCTAATGTGACTTTAGGGGGACGCCTGAGACATTAACAGAACATTTCCATATGGTACTATTTTAGTCAGATAAAAACGTTCCCGATATGACTGTAGGAAGACGTTCCATATTGGTTATTCTGTGGTCACATAAGAATGTTACAGAGAGGACACCTGAAACATTAACAGAACATTCCCACATGGTACTATTTTTGTCATATCATAACGTTCCTGATATGACTGTATAAGACGTTCCATATTGGTTATCCTTTGGTCACATAAAAACGTTACAGAGAGGACACCTGAAACATTAACAGAACATTCCTACATGGTACTATTTTGGTCATATCATAAAGTTCCTGATATGACAGTAGGAAGACGTTCCATATTGGTTATTCTGTGGTCACATAAGAACGTTACAGAGAGGACATTTGGAACATTAACAGAACATTCCCACATGTTACTATTTTGGTCAGATAAAAACGTTCCTGATATGACTTTAGGGGGACATCCCATATTGGTTATTCTGTGGTCACATGGCAACGTTACAAAGAGGACATTTTGAACATTAATAGAATGTTCCCACATGGTCCTCTGTTGGTCATTTAATAATGTTCCTGATATCACTAGGAGGACAAAATACGAAATTACACTTAGAACATTTTATTTTTATAGGCAGTTAATACAAAGGATGTGTCAATGTGCAGTGGACCATACAAACAAAGTAATAAATAAATGATTTCAGAATGAAGAAAAATAAATGAGTGATTTAGTCTGCACTATCATACATCAGACAAAGATACTAATATGTATTATGTTGTACTCTCCGAATATGATGATTTAGATTGCAATGCATCTTGGAAACAGTAGTCAGTTAACAGCAACAGCGTTTAATCCACTTTATGAAAAGGACTACCTTTAATGGCACAGCTTACAAGAGGACCCGGAAGTCGCATGAAATTCAAACTGCCACACTTGACGACGTTTGATCTTCGTTTGTCTTTATATAATATACTGTAAGGTAAGTTAAGATACTTTTCTTTTTAAACCTACATAGATTTCACTTGTTGTTCTACAGCGAGTTACATGGATGTTTTTTCTGTTTATTTGCTATTCTTTTATGTGATGTTTTTTTATTTCTATGTTAGGCTGCAAGTGCTAGTATTATATTCTTATTTGCCATTTAAAGTATAACGATAAACATGCAGGCTTACAAAACAATATGCATAAAGAGGATGTTAAAGAAATCTATAAGATGTTCGATCTTTACAAAATTTATTAATGCTCAGACCACAAAGTAGCCAACCGAAGATCATATGTTTTGTTTACGAAACAAAAAATATTTTTGAAAATGCTTTTGTAAAGGAATTTAATACCTAAGAGTCATAAATTTGTGTTTGTCTTACTTTTTATTTTACTTTTTTACAATTAAAATGAAATCATGTTTGTGTTTGGTTTGCAGAAGTTATGTACCACACTTCGTCAAACCTGAAGAAGTGTTTCTTCCTGCAATCTGGGTAAAGAATGATGTAAGTTTAATACACTTTACTTAAAAACTTAACAGTCATGTTCATTATTTATCTTTGTGCAATTTGATTTAAATTATAATATTAAATGTATTGAATTTGTTAAGTTTTGTATGGGATAATTTCTTTTATGGGTTAATTTGCCTAATATTAGTATTAGATACAAAAGCACAAGTGTTTTGGCTTAAAAGTGACAGCATGCTTTAAAAATGTTTCAGGTACTGGAGCTTGCATTGTTTTAAACAATTTAATTAATGTGGGTTTTTGTTAGCTTTTATGCTATTCTTGTATTTTTTGGCTATTTATTTGTAGCTTTTTTATTATCATTCTGTTTATTTGCCAGATTTTGACATTCTATTTATTTTTCCTGTAATCCCACTTCGATTATTTTTTCAATTATACATTTCTATCACAGTCCCAGTTTGTTAAAGCTTGTTTCTCCATGTTTCACCGTTCATCATTCATTTGGACTTCATTTCCCATAATCCTCTTCACTCTCTCACCTGAACTGTGTTTGTTATTATCCTCACCTGACAGTCATCCCCCTCATCACTCAATTGTCTAAATACCCTGCTGTTCCTTTTGTCTAGGTCAGTTCTTGTTTATAGTGATGTGTTGTGAGTTTTGCTGTTTACCAGTTGCCATGTTCCTTGTTTAATATCAATTAAAGATTATCATTTTGGATTCATCATCTCTATCTCCTCCTTTATCCTCCACCACACCAATCGTATCAATTTCACAGTATAATTATATATTGGTTGAGTTACCGCTATTTTTTGGGGCTTCTGGATAAGTTGTGGGTGAGTCTCAAAACGTTCTGGGAACTTTAATAGGCAATGTCCTTAACACCAGCAGGGTCGTTCTGAGAGTGTTCTGGGAACGTAAAGTCTAAGTAAAATATGGTCCCCTTTGACATTTCCAGAACGTTCTGAATGTTCTATGAAGGTCTGCCAAATAATGTTCAAGAACTCCACAACCCTTTCAAGAACTCCACAACACGTCCGTCTCAGAACGTTTTGGGAACTTTACTGGGCAACGTCCTTAACACCAGCGGGATCATTCTAAGAACGTTATGGGAACGTAAAATTTCTAACTTCATAACTACAAATACAATATCCCACAACATTGCTGTTTACATCATGATAGGGAAAAACAATCACAGTATATCAAACCTTGCAGATGATAAGGGGAATTAAAAGTAAACAATGTGGTCTGTATTTTAATGGTCTTTGGTTTTGCGGTGTCCTGGTTGTGTAGTGTGTGTGGGGTTGTTGTGGTGCTTTCTGCTTGTGTTTGAATGACAGGGGACAGCGCTGGATAACTCTTCTGGATGAATGAGGATATCTGCAAAGACATTACAGCAATGCATTGACTTACATTAGCAGAAACACTTCAAGCAAGATACATTAATAAAGACCAGGGGCAACTGAAAGATATTTCTTAAATCTCAAACAAATAATGGCAGTAATTCAGCACACTTAGTGATGTTCTCTCTGTGCCATCACATGTGAGAATTATTGCACAATTTTTTTTGTCTGAAACAGTCTAAATTAAATGTTTATATTGATTTTGGTTATTGATGTAATCTCTACCATAACTAATTAACTAATGAGAGATGCTTAAACTGTTGGGAGTAATCGTGCAAATAATCATAGCTGTGAAGACAGGGATTAACTGCAACCTTTTTTTTTTAAACACAATATTATCCACCATTTCTGTCAAATCAACATATTTTTATGTAAAACCAAATTCAACTATGTTTTATAAGTTTTGTCAGCTTATCACAAGCTTAAAATAGTGTAATTGACTTGTTTGAACTTTATTCTGCATTTTTTTTTTTTACAAAGAAACATTACTCAGTGTTACAACATTACATGTTGAAGCTATTATTTTTATTAATTTGAGGTTATATGAGAACAAGTTGGTTCATTTAATTGTTCTTCAAGTGATTCAATTCACCCACAACTAGTCATTTATAAATTCAATCATGTCATGTTACAAAGTATGTTCCTTAAACAAAAACATGACAGGTAGATTGTGGAAGTCAACACTGTAAAAAAAAAATCTGTAGTTTTTACAAAGAAATGTGACCAGTCACGGAAAGTAGGGAAACAAACTATTAGGTTGTAATTTTTGGAGGACAGTCTGCATTAAAACACACCAGTGGCTTTCCTGTCATCAGTATTAAACATGTTACCCCTCAAACCCCCCTCCCCACATAACAATTTCCAATTGAACCCCTATGTAGGCTAAACCGCCTTTCAATTGTCCATACATCCATACACGATGGTCAGAGTTCGTCCCTAGTGGCAGTCGTAATGAATTTTCAGTTTAATCTTTTTTTATTGAAATAAACGGAGAACAAACATCAATTAAACAACTTGACAGTAACAATACAAATATGCTAGGGCGAATTTACAATAAAATATTAAATAAAGTACAGATTTCAAAGTTTTCTGTGCCTTTTGCTTTAAAGAGAATTTTATAAAATCAATATAAAGTTTCATTTGTTTTTTAAATTATATTTAGTTGGTAGGTTAGTGATTTCGAAGCACGCTTCATGAGGCTTTGAAACAGTTACGAATCATTTGTTTCGGATCATTGGTTCGGAGCATGTTTCAAACTTGCCAAAGTCACGTGATTTTAGCAAACGAGGCTTCATTACGTCATATCTGTTTCGAAATGTTTCGAAAATCCGACGATTCATCACTAGGGGGAGATGATCACAAATGACCAGTGTAGGTGAACTTGGGTCAGTTTTATTATAAAAGTTCATAAAACATGCATCCTTCTGACTAATAACACTGCCATTTTGTCTACTTTTTGTTTATAGACAGATTTAATTACAAAAATGTGCATAATTACAAGAGGAGTTCGTTTTAATGCTTTGTTTGCACATAATACACTTTTACTTATGTCTTAATTAAATTAAATAATTCATTTTTCTTAAAAACATATTTTTAGAACAATCTTGCAATTATTTTGTAAAAAATGTAAAATGTTTGGACAGATCTTGCTGCTTTCACACTATTTTGACCAGCAGGTGTCGCCAGCGTGTATGGTGTTTCGAACGCTTCGAAAAACTGAATCAATTTGCGAAGCAATTGGTTTAATTGATTCGACGCTTCGAAAAACTTCTCCAATCACTAAGTATGGTAGTCTCTTTGATTCTTCAAAACACCAAAAACACATGTCTCCAAAAAAAACCTAAATCAATATTCTTAACAGTAAAATAAATAAAAAAATTCCCAGAAGGGTTTTACAAGTGGGCAGTACCAATATAGGTGAACCACATATTTTCTAAGCTGTTAATACAAAAAGTACAATTTGTGTCTATATCGCTTCTAAGTTTCACAAGAAAATGTTTTGCTAGGTAGATCCTATTAATAAGTTAAAAAGAATGAATGAACATAAGGCAAAGATACAGTGCCGGCTCTAGATATTTGGAGGCCCTAAGCAAAATTTATGATGGAGGCCCCTTGCACCCCCCTTATTTTTAGAATCATGTGAGAAGTTGTCATAAAGTGTTTTTTTTTCTACACTGTTAGAAATAATTTAAACACTGCAGTTATCAAACATGTTTTTTTTCCTTTTTTATCAAGTTAACCAATGGATTATGTTAAATCTTAATCAGAAATTATGCAAATTATGTGTTAAACATTTTAAGACTATGGATGCAGTAATTTAATTTGTTGTTATGGATGCAGTAATTTATTTAAATACCTAATATGGGAGGGAATAAAATTCCATGTACAGTGGAAAGGAAAAAGTAACCACGCTGATTTTAAATCAAAGATGATAAAGATGATTGGACAGTAGGGTCGCATTTGGCCCATGGGCTGCCAATTATATCTTCTGTATGATAATTTTGTCCCATTTTGGACCATACCAGTTGCTATATATATATATATATATATATATATATATAGCCTAATGTATTTATAGTAAAAGGAGAAAGTTTTCTTTTATACATTTTCCATAGTTAGGCAAGAGCAACTTTCAAAATTGTTACATCTATAACATTGTTTCTTTTTCATAAATAACTAATAAAATAAATATTATTTGTTCTTTCAAAACTATCCCTCTATATGTTGGGTGTTATTTCTTCAGTTTTTTAATTTACATAAATCCTACAACGTTGTCTCATTTTGTCCTTTATTGTCACATAAATCTAAAATTGAAGACTGAATGTTATTGGTCCTGGAGTTTTTCATTAGGGTTTAGGCAACAGATGGTTCAATATAATGGTAATAAATACATTCTCTGAGCAATATGTAAAGTATATTTCACTTATATTTGAATAATAAAGATGTCTTTGTTAGTTCACATGTTAAACGACCCACAATCATCAACTCTCAAAATCAGTGCAGTACTTTTCAAAAGCTAGATGTGCGTGTTCTATGATTGGATGAAAAGTCATTGTAGACTGTGACGTCAAAGGATCGGTTGCGCGCAGAAGGCGAACTTCCGGCATAGTCCGTTGAGGAATACAGGACATAACTTCCAGGAAAATGCGTTAGACAGTTGTCATAACTGAAAGAATAAAACCAAAATACAGTACATTTCAATGTTATATGACGTTTAAATCAATGTACGATAAGGTTGTATATCCTGGGGGCTCATACGGAAGCGATCGTGTTAGCTGATCAGTCATCGATCGATAGGTATTAAGTGCGCGAGCTCGGCTAAACATGGGCACGAGATCTAGTCGTTTACAGGAGGACTCCGTATCTACATCTTTCGATAAAGATGGCATCAAGCGTGAATCCTGTCGACGGATCCGGAGCGCAAGGCCTACCAGCCTCATGGTGGAGTTTTCCGGTAGTTTCGATCATGATTCAGAGGCGAACCACAGCCGGTCAGAGGAGGGCAGCGATTCGGATACCGGACAGCAGGCGAGCGGTGATGGCAGCCCCGCCGATCGCACCGCGTCCCCGTCCCTGACTAGCCAGGCCTCGCCGACGGACGACAACGGAGCTGATGAGAAACGCGAGGACGGAAGCCCGACGGGCCCTGTGAGCGGGGAGGAAATAGGCCGTGCACCGCAGCGCACTTTCTCGGAGCGTTTGCCCGGCGCTCGTCACTCTTCCGGGAGCGGCGTCACGACGAGATCCGCACGGGTGAGAGGGAACCACGCGCGCCCGATGTCTGAGGCGTGGATCGGCCTCTACAGAGTCAACAACCGTCACGGTGGTACGCAAGAAAGCGACCGTTTCCTTTAATAAACATTGATGTTAAACGTTCAATTATGTTAATTTCCTTTTCCTGCTTTGTCATACAAGACATGCAGTGTTGATAGTGATAGTGACAACAATTAGAAAACAGTCCAGAGGTTTGACAAAGACAGCAGCACAAGCACCCCTTAGTACAGTAACCAGGGATTAGTTACCATCTGAACAACCCTATTCATTTTATAACAAATTAAACATAAAAGACTTCAAATCCAGTTCACTGGTGGTCTGAGTCTCTGTTACTGTCCTGTTCATGATATAGAAAGTCTCCATAAGTAAGGGATCCAGTAAAACAATTTCTCTTGTGATCCTGCCTAAAATCCAGGTTAAAGTCTCTCAATCTAAATATGAGATTAGGAGCATCAATGTTTGATTTCAGTCACTAATATTGTCCGAGTAAGATCATGTCAAAGATTGAAATCAAGGATATATTTGAACAGAATGTCATAATGTCAAAAGGGTCATAGTATTAATTTGTTTATCCTCCATTCCAGCTATACGTTGCCCTTTCTGCACCAAACCCTTCCCCGGGGGAAGAATCGAGGACCACCTTTTAAGCTGTCTCACCTCTCCACCTCTTCCTTATAACAGTAAGCATCCCTTTTTTATGTCATTCATTGGTGATCTCTTTCTTCTGCTAATAAGTCTAATACTGATCATCTGTTTTGCTCCATAGCGGATGTTCTTGCTAAGGACAGTGGCGAATGTACAATCTGTCTTGAAGATCTACTACAAGGAGAGACCATCGCTCGACTGGCCTGCCTGTGTGTCTATCATAAGAGGTATTTAAAAAAATTACACTAACTGCTAGGGTTGTAAAAATACATGGATATGGATCGATACATTTATAAAATTTCTAACGATATGACGCCTAGATGCCACACATAAAATATCAATATGACGTAACTATATTTTGACACTCTCCACATCCTCATTCCTTGATGTAACATCCATCTACCCGTTTCTGCCAAAGCGCACATTTTCATTTATTTCCATCTGCTAGTGTCAGCAAGTGAATGCGATGCTGCAAAAAAAAAGGTCGTCTTCTGATAAATAGACAGTAGACGAGCGTGTGTTTGGCACTGCAGGTGATATTGTCCATGCAGAACGCAGTGTCCGCTCTCTCCTAAACATGTTAATTTGTTGATATTTATTTTCATTTTTTAAGAAAAATCTCTCTACTGAACACTGCAGCACTCGTTTGACTGTTAGATCTAAAGTTGTGTGGCGGATTAAAGGCGGGGTGCACGATTTTTGAAAATGCTTTGGAAAAAGGAGTCAGGCACAGTACCAAAACACACTGGTAGCCAATCAGCAGTAAGTGGCATGTCTACAAACTGACATCGTTGCCTGGGTTGCGTATTTGTGGGGCGGGTCTATCAAAAGAAGTTGTGTTAGTTTAGGTGATTTCCAATGTCAACACTGACTTTCAGAGATCGTGCACCCCGCCTTTAAGGGGTGCTTTCCCGGACATGAATTATCTTAAACTGGGACTAGGCCTCAGTTTAATTGGGTAATATAACTAGTTTTAACAAACATGCCTTACTAAAAACTTTACAGTTTATTTTAAGATATGTTGTTTTCAGTTTGGACAGCTCTTACATTTATTTTAGTCTATGACTAGTCTAATCCCTGTCCGGGAAACTGCCCCTAAACGTTTAAGTTTAACAGCTTTATTTTTGGCACAAAATACTGAACTTTGACTGTGCCATTATAAGCTTGATATTATTTTCCCCTCATTTTTTTCCTTTATTTAAAAAAAGTGTATTTTTTGTTAGTTTGTTGTTGTAAATGTTCCAATTGGGGCAGAGATTTTTTTTTAATTTTCTATTTCATGTTATATATTTTAGTTGCATTTGTAAGTTATTAATTCTTTCCCCGCCAGCATTTTTTTTTTTTTTTTTTTGGCAGCCAGTGCCACTGCATTTTCACAAAAGTTTCATGTTTTCCAGAAAATGTTTTTCTTTAAATTCATAAATATACAATATATCAAATGAAAGAACAAGCCCTCTACTTTCAAAAGAAAAGTTTCATCCTATCTTCATTTGATCTCTCTTTATCACCTCTCAAATATGAGTAGGTTTCTTTAAAAATAGAAAATTGTAAAAACAGTAAAAAAAAAACTGAGATGATTGCATTTTTGTAAAGGTTTTTTGTTAGTGATCAGATTTAGAACGATGATCAAAACATACATGGAGTTTTAACTAAGTGAATACTGTTTTATAAGTTGGGTAAGAGCACCACCTATTGGATAATAGCGTAAATTAGGATTGCCGGGAAAACTCATCAATGGTAGTGATGAAAGAAACAAAGCTTTACAAAGCTTCGAATCAAATGAACCAATTGCTTCGCAAATTGATTCAGTTTTTCAAAGCGTTCGAAACCGCATACTAGCTGGTGACACCTGCTGGTCAAAATAGTGTAAAAGCCGCAAGATCTTTCCAAACATTTTATATTTTTTTACAAAATAATAGCAAGATTGTTCTAAAAAAAAGTTTTAAAAATTAAATTATTTAATTTAATTAAGGCATAATTAAAAGTGTATTATGTGATTTTAGTTTTATTTATGGCAAAATCATAAAAACAAACTCCCTTTTTAATTATGCACATTTTTTGTCATTAAATCTGTCTATAAACAAAAAGTAGACAAAGTTGTAGTATTATTAGTCAGAAGGATGAATGTTTTATGAACTTTTATATTAAAACTGACCCGAGTTCACCTACACTGGTCATTTGTGATCAACTCCCCCTAATGGTGAATCGTCGGATTTTCGAAACAGATATGACGTAATGAAACCACGTTTGCTAAAATCACGTGACTTTGGCCAAGCTCGGAACCAATGATTCGAAACAAAGATTCGAAAATGTTTTGAAGCCTCATGAAGCATGCTTCGAAATTGCCCATCACTAGTGGTGGCGAAAGAGTTAAAAATGTAACTGTTTGACTAGGCACATAACATAAAAAGATTAATTGCATTGAAGCAGTGTTTGATGTTTCTGCAAATATTTGCATTGCTAGAGGAGAAAAAGATATTGGATTGTATCTGAACTATCTGCTTTACACCCCTACAAACCACATGAAACCTGAGGCTTGTGTTTTGAAATAGACTGACTCTTGTGGATCGAACGCATATTGATTTTGTTTCTCTGAACAGCTGCATTGATACATGGAGCAAAGTGAAGCCGTGCTGTCCTGAACATCCTTTCGATTGATTCGTGTGTCCACGTGCAAGGACACTTCGACTCAGGTGAGCGTTTTTGGCATTCACTAAAGCGAGTAAGGTGTTTAGTTTAACATTGGCATTAATGTTTGTTTTTGTGTCGTCTGTTTAGGAGACAATACCCCCGGGCAGGAGCATATATTTTATGAAACGGAAAACAAGCATCAAAACTTGTTGCTAACTGAATAAGCCTGGTTTAAGTAATCCTGGCTTTAAGTATCTGATGTGACTTGGCTTTTTCTCTGCTCTGCAGCACCTGACTGAACAGCAGGTTCGCTCTGCTTGCCTTTTCTCTCTTAACTCTTTACCACAAAACTCAACGTGAGACTGTCAAATGACATGGATTTAAAATGTAACCGGAGAGAAAAGGTACACACGGATCGTCTCACGGACATCTTGATGGGGTTTGGGTTCCTCCCTCGATGGAGACGCCGTCATTTATGCTGGGTTCGCAGGCTTGGTGTTTGGGTTTTGCGCAGCATGCTGGGAAGACTGAGTTTACGGCTTGAATCAACTTGATGTTTGGCAGATCCTGGATGAAAAGAAATAAGTTGTACATGCGTAAATATTGCACAGGATTACATACGAGGCATGATGTTTTATATTTCGGGTGATACTAAATGATGTTTTTTGTGGGGGGGGATTATTTCCCATATTGTTGCTAATAGGAACATTTCAAAGGCAAGTAAACTTGTAAAAAACATGAAAAAATTGTTTTATCCACAAGCTTTCAGTTCCTCAAAGCTTTTATAGGCTCTTGGTCTGAATACTTCTGCTCGGTTAAAATGTACATTATTAACAAACCGGAGCAGTACATCAACCAGTCAGATTAATGGATGTATCATTGGTTGCGGTGAAATGTCTGTAGGTGCGTGCTTGTGTTCAACATAATTCGGATTTAGGGCGTAGGTTTGGCTTGGTTTTTGTGCAGGACATGAAAGCGATCTGTGAACAGTCATTCATGCATTCATTCAACATGCTTCACTGTGGATGGGATGTAGTAGACTGAAGAGATCCAGTCACACCAGGCCTTCTCTGATAATATGTTGAATGCGTGTGAATCAGGCCATCTGTGGCTCGGAGATGTGTGTCGGGTACAGTGATGCCATATGGCTCATGCCTTGCCAGAGATGGAGTTTCAGTGCAGCTGATGGGAAATGAGGACTTCTTCACCAGCACTATAGGAAGAGTACAGTGGAAAGGCAATATTTTGGACAGGTTTAAGATCCTTACACAGAAATGTTTTTACATTAAAAATATGTGTTTTGAGGTTTTTGGGGTTACTTGATTTCTGAGTGTTACGTTGATGACTCTATTGTGTCTTGTAGTGTTGAGTTGGTCTGTTACCTTTTCTTTGCCTTAGATTAATGGTTCATATTTTGAATAGTAACGTCTTGGAGGACTTCCCACTTTCTGGACGTATGAAATAAAAGGCCTTCTGGGCTTTCCCTGCCTGGCCCACTGGAGGTCCGAAAAAGTATTGTAATGGGTTTGGTTTAGAAGAGACTCTTATTTTCTATTCAAATACGTAAGATGCCGAGTGTGTGCGTGTGAGAGAGTTGATGGCAGCAATTATCATTACAGTTACATTTGTTTTGTGTTTGTGGTGCATTGTGGAGTGTATGGGAGATATTGTCAGAGTATTTTGACAATCTTTTAAGCTCTGTACGTTAGCTTTTGCCCTTTTGTTTAACTTATATGGTGCCATACCTCATTATACACATTTACTATATTATTCTGGGGCATAGCTAACTCCAAAGGTGGTGTTTTCATAAAAAAATATAAATATATATATATACAGTATAAAATCAATGGAAAGTTATGTAATTATTCAGTGCTAAGGGTTGATCCTGTGTGGTTTGACAGTTGTTGGTCAAAAGTGAATAAGGTGGAAATGTTTTAGGTCAATATGGTTTGAGGATATTCACAACCCCAGTCAGACAAT
The DNA here is from genome assembly GCA_025389145.1 of Misgurnus mizolepis. Taxonomy (NCBI): domain Eukaryota; kingdom Metazoa; phylum Chordata; class Actinopteri; order Cypriniformes; family Cobitidae; genus Misgurnus; species Misgurnus mizolepis. The sequence goes on from JAIFKI010000002.1 coordinate 55,854,715, forward strand.
CTGCCCTCATTCTGCTAAAGAACAACTGAGTATTTATTTATTAAAGTGTAAATATGTATTGCATTTCAAAATGGCTTTGTCTTTTGTTTGTCCATGATGCTGTTTCTATGCCTAAATCTTTTGTATGTCTGACAAATTGTTTTTATATGTATTTTTTACAATAAATATGCTTAAGTGTGATGGCTACCTTTCCTTCAGTTTTTTTTAAGAGTATGTACATCTTTTATCAGTATTTATTTTGTAGTTGTAGTACCCCTTGGGGATCAAACCCATGATTTTGTCACAATGCTTTAAAGGTGCCTTAAAGCCATAGATGAATAATGTGAGTTCTGTACATGGTAATGGCATATCGTAAGTCTTAAACACGATTGTTTTTTCCTTTTGTAAGCTTTGTGCATGCAAAACGCAGCTGGAAAACAGGCCAATATCAACATAACACTGACTGTGACATTAGTCGAGATGTACGCCTCAACATTAAATTAAGTACAATGTTGTTACAATGCTAAAAACAAAGTTGTGACTGTTGTTTTAGCGTTATATGCTGGTTAATGCTAAATGTTGACATTTAGGCTGAAGTTCTACTATTGACGTTACAGTTAAGTTTTGCAGATCCATACTACAAAAACACAAACTTACCACTCAGTAACATCCATTAACAATTTCTAGGGATGCACCGAAATGAAAATTCTTGGCCGAAACCGAAAATGAGGAAACCAAGGCCGAAAAACCGAAACATCGAAATAAATTATTATGCCAACTATTAGTATAAATGCATTTATGGCCATCACTGTGTACTAACTTTAGTAGGGGTGTGTGACAGATCACATTACAGTTTTTGAGGCACGGATCAGATTATTTTTCAGATCAGCAAAAAGGGGTGGGGAGAATCTAATAAAAAATAAAGAAATTACAAACATTTATAAAAAAGAACAAAGCTGCACATTAATAAGGGCTAACAGTAGCATTAGGTACAGAAATCGAATTAAATGAGTCATAACACTGTCTTTATTGTATAAATTAAATATATTTTTATAATTTTTAGAGCTATTTGTCTCTTTGTTAGACTTAAGTAGGTTAATTGAGGTTACTGTCTCTTTAAATAAGCAGAGACTGGTTTATGACTGTAATCTATACATACACTTAAGACATAAACAAATGTTTTTATTAGAAAAAGAATACTTTGGAGATCATTTTGTTTATATGTGCCCTGTCAATAACAGAAAGATTTTACGTTCGCTTGTTTGCGTCTCACTCGTGTGTGCACTATTGAGGGCACTTAAACGCGCGCGCACACAGAGAACGAAGGCGAATCCCAAACAGCGCAGCATAAAAACGTTACGTTGTTTTCATTGCTTTATTCGGCACATGTATGTTAATGGACTATACAGTATGAGACACATTTGCCAGACTCTCTCTAAAGTTTACACATCAAGAGTTCTTATCTTTGAAGGGCGTACTCACTGTGATGATCACGTCTGGACCGGATACAACCGCATGTGCCTCTGTGCGTACTTTAGCGCCTTTTTGCGGTTAAATACATCCACGCCGCATACATGTTGCTTCAGACAAGCACGTGCAGGTTGCGGTTTCTGTTTGCGTCATCACAACATTTCGGCCGTATTGTTTCGGTGATAAAAGTCTTTCGGCCAAAAGCCGAAAATGCTCTTTTGGGCCATTTTCGGCCGAAAATTTTCGGTGGCCGAATATTCGGTGCATCCCTTACAATTTCCAAACAATGGATCATTCCTCTAAATCTGTATTTTAATTTGATACAGGCTCAAACATAAGGTCTGTTTACACACACAGAGCTACTGAGCCACTCTTAGAATCAGCCAATCAGAGCAGAGCTCAACATTTTTATTCATGACCCTTTCAAATAAGGTAATAATAGACCATTTCATTCTGAGGGCAAATCCTAAGGTTGTAAATGGACATGTAATACCATTTCTGGATAATTTTTGCATTTAATAAAGCCACATACCTTCTATAGATGTCAGAACAATTATTTTAATGCATTCTTTGGCACCTTAAACCTACTGAGCTATATAAATACAACGCGTTATGTTGTGAAACAACAGTCACAAACACACTGAGCTGTAGTACATGACAGTTGCAGTGTCTTTGGTGCAAGCGCGTTTGTGTCATTTTGCAACCCTAATTTAAAATCGCGTTGTCTTTAGAAATAAATTTGTCAAGTGCAGTTTTATAAATCGTTTTTTGGTGTTTGAGACTTTTAGGGGTGGATTCCCAGGCAGGGCTTATCCTATTCCCAAATTAAAATGCATGTTTGAACTGCCCTAATTTAAAAACACTCACCGGTATTTTTTTTGTAAGGTTTGTTTGTAAAATGACTTAAATGTCTTAATATAACTAAGGACTAGTCCTGGATTAATCTAAACCCTGTCTGGAAAACAGCCCTTTAGTTTCAACCTGCAGTAATGAAAGAAGACAAAGCTTAGTGGGTTTTGCCCCAGTGTGTCAAAATCTTGTATATCCTATGTTTCAACAGCTCTTTTGTTGCACTTGTGTTGTTGAACTTGTGAAACCTCTTTTCGCCATTATGTGCCCTCATGTTGTGATTTCCTTCTGTTGAACACAAAAGGACATAAACCAAGTATGAACAAATCAAACCATTTGCAAGCAGTAGGTCTTATTGCAGATAAAATTATAGTGGGTATATTTTCATCAGGATCATTAGCTGCTTTTTTTTACCACACTCATAAATGACTATTGTTAGACCCCTGACCAGAATAATACAGAAGCTGATGGGCTCTTAGTCAATTTTCACTTTCATTTTTATATACTTTCATTATTATATAATTTCATTATTATATACTTTTAATATTATATGCTTTCATTTTTATATGCTTTCATTATTATATTACATTATTATGAAAAAAATGAAAGTGAAGTGGTTTGTAAACAATGAAATGAGAAATGTTATTGTGGGTGAACTATTCCTTCAAGTCAAGCTGTATTAGGCAGCCTTGTATTGTCATAAAAAAGTATCAGTGTTTTTATTTATTTATTTTAATGCTTTTTATTTTATTGTGACTGGTGCACTTTCTTTGCACCAATTCAAGCTAACTGGAAACGAAAGCGTGAACTTCGGTTAACTTGCAATTGTTTGCAACCACAGCTTCTTTTTTACAGATTTTCCACACCGCGGGTTTTTGTTAGTGACGTAATAACGGATGTGAAGCTTCTTCAGGCTGTGTGAAAAACACAGGTGATACTTTAAACAGCAGAAACCTCTGGGTGTTCAGACCTCAAACTAGACCAGACAGACCAGGTGAGCATTTTTATTTTATTTGTGCTCTGAATTATTCAGTTGACAATTCAGAAATGAAATGGATACTAATGAGAAACGGATTTTGCCTCAAGGAAGCTTGTTCTCATTTTAAATAATCAGTTCAACTCTGTGAAATTAAAGGGATAGTTAGTGAAGAATGAAAATTTTGTCAAAATGTATTTACCCTCAAGTTGTTGTAAACTTGCATAAGCTGAAACAAGATATTTGGAAAAAACTGATTTGGGGCATCATTGACTTCCATAGTGTTATTTTATCCTATGGCAGTCAATGGTGCCTCAGATCTGCTTGGTCACAAACATTCTTCAAAATATCTTCATTTGTATTCAGCAGAACAAAGAAATGTATACGGTTTTGTAAATAGTTTGAAACAACTTGAGGGTAAATAAATGTTGACAAATTTTTATTTCATTAAACTAGCCCTTTAAGTTAAAACATCAGCTGTCCTACAAATAAAAACTAAAGACTCTGTAGCTTAAATGTGTCTTTAATCAACCTTTGTCGTTGTTATCCTCTTAGTATTTTAAATATAATGAAATTTGATTAAATAAAAGTAAAACTGTACACTTTAGTATGGGGAACAATCTCAGTGAAACAATACAAATAAAGTTAAACCAGTAAAACGGTTGTTTTTTAGCGGTATAAAACTCTTGACACCATGCAGGTTATGGGAAATTTTTATATGTGACCCAGTACCACAAAACCAGTCATAAGGGTACATTTTTTAATTGAGATTTATACATCATCTTAACTCTGAATAAAAAAATTATAATATTTGGCCGAGATACAACTATTTGAAAATCTGGAATCGTAGGGTGCAAAAACGCAAAATATTGCCTTTAAAGTTGGCCAAATGTAGTCCTTAGCAACACATATTACTAATAATAAATGAATTTCTAATATACAGGAAGAAAATGTACAAAATATCTTCCCAAAACATGATCTTTGCTTGTTTTTTCAATCAATCAAAAATAAAAAATGAAAAGAGATCATTTTCACCCATGCTATGTATTGTTGGCTATTGCTACAAATATACCCGTGCAACTTGTGATTGATTTTGTGGTCCAGAGTCACATAAAATAACCTTCTTTTTTTGGTAAAAATAAAACAACTGTTCTGCAAAATTAGCAACTTATTTCTCAATTCTTAATAACACAGCTTATCCCAATGTACGTATGTATGTATGTAATAGCCTATAAAATGACTTCTATAAAATGAAGGGCCTAAGAGAAATATAGTTAATAAATTATTTAAATTTTTAATAAATATGTAATAAATAATTAATATAGTTAATATAGCTGTTGTATTTTAGAGTAATGCTGTTGAAAATTTTACGAGTTAACATTTGAACACATAACAGGTTGAATAAGACAGCCAGGCAACAGAATATAAAAAAGTGGAAATGCAAAAAAGAACAGACATAAAGTAAAAGAAGAAAAAACGACGAGAGAAAGAATAAAGATAAATACGAACAACTAAAGCACTGCAAACTGTTTTTTTTTTCAGTTTTATGTTCATATTACAATTAATATCATTATTATAATAAAATATTTGGGTTTCATGTTCTCGGGGGCTAAGCCCCTCCCCATCCCCTCTAAACCTAGCAATGCCCTAGTTGCGCTCCTAAAAAATAAAGGTGCCTTTCGAATGGTCCCATAAAGAACCTTTAACATCTGAAGAAACACTTTGTTTCACAAAAGGATCTTGTGGTGATAAAAAGGTTTTTCAGATTATAAAAACGTAAAAAAGAAATGGTATTTCTAAAAACGTTTGACTGAATGATTCTTTGAAACCCAAATTGTTTTCTTCTATGACATCGCTATAAAAAACCTTTCAAGCACCTTTATTTTTGAGAGAGTATATAAATGCCTGTTACATGTACAGGGGGAAGTTTTGAGGTATTTAAACATTTTTGTTTAGGGGGATTTTACAGGATTTTTAATTTGTTACAGGCTATTATAGATGAGAAAAAGTGATATTGGGGTGGTTGCCCGGACAGGGATTAGCTTTAGCCAGGATTAGGCCTTAGTTTAATTAGGAAATATTACTAAGATGAAAATATCTTAATATCAGTGCATTAATTATTTTTTACAATTGATTATAGTTTTTTAAAATTGTAGTGTGCTCTAATAACTAAAATTGAAATGTTTTTACCAAAGTTGCTTTTACATCAGTATTGCATATTGTCCTGTTCTTTTGATATCCTGACAATGACAACCAACCATGTTGTTTAGGATGACGGACACAAAGAACCCATTGGCGGGACCAATCTACCCTCCACCTCCTTACCCTACTGGCCCTGTCACGTCAGACATAGAGACCCACAATCCTGCACCAGAAAATACCCCATTGGCCGGACCAGTTTACCCCCAATCTTCATACATGCCCCCTCCGTACCCTACAGCCCCTGTCATGGGGGACAAAGAAAATCACAATGCTGCAACAGAAAATGGGCCGTTTGCCGGACCAGTCTTCCCACCTACATCATACATGCCCCCTCCGTACCCTACAGGCCCTGTCATGTATAACCAACCCGTTCCTCCACAAGGCGGCTTTATTGCACCCAACCTGCCACCAGAGGAGGCTGGCTTCAGAAAAGAAGACCCAAATGTACCTTTGGTCACAACAGGTGTTATACTTCAGCCATAAAACTGTAGCTCAAATACTTATAGGTGTGTAAAGGAAGAAAGTCACAATGACAAAGTGTTTGTTTGTTTGTTTTGCATCCTCTAAAACAGATGAATCTAATCCAAATCAAGATAATGAACTCCTAGTGTCAGAATTTGAGGATGACACTATTCGGAAAGCATTTATCAGGAAGGTGGGTAGCTTTTAGTAAATGCGTACAAGGTTTATTATAATATGCAATGGCTTTACTTATAAGGATCTTTCCTGTTTGACACATGCAGGTGTTCAGCGTGGTAACACTTCAGTTACTAGTCACCTTTACTATAGTGTGTATATTCACCTTCTCAACCACAGTCAAGGTGGCGGTTCAGGGCAGCATCTGGTTGTACCTAAGTTCATACATCATCTTTCTTGTGGTGGCCTTGTGTCTTGCCATATTCTCCACGTGTAGTCGCTCGCATCCCTGGAACCTGATGGCACTGGTGAGTTTCTGTTCTCATGTCGTCATGCTTTGCATTAGAGCATCATCAAGCTTATAAAGTCACCAGTGGTTATGATTCTCGCTTAAACATGAACATAACCTCAAAATCTTTATATCAGTGGATGGCTAACCTTCACAAAGCTGGTTCCTCTTGTTGGTTCCTCCTCGGTCTTGTTTCTATTGTTCTCATTATCCTAATTTGTGACCCTGCTTGTAAAAAAAAAATTTGCAATTTTGATGCTCCTCAACTCATCATTAGATTGAGAATTTCACAGACAGGGTCACATATAGTAAAATTACATTGATTTACCCATAGGACAAAATTTCCCACTTCCTCTGTCTGCCTTTACATTTTGTAAGGTAGTAATTTCCTTTTCATGACAGATGGGTACAGCTTGTACTTCCTCTTGACAAAGTGCAATAGCTTTCCAGGTTTATGCAAGGCAGTGGTTCTCAAACTGGGGGGTGCAAGATGGTGCCGGGGGCCCCACCCAGCTAACAGAAAAAAGTTCTAAGAACGTTCCCTGAAAGTTCCCAACGTTCCCAAAAACGTTCTGCCAACGGAAAAAGTGTCCAGTTTTCTTGACGTTCTAAGAACGTTTTTGTGTTGTTTCAACGTTAGAGGAATGTTATATTTTACCATTTTTAAACGTTATGACAATGTCATGTTTTAATGTTCACACAATGTTTAAAACAACAACTGTTTATTATATTGACTTGTTTGACTATTATGTAAATGATAGAGAAACATTGCATTTTATTATTTTATAAAACATTATTTCTAAATGTTCAGTAAATATATTGCTGTAAAAAACACAATTCACTTATTAGGTTTAGATGTTGATGTTTTGTTTAATTTTAAGTCACCATTATTGTGATTAGTGTTTGTTTTAGTTGGACTCTTGACTCTTGACTTTTTGCTTGCTAGTTTTTTCCCTGAATGTGTTAACTTTGTGTTAATACACCACATTTGTTATGAACATGTAAAGTTAACAGTGTAATACTGTGGTGGTTGGTACATAATAGTAAAGATCATCACCTAATTAATTTACTAATCAAAAGTTTATTTTCTGTCAATAATGTAAACAAGATCCAGCAGTTGCACAGCAATTTCTCATTAAGGAGTTTTAGAAACTTTGGACAAAAAATATCTGCTGTATGATTGGGACACACAAACCTCAAGAATCAGAGTATGAATCTCAACCAATGTTCCTCTAAAGTTCAGACAACACAAAAACGTTCTTAGAACGTCAAGAAAACTGGACACTTTTAACGTTGGCAGAACGTTTTTGGGAACCTTGGGAACTTTCAGGGAACGTTCTTAGAACTTTTTTCTGTTAGCTGGGCACTTGTTATAAAACACATTAATTTATCATAAATTCTGCACAATTAAACCTCAGAAAAATAAGACTAACCAACATCACTACATTGTATCATTTAATATGTTTTGTTTAATTCAAATTCTTAGTTTGAGATTGTTTTATGTCATGAATTTTCTTGGGGGGGGGGGGGGGGTGGCACAAATGAATGCATCTTACACAAAGGGGTCCGCATGCCGAAAAGTTTGAGAACTACTGATGTAAGGTATAACTGAGTCAGCCTGTAATAAACCTTGACATTGTAAAGATGTATAATGATGTAATAATATATTATTATATGATAAACCAAACACATAGATCATCATTAAAGGGACACTCCACTTTTTTTTGAAAATATGCTCATTTTCCAGCTCCCCTAGAGTTAAACATTTGATTTTTACCGTTTTGGAATCCATTCAGCCGATCTCTGGGTCTGGCGCTAGCACATTTTAGCCTAGCTTAGCATAATCCATTGAATCTGATTATACCATTAGCATCACGCTAAAAAATAACATGGCTGCAGCAGGCACAATGATATATTACACAGTGCCCGAAAATAGTCCCCTGCTATTGGAAGTTACCAAGGGAACTATTTTCAGGCGCTGCGTAATATCATTGCGGAGCTGGAAAATGAGCATATTTTCAAAAAAAGCGGAGTGTCCCTTTAAATAGTCATTCGAGTTAAAATGATTTGTGATGTCAAAAGAATCATTTTATTGTCATCTTTTTATATAAAACAAACTTTATATAAACAAACTTCATCATCTGTTTTAAATATGCTCTAGCTTATCTCATTCTTAGGGAATGCATGTACTCATGGGCCCTTTCACTGAATCGGTGCTATATGCATGTTGTAACTCGTTCATTTTTTCGTTCACTTAATCTAATAACACACATATTTTACTTTGCAACATGAGTGTTGGTCAATCTTGGATAACTAGTTTATTTTTTAACATGGTTTCTTAATGGAGTATGGAGGCATTTTGGTAACAAGACTGAAAGTAAAAGGACTGAGTTTTTAGCATATATAAGCAAATACATGAAATATAGCTGCATTGAATATGTGCTTATAGGATCAAGACATTGACCAAATTTTAGTGATTTACCAAGTTTTTCTTTTAAAATAAAACGATAATATAGAAAGGAATAACAGAATGTATTAATATATAGAATAGCAAAGAAGTATCAGGACTGAACATTAAGATTAAGACATTCACAGTCATATAGCATCAATATCATAAAATATACTGAAAAGAAAATGAGAATAGTGATTAGTTATCGGGACATAAAAAAACATTTCTGTAAATGCACCTGAATTAGCCTAAGGTTATTTTCATCCGTTGACCCTGGACAGAATGTTATAAATCACCCTGAAAGGAAATACAGTATACAAAGTTAAAGCACATATAATTAAAAGGAAATAAAAACATCACAGAGACCATAAAATATACAAACAAAATTTTATTTGAAGATCCAATATTCCTAGTTTTTCAAAGCGAGGAAAGTCTTGGGAAACAGGAATGAGTACAATCCTGGGGACATGACTAAAATGTGCATTTTATCTAAAATATTATGACTTAAAATATATATATATATATATATATATATATATATATATATATATATATATATATATATATATATAAAGCAAATATGCGATATAAAGATATTTGAATCATTTTATGCTTTATATTTAAAGGTAAAGTATTGAGATACAGAGCAAGGATGGTTGAAAATGTTTTCAGTTTTCTATGTAGTTTTAAAGTCGCTATGAAAATGTTTTGAAATATTTTTTTTACAATTGATTTATCTGTGAGCTTCATTATTTTTAAAAAAATCACGTGCCCTCGTAATCTTTAATAAAAACCGCAAATCTCCTAAAAGCAATTTCTCTTTACTTCCGGTCATATGGTATGGCAGGTGGGTGGAGTCCGGGAGCTGCGATTAGCAATTAGCAACACGACTCAACTTCAAACGATCCAATCAGATCTTGATGGACAAATTCAAATCCAGCCCTACCTTATTTCATTTCAGAAGCTGGGCTGCGTTCAACCCCGACAAAATGTCGCACAATGTTTATTGAACAGAAACAGTGATGCGTTGAACACGCTGTTGTGATGACGCAAGAGTTGCAACTACGGTAGCTGAGAACGCCATTCTTTGTGTCTTTTTAAATGTTTCCCTAGCCTGATGAAATCATTATAAATAACATTCCAACTTAAACCCATTGTGCGAGCTGTTTCTTTAGTACCGTGTGGTTTATTTACATGTTGCTGCTGATTGGACTGCAGTTCTGACACACCCACCAAACAAGAGAAAACTTATCTCAAACCCTGTTGCCCATGTCGTTCAACCCGGAAACTGTAGCAAAATGTTGCGCACCGTTTTGAACTTGAACGTGCCTGGTTTCACTCAGATATACCTCACCACAGGGAAAGAAGGCATTTGCTTTAAATGATATAGTTTTAATTTGGTGTAAGATTAACACGCAAGTCAATTTGCTAACTAATAAAATGTATTTTAAAGTTTTTGTCTTTTTAATGTCTTGGGGACAGAAATGGCACCGATTCGGTGGAATGACCTTCATACAGTTTTGCTGGGATGCATTTATGTCTGCCAAATGCAAAATATTTTGTATTGTTGTTAATGTGTATTTCAGTAATATTTTTCTTTTTTTAATTTCCATTATACGATTGCCTTTGTAAACCTGTCATGTTATATGCTCTTGTATCTGTGCAGTCAGTGGTGACCCTGAGTCTGTCTTATATGGTCGGGACTGTGGCTTCGTTTCACAACACAACATCAGTGGTCATTGCTTTAGGATCAACAGTGATCATCTCATTCACCATCATCATGTTCTCTGCCCAGGTATATTCAGTTTCATCAATGACTTGAAACAATACACAAAGAGTATGATTGACTGCAGTGGTTTTGTAAGGAATTAAAATATGAAAAAATTGAGGTTCAAGAGCTTTTTAGAGTCAAAATGAGCACTGAACCACACAGTTACTGTAAACCCAAAATATTTCATTTGTATAGCAAGTTTAATATTCTGTAGCTTTTGTTATTTTTATAACAATTGAACTTTAAAAACTCTAAAGGATCAATTATTAAATAACTTCTGAGACCTCTGAGTTCATTTGTTTTTCATCCATTAATTCCAGCTGTTTGTTTTCTGCTTTCAGACTCGTCTGGACTTCACCGTGTGTAATGGCATTCTGCTCATACTCGCTGTGGACTTACTCATGTTTGGATTCTTCAGCATCTTCTTTTACTCCAGGGTTTTGCAAATTCTCTATGGGTGTCTGGGAGCTCTTCTGTACGCAATGGTAAGAATAACAACTTTCATAATAATAACTTTTATGCTGCTACCTTTCTGTATTCAGAACCACAACTGTACTAATTGGCAATATTATTATTTTATTTTTATGGACCTTTATGTCTTGTTTTATTTTGTATTGTATTGTTGTTGCACTATTTTTTTACATTGTTTGCTTCATCCGTGTCTGGTATGAACGCACCATTAGGCGGTGACATGTTTGTCCTGTGGCAGCTACCGTAGCTTCTCTATGGGTTTTGAAACGGAGGGGTGAGCTGAGCCGTCGGTCTCCCAATACACTAGATGCCGCTAAAAATCACAGTGGACACAGTGGACCTTTAACGACAATCCCCAAAAGTTTTGATAATGTGCATGTGTATACAAAACGTTGTCAAACAACTGTGATATTACCCAGTGCCCAAAAATAGTCCCCTGCTATTGAAAGTAACTAAGATGACTATTTTCGGCTGCTGCGTAATATCATTGCGCCTCCTGCAGCCATCAGCAAAGTCCTTGATTATTACGCCAGAATGAAAGTATAGTTCCTAGCCACATCTGCCTAGAAAATCACAACTTTTAATTTACTGTCGGTCTTAGTACACGATGTAACTACATAAGAGTCAAGTTTTAAATTGGAAAAATATCTAAACTCTTTGGTTATTTTTTAGCGCGATGCTAATGGTCTAATCTGATTCAATGGATTATGCTAAGCTATGCTAAAAGTGCTAGCACCAGACCCGGAGCTGAAAGTATTCCAAAACTGTAAAAATCAAATGTGTAACTCTAGGGAAGCTGGAAAATTCGCATATTTTCAAAAAAAGTGGAGTGTCTCTTTAAAATTTTATGTAGCATGGATTTTAGATATGGACAGTATTTGTTTCTCATCGTCTTGTTTGTATCTCTGTTATAGTTCTTGGCTGTGGACTGTCAGCTGGTGATGGGCAGGCAAAAATACAATCTGAGCCCTGAAGAGTACGTCTTCGCTGCTTTAGTTATCTATCTGGATATCATCATGATTTTCCTCTACATACTTATGATTCTTGGCGGGGGCTCAAAGAACTAAACTTGTATACAGGTCCATGTACAGTACATATACATGCGCAGATATATTTGGCACATCAGCATTTACACACTACGGAGCCCTTCTCATGACATGGTAAAACTTTTTTTTTAAATCGTGGCCACGAATTAGCAATTCGTTACCACGAATTAGTAAATCGTGCGCACGTTTTAGTAATTCGTTCCCTCATTTAAGCTAAATCGTGCGCACGATTTAGTAATTTGTTCCCTCGTTTAAGCTAAATCGTGTGCACGTTTTAGTAATTTGTTCCCTCGATTAGGTTAAATCGTGCCCACATTTTATTAACTCGTTCCCTCGATTAAGTTAAATCGTGCCCACGTTTTATGAATAAGTGCCCTGAATTTCATTTAAACCATCGGAATAGTGACGCTTATCGCAGCTCAATGCATTAATACATTGCTATTAAGTATAAAATTTAGGGGTGACCCCGAATAGTCGAAGATTTGATGCATCGATAGGAGAAGCCTGATTCGACTACCAATCTCACAGTCCAATCGTCGCAGATGTGTTATGAAATGAGGATCATTCAATTTTAGCCGTATATGGGTTCACACATTATCTGATTTCACATATAACAGCTTTCTCACAATATATTAATATACAGCATATTATTATAATGCTGCAAATAATATGTGAAGTAACAGCTTTCAATAAATATTTTTAAAATGCGTTAATAAATCCAACATCCCCTGTGACCGGGCTACACGGAGGTTTCTTAGTTAATAAAACATTGCCTCTTTGTTTCTACATTTAAAAGACAAAGCTGGCAATTATATTATGGCTATAGATTTCTATTCTTTCAATAATTTATTTTATTTTATTTATAAATCACTCTGGGTTATCTGATTTGATTTAACTATTTGGCTTGTGTTTTGTTTCTGTGCACTTGAGGCATTTTGAATATTTGTTCTGCACCTTGTTACTTCTGATGACCTTATTTTATTTAAAAAATGTATCTATTATAAAACGTAAATTCTGATCTAATTTAAGTCTGTAAATTTTGGATAGCTTTTCGTTGTATCAATGTTGCGATACTGCGTGGTGGCCATGCTTGCGCATGTAATTTAGCCGAACAGGCTAGGTGCTCTGCCTCTCATATTTAGGAGTTCATCAAACTAAACATTAAAAAACGGATGTTTTTCGACGGGTATAAGTTTTTAAAATGTATTTATCATACATTTTGGTTATCTTGTCAAAAGTTAAACTACAAAACAGGTAAGCCGTTATTTAAAATTTCGGTGATGAAACGGAAACTATCTGCACCGAACCTATTTCTGCCTGACTTTTCTTGTGATTTAATATTATGGTTGGTGTTCACTTTTAAATGATAGCAAAGAGATTCCTGAAATAAATAATATCATCAGGTCTTTCTGTATCTAAAGTGAATACAGAGAGGATCAAAGTCAGAGCAAGCAAACAGGTATTTCTGTGCTAAATAATAACGCATAGTGTCTATAAAATCATTAATTTCAGTGTTTTTCATGTTATAAATTAACGTTTAATGAATTGTAAATAAAGATTAGTTTTTATCATTTACAGTCACAATCACAAATTATTTGTCATTTCTCATTTGTCGGGTTTTTTTTTTTGGTCATGACTGCTTTGACGCGCTATATCTCCAAATTAAATAAAAACACTGAATTAGCCGAGGTTTCCAAGGCAGAATCACCTTTGTTATTTTTTTAGGTTTAGTTATCAAAATGTATTTTTGTGTGATGTTCTGTAGATCTTGGCTTTAAAATGTTATGAGGAGTAATTAAACAAATGTTGCCTTATATATTTTACCTTAAAAAAAATAAATATATAAATGCATCGTCAGTTTTGTCTTCGTTCATCACTTGAAAGACAGTTTTGGTCACTTTAACAGAAAGTTGTTTATGTGTGCTGCTTGTGAACGAAAATAAAAGTTAACAATTTGTACCTGGTCTGGCCCCCTCCCAACCCATGCAGACAAACATAGATATGATTCGACTATCGGTCGACTATGGAAAGATTCGACAATTCTGATTCAAATACGTAAATCCTTAGTCGAGGACACCCCTAAAAGATGCACACATTATTCATGAACACGTTCATCTCTGGCCTGGCTCTGTTATGTAATAGCTGATTGACAGGTGCGCAACTCCGTCTTTCGAACAGGTATAATTTTGTATAGTTACTCATTTAGGAAAATTATCCATGATTTAATGATTTTATTATTATTATGAAAATGTTTTTTTTTTTTGCAGATTGATTACGATTTGTATACCCTAGTTCAAATACAAGACCTTTTTTTTTTTTACCACGGAGGGCCGGTGGTATACGGAATTTCCCGATAGATTTTTTGGTCCCACTCCGCCCCTGACTGTATTAATGCGTTAGGCGTCACATTAATGTCCCTACTTTTTAATGGCCTACTGTGCACAAATTAATAAAACCGTATAAGACCCAAGGTGTATGAATTTGATCCTTACATAGCACTGTATCATGAGCCAGTTAATGTCCCAACATGTTTTTTAATTCTGTGCAGGAATAAATAAAACGAACTATGTGACTTATTAATAAAGTGATTTTGCATTAAGCGTCATGTTAATGTCGGTTGTGTTAAGTTTTTTTTAATTCTGCACAGGAATTAATAAGAAGTTTGGCTCATTAATAAGGTATATAGATCAATCTTGATCTTTACATACTGTATTTATGCGTTAAGCGTCATGTTAATGCCCCGATGGTTTATTTTTTATTATTCCGAGCAGGAATGAATAAAACGGTTTAAGACCCAAGATGTATGAATTTGATTCTTATATAGCACTGTATCGATGCGTTAGCTCACGTTATGTCCCAATATTTTTTATGAAATTCTGGGAAGGGGTTAATAAAACTGTATATATACACGAGCCTAAGGTGTATGAATTTTATTAGGGGTGTCCTCGACTAAGGATTTACGTATTTGAATCAGAATTGTCGAATCTTTCCATAGTCGACCGATAGTCGAATCATATCTATGTTTGTCTGCATGGGTTGGGAGGGGGCCAGACCAGGTACAAATTGTTAACTTTTATTTTCTTTCACAAGCAGCACACATAAACAACTTTCTGTTAAAGTGACCAAAACTGTCTTTCAAGTGATGAACGAAGACAAAACTGACGATGCATTTATATATTTATTTTTTTTAAGGTAAAATATATAAGGCAACATTTGTTTATTTATTCCTCATAACATTTTAAAGCCAAGATCTACAGAACATCACACAAAAATACATTTTGATAACTAAACCTAAAAAAATAACAAAGGTGATTCTGCCTTGGAAACCTCGGCTAATTCAGTGTTTTTATTTAATTTGGAGATATAGCGCGTCAAAGCAGTCATGACCAAAAAAAAAAACCCGACAAATGAGAAATGACAAATAATTTGTGATTGTGACTGTAAATGATAAAAACTAATCTTTATTTACAATTCATTAAACGTTAATTTATAACATGAAAAACACTGAAATTAATGATTTTATAGACACTATGCGTTATTATTTAGCACAGAAATACCTGTTTGCTTGCTCTGACTTTGATCCTCTCTGTATTCACTTTAGATACAGAAAGACCTGATGATATTATTTATTTCAGGAATCTCTTTGCTATCATTTAAAAGTGAACACCAACCATAATATTAAATCACAAGAAAAGTCAGGCAGAAATAGGTTCGGTGCAGATAGTTTCCGTTTCATCACCGAAATTTTAAATAACGGCTTACCTGTTTTGTAGTTTAACTTTTGACAAGATAACCAAAATGTATGATAAATACATTTTAAAAACTTATACCCGTCGAAAAACATCCGTTTTTTAATGTTTAGTTTGATGAACTCCTAAATATGAGAGGCAGAGCACCTAGCCTGTTCGGCTAAATTACATGCGCAAGCATGGCCACCACGCAGTATCGCAACATTGATACAACGAAAAGCTATCCAAAATTTACAGACTTAAATTAGATCAGAATTTACGTTTTATAATAGATACATTTTTTAAATAAAATAAGGTCATCAGAAGTAACAAGGTGCAGAACAAATATTCAAAATGCCTCAAGTGCACAGAAACAAAACACAAGCCAAATAGTTAAATCAAATCAGATAACCCAGAGTGATTTATAAATAAAATAAAATAAATTATTGAAAGAATAGAAATCTATAGCCATAATATAATTGCCAGCTTTGTCTTTTAAATGTAGAAACAAAGAGGCAATGTTTTATTAACTAAGAAACCTCCGTGTAGCCCAGTCACAGGGGATGTTGGATTTATTAACGCATTTTAAAAATATTTATTGAAAGCTGTTACTTCACATATTATTTGCAGCATTATAATAATATGCTGTATATTAATATATTGTGAGAAAGCTGTTATATGTAAAATCAGATAATGTGTGAACCCATATACGGCTAAAATTGAATGATCCTCATTTCATAACACATCTGCGACGATTGGACTGTGAGATTGGTAGTCGAATCAGGCTTCTCATATCGATGCATCGAATCTTCGACTATTCGGGGTCACCCCTAGCATCTTTGAATAACTTTAAATATAATTTTTGTCATATAAAGTTTTGATAGATTTTTCTTTATTAGTACTGTTATTATACAGTTTTTTCCACTGTTATTGTTCATTTACCTCAGAGTTTATTTCAGTTATTTTGCTGTTTTTCCGGTAATAATAATACAATTTACATGCCAATCCTGCTTCCTTGTCTTTTTATTAATTTCATTATGCTGTTATTTGAAGTTATGTGGATATTTATTGCCATATAAGACGTTCATTGCCGTTATATACTCTCGACTAATATTTAAATCATATGCGGAATAATGTGTGCATCTTTGAATAACTGTAATAATACAGTTCCTTTGAAAATAATTTTTGTCAAAGTTTTGAGAAATAATAATGTTGTGAGGATATTGCCATATTGCAGTTGAATACTCTCGTTTATAATATGAAAATCACTTAGTAGAAAATATATAATGTGATACTGCAAAGTTACCCTTCTTATTTGTATTTATTATATAGCCATATGGAGACAAACCTTTGCAAATGTGCTGATTTGATCCATTCATGTACTGACCACCAAGCTAGAGATTTTAAACATCCTTAATCCACACTTTCTATCAAATAGTCTATCTGCTTGATGGATCAATCCGACCGCATATGTACTGCAATAAACAAGCATTCATCGGCGCGGCTTTTCATCAAGGCTATGCCATTTGGGGAGGAGCCGTTCAATGATCCCCATATATTTTTAAAAATCCCTATGGTTGGACCTGCCGAACAGGTTGAGCACTTTTATGTTAAGCAAAGAGGCTGCACAGTTTGACCAGCGATGCTAATGCATGCTATTGCATTAAATACAGTAAAAGATTAAAATCACTATTAATAAGTCATATACATATTCTGTTTTATGTATTCCTGCCCATATATTGTCCCAACATATTGGGACATTACCGTGACGCAGTAATTAATTAAACTAAATAATTCAGGGGCTTAAATATCACTAAAATAAAATAACTTAATAAAATCTCTTTATGTCACTTGGGTGATTTTTTAGTTGGACAAACCAAAATATATGACAAAATTAATTACTGCGTCACGTTAATGTCCCAATATGTTTTTTAATTCTGTGCAGGAATATGTGACTTATTAATAAAGTGATTTTGATCTTAAAAGCATTGTATTTAATGCATTAGCATGCATTAAGCGTCATGTTAATGTCCTAAAGGTTGTGTTAAGGTTTTTTTTTATTCTGCACAGGAATTAATAAAACTGTATATGAAGTATGGCTCATTAATAAGGTATATAGATTAATCTTGATCTTTAAATAGCACTGTATTTATGCGTTAAGGGTCATGTTAATTTCCCGATTATTGTTTTTTTATTATTCCGGGCAGAAATGAATAAAACGGTTTAAGACCCAAGATGTATGAATTTGATCCTTATATAGCACTGTATCAATGCGTTAGCTCAGGTTATGTCCCAATATATTTTATGAAATTCTGTGAAGGAGTTAATAAACTGTATATATACAGGAGCCATAAGGTGTATGAATTTGATACTTAATAGCAATGTATTAATGCATTGAGCTGCAATAAGCGTCACTATTCCGATGATTTTAATGAAATTCTTGGCAGGAATTTATAAAACTGCATTAAGTATGCGTCATTTATAATGGCTAGAGTGAATTTGATCTTGTTAGCGTTGTGTTAATGTCCAGATGGTTTAAATTAAATTCTTGGCACTAATTCATAAAACGTGGCCACGATTTAACTTAATCGAGGGAACTAGTTAATAAAACGTGGGCACAATTTAGCTTAAACGAGGGAATGAATTACTAAAACGTGCGCACGATTTAGCTTAAACGAGGGAACGAATTACTAAATCGTGCGCACGATTTAGCTTAAACAAGGGAACGAATTACTAAAACGTGCGCACGATTTAATAATTCGTGGTAACGAATTGCTAATTCGTGGCCACGATTTAAAAAAAAAGTTCTACCATGTCATCAGAAGGGCTCGGTAACACACACATAAACACACAGCAGCAGCACTCCTAATTCTGCACATGCATACAATATTCATCTCATTTATAAAATACATGAAACCTTTGAAGATCATTCAAAATGCTGAGGCTGGACTGGTGTAGATTCATCTCAAGTACTTTCACGTCACACCTTTCACGCTTAAAACACTTGTGATGGCATACAAACAAGACAGCCGGATGGACAAGTAGAGACTCAACCACTTCTACTGACCACCAGGTCAAAGCTTCACACAGCCTCATATCAAAGTCCGTCTCCTCATCCCTTGAATGGGAGAACAGCAGAATACAAATTGAAGACTCATCCTATTTAACAATTTTATTTTGTTGTTTGTTTTCTATTAGCTGTATTTGTATTAGTTATTATTATTAAACATTTCTCTGTATATGTGAAGCAGAAGCATTTGTTTTCCTAATAGATAATAATGATGCTATGTACTAAATTTTTTCTCTTTTTTTTCTCAGTATTAACAATATGTTTTGTATACTAAATGCCTAAAATGTGAATTTTTTGATTGTGAAATCCTCCAAATCTTGTACTATACTCTGTGATAACATGACTGCTCTTTATTTATGCTTGAATTCAATCCATAAATCCTGTTTGTACTTGACATCAGCATTATATTAGTTGGAGATGTGTAACCTAAAAATGAGATTAATAATGTTCATGCTCTGTAACTCTTTGTTTTGTTTTTAACCAGTAATGAATCGCAGCTTTAATAAAATGCATTTCTCATAACCTGCATGTAGGTTGCAAACATTTGAATTTGTTTTATATAAGAAATATTTCATGTATTATCAGTATGCTAAAGTAAATAGGTAAAGGCAGGGAGCTCGAATCGATATGTCATGTGTACCGGTAGGGCAAAAATATAGACCCTTTTACAGCTCACGTGATCAAATAGCCTGCGCGCGCATTTGGGCAACAGAAGTGGTGTTATTCCCCATTGGTTCTAACGTGGTAGCAACTCAGAAAGTTTATTAAAACGGTTTCTCAACATCAAAATGTCCCGTTGTTGCGTTTGGTTGCACTAATATAATATACTAATATACGTATATATGTATCTGGCAACTCTATTTTTGGCCATCTGCTAACGTCTTTTATCCACTCCACTATAGTACACGGATCTGGTAGCTGTATTGAAAATGCTGATAAAGTCAATTTTTTTTAAATAACTTACTGTTTGTGTTGCTTCACTGTTGATTCTTTGCGATACTTCCGTTGCCTAAATGCGCGCGCATACGCTGCCACGTCATCATTGTGTACAAACAGTAAAAGGGTCTATTCTCCACAGAGGAGGGTGCGGCCACCCATCTGCCCCACCCTGTGGCCGGTTGCATAAACATAGCTGTGACGTTAAGACTGCGTCTTAAGAATGATTCTGACTAACTAGCAATTACTTAGGGCTAATCAGTCTTATTATTTGGATTTAAATTAGACCAATCAACCTTTCAATGTAACATACTTATGATCAGTCTTGAAAAAAAATGACTAACTTTTGACTTGTCTTAGAGGTTTATACAACTGGCCACAGGTCTTTATGTAGGGCTTCTGGGTACAGAGAAATTAGATTGGCCCTAAATGTGGGGACACATTTCAAGTGAGAGCAAAGTTACATCGTGTTACCTTTAAAGATAGATTGTTACAGTTCCCTTTTGAGGGAACTCTCGCTGCGTCACTGCCGTGATACTTTGGGGACGCCTCCATGGTTAAGTGCATCTGAATGTGTATATCAAATTTAACCAATGGTGAGGCTTAACGACAAAGACAGGGTGACGCAGAAAGTATATTGCTATCTGAAATATTGCCAAAGACGGCGTTACAGGGACACATGAAGTATGGCAAGGGAGACGCAGCACCTCGTTTCCTTCTCAGGGAACAATAGTTATACATACATAATTCGAGACGTTTTCATGTGTCAAACACAACTATGCAAAAAAGCATTTTGGTATGAATCAACATTCGCATACAGAAGATATAAGCATTTAAAGCGAACAGTTTAGCACGTGTGCTTAAAAAGTCTAGAATTATTATGATAATTCTGATAATTCTGGCAGACTAAATATTTTCAAAAACTTCCCAGGGCCTTGAATTTTTTCCCCCAGATATACAAACATTCAAGGATTTCAAGGACCCGTGGGAACCCTGTAAAAGGTACATGTGTACCAAAAGGGTACATATTAGGACCTTTTAAAAGGTACTGTCCCAGTGACAACTTTTGTACTTTTTTCTGAGTGTAAAGGCTACTAATTAAAAGTATGGATGTACTTCAGTAGTACTTTAGTGCACTTGAAAAAAGTATACTAAATACCAGTAATACTTTAGTGTATTACAATAAACTGTGACTCCAGTTGAGCACACTTAGATGTTCTTAAACTAATTTTTTTATATCGGGTACAACATTTGTGCATTTAAATAGCACATTTACTCAGCATAAAGTGTATATTAGTGCACTTTTTCATCTGGGTATATGGATGAATTAACTATTATATTCCAACTTGTTGTTACTTGAATATAAAAATTGGTGTGATCGCCTTCCCAAGCACATTTAAAAGTTTAAAGTTACAAATTAAGATTCTACTAAATGCAAATACTGAGAGCTCTTCTACAAAACCAAGAACTATTTAGCAATTTAATAATGATTATCAATTATACAATGTTACTGTATAGGAGGACACAATGCACACTCTAAAAAAACAAACGGTGCTATATAGCACCAAAACAATTGCTTTGGATCGTAACGATAGAAGAACCATTTTAGTGCCATATAGCACCGGTGAAGAACCAGTGAAGCACCAGTGAAGCACCAGTGAAGCACCAGTGTAGAACCATATAGGGGCCATATAGCACCACATATGGTTCTACATAGCACTATATGGTTCTACACAGGTGCTTCACTGGTGCTTCACTGGTGCTTCACTGGTTCTTCACCGGTGCTATATGGCACTAAAAATGGTTCTTCTATCGTTACGATCCAAAGCAACTGTTTTGGTGCTATATAGCACCGTTTGTTTTTTAGAGTGGGTAGAATTGTCTTGCTTTTTCTAGTTTAATTATCTGGATGGTGGGTTATGTTTGTCATGATATTCCTCGGCATACTTATGATTTACTAAACCCATACACTAAAAACATATTGTATACCTACATTCACATAAATGAGTCTCCAAAAAAAAAAACAATTTAAACCTGTAAAATCACTCCTATGTAAATTAAATGTGAAAGGTTTTGCAAGATTGACACAATTTTTTTTTTACTTATTCTGGTTTTGTTTCAAAACCAAGGCCCATTAACATGCATAAAGGCTTATGTCTGCAAAGATCAAACAAACCAGTATGGATAATAAATTTAAACAATTAAGTTATTTTCCCCTTTAATAGTCTTCAGCAAAATGTTTTCCCTTCAAACTTCCACAAAAGCACATAAAATGTATACAACATATTACATTTTATTTTCTAATAAAAATGCGAACACACTTCATTTTGTTAACAAAAACAACATTTTGCTTACATTAGTAGAACATAGGTAAAATATGCAATTCTTCAAGATTTTCAGACTCTATTAACCTTCATGAATATATGAGCTGCACCACATACTACATGTCACGTCCTTCACCTCAGATTGCATTAGTTATAGATGTAGACATTAATAAATATATATATAAATTCAAAAGTTAGTGTGCTAAATATCAAGAATCCCCTTTTGCTTCACCACAGCGAGGAGAAATTAAACTTCACATGAAGAAGGTATTTCATGCGTGTCTGGGCAGGGTTATAAACAATGTATTCGTTATACAGAAGCGAGTAGCCGCCTCTCTGCCCCACCCCGGTCTTTACACATGGCCCCATGGGTACAGTCGCACCATCCCTAAAAGACAAAAGTGAACATTTATATAAAAGATTTATAGCACTTGACTATTATCATTTCATTCTTATAATGGACTCACAATACAACATGGTTGTTTGGGTCGGGCGCAGTCTGTCCCATGCCTTTTGTACTATGTTTCCCAAAGGGCAGCTTGTCAGCTTCGTAATTGGAATCCAAAAGTTCGTTGACACCCCCAAGGGCAACCTGTAGAGAAATAAGTCAGCCAAAGATGATCTTTTTGACATTTAGAAAACTGTGGAAAATCTGGTTGCACAAGGGAAACCAACCTCACTCAGCAACAAAATTCCTTGGTTGTTCTTCTGGCTGGCAAAGCAGTAATTGGCACTTTTTGATGACATGTCTGCAAAGTAAATCCCTTTACCGAACTACAAGGACAAAGAGGTTTAAAGATTTAGTGACTGAGTTGTTACACTGCTCATGTCAGTTATCACTGTTTTGTACTAAACACCCTGTCTACACCAAAAACAACAATGCATCAGTTTGAGCTCGTCTACATGGAACTTTAAAAATGGGGCACTATTCAATGCCATAATAAAGCTGAATGAGCCAGGATATTCTTTAATATAACCCCCCACCGTGTTCGCCTGAAGGAAGAATGTCATATACGCCTAGGATGGTTTGAGGGCAAGTAAAATATGGGTTAATATTCAATTTATGGTGAACGATCCATTGAAGGCATCGCCCAAGATTTTTACGCCCAAGATCCCCAACCTCTGCCTTGATGAAAGGCAAGATCTACCTATCAAAAGGGCCCAAACTGAACCTCCAACTTGAGGTGTTTTATTTAGGATAATTCTATTTTAATTACATAAAATGCATGGATCCAATTTTCATGCCAAGAAAACTCATAATTTTTAAAGTTGCCACTTTCAATGTTGTAAAATCAGGGGAAACGTGCACCATAGACACAGTTCTTAAAATAACATAATAAATAAAGTCAGTATGTCATAACACTCAAAATATCTCATTATAATGAGAAACATTCTCAAAATTAAACCTTAACACGCGCAATTTGCCAGGAAAACTGCACGCTGGCGACATCCACTGGTAAAAGCGGTGTAGTTAATGCAATGAGAATGAAAACTGTTTTTACAAATTAATTGTTTGTATTAAATATAATATTATAACAATTTACAATTAATTTATGTATAATTGGTAGGTTTTAGTCTTCTTTTAGAGACTTCTTAAATCATTTACATTAGATCAAATGTTTTTAATTGTTTTATCAGAATTGGTCCATAGGATGTTGGTAATATCATGTTGTAATGTTTTTAATTATCATTATAGTCGCATCTTCTTTTAGTAAGATAAGGCATTATTATAAGGAACTTTCTTTAAATATATGGTTCATAATTATCTGGTTCACCAAATAAGATCTGACAAACATATGAAATTTTATATAATAATTGACCAATAAGCTGTGCCAGGAATTATCCTGGTGATCCAGATAGTCTGACCTACATTTTTTCTCTTACTTGCGAGATCTACAGGAGACGTGTTGGCGACCACTGGTGAAGACACTTTCATTGACTATACCTGGAATATGTCCTGCTCATGCCCGGTGTAGACAGAGCACTAGAAGTAAGAGTTCTTACCATGTATCCCGTTACAGGAGCTTCTGGTGGAGCAACTCGCAGCCCCTGACTCAAGATCCCCACCCAGTTAGACAGACGAGAGCCATGCCACAGAAGCATCCTAATATTCACACATAAAATAATTAACTACTATCTAAAATACACATACAAAGCATAATTCTGAGAAGACCCACTCAATAAACCCAAGAGGTCACCAAGTAAATAACTCTCATAATTGGCATGTGAACCCTGGTTTAGTACCTGTTGTCCATCTGAGAGAGGAAGCTGTCTTTCTCGCCCTCTCGCTCCACAGCAAAAATGTCCAGGACGGTCATTGTGTAGTCAGTGTGTGTTGGTGCATGAGTGGAGTGCAGATACTTCTCTATGACCTACACACAAACAGAAAGTGAGCTCATGACAAACAAAAAAACATACCCACACACACAAAGAGCGTGCGATTCACATCCAAGATTTTTTCAAGAATGTTTGAAACAGATCAGATCAGGGGCACCATTCACTTCCATAGATTTTTTCCCTACTATGGAAGTCAATGGTGCCCCAGTTTTGTCTTCAAATATCTTCCTTTGCAGAATAAAGTAATTCTTACAGGTGTGAAACAACTTGTGTGCATGTAAATGATGACAGAATTTTCATTTTTGTGGGTTTCATGTTTCTGTGACCTATCCAATGAAGGTTATAAAAATATGCACCTTAAATTCATTGCTGTCAGAATCCAGTGGCTGCAGTTGACACTTCAGAGAGTGATACTGTCTGTCCAGAGGATGCTCGTCGTTCTGAATGCTGGACTGAACCATTTTCACAGCTATCTGAATGTCACTAAGAGCCTCTAGCAAAGCAATCTTTTCCTTCAGCTCGTCCTCTGTGCGAATGACGGGTGGTGTCCGCAGCCTAAAATCAACATCAACTCTTTAGAACATTTAATAACTTAAAACAAAAATAAATAGGCATGTGACACTATAGCTTATGTTTCTATAAAAAACACAATACTGGGTTAACAATACAATACAGTAGCATCACAATATTTGCAAAATTGAAATTGATTTCAAATAACAGATTTCAAATTTTTAGTAACATTTTTGTTGTACATATACTTGGTACAGAATGATCAATTTATTAAAGGTTTAACATTTAAAAATGTATAGATATGTTACTGATCTGGTCATCAACCAATAGGATAACATAATCATCATACTGTAAAAAATGTATTACCCTACAATATTCAGGGTTCCCACACCTTAGTTAACTTCAAATAGGCTTTATGCCCAGCTGCACTACTTCCTGAACTTCAGCCAGCTCCTTGTTTCCTGTCTTCCATTATTGGACAAACTGATTAATCCAGGTGTGTCTGATTATTGTTGTTGTGACTACTGAGGTCAGGCACACCTGGATTAATCAGTTTGTCCAATAATGGCAGACAGGAAACAAGGAGCTGGCTGAAGTTCAGGAAGTAGTGCAGCTGGACATAAAGCCTATTCAAGGGCCTTTCAAGGACTTTCCAGATCCAATACCCTCAAATTCAAGGACTAAATGTGGGGACACATTTCAAGTGAGAGCAAGGTTACATCGTGTTACCTTTTAAGATACATTGTTACAGGAGTGACACTTTGGGAACGCCTCCAGGGGTAAGTGCGTCTGAATGTGTATATCAAATTCAACCAATAGTGAGGCTTAACGACAAAGACAGGGTGACGCGGGAGCCAGGAAGTATATCACTATCTGAAATATTGCCAAAGACGCCGTTACAGGGACGAAGGAAGTATGGCAAGGGAGACGCAGCATCTCGTTCCTTCTCAGGGAACAACAGTTACATACGTAACCAGAGACGTTTTTATGTGTCAAACACAATTATGCAAAAAAGCATTTTGGTATGAATCAACATTCGCATACAGAAGATATAAGCATTTAAAGCGAACAGTTTAGCATGTGTGCTTAAAAGGTCTAGAATTTTTATGATATTATACTACACAACACAGGGAATTGCTTCCTGCATAAAATAGATTCAAGCACTTTCAATGACCTGTATCTATGTATTTATATTTTCCAAAACTTTCCAGCCCTTAAAGCAACACCAAAGAGTTTTTTTATACCTCAAAATAACATTTCCAAAAAAGTTTCAGTCGTTCATCCACTCGAATCAGGGTGAACGGCACTTTCACATTCGCTTTGCAGCCCTCTATCGGCCAAAACCGCACTAAAGAAGTTTCCAATCGTCGGTAGCGGTCCTGTAGTTCGAGTGAAACCTACAAAAACTTGCTTTACGGCAGACCTACAATCCAATCAGAGCCAGCTATGCTGCAATATTTACGATAATGTTAATGGACAATTACGCTTCTAACCTGTAGGGGGAGCAAAGAACAAAAACTCTTTGGTGTTGCTTTAAATATTTTTTCCCAAGATTCACAAACTTTCAACGACCTGTGGGAGCCCTGAATATATACAAAATATCATCATACTACATATCACTACACCCATACAAATACCTATATATACATCATCGAATAATAGACATTTTTACCCAAAATCATGTGGGATACGAGTGTAAAACTGGTTGCATGCTTCCAGTAGTTGTTTATTATTGCCTTTCTTCTTTAAGCAATCCTCAATCTTCTTCAGAGACGCATAACCGGCTCGGATTTGCTCTGCTGTTAGTTTCCCTTGAGGATAAATAAATACCGTCAATATTAATTTCTCTGCTATTTCATTTTCAATGTTTGTTTGAACACATTAATCATCGCTAATAATATTATTTCCCACACTTACCGAGAGGAGCTTTTTTGATATCAAACTTCATCTCCAGCACGCACTCTTCCATGGCTTTCAGATCACATATGAGCTCTAGGAGAGACTTAACCTTGATGTTTAACTGGCAGGGTTTTTGTTCGAGAGGAGGGGATATCTTGTCCTCCTGCTGTGAAGAAAAAAATAAGAATGAAGGAAACAATTGCTCGTGTGGTACTTGTAGCTAAAAAGAAAGCATCTCCTTACTTTGTCCTCAATGCTGTAGTCTACAAACACCATATCGTATTTTCCTGCAACTTTCTCAAAACTTGCACGATGTTCCCATTCGTTCTTGGTCTTGTCTAAGAACCTGCAATTAAGTAGCATGTGTCATTTTAGTAAAAGTTTATTTACATTTGTAGACATCTGTGAATAATACAACATAATAAACACTGCCAGTTTACAGTCACTTAATCATGATGCTTTATTTGTTGAATAAAGTTTCGAAAAAATGTATACTTAAATTTTATCAAAATTATGGAATAACAATGATTGCAACTATATAAAATAAATATCATGGAAGTATTGTGATAAATGAGGAAGAAGATATTTTGATAAATGATGGTAAGCACACAGTTGACAGTACACATAGAATTCCATTGCATTTGTTTTTTACCTACTATGGAACTCAATGGTTACAATCAGCTGTGTGCTTACCATCATTTATTAAAATATCTTCTTTTGTATTCACCAGAAAATAAGACATTCATACAGATTAAGAACGACATGAGGATGCAAAACTGATGACAGATTTTTCAGTTTTGGGTGAATTATCCCTTTAAGTGTTTTTTTTATGTTAGCGTGACCTTTTAAAACCACAGACTGAACAAAATTAAGCATTGCTTGGAAATTGGTTGACCTAAATTGGTATATACCAAATAGTTTTAACTCTAAGTTCTTGTCATATTTTATAAGCATTATCTAAATAACAAATGAATCTCTACTGAATAAAAACATCTAAAACCAGCATAAGCTGGTGAGCTGGTTTTTGCTGGTCTCCCAGCTTGGTTTTAAAGGGATAGTTCGGCCAAAAATGATATTAAACCCATGATTTACTCACCCCCAAGCTGTCCGAGTTGCATATGTCCATCGTTTTTCAGACAAACACATTTTTGGATATTTTAGAAAATGTTTTAGATCTTTCAGTTGATTAAATGTAATGTTACGGGGTCCACGACCATCAAGTCCAAAAAAAGTGCGTCAATCCTTCACAAAATAAATCCAAATGGCTCCAGGATGATAAACAAAGGTCTTCTGAGGGTAATCCACGCTGTGTTGTTGTAAAAATATCCATATTTAAAACTTTATTAACGAAACTAAATACCTTCCGGTAGTGCCGCCATCTTAGTCTCGTCCGCATTCAGGATGAGAGCTTACGCAGCTCACGGAGGCTACTCTGCTGCTGCTCTGTGCCCCCGCCCTCCGAATTTGTCATTCGTCACTAAGAAAAGTGCGTACACTACGCTAATACTCTCTCCTGAATACAGAGGAGTCTAAGATGGCGGCGCTACCGGAAGGTATTTATTTTCGTTAATAAAGTTTTAAATATGGATATTTCTACAACAACACCGCGCGGATTACCCTCAGAAGACCTTTATTTATTATCCTGGAGCCGTTTGGATTTAATTTGTGAAGGATGGACGCACTTTTTTTGGACTTGAAGGTCGTGGACTATGGGTGGACACCCTAACATTACATTTAATCAACTGAAAGATCTAAAACATTTTCTAAAATATCCAAAAATGTGTTTGTCTGAAAAACGATGGACATATGCAACTCGGACAGCTTGGGGGTGAGTAAACCATGTGTTTAATATCGTTTTTGGCCGAACTATCCCTTTAAACTGGTTTAGCTGTGTTTTGGTCACTTTTCCAGCTTGTCAGGCTGGGAGGGCCAACTTAAACTAGCTTGAGGGCAAGTAAAAAGCTATTAAGCTTATGCTGGTCTTACCTGGATTTTTCAGTAGGGAATTCATTTTGGTTTGACTGTATGTCTAATTAGAGGGTTTTTATATCAAATATTTCATTCACCCAACCATTTGAATAGTAGTATCAATCTTACTTTTTTTTGAAGGTGTCTTTGGCCTGAGCTAGATCCCCCCCGCAGCTAACCAAGCTGTTCTGTCCAACTTTACCCACTGAAGATATAAACAAAATGAACATGAATGATGATGATTAGTCTGGGTTCAGATCCAGATTTTTATACAATTATTAAAGTCACAGTTTCTCATACCTCGCCCCCACCTCATCCATACGCTGTAAGCCTTTGCGTTGTCATCCTGAAGGAGCTGGATGAGGTAATATTTATTGTTGTTGAACTGAAGATTAGTCTGTAAAATGAAAGCAAAAGACAACATCAGACTTTGTCATTTAGACAAAATGGGCCTCATTTATGAAACAGGCGCAAACTGGGCGTACGGTCATTTTCATGCAAAACTTTGCATTTATCAAAATGTACATAAGCGGTGAATATGCAAGTTTCACAGTCTGACATTAATTTACTAATTCTGCCTATAGTGTTGTTTGTAAAACCTAGGGCTGTGCAAAAATATCGATACAGCTAAATATTGTGATCATTTTTCCACAATAGTGTGCCGATATTTCAATCTCTCACGGCCATTCAGCCAATGTCTCAGAAGTTAGCAGGAGTGAGAAAATGGCAGAATAATTTAAAACGCCAACAGCTTTCAAAGCAGACATGTGAAAGCACTTTGACTTTAAAAAAAAGTTGTTTTTTTATATTCAGCTCTATTTTTTTTTTTTTACATTTTTTGATAAAAAAAAAGAAAAAGTATCGCAATGTACCGCAGCATGCAACGTATTGTATCGTATGGTGATGCATTGTATCATGCCCAATGTATTGTGATATGTATGGTATCGTGAGGCCCTTGCCAATACCCAGCCCTAGTAAAACTTGCAACAAAATTCACATATACATTATACAGTATATTTATTTACATTTTTATGAATTGATGCAGAATAACAATTCATCATAACAATTGTTATACAATATATCTCCAATATTAACTATAATGAAATGTTTAGTAAATATAAGTATATATAAGTCTAAAAACACGATCTACAAATTTTACTACAGTATATACTACTATATGGGGCAGTTTCCTGGACAGGGTTTAGATTAATACAGGACTAGGTCTTAGTTATATTAAAACATTTAAGTAGTTTTTACAAACATACCTTGCAAAACAATACTGATGTATGTTAAGAGATGTCAGTGCAAGTTGTTATAAATCAAGGCAGCTTAAACTTGCATTTTTGTCTGGGACTAGGATAAGCCCGTCCAGAAAAAAATGCCTCTGTTAGTATACTACAGTATTATTCATGTGAGCATTACATCACAAGTCATTTCTTCCATTAAAAAAGCTGTATAATTATGTAAATTCTATGAAATAACAAGACTAACAGGCATTTTCGGTGTAAGATTATTTCTCTTCAGTGATCTGACACCAAACTGCATTTTTCTTACTTCCTTTAATTTCTTCCTTTACATCCAAGCCATTTTGTTTGAACTCGAAAGGTCAGCGTTCATGACTCTCTGCGTGCCCGGGTTACGTTTGTAGTTGTACATGTCATAAACTCTAGGGGCGAGGCTTCATTTATATGGGTGTAATATTAAAATTACAATAGCTTTCATCTGCTCGATTTTTCAATGCATGATCATTTGTGCAATAAGTTTGGCATACAAATGTTTTTAATGAATCGCATGTGAACCCTGTCTGCGCTTGTTTCTGTGTTAGATTGATAAATGATGCCCATTATGTTTTGATGTTTTTCAGCACTATTCACCTGATTCAGCATAACATCATATACATCAGTCCCTTCACTGTAGACATGGGCCTGCGAATGATCAACAGAAAAAAGATGCATTAAAACAAACCACGTTTAAGAAGTTTGCATTTGCAAAAATGAATCACTGTAACAGATATTTACCTTTCCAATTTTAGCTTTACATTCTGGGTCAACTGGAGCTTTTCCCTTCATAACCACCGTCTTCACAACCTCTGCTTACAAACATGAGAAATGTATGATCATGAGCAACCGGGGCAAAAACAAAAGTTACGTAAATATCAAACAGTGTTAAGAAACCCTTTTACCATGGGACTGCATGCGATGCATTCATGAAGGACAGGACAGTAATTTTACAGATTTTGTCATTTTATTTTGATGAAATATTACAAAGACTGAGTTTTGTCTCTGTATTAACTTCCCAGAATAAGACTAGGATATAGGAATGTGTATTATTATATTGTATTATCATTTTTTATTGAACATCACCTTTACTTTCCTCTTTGGCAACAGGCTTGGCTTTGTTCTGACTCCTCCCCTCACTGCGTCTCTTCTTGGACACCGGCTGCTCATCTTCCTCCTCTTTCTCTTCTTTAATTTGAGCCACATCTGCGCCTTTATTATTACCGTTTAAAACATCACCTTCATTTAGATCCTCTGCAATGCAACAAATCACCCGCTGTTAGTTTCTCTACAGAGGCATCATCAGATACAGAAGAGCTGCCAAACTGACACACTGTCAGATTACCTGACTTCACTTTTTGAAGGCGTATTTTTCGCTTATACTTGGTGACACTGTTAATCTGAACCAGTTTTACAAGATCCACTTCATAACCAGATCCGAATGTCAATGACAGCGACTTTGCTCCAGACTGCATTGCTGTATCCAGCTGGGCACAGATTTCTGGACTGTACGGTTCCCACTCACCATTGTCCCCCTTCCACTGCCAAACTGAAAAATAATAAATATTTTATATTCAGCATCACTTCAAGTCATTAAACCCTTATTAAACTTTAAACCTATACAGCTTTCTCACTCACAACCATAAATCTGATACAATGTGGTGTGCACGAGCTAATTTCAGTACAGGTCTAAATTTAAAATTATAATGTTAAACTAATTAAAAATATTAAATCATTCGAGACTTAAATAATAAGTTGTTTTGACTTGTTTATTGTGAAAATGAGATATTTACCTGTCTTTAGCGTTGAGGTTTCACTGCCTGATTCTGCCACAGACTTGCCTCGTGAACTTCTTGTTCGTCTCATGCTTTAAACTCTTATAAAGAAATACGTTTATATGTTAGCGTTGTTTTATGAAAC
This sequence comes from Misgurnus mizolepis, assembly GCA_025389145.1. NCBI lineage: Eukaryota > Metazoa > Chordata > Actinopteri > Cypriniformes > Cobitidae > Misgurnus > Misgurnus mizolepis. Next base: position 55,886,822 of record JAIFKI010000002.1, read on the forward strand.
AGTATGACATAAAATAGATTTTAATTAATAATTGACTGCGTATATAGTGACTGTCTGAACACTTCCTCCCTCGTCTGCACGGGACACGGACTCACTGTTCAAACTACGTCAAAAATACATTACGTTAAATAAAACGCCGTGCTTTTCTCCTTAAAAATGCAGGCATTCGTTATTTAACAATCTAATCAATACTAACCTGAGATTTAAGAGCTTCGTTTTGTGATTTGAATGGCGCCAAAAGTAACAATAACGCGGACCTGTTGTGTAGGAACGAATTTACCACAGCTTGTTTCTAGACGGATTTGTTTTGAAGCCGTATTACCGACGGTCACACGAACACGCGATCTCGCTGCGAAAACTATTTTTAAATAAAAATGTATTTACTTAGCAGCCGAGTGTGTGTAAAATGTCCAAGATGTTACGTTTCTCTTTGTATGAAAGAAGCACAGAGGGTAAGTAAAAATGTTTTTCATACAATAATGTTAAAAACAGCGGAGGGAGAGTAGTCTGAATTGGGTTCTAGCATCTTGTGCTAGCTCACACATCGAACTCATTGCGCCAGCCGCGAGCGTTTCCAAGCCAGCGCGGATCGCATCGATTGAGCCGCGGAATCGTGCGCGAGCATCAACGTCTTGTGCGAGAACACCGCGCGTGACCCATGTTTTCTGTGCACTCGCCCATCCGGTCAGATGATGTCCTGTGAGGACAGCGATTGGCTCTTGTCTCAGACCTTCCCCGAGGTGATTGGACGAGTGACGAGCACTCAGCACGTGACCTCTACAGTGAGCTTCCCTCCGCTGTGGTTCAACGTCATGTAGAGAGTTGGCTATATACGGCGTGTACGCGCTATGGTTTTGAGTGATGGTGATAAAGGAGATCGTACATATTAATTAGTTATTTACACAGTTACATTGTCTGTCCGTTCGTGTTGCATTGATATCTGGTATTTGTGTTGATCAGTGTGTTGTTTTGACAAACTTTGCTATTTGATCTCAGTCAAACAACTGGAGCTTGAGAATATGGTAATTGATGTGCAGTGATTGGTCTACTTTGATATAGTAACTCCACCCATTTAAACACCTGTCATATGGAGACATTACTATACATTCAATTCCTGATAAAAATAAAATACCACCCTACATTATCATCTGAAGTCTTGCAATTTTTGTTTTTCAATTTAAAGGAAGTTTATTGTGATGATTCTGTCGTTTACAATATTGCATTGCATTATACATGATTTAAGCATTGACATTCTGCCTGTTTTTAGTGTCAGAGTACTGTAGAGCCTCTTGTCCACACTAACTTCCTGAAAGGTGCTCCTCATCGGAAACATCCAGGTGTGACAAACCTCAAAACAGTGCGGCTGCCAGAACAACTGCAGGAGGCAGCGCTGTCCATCCTACGAAGTAAGAACACATCCACCACTTTTTTAACCATTGGAGTAATTAAACAGAAAATTATTTCAGCATTTAAAAATACACATTTTCATATATTGCATTTTTCTAATTGTGGTTAAAAATGCGTATTTTGTAGGGGCAGAGGTAAAAGATCTGACAGAAAGAGCACATAAACTGTCGAACTTCCTTTGGAGCCGAAAGCGTGCGGTAGAAACCTCACAGCTTAGGGAGAAAGCCATTCTTCTCGAGAGGAAATTTTTGGATAAAGACAGTGATACTCATACAGGTGGTGTATATATGATTAAGAAGAAAACGGTGAAGCTTTGTGCACTGAAAATTATACTCAAACCAATAAAAAACTATATTTTTTCAGATATTATTGACCATGAACTAGAGGCTCGAATAAGAAAGCAAGTATTATCTGAACTGAGAAGAACAACATACCACAGGACTCATCTCAGGTAGAAATGCATAGTTTGTAGACAATACATTACATAGAATAAGATTGTGTGGTTTTGCATGGCATGCAGGCATGTTTCTTAGTGTATGTTTATCTTTAAAGGTATGATAAAGAACTTGGGTTGCTGTATATGGCTGCCAGGCTCGCAGGTGGTTATGCTGCTGTCACCAGAGCATTAAATGAGGTTTTTAATAAACATTTATTTGTATTTTTATAGTATTTTATTAATATACATCAACACCCTCTTTAATTTGTTTTCAATGTATACCTTTACCATATTTTAGATAAAGAAGAGAGATCCTTTATTTGTACCATATTCTCTTTTGGACTTTGGATCAGGACTTGGATCATGTACTTGGTAAGATGTTTATATGACTACATATATTTCTTATAAATGTTTTTACATAGTAAACCTTTGTAGAAAGGTTGTATGCTGCTAATTATAAATGTTTTATTCTTTCACTTAGGGCATCACACACCCTCTGGGGAGACTCTTTGAAGGAGTATGTTTGTGTTGACAGCTCTGGAGACATGAACACGTTGGCAGAACAGCTGATAAAAGGTTATTTCCATTGAGTAAAACTTACACCTTATATAGACATATATAATGTTTTGTGTTTAATGAGGTTTGTGCGCACCAAACAGGAGGCGATGAAATGGATAATCCATTGATCAAAGAAGTATATTTCCGCCAGTTCCTCCCTGTTTCTCCTAAGGTATTTTTATCCTAAAATCTTTTCATATTTCCCAAACAGAACATACTGAATGTCATGTCGATTCTGCAGGTGCAGTTTGATCTGGTGCTAGCTGCTTTCTCTTTATCAGAGCTAGCCACTTTGAACGAGCGAATCAACGTAATTTACACACTATGGAGAAAAACCAACCAATATCTTGTGAGTGATAAACCTAAACAGTACTCCTTAAAGTCACATTTTGATTAACAACATTGTGACATTGAATATAGTAAAATCTTGTCTCTCGTGAAGATTAACAGTTATTAATTGCAGTTTGTTTGTACTTTGTTCAGGTACTTGTGGAGAATGGAACCAAGGAAGGCCATCAGATCCTTATGGAGGCCAGAAACACTATACTTAAGGTATATGGGTAATCTTTAATGTACAACTTGTATTAAACATATTATGCAGTGTTGTATACTGATATCAATAGCTGCGTTTCCATTACCCTTTAAATTGCACAAATTGATATTGTGAATTGAAAATACGGCCAATGGAAACACGTCAATTTTGCCGATTCGTTTACGCCCAAAATAAAGCCACAAGTGAAGTTAAAGTTTCAAGTTAAAATCACAAAAATTAGGTTTCTTTCACACTTTTAGTGGTTTTACCAACAAAGGCCACTAGGTGTCAACAGTTAGCTGCATAATCTTAGTCACAAATTAATACTTTACTGTCACAGCATTATTATTAATGCAAAAAGGTTTTGAAATATGAAAACTACATTTTTAGAGCTTTCCAGTTGATATATAGTTATTGATTTATTTTTTGAAGATTTAGAAATTTATTTTGATGGATATTAGAATTATGAATGTATTCAAATTCATATGTAATCCTACCTTGAAACATTTCAATTTAGCAAACACTCCCATATAAAAAATTTTAACGCTCGCATGAGGTGGTTTTTTTAGGCAATTCAGAAAAGTTGTATTTTGCAAAACTGCAAATAAGTCAAAATCATTATTTGAAGATAAAGTGTTATGTACTAAAACCTCCCAGAAACACTGCTCTCAAGTATAAGAGGATTTTCTTGCCAATAATGTTTACATTAATGTTTACAACACTCCCTCTTTTGATTTAAAATAATGTACTATTATTTCCAAGAAACCCCTATATGTTGCCATAATAAGGGGCTTTCCTTGGTATTAATGTTTGGATAATACTCTTACGTCTCATTCGGTTAAAACTAATGCCTAGTGCGGTGGATGTGATATTAATAACAACATCAGTCGACTTGATGTTTGGAATGATTATCCCAAGAGGAAAAACTACATTTCAGTCCTGTATAATTGGTTAATGGAAACGCTGTCATTTCCCAATAGTCTTTTGTTGACATTTAGAAAATAACGCTAAAGTTTTGCACAAATCTGTAAGGGAAACGCAGCTATGATTTCATAATGATTTCGAGAAGGGTTTCACTTTATTTTGGGTTGATAGTGGTATAACTTCTTTATTCTTTATAAATTGCAGTGTGTATGTGATTTACCTTTATTCATTTAACATTTTGAGTGTTTTTAATTGTCTAAAAAATGATCCTGTACAGAAACTAACACAAGTATATTGTATTTTTTTCTGTATGACTATAGGGAGAAGAGCAGGTAACACATGACTTGAGGAAACCAGCTGTATTTGCGCCGGTGTGTTGAAACAGCATCACTACAACCATTCTCATTATCCTGATGTGATACCTGGATTGTAGTAAATCATGTTATGTATTGTTATTTGGTGGGTAATATTGACACATCATTTTTATTTTGTTTCCTGTATTTTGTACAGTGTACTCACGAACTGCCTTGTCCCAAATTGATCAACCACCCTGTGGTACCCTGCAACTTCCCCCAGTTTTATTATTCCCTGCCCTTATCCAGGGTAAGTCAACAAAATGACCCTTTTCCCAGCTGATTTATTTACCTTTGACATTTCAAAATGCAATTCGATTCAATACATTTTAATTGAGCAAGTGAGCAAGTTGATATCCAGTGATACTTCTCTCCCAACCTCTCTCTATCAATCAAACTTCACAGAGCCAAGAAAGACAGCAGGAGAAGTTCAGTTATCTAATTATATCCAGGTCAAACGGAGAGAAAGCTTTGAAGACTGAGAGTTTGGATATGGGTAGACTCACGGCACAAGTGCATCGTAGACCCAGACATGTTCAGTGTCAGCTCTGCTGCTCCAATGGAGAACTCAGACAGCTCGCCGTAACGGCACGTCATCATGGAAAGTATGTTGTACTTGTATTCAACCAATCTTTTTTGCTCTGTCTGTATATGCAGAATTGCTATAGCATCTGTAATAGTATATTATACTCCCCTTATTACACGGCTCTCTGGAATGCTTGATTCTGATTGGTCAGTTGAGACATTTGCAGGTTCGTTCTTTTCGAATAATAACTGCTCCAAAATAATAACGCATAGCCGGTACTACTTTTACGAGTAAGATCGCTCCGCGCCAATAAAGATTACTGTTTGTTTGGCGCCATCTTGTGACAAACACTGGACAACCACGACAAGACACAGAGAGCTTACTGAGACTGAACTTGACAAAATAGAGCATGACAGCTACGAAGCCAACACACAAAAAAATACAGAATGGGCATTAAAACTTCTCAAAGACTGGCTAAAAGAGAAAAAAATGGAGACAGACAAGTATGAAGCAGAGGATCTTAATAAGGTATTACGATCATTTTATGCATCTGTGCAAAGTTTCGCGGAAGGATAAAAATTTTAATTTAATACAAATATGCCAATAAAATGTCCAGTTTTTTTCTTATGTGACAAGTAGCCGTGTAATAAGCGGGATAATGTAGAGTCAGCCGGTAGTTATCGGGAAATAAGCCCCTTCAGTGTGATACAAGACCCTCCGCTTCGCGTCGGGTCCTGATCACACTGTCGGGGCTTATTTCCCGATAACTACCGGCTGCCTCTACATTATCCCTTACTCATCTTCCCTTGCTGTTTTGTTTTTTTTTGAAAGGCGCTATATAAATGAAAGTTATTATTATTATACAGTTTTGTCTGTTTTAAATAAATTCAAAAAAATGTATTTGATTTCATTGTCTCTTCTTATAGAGATATGTACAGGTGTGCCAGAAACAGTGACTGGGGAGATCTGCTGCCAGTGGTTCATGAGGAGGAACACAAAGAAGACGATGAGAGTCTATTATGAGGTCATCTATTAAATGTAATATTTTGCAGACCAAACAGTTATGCCTTTGTTGTATTTATTTGCAAATAAACCTGTTTATCTTTGCAATTATTGTTTTCATATATTGCACTGTAAAAGAAAGCAAGTTCATTACAAAAACTTGAGAAAACAGTTTGTGACCCAATGTCCTAGCTCATCCAATCAGATGATGAGTACTGTTAGGACGGTGATTGGCTGTTGACTCAGAGTCAGACCTTCCCTTGGTTGATTCTACAGTGAACATTTTAATGAATGAGCATCTATATAGTTATGGCAAGAACCAGTTAATCTACATAAAAGTTAATTTACACAAGTTGGTCCATGCCGTTGAGGGAAGGGCAATTTAACATCTACTCAACTTACCTGCATATTTGTGGCCTGTTGGAGGAAACCGGAGTAAACCCATGCTGACACGGAGAGCATGAAAAACCGCACAGAAAGACCTCCTGACCCAGCCAGGGCTTGACAAGGGACCTTCTTGCTGTGAGGCAACAGTGCTACCCAATAAGCCAAAAACGGATGATTATTTCTCATAGCAGGCATCCCACACTATTAAATCAATTTACTATTGAATTTTGTAGAAATATGCCATTTTCTACTTTTTCTAAGTCATTTTCTACTTGATCAAATAAATTACATTTCTTATGAGTAGAAAATAATGGATGGTCCCACATTTGACTCTGTATATCATTTTTGCAAGGCCTCAAACAATAATACAGCACATGCAGTCACCTCCGTACTTAAAATTAAGGTCTTCAACAATGACATAATTTATATTGTAGATTGCAATTTGTTTGCTGCTGAACATCAGAATAAATTATCATAAACTGGTCTTCAACTGATCTAAACAACCAGGATATGGTCTGCTTGTCTTTGTTATCTCACCTTGTAGAGAGACTTTCATATATGTAAACCTCATTGCTTTCGCAAAAGAGGTTGCTAACAGCCAGTGGATGTTCAATATTTGGATGAAAAGACTGCTAGAAACCAATAAACACAAGTTTGAATTGGAATCTATCAATGTATGAGTACTCATTTGCAAGAAGGTTTGATGCAAAATCAAACTCATCATAGCTTAGCTGAAGTGGATGAACGATTGCAGTACCATTTAATTTGACATTTGTTAAGCAGGAACAGGGACTTGTGAAAAAAAAGGCTAAGATTACCCTTGTGAAAAATATGTGTACTACTTTTAGTGCGCTTCAGTGTATTAAAGTGCACTTTTTTAAAAGTGTACTTGAAGATAACAATATTTCTAACATTAAAGGCAACTTCCCGCCTAAAAAACTACAACAACAGAACCCATCACAGAAATTTCTGTTTTAATATGAATTGTATTGTAATGGAAACTATAATGATCTCTGTGGGTCTCTACTGGTAGGCCTATGTGTTAATTTGTCTTGGTGGGAACATTAAATCCTACTGGAATATGTCCCAAAACACACTAAAATAAGGAATTTTGTAGAGGTTTAAAGAGTAAAAGCTAATTGTTCCTAACTGTATTTTAATGGAAACCATTCGAATTTCTGTGATGGTATCTACTGTTTGCTCAATAGGGTTGAGAGCGGGGATAACCATAATGTGTGGCGGGAAAATTAAATTACACACGAACACTGAGACGACAAAAAAAAAAAACTAAATACAAACGTTGTACACTGTGTCAGTCGGTTCTTCTGTCACGGGTGGTGTATGATAAGGAAGACGAGTATATGCCAAAATCATGTACATTTTAATAAACCAACAGGCATGGCGGATATACGCAACACAACATAAAGCAGATGAAAACCGATGAAGACAAAGGGAGAAATTAGGGCTAAAATAGAAGGATAATTACAAGTCCAGATTGGACAAAATTGTTCATTTAATATTTTAATATTTTCCTTTGAGATAATAATGCTTTACTTAGATAACTTATAGTTTTCTGCATCACATTACTTAGTGTGAATCATTGTAAAAGTTGTTTCAAGGGGATTTCAAGGGAGCCCACAGGGTTGGCAGAACATAAATTAAACACTTATATTCAGTAATTACTTTTATATGATATCAATGAATCCCAAGACTTATACTTTCATACTAATTAACATAGTAACAGTAATAGACTTCATTTCTCTCATCTTCCTCTGCTTTAACAGATGTGTTTTATAAACACACTGCCACTATGAGCAGAAAAAACTAACACTAAACTTCAAGACCCAAGTACCCAACTAAAGCAAACAGTAATCGGAGCAATGGTGACTTACTTTATTAACCAGATTTACAGCAGTTCTTTAGAAGTTAAACCTATCATCCATGTAACTCTGCAAGCAAGTTGTAATTTAATTTTCAAACAGAGATGATGATAGTGTTCATTTAACTATGGTGATTTCATCTATTTGATTTAATAATTTGGCTTTCTTCCTCATTTTAGTATTACTTTCTCCAGAAAAAGAGTCAACAAAATAAAAATTAAAGACAGGAACCATTCCAAAATCGAGTTGATTTGACACGGAATGACCAGCAGGTGTTCATCATTAATGACTCAATCACTTCATTATCTTATTAACTTTAACACTGATTTAGTGTTTTTTTAACACCAATCTTGGTGTGGATTATATAAACACCGAGCAGTGTTAATTTAAAGGGGTCACATGATGAAAATGTTAGCATTGCCACTTTGTAGGTGTGAGCAAAAATAGGTCATTGAAATTTGGCTTTCATTATGATGTCATAAGGATATCTTATTAGAATAATACCGCCTCCTTAATCTGAACTCTCCAACCACTGCACTGCCGTTTAGTGCAGAGAGAAAGAGAGAGAAAAGAAGGACTTGACAGCACAATTGAGTTTGAATTACAACAAACCACCATCATTGTGATCAGTGTTTGCACTTTATCCGCTCATCTGCATTTTAAAAAACACACCCAAAACGACACATTTTTGCTCAAACCTACAAAGTGGCAATGCTAACATTTTCATCATATGACCCCTTTAACACTGGGGATTTTGCTGTGTGATATTATCTTATATCTTCTTAATATAACATTTAATTAAGATGTATTTTATTTTAGATGCACATTTATAATTTAGGTTAATAAAAACAAATAAATCCACTTTTAGGACAGTGGTGTAAAACACTGACAGTGGGATTTGTAACTATTAAATTACATTTACATTTAGTAATTTAGCAGACCCTTTTGTCCAAAGCGAAGCAAGCAAGTGAAGGTAAGGTGGTGCTGCCCCAGTGGTGGCTTTAAAGGCCAGGAGCAGAGCTTTAAATTTGATGTGAGCTGCTAGGAAGCCAGTGTAACCTGTCAAAGAGAGGAGTGAAGACCACTCTTGCCGCGCATTCTGAATCATCTGTAGGGGTTGGTTGTGCAGGCTTGGAGTCCGGCCAAGGCATTGCAATAGTCCAGTCTGGACAGGACAAGAGCCTGGACTAGGACTTGCGTAGCACGCTAATTTTCCTAATTTTGTAGAGAATGAATCTACAAGAGTGAGTGGTGCTGGCAACATTCCCAGAGAATTACATTCATCTTCTCCAAAAATGTAGTTGAACCGAATGCCTCACCAATCTAAGAGCACATTGTTTATCCTCTAGGGTGGGAAGTCACATGGCTGGTTTGAGACTACTGGTCTGCTTACTTATTTCAATTTAATTAAAATAGCATAATGCATAGCCTATCACATAAAGGTTGTATTTATCCAAAACTACAGTCAATTTTCCATTTAAATTTACAATATAACAAAAAAATAAAAGTAGCCTGTTGGAGTACATGCCTTCACATTAACGTACAATAAGGGCAGATTAGGTAACATTGTCTTATTATTGTTATTTATTTCATGAATTACACAGTAAGGTTGTATTAGTAAACATAAGTAAATGCATTAACTAACATAAACAATATAGTTTTTCAGCATGTATTGTCAATACAGTTATTATTGTTAGTTCAGGTGCATTAAACTAAATTTAAGAGTTACAGTGCTTGATTTTATAAATGTATCAAATGCTGAAATTAACAGGAACTAAGATTAATAAATGCTGTAGAAGTATTGCTCATTGTTAGCTAATGCATTAACTAATTTTTAACAAATGCAACCTGTGTAACCTACACGTTAATTTACAAACACACATTTTGTTGTTCAATTTTAACTTTGGAAACGATACTGACCATGTTGAAAATAATTAATCATAATCATTACAAAGATTAGAGAAAAATACCAGTATCTATGCCAGCAGCCCAGCACTTGCTCACATTTCCTTTCGGTTGAACTCGCGCTTTGCCCCGCCCACTACATCACAGCTGTGGACCGCTTTGCAGCCTTTCACGTTGCAGCTGATGGAAAAAAAAGTTGTACAACATTTTACAGCACCAAATACAAAAAAAATGTTGCAGCTGATGGGAAGGATAAGATACCGCCTACTCAGTTTTACCAAATCAGCTAACGATGTTGAAAACGCCTATCCCGGGTTGAAAACGCCAAGAACGCCCCTTTTTGTTCTGCCGCCGCCGTGGCGAGAACCCTGGATCCAGCCTTCGAGTAGTGATGTTCCGGACAGCTGCAGCCATTTTACTGGAAAATAATTCTAATTTGAAGAAAAAAAATACAGTGAGTATCACAAATCTCATATTGTTTTTCTGTAGAATAATTTCTCGCTCTGAACATAGTTCACACAAAGTTTACTGATGCATTCATTCTTGTTGTGTGCGATTAATGCTGGGGACACATCAAAACTTGCTGAAACATTCTGGACACAACACACATGACATAAGTGTTTCTTATATAACGTTAAATGATTTTTATCTGTGATTTTAAACAAAGACTGAGCACAACTGGAAAAGACTAGGCATGATCAGTCGTTATGATAAAATTGCATCATTCATAATCTGTGCGAAAATCACTATGTGTGTCAGCTTAAGAATTAGGAAAATATGGAAGCATTTATGAACTCAAAACGTTAACTTTACTTACGTTAAACATTAAGTGGCTTTATGAAAAATAGAAGGAACTAAACAGATTTTTAGCTGGAAATGGCCCAAAAGTGTTTAAATAAAAGTGAAAGCATTGTATAGTGAGACATTTTAAACACATAAAGACAATCTGGACAGACAAAATGTGCAGATCTATGTTATGCATGGACTAATACAGTTTTTTATTTGCAGGCAGAAGATTAACTTGTAAGACAATGAGTCTCTCCAGAGAAAGGTGAGATAATGCAAAGATTTATTAACATAAATAAACTTAATGTAATGTTTTAAATTGTTTATGATATTGTTAGAATAAATTCTAATCAGTGGCTGGTTACATAAACCTCTAGTCTTAAAAGTTAGTCATGAATTTTTTTCTTCAAGACTGATCATAACTGTTTTAAGTATGCTACAAAGAAAGACAGATTGGTCTCATTTAAATCCAAATTAGTCATACTCATTCTGAAGACGCAGTCTTAAAATCAAGGCTATTTTTATGCAACCGGCCGAGCTAGGGATATGTTTCGTAGTCTGGATGTCTGACCCGAGCAGCAGAGATTCTGATCAGGGGATATGAAAGACACCAAGTGCTGTTCAAATCATTGTCCTAGAGGTTTATTGGGAAAGGTACACAATTTATAAGAATAAAAATAGGAAGTATTAATCACCTCCTGGAGACAGGATGGAAAATGTCTGGACTAACTCATGATCATCTCTCAAAATTCTTGTTTATTGTACATTGTAATGATACAAAGGCCCCGTACACACTGCAAACTTTCGGGAGAGACAACCGCATTTAAATGCGGAAGTGAATCCCCTAAATGATCGTTCCATGTTTGTACAGAACAAGACTCATTCCGAAACTGCGATGATTGACACACATGTAACCACAGCAACGTACTGTAGTTATCAAAAACAATGGAAGCCCGCAGTTTTGCGAGTTTTGTTTTAGCTGCAGATTACAGAAACAACAGACAGAAGAGTCGTGGTAACTAGGGATGCTTAACGATTAATCGCGATTAATCTATAGCAGAATAAAAGATTTTGTTTACATGATATATGTGTGTGAACTGTATATAATACATTTGTATAAATAAATGCAGACACATGCATGTATATATTTAAGAAATGTTACCATGTGTGTATACATTTGTATATTTATGTATAATTTATATTATATATAAATATAAATACCTAATATATAAATATATTTTTTCTTAAAATTATACATTTTTAATAATTATATGACAAAGCAAGAGGGAGAGAGAAGCGCCTGTTGGTGCAGGACGATGTGCGGGCAGAAGTGGAGGAAGACCTCCTGACCAAGATGGTAGGTATGAAACAGCAAGGTGCCTGGACCAGGTGGGAGAATGCCGAGCGGCGCAAGATCACCTGGGTGGAGTTGTGGAGCTCTGAACCATGGCGCATCAAGTTCCTCATCAGTTCGGTGTACGATCTTCTACCCAGCCCATCCAACCTTCACCGCTGGGGCTTAAGGAGATGCACGCCACTTGGTCACAGGCCGGGGACTGATCACCCCCGGCAGGGTCGCTTGGGCGAGGGTGTCTGTTGATTAAAGACCCGAAACACCGGTTGACCCCGGGTTCTTCACTGATGACGTGGCCAAGTAGCACCAGAAGGTGTATGTTACAACTACATGCATGTGTGCATATTTATATATACATATTTATTATACACAGTTCACACACATATATCATATAAACAAAAACTTTTATTCTGCTATAGATTAATCACGATTAATCTTTAAGCATCCCTAGTGGTAACATCCACCAAATAATATTAAACCGCTATCGGCAAAGGCACCAATATTTCTTTTTGCTTTTTAAATTATTGTTACTTAACAACCTACTCTCACTCGATTGTAATGTTTGGGCTGCCCCTTAGACCCATAGGCTGGTGGGAGCAGCTAAGGTAAAGGGAGACAGACTGGATTCAAAACTTAGGAAGGGTTCATGACTTTTGAAAAACACTTCGGAAAAAGGAGCCGGGACGAGTTCCAAAACCCACTTGTAGCCAATCAGCAGTAAGGGGTGTGTCTACTAACCGACATCGTTGCCTGGGTTGCATATGTGTTGGGCGGGTCTATCAAAACAAGGTCCAGATTCTATTGGGGTAGCGGTGTGTTTGTTTAGGTGATTTAGGTTTAGGCAAATGTCAACATTAGCTTTCAGAGATCATGCACCCCGCCTTTAAGAATGAGTCACTACCTCCATCTCTGTCATTTGCTTGCTCTGCAGCTGGAGAAGAGAGACACTCGTCTTAGTGTACATTCACACTGCCTACTTGAGCTTCCAAAGAAGCTCAGGCTGCCCGCTCCGGGACGCTTGTCAAAAAAGTACGAGGAAGCTTGTTGACGCTTTGGCCGCTCTGAAGTCTGTGTCACCATGAAATGTTACAGAAAAAAACAATATATTGACATTAGAAACCTTTTATAATTGCAGCTATTTATATAAAGAAATAAAGAAATTATTATGCTATATTATTATTATTATTATTATTATTATCGTGGTCCATTTGTTAAAATGATTAACAATGAAATATACTCATTAAAGCATTTATTAATGTAATGTTAATTTCAACATTTTCTAATACATTTACTAATTGAAATGAAAAGTTGTATCTTGACATGATCTAATATGAACAGTTGTATAACAGTAAAAAAGATAAACAATTACTTTTAATGCTTTTAAAAAAATAAATATCACTAAACGACGGGAGGGTTAATAAATGACATATTTTTTGTGAACTAAAAGCACATCAGTATCTTAATTTACTTTTCACCAGACCATGTAATTTCTTGTCTGAATTTCGTCAGTCTGATAACTCTAAGGGGATTAAAAACTTTGTTATTTGTACAGTAGTCTCCTCTCCTGAGATGCTGTGATTAAATGGCAGTCCAGGGCGCAATTCTTTAAACGGCCACAAGATGGCGTTGTTTATCGGTATATCCTACCCGAAAATGGGAAAATGCTAAAAAATATCAGAAAACAGATATATCCGTCTATCTCTACTGTCAAGACATGTCTGCGTGTCGGTCCTTCAAAGTGCTTTGCTAAATTAGTGGCGTTTGCACACTGACCTGTAGCAACACTTGCATATTTAGCTTACGTCACTTGTGTCCTTCGGCCTCCCATGTTCTTTTGACTTGCATCCGATAAAGCTCCACACAGCACTCTTGTTTGGCTTTCTTTTACTGTTAAACTAGAGGGAACGAGATTAGAAAAGAAGGTGGGGGACTGCGCAGTGCGTTCACGTGCAGTGTGTGTGCGGCTGTGCGCACGCACAATTTGAAAGAAAAGCGGAGAGCGAGAACACGCAGCTGGTGTTCACATAGTTAAAAGAGAAAAAAACACAGCTGGTCTCGGATTATCGATTCCGTGGGACACTGGTATTAGAATCTTTTTATATTTTCAGTATCGATATGTATCAAAACATCGATTTATTTTCACTACTTGAGACCAAGCAAATTTTGTCCTTAGTTTACATGGTGGTCCCCATGTGTTAGATCAGTTGAGCTTATGATTGGCATTTAAAAGGCTCCAGGGACCCTACAGAAGTTGGTGACTTCAGAAGTTTGTCTAAATAGGTTAATTATGGGACCAAGCTAGGTCTTATGTGGGTCTCTTAGGGGCCACAACAGGTATTATGAAGCTGAAGGTATTTAATGAAACCAATGGTTCACACTTTATAGCAAAGTTTATTTGGAATAATTTGAAAATGTGAATAATTGAATTGCATGCTGATTTAAGATGTGCCCCTCAATTTTCTGCTTGTGCTTCTACAATTTTCAGTCACAGTGCTCCTAGTAAAGAAAGTTAGTCAGCCCTGTTAGTCTTTATAAATGCTTAATTAATGACAGGTAGGGGTGGTTTACCAGGGCTTATTCTAGTCCCAGGCTACAATGCATGTTTGAGCGGTCTTAATGTAAAAACATCTTACACTTACATATCTTAACATATATCAGTGACATTGTTTTGGCACACAAGTAACTTTTTGTAAGCTAAGTTTATATAAACTACTTAAATGCCAATATAACTAAGGCCTAGTACTCAATTAATCTAAACCATGTCTGGGAAACTGCACCATCAGTTTATTGTTGTAACCTGTTATATGTTGCACTGTGTCCTGTTGTTAAATTGATCATGTTTATCACATTATTGATACACTACATAAACTAAATTATTTTTAAATGCTGTTTTAGTTTGACTTGTGAAAAATCTGCTGGACCTAGCTGTGTGTCCATGAAGAGTGATTCATCAAAAAGAGATCCTCCTGATTTGAGTTCTGGAGATTGTGGTGAATATGTAAGGTAAGAATTACTGGCCATTTCTCAATGTGTGTTCTTGTCTGTACTCGTGGTCTTGTGGACTTTTAAAACGTCATCAGTCGCAGCCCTATGGAATTATATTTGTGTCAAATTAAATGAACGCAACTTTTGCAAAAACAAACAAAAATATACATTGATAAAAGAAAAAAACATTCTGAAAATAAAAACAATCATCTAACTAGCAAAAAAATTTACATCATCTTTAAATAAACTGCATTCTTTGTTTATGGTTTTCTAAGTTTCACTTTCCCTTAACATAGTTTTGAATGTGCTGCAAGTGTTTTCGTTTTCGCTTTTCAAGTTTTCGTTTGAGCTTCGCAAATTTACGTTCTCCATTTTGACACAAACCTCTCGTGAGGGGCGGGCTTAACAGCGGTTCGCTCTTATTGGCTTGTGATATTTTGATTGACAGCTCATTGAACCGGAACCCCGGAACAGATGGTGGCAGTAGTGCACCAATAAGCTGAATGCCAACCGCTGTTAAAAATAACAAGAAGAAGAATATCTGACGCTGTTTTTCAGCGGAGCTGCAAGTAGTCTAAACAAACGCTAATAAGAGTATATTAAAGAACATTAATGATAAAACACGGATAATTTACACATCAGCAGAAGAATAACAATAGGTCAAGATGAGTAATCGGGAGGCTCACGGTCCGGAGCATCAACACCATCCTCCTCAGCCGGACAATCGAGGCAACCTGAGGTAAGTTTGTAATAACTATCAATATAAATAAATAATCCCACTGCAAGTTTTATTAATGTGAAGACTGCAACAGTTGTGTTAAACTGTATATAAATAGTATTGCGTTTCTCAAAAGCAGAGCAAAGATCGTTACGTAACAGACTATTTGTTCCATAGTTTACTTTGGCACATATGTTAGGCTTACAATGGATATGTGAAACGCGAAGATAATGATCTTTCTTTAATTGTGGTTAGGAAAACAATTCTATCTTTGTTATTGTCCATACAAAAACAAATGTAAGATTTTAGCCTAATTCGGCTTTTCTTTTTATATTACTTATCAGGACCAAAGATTGTCATTTCTCCAGGTAGGCACTGAACCAGTTCATGTTGTTCTCTATATATAAAATACCACTTTAAAGGGGCTTTGGTATATTTTTAGGTGTTTTTAGTTGATGTTTTTATAATATTTGAAATGTAACAAGTTCAGCATAGAATTCATGTTAGCTATTCCTACAAAAACAAGTGTGAGAACATATTTTGCAGCGTATGTTAAGTTTAAATCAATTTTAATTCAAATCAATTAATCTTTAATGCACGTTTACAAGAGCACCGTGGTACATAAGGTTAAAATGAAGCCTTGAAAGTGGTAGTCATGTTTGCTGTTACTGGTGGGACAGAAAGCTCTCTTTGAAAAGATAACATTTTAAAGATCTTTACTTGTGTTCAGAAGATGAACAAAAGTCTTAAGGGTTTGAAACGACTTGATGGTGAGTAAATGATGACAGAATTGTCTTATTTAGGTGCATATCTGCACCACATCTGGTGGTAGGGGTGTAACGGTACGCAAAAATCACGGTTCGGTGCGAACCCCGGTTTTGAAGCCACGGTTCGGTTCATTTTCGGTACAGTAAGGGAGAAATGCAAACATTAAACTGCAGGTTGTTTATTACTTTAAACTTTTTTTTACAATTTGTTTACACTTTTTAAAACACTTTATTAAAGTATAAAATATATATAAAATGAAAAAATAATAAATAAAATACTACTGCAAAGTTATTTTTTACATTATTTTATAACAGAAGGTAACTCTTATCTTAACCTTCTCTTAAACTTTTTCTACTAAAACCTTGAACTAACAAATTCAATTCCTGAATACATTTATGAACTATTAGCCTACATTTTTGCCACTAAAAATTTTCTGTTTTGATTTATTTTGGATTGTTTAACTCACAGAATTGAATTGGCTATGTACCATCTCTGTATAAAAATAATATTACTGCTCTATGTGTAACTGCATAGCAAGCAACATGATGATATACTTATTATACACTCATTTTGAGATTAGTGAGCTGCATACATAGCCATCTTTGATCTTTTGCACGTTTCTCCTAATCTTTGCTTGTGTCATCAATGTAAGCTGTGACTTTACTTACGAACCTCTCCGTAGCTGAGTAACAGCTGAGTAAGCCCGGGTTACAGCTCTTCTCTGTCCCGACCAGCTGATCGCATTGTGACAATGATATGATTGACGTGATATGCAGATGAAAAATCTGATCACGCATTCCTTATTCTTGCTGTCACAGAAAGCGCGTCTCATGAATGCGTAGCAACGAAAGACGTGCATCCTCTCACGCACTTTTGAAAGAACAAAGCAGCGCGTTGACACGCGTTTAACATGCGCTTTTAGATACGACACGTAAACGTTTACATCAATAATCAAACGGATATACAACTAAGTAAATAAAAATCTTTCTGCGGGCCGAATTATGTTATATGTTTGACAGAAGACTTGCGCTGAACGCGGAGACTTCCGCCACTTAATATGTTCGTGCGGAAACGCACGTATTATGTTCCGCACAGGCGCACACAAAATACTTTCGGTGCACGTGCGCACCGTGCCGAAAGCCCTGAACCGAAACGGTCCGGTTCGAATACACGAACCGTTACACCCCTATCTGGTGGTATTCAGCCTACCTGCCCTTAATGTTGAAATGCCACTAATTTGGTTTCCATAATACTTCACATGATGATTTACTATGGACAAAATTTTTTTAATAAGCTACGATTTGACCATACTTCTCTCTTCTTTTTTTTTTTTAGAATTGAGCCTCTATGGTGTGATGTTTGGTCGGCCGTCTCTTGTACTATGAAGAACTGCAATGGGAGAAGAGACAGTGCTTGATTCGGCAGGTGAACTGCACCTATTTTGAAAGACCAGATTTAATTTTAGAATATTTATCAAGAATTAATGTTTAATTTTTCATCTTTTATTTTTATTCATAATTCTAGCTGGGTAGGTGGCATGACATTAAACTATTAATAAACAACAAAAACACTGTAATAATACATCCTTCCCCCCACACTTTTTTTGCAAAGTCATTACTCATTATCATAGTAAGTAGTGTGCTGTCCCCTTCCCCTTAAAGCAAATGTGGTCTCAAGACTCATCCAATGCCATGTGTAAATAGGGCCTATGTTACATGAGATTGGAATATCATAAAGGATTTTAATCTTGACATTCATGTACTTGCATATAGTTACTTTGGCATTATGTAATTATGTGTCCTTAGAAATGTATCAAACTAAATTTTGCTAGCATTATAACACCTTGTTTCTTTTTCAGATGGTGGAACAACTTTTTCAAGAGGAAATTGTTGACATTGTCACAGAGGATGATGGTGTGGTCGTGGTGCCAGAGATCTATTGTCCTTTGTCAGACCAAAAGCCTTTGATATCACCATTGAATGTCTAGGAGTTATACCAACAGACACTTGATGTCATCCAAAGACTGTGCTCCATTTAAATTTTAAAAGTCATTTTCAGGTTTGAAAGATGCAGAAGTTGGTTCACAGATGTACTTTTTCTTTAAAACTATTTCCCACCTGTAATCACAATGGAGACACATCTCTGACTGCTGGGCTTCCCCTCTTATTGTGTTCAGATTCATATGCATCTGCAGGGTTATTCATGCCAACACTTTATAACGTTGTGCTGGTAATTTATCTTTATATATCATGCCTTCTCAATGCGTCTGTCAGCCTGTGCTTTACATATCTGAGAGTCAACGCAGCTAAACATGAAGGACAAATGCAAGACATTCATGTTATATATCGGCATATGGATGATTAGGTTAGAAACTGCTTTCTGTTTGTGTGTTTAAACATCACGACATAGAAAATTTACTGTCTTCCATTTTCTGTTGTGTAATAAATCATAGGAAAATCACTTTAAACCATTCAACCATTTAATTTCAGAAATAACTTTTTTGTAACAAAAATATTTAAGACTTTTTAAACCATGTATCACAATCACAAGTGGTTTTTGTCATCCTCATCCCATCTCCATATTGTTTCTTTATTCTGCTGAACACAAGACATTTTAGAAAAAGAAGACATTTTAATAAATGATGGTTAGCACACATGAGACTGTACCCATTGACTTCCTTAGATTTTATTTGTACCTTAGACGTTAATGGGTACACTCTCCTGTGTGCTTTCCATCATTTATCAAAATATCTTCTCAGCAGAATAAAGAAACTTAAACAGGTTTACAACAACATGAGGCTGAGTAAATGATAACAGAATTTTAATTTTTGTGTGAACTATCCCTTTAAGACTCTGTAAACCATTCAGATGCATGTAAAATCATTAACAACTGTTAAACAGCATCTATAAATGATAAAAAAAGACATTACTATTGGGAGAAACATTTTGTCTAGACATTTGAGTTCATTTCAACCGACACTGTTAAAGTAAGCATCATGTTGCACTGCTGTTTCCATTCTTTCTTTAAATTCATTTGCTTGGCCTTCGGTGCATGCATGTGTGATCAAACTCAGTTATTTGGAAGGCGTTTTTCTCTGACAGAAGCAGGTGCATCACCCGTGGGACAGAAAGTGCTGCCTCGTCCTGAGTATCGCCGTCTAGGGCAGTAAAATAAACAATAAGCATTTAATGACATCACTACATATAGCACAATAATCATTAAACACAAATACTTTAAAATGTATAACTTGTTTGTAACTAATTGTTGCTTTAGAAAACCGCAAGTTTACAAGGTTAACATTAGAACCCTGAAATTTTGAAGCTGGCCACCCTGTGCAAGGCTAACAGCAAAAACCTCTCCAGCAGCACATAAATAAAACTTGCAGTGGGATTATTTATTTATTTTGATGGTTATATTACAAACTTACCTCAGGCTGCCTCGATTGTCCGGCTGAGGAGGATGGTGTTGATGCTCCGGACCGTGAGCCTCCCGATTACTCATCTTGACCTATTGTTATTCTTCTGCTGATGTGTAAATTATCCGTGTTTTATCATTAATGTTCTTTAATATACTCTTATTAGCGTTTGTTTAGACTACTTGCAGCTCCGCTGAAAAACAGCGTCCGATATTCTTCTTCTTGTTATTTTTAACTGCGGTTGGCATTCAGCTTA
Organism: Misgurnus mizolepis; assembly: GCA_025389145.1. Lineage (NCBI taxonomy): Eukaryota > Metazoa > Chordata > Actinopteri > Cypriniformes > Cobitidae > Misgurnus > Misgurnus mizolepis. The sequence goes on from JAIFKI010000002.1 coordinate 55,907,014, forward strand.
TTGGTGCACTACCGCCACCTTCTGTTCCGGGGTTCCGGTTCAATGAGCTGTCAATCAAAATCTCACAAGCCGATAAGAGCGAACCGCTGTTAAGCCCGCCCCTCACGAGAGGTTTGTGTCAAAATGGAGAACGTAAATTTGCGAAGCGCAAACGAAAACTTGAAAAGCGAAAACGAAAACATTTGCAGCACATTCAAAACTATGTTAAGTGAAAGTGAAACTTAGAAAACCATAAACAAAGAATGCAGTTTATTTAAAGATGATGTAAATTTTTTTGCTAGTTAGATGATTGTTTTTATTTTCAGAATGTTTTTTTCTTTTATCAATGTATATTTTTGTTTGTTTTTGCAAAAGTTGCGTTCATTTAATTTGACACAAATATAATTCCATACAGCCCAAGTACTGTTCCAAATCAAAGTTCCATCAAGCCAAGTTCACATAACATCCCGGGATGTGTTCTTGATCGCCCATATTGTCGAGGATGCATCAGGAGGTGACTTGTGCCGACTTCTGACAGCCAAGTTTCCCAGAATGCATTCTAGTCTAGTCTCATCAAGTCCAACACAATATACATAGCCAAGGGTTCACTAGTTCGCCTGCGCATTCAGGTCTTAATGATTAATGGTAAACAAACTTGGCTTGCTGTCCTCGAAAGGAGCTCTGTACCTGAGCTCTGAACCTTCAGAGAGAGCGAACCTGAGGCTGGGGCTCGAGCCACAAGTTCAACCCCCTGCAACGGAACTGCAAAGAGGAAGAAAGAGAGAGTGAAGGAGGAGATGGGGAGGAGGAGGGATGTCGGAAGAGAAAGCAGCTGGACAGGAAGGCCTGAAGGCTGCCTTATATACGCCCATGATGATGATGATTGACAGGCCTGAATGTTTAGGCTCCTCCCGAACCTACGTTTAGAACTGCATTTTGTTAGTAATTGTTTTTTTTTAAGAAATGTATAAAGAGAAAGTTAAATAGAGAAAGAGATAAAGAGAACATTTAAATTTCTTTTAAAATATACTGGGTAATTGTCAGCCCATTTTCTCTCAAGATACATTGATACATTTATCATTTCTATTACTTTACTAATATTACTGTTACTAATAAAAATGATCTCTAGGGGCCCCAAAAGTGCATGGGCCCTTAGAATCATCCTAACTTACCCCTAGTGGCGCCCCTGGATGGAAAATATCTAGTATGCACAAATAGACACTGAGTTGTGTTCATTTACCACTAGAGATTTTGCTTTGAGCTGACAGAGTTTAAAATATATGATAATAGACTGTCATGAATGCCTATAAAAAGCACATACAATATAATATACTGTTGTTTAGTTAAAAATGTGTCCAATTGCGGTACAATTGAGTTTATAGATCATGTGTACCACATTATTACAGTACTGCATGAACTAAACTTTTTTTAAATGCTGTTTTAGTTTGACTTACGGAAAATCTACTGAACCCAGCTGTGTGTCCATGAAGAGTGATCGATCAATGGATCATCCACGTAACTTCAGTTCAGGAGACTCTGGTGCAGACATGAGGTAATGATCTGACTGATGGTTTAGAAGAGTAAATTGCTTAATCAGTCTGCAGTCTTTAAACTGGAGGAGTTTGTGCTGTTGTGATGTGCAGTTATTCACCTGTTCACTTTACACTATGACAAAAACACAAATTCATCCATCTCTTTACTTTTTATAATTCCTAAATATCCTCACATATTTAATGTTTTGTTAAATTGCAGTAACACAACAGATGGATCAAAGTCTTTCAAAGGGAAGCACATGGACTCTATTTTCCAGGTAAGAGTGTGTGTGTGTGTGTGTGTGTGTGTGTGTGTGTGCGTGCGTGCGTGCGTGCGTGCGTGGCGTGCGTGCGTGCGTGCGCGTGCACCTAATGTGAATTCTGCTGAAATTTTCCATAAGAATATTTTCTGCATGCATTAGTGAATAAACCCATCTGTGTTTGCACAATGATTTCAGGAGCTTGAAAGTAAAATCATCTCTCTGATGAAGAAAGAGCTGAAAATCTTTAAAAGAATACTGAGTACAGATTACCTAGCATACTCTGAGAGAGAGGAGGAGGATGATGAAGATCAGAGCAGAGTCAGAGATGGACTTCTGAAGATCACACTGCACATCCTGAAGAAGATGAACCAGACAAATCTTACTAACAAACTTCAGACAAGTAAGAGATCTCAGTCATGTCACTATAACATCACTTTACCTTCAGAGGTATACAGTGTCTGTATAGAGTGCCGCAGGGATGACATGTTTTTGTAGGCCAACCCCAGAACTAAGAGGACACTGATTCCCTAAATGAAAAGTAATGATCGACCGATAATATTTTTTTTTAACAGATGCCTATATCAAATTTTTGGCTGCTTATGTGCCTGATTACCGATTTGCTGAACATATATTCATTGACTGTTATACTTCTGTTTTTTGACACAAGTAGAACACTACTGAACTGAACAAACCCTTATAATAATAACAATCACTCCCTCTTTGTATACAAAGTAATAAATAGAGGGTTCTGAAAGAGAATAATATTAATTTAATGAATAAAATCACTGAAATAATACATTGTCAGGAAAGTTACAAACAAAACAGCTTATATGTCACTGAAATTTCTTAACTGGTATTTTATGTCAGAATAATTCAAATTTTTTTGTTATATCTTATGAAATGGCTGTTGACGAAGCGCTGTTTATCTATGCATTTACTCATGCATTAACTGCATCAAACTGTGATAGCTCACGGAGATAATAAATAATTAATTCATATCAACAGACATTTACACTCACCTAAAGGATTATTAGGAACACCTGTTCAATTTCTCATTAATGCAATTATCTAATCAACCAATCACATGGCAGTTGCTTCAATGCATTTAGGGGTGTTGTCCTGGTCAAGACAATCTCCTGAACTCCAAACTGAATGTCAGAATGGGAAAGAAAGGTGATTTAAGCAATTTTGGTTGCCAGACGGGGCCGGTCTGAGTATTTCACAGTTACTGGGATTTTCATGCACAACCATTTCTAGGGTTTACAAAGAATGGTGTGAAAAGGGAAAAACTTCCAGTATGCGGCAATCCTGTGGGCGAAAATGCCTTGTTGATGCTAGAGGTCAGAGGAGAATGGGCCGACTGATTCAAGCTGATAGAAGAGCAACTTTGACTGAAATAACCACTCATTACAAATGCGGTATGCAGCAAAGCATTTGTGAAGCCACAACACACAGAACCTTGAGGCGGATGAAATGCAACAGCAGAAGACCCCACCGGGTACCACTCATCTCCACTACAAATAAGAAAAAGAGGCTACAATTTGCACAAGCTCACCAAAATTGGACAGTTGGAGACTGGAAAAACGTTGCCTGGTCTGATGAGTCTCGATTTCTGTTGAGACATTCAGATGGTAGAGTCAGAATTTGGTGTAAACCGAATGAGAACATGGATCCATCATGCCTTGTTACCACTGTGCAGGCTGGTGGTGGTGTAATTGTGTGGGGGATGTTTTCTTGGAACACTTTAAGACCCTTAGTGCCAATTGGGCATTGTTTAAATGCCACGGCCTACCTGAGCATTGTTTGTGACCATGTCCATCCCTTTATGACCACCATGTACCCATCCTCTGATGGCTACTTCCAGCAAGATAAAGCACCATGTCACAAAGCTTGAAACATTTCAAATTGGTTTCTTGAACATAACAATGAGTTTATTGTACTAAAATATGGTCCCCACAGTCACCAGATCTCAACCCAATAGAGAATCTTTGGGATGTGGTGGAACGGGAGTTTCGTGCCCCCTGGATGTGCATCCCACAAATCTCTATCAAATGCAAGATGCTATCCTATCACTATGGGCCAACATTTCTAAAGAATGCTTTCAGCACCTTGTTGAATCAATGCTACGTAGAATTAAGGCAGCTCTGAAGGCAAAAGGGGGTCAAACACAGTATTAGTATGGTGTTCCTAATAATCCTTTAGGTGAGTGTATTTAGATGTTTTTTGCAAAATAATGTTTTTCTAGTATATGTTAATATAAATTATGGTAAATCTTGTTAGCCACATGTGGTGGGTATGCTTCAGCCTTTAACCCTGAAAGTGAACAGCAATATGAACGTGATTTTATGAGGCTACTAGTAAGCATAAATAACTAAAAAACAAATTTAATTAGGTGTTTTTATTTCACAAAAGCATTTATTCATGGCTGTTTCACTCATGTAAAGTTATGTGGTTATTCGGACAGGATTTGATGGATCAGTTTAACTTACGTGACTTTGAGTTCTTCTCTATTTCTTAACCAAGCTGCATACATTGCATATCACGTAATGAACGATTGACGACGGGTCGTTAAATTAAGAAAATAATGCACACCCCAAGGTGGTAATGCACTGTGGGTGTGCATTATTTTCAAATAATTCAAAGGACCAGAGTCAACTATTCCACTTATACCATGGTTACCACAAAAATTGCTCTGGTGCCTATTTTTAGACATTTTACAGGGCAGGTGTGCGGTTTACAAAAAAAATAAACACCCATTGAACATGTCTCAGCCACTCAGAATAAAGCATTCAACAGGCCCGTGGTATAAGCATTCTCTTCTGCATTAATGTCTGTAAAGTTGATTCATCAAGTATACTCAAAGTACTTTTAATGAAGTTGCATCACTCCGCCATCATATTTGCAGTGCACACTGTTGTTGTTAACTCCTCTCCTCAGATGATGTTATGAAATGGCGTCTAGCACCCAATTTTCAAAACGGCCAAAAGATGACACCGTTTGTCGGTCAATCCGATATTTTAAAACCGATATTGGGAAAATGCATAAATATCGGGGGAAATATCAGTAAGCAGATACATCGGTCGATCTCTGCTGAAAAGCCCATTTATTTTTTCCACAGACTTTTGGATTATCGTAAAAATAAAATGTGTATCACATAAAATTATGGACACTTACATTTTGTCAAACAAGATAATCTTCACAGATAAACACAACTTGTGAATCTTGACATCTTGTGAATAAACACAACTTTTATGGATTTTTAAGGTTATCTTGTTGTATAATACGTGTAAGTGTCATAAACTTTTATTTTCAATCCATACACACTAATAAAAGTGATCTAAAGAATCTGCCACTTTAAACTCGATAAATATACTGTTTTCAACTTATCCACCTGCAACTCGGACTGCAAAATATATACAGTACCAGACCCGCTTCCTGGCCTGCATTTTTTAAAAGAAGTAATTGTTTAAAATAGTTAATTGGCATCTTTATTTCAAATGACCCTACCTACCGCGACCCGAAAATAATTAAATATTTTTGGATGACTCTTAACCATTTTGGATCAACCCGTGCATCACTGACAGGTACATACATGAGACTAGACAGGACTAATAAACATTAAACTTGACATGAAACACTAAACTAAGACTTTAACAGTAACAGAAACTCACCAAACAAAGTACTAGACAGATTTTCACTAACATTATACAGGACCAGCCTTTCAACAGTACTAAAACAGTACTATGACTGGAATAGATACAAAACCAATCAGCACAGGACACCAAACACAAGGGCATTATATAGGGGAGGGGAACAGGTGACATGAGTCAAACAATAAAGAGGTGATTAACGAGGAGAAAGAGGGGGGTGGGTTTAGGAGACGAGACACGCAAGCACACAGCCCAAACAAAAGACCGTAGCGGTTTCTCAATGTCAAGGAAGGATCCTCGGAAGCTAGAATTTCGAGGATGCTACGTCATCGACGTCCGTCGAAGGACTGTTCCAATGTCGAGGATCCTCGAAATTTCAGCCAAGGACTGAGTCCTTCGTTTGAGAAATATCCCATAAACAGGAAAGGATGCAAATTTGTATCCTTTGCGCTCTTCACGTGCTGAAATCACCCACAATCCTATGCGCCCAGCACTGAAAGCACACCTTTCAATCACGCAATGACGTAATTACGTGCACTTGCTAGCCTGTTCCATTTAACGTGTTCTCCGAATGCTTAAAAGGAGCCTCACCTAGCCTCTGAAGGAAGTGACTTTTAAGGACTAGTCCTGCCAAGGAAGTATCCTTGACATTCAGAAACGGCTAATGTGCTAGCAGCTAGCACAAAACCATGGGCCTGTCATGATCTTGCCTCAAAACTAGAGTAGAACAAGGACAAGTGGGCAGAATCATGACATTGGTATTTAAGATTTTCAAAATTCATAAATGTATTTTTATTCATGCATAAAGTACATGTATTTCTTTTGTTCATCAGAATTTCTCCCTTTGTATGTGAAGAAACACAAATCCAGACTTTCGGAGAAATTTCAGAGAATTCATGAAGGAATATCAAATCATGGAATCTCAACACTTGTGAATGAGATCTACACAGAGCTTTACATCACAGAGGGAGGGAGTGGAGGGATCAATAATGAACATGAGGTGAGAGAGATTGAGACAACATCCAGAAGATCAGAGACACAAGAAACGCCAATCAAATGTAATGACATCTTTAAAGCTTTACCTGGACAAGACAAACCTATCAGAACTGTGCTGACTAAAGGAGTCGCTGGAATTGGAAAAACCGTCTCTGTACAGAAGTTCATACTGGACTGGGCTGAAGGAAAAGAAAATCAGGATCTTCACTTCATATTTCCACTTCCTTTCAGAGAGCTGAATCTGATAAAACAAGAAAATATCAGTCTGATGGATCTTCTTCATCAGTTCTTCACAGATACAAAACAACTGAGATCAGCAGACTTTGATGACTACAAGGTTTTGTTTATCTTTGATGGTCTGGATGAGTGTCGACTTCCTCTTGATTTCTCAAACAATCAGAGTTTGTTTGATGTAGATGAATCAGCCTCAGTGGATGTGCTGCTGACAAACCTCATCAAGGGGAATCTGCTTCCTTCTGCTCTGATCTGGATGACATCACGACCAGCAGCAGCCAATCAGATTCCTCATGAGTGTATTGACCAGATCACAGATGTACGAGGTTTCAATGATCCTCAGAAGGACGAGTATTTCAGGAAGAGAATAAATGATGAGAGTCTGGCTAACAGAATCCTCACACACATCAAATCATCCAGAAGTCTGTACATCATGTGTCACATCCCAGTCTTCTGTTGGATTACAGCCACTGTTCTAGAGAGAATGTTGAGTGAATCACAGAGTAAAGCAGAGATCCCCAAGACTCTCACACAAATGTTCACACACTTCCTGATCTTTCAGACCAAACTGAGGAGTCAGAAGTATGATGGAAAATGTGAGATAGATCGTGATCAGGCAAGAAAGAGTCTCAAGTCACTGGGAAAACTGGCTTATCAACAGCTGGAGAAAGGGAATCTGATCTTCTATGAGGAGGATCTGAGAGGGTCTGGCATTGATGTGAGAGAAGCTTCAGTGTATTCAGGAGTTTGTACTCAGATCTTCAGAGAGGAGTCTGGACTTTACTTCGGGAAAGTTTACAGTTTTGTTCATCTGAGCATTCAGGAGTTTCTCGCTGCTTTGTTTGTGATTCTTTCATTTCTTCAACAAACATCAGGGCCCTTCAGCAGGTTCAAATCAAATATGAGTGATTTACTGAAGAGTGAAGTGGACAAGGCCTTACAGAGTGAAAACGGACACCTGGACCTTTACCTCAGATTTCTCCTGGGTCTTTCACTGGGGTCCAATCAGATGATCTTACGAGATCTGATGATACAGACAGGAAGCTCTGACAGTAGACAGGAAATAGTTGAGTACATTAAGATGAAGATCAGAAAGAATCCCTCTCCAGAGAAAACCATCAATCTGTTTCACTGTCTGAATGAACTGAATGATCAATCTCTAGTGCAGGAAATCCAAACATACCTGAACAGAGGAGGTAACTGTAGTTTAACTGGAGTCAAACTCTCTCCTGCTCAGTGGTCTGCTCTTGTGTTTGTGTTGCTGAACTCAGAAGAGAAGCTGGATGAGTTTATACTGAAGAAATATGATCGATCAGATGAATGTCTTATCAGACTCCTGCCAGTGATCAAAGCGTCCAGAAAAGCTGAGTAAGTCGTTTAAGTTGTATTTTAATTTCAACTTTTAAATGCCTTTAAAACATCCCTGTACATGATAAAACTGGAAAATTGTCCAGGCATTATCTTTATCTTACAGACACTTAATTACAGTAACTGAAAAAGAAAAATCACATGAGCTCCACTGTTTTCCTGATTGTTAGCCTTTTGCAGAATTTCCACATTTGTGTAAAGTTAAACATGATGCCTAGCACGGCTTTGCCCGTCAGCGGCACCGTTCAGCTCAAACTCCTCAAGTCCAAGAGAACTGAACCTGAGTGACAGTAACCTGCAGCATTCAGGAGTGAAGCTGCTCTCTGATGGGCAAAAGAATATAAACACACATACAGATACGTATATATAATATTTGTATTATTTCATGTATATACATGTACTTACTTACTTACAAAAGCCTACTACCCAACTTTGGGCATAGGCCACAAACAAGGACTCTCCCGTCGTCCCGGTCCTGGGCCAACTTCTCTAACTCTCCCCATGTGTGTCCAGACCTATTATACATTCTCCAGCTGTGGGTCCATCCTCCCCAAGGGCTTTAGTTACTTTTGAATTTTTTGTTCGCAAATCTGTAACATTTTTTCTTTTCCGGGGTGGGGTTGTTGGCCCCCATGCCCAACCCCCAACCTGGAGGACCAAGTGTTGCTCTTCGTCTGTCCTCTACCATGAGTCCTGCCCGGCTTGGTTGAACCTGCCAGGGGCCTTGCCCCCGCCAGTATAGCCCTCAGGGTCACGGAGGCACGCAAGCCTCCCCACCACGACAAGGTAGCAACACATTGGGGAAGGTATATACATGTAATAGAATTATATACCCATCTAATCATAGATCATGGTTATTATAGTTCACATTTATGCTACATCTTTCCTTGTATTCTTGGACCAATAAAACACATAGTCGGGCCAAGGTCTCAGGATAACGTGAGAGTCACCTAGCCTAACTCCAGGCACTCAGGAAAAAAAATCGCCTGGAGGTCTCCCACCCTCTTAACAGAGGCGAGCTCCACTAAGACAGTGGTCTTCATTGTGAGATAAGGAAAATCAGCTTCTCCCAGGGGCTCAAAAGTGGCCCTCTTTAGGCCCGAGAGGACGACCAAATGGGGATGAGGCTTGATCTAGGTGAATTTAACCTCCTTGAGCCTCTCAGGAACCTACTAATCAGATTAGATTCAGATTCATTCTTTATTGTCCGCGATAGATACAATTTGTTTTCACAGACTGTACCAATCACATTCAACACACAATACACTCATATTACACCAAAAGATTATACATTTAATTAATTTATTTCTCTTAAAGCTACAAGTACAAAACTTTTTCCTAGGCGTGTTTTTTATATGGTAGCTGATTTTTTTTTGGAAAAAATTATTTCTCAATGCAGCACATTTTACAGATATCAGTTTTTGGATATAACCACACTGTCTTATAACTGTTGAGGGAAAAATAAAATGTGTAATGTGATGTACATGAAAGCATTAAAGAGTAGGTTGAGAGAGGATGCGGACACTGACCAAAATGCCAGCACAAGTGTCAGTAAATGTCTCTGGATCACTTGGCGGAAGCCAGTCTGGAGTATCAAAATCCACATTGCCTTTTGTGAGCTTCTCAAGTATTTTGTAAACTGTTCTCTGTATGCGATTCCTCTCCGTTTTTTTAGAGTTAGACTTCCAGCTTGAGATTAAATCAGGATGTCTTCTCTGAACTTCAGGAAAGTTACTCTATCCTTAGGTTTATAGCTAATTCATTGTCTTTTTTGTTGTAGTTGTTGTTGTTGTTGTCACAGTTGGTAGTGCTAGGCTTTTCTGAAGCTCTCTTTGACTTGAGATTGCATCTGCTTTAGGTGACTTATACATAAGAGGTATCATCAGGAGGGATGTTTGTGTCATAAACGACTGGACTCAAAGGTGGGGTGCAGTAAAACACAGCTTTATTGAGAGTACACACAGAAATAACCGGCACAAATGACAGTCTCTTGGGACGCAGCTGCAGGTGATCAGACCCGAGACATGACAGTACCCCCAGGGGTGCCACCGGGTGTCCTCGTCGCAGATGAAAGTCCACAATCAGTGAGCGATCCAGAATGTCAACACCTCTCCTCTGCACCTTAACCCTGCCAATCCACGAGTTACTGAAAACCCCTGCCACGTCTGCAAAAGTCAAGTACCCTCCTTACTGTATAAGCTGGAGAGCCATCTACGAGATGAGGGGAAGGGGCAGACTGTGGCAGGGTTGAGCTTTAAAAAGAACATAGGTTTAACCTTGGAGATGTGAAGAACAGGGGGAACTCGACCCAGGGTTGGCGGGAGCTGAGCTGAACAGCCACCGGATTAACCACCTTAGTAATGCGGTATGGGCCAATGAATCTGAGTGCCAGCTTGCGAGAAGGCCCTCGGAGAGGCAGATCCTTGATTGACAGCCATACCCATTGACCACACACATAGGAGAAGATCGGTGGCGGACGGCTGCTGCTTTGACCTGAGGATCGGGTCATGATTTCTCTGGCTCTCCTTCAGGTGTGACAGCAGCGCTGGACGAAAGCCAGGCTGGAGGGGACTGCAGCATTGATTTTTTGGTAGGGAAAAAGAGGAGTCCCTGTCCCAGTCCCTGTTCTGGCATCATTTCTGTAGCAGTGGCAATTCAAAAGGCTGTTTTACATACTCCCGTGAGGTAGACACAAATTCTACCACTAAACCAATAGTGCACTCACAAATCTGTGGACCTTTTAACTCAAGTCACCGCCCCACTTCTTATTACTAAGAAAAACAATCAATTATAAGTTTCAATCAATTATGAAATTGTCGATTAACAGGGTTTAAAATCAACTTCTGCTTACTTGTCTTAGCTGCTGTGTTGATAATAATTAATTTACATGCATCAGCAGATTCACATTGTACATCCATTTGCACTTTTTTGTTTATGTCTGAATGTCTTACTATAACTTAACAATAATTTATTTGGTTATTTCTTTTAGTCTAAGTCGCTGTAATCTGACAGAGGAAAGTTATACATCATTGACCTCAGTTCTAAGCTCAAATCTGACAGAACTGGACCTGAGTTACAATAAGCTGCAGGATTCAGGAGTGAAGCTGCTCTCTGATGGACTGAAGAAAACAAACTGTAAACTGAAGACATTGCAGTAAGAAAATCATTAAACTAATAAGGTTAAAAGTGTGTTTTTATTATGTTAAATCAGTGGACATTTTTATAAAAGCATACACATAAAATGAGCACATATTCCAATATATAAAATAAACTTGTAAATATATGTTGTAAAAAATATGTTGTGGTTTTTCAGAGATTACGAAGAATAATTTCCAAAGCTGTGGGTTCCGTTGCCAAAAGATAACTTGTTAGACTCGGATATGTATCTCTGATATTAAATCTTCTGGCAATGGAACCCACTGCTTTGAAAATTATTCTTCGTAATCTCTGAAAAACCACAATATATGGATGATTTTCTATTACAAGTCAGAACTATATTTGTGTTTGAACATCGTATTTAGATTGAAGGTTATAATTAAGGTGCTTGTGTAGTCGCAAAAATCAGCCTAGACATAGTTTTCTGTTCCTTTACAAGAGTTATGCAAAGTATGCAAGGTTTAAATGTCTGTAATATGAAGACTAAGACATTGTTTAACTTTGTCTCTGCAACCGAAAATGACCAAAAGTATAAACGTCAAAACTCTCTATGTACACTTTAGGAAGGAAATGTACACAAGGTTTTATAAATGAGGCCCCTGATCTTTTTTTTAAGGAATTACTGTGAGACACTTTTTCCACACACATCTCATAATACTGAGGTCATTTTTTTTAAACCTTAATAATATATTCAACGACTCTATTCATAGTGTAATTTTTCTCTGCAGTCTGTATAACTGCAGCATTGGAGCTAAAGGTTGTGCTGCTTTGGCTTCAGCTCTGAGATCAAACCCATCACATCTGAGGGAACTGAATCTGAACTTTAATGAACCAGGAGATTCAGGAGTGAAGCTGCTCTTTGATCTACTGAAGGATCCACACTGTAAACTAGAGAGACTATAGTAAGTTATTCATTTACTTATTACATTTTAATTTTGTTTATAAGTTAGCTTAATGCTAAGGATTTTTTCTAGTGGTTAAGATTTTTACTGGCCCTGACCAAATTATATGGCCCCAAGATTATAGCACCAAAAACTACTAGCCTACATTATACATTTTAAACATGTGACCCTGGAGCCAATGGCCAGAGAGGAAAGCTACAGAACTGTTTGTGTGTGAGCGAGCGTGCAAGCGTGCGTGCGTGTGGGCCTTGTGTGGAGTGTCTATGTAGGTCAGTAAAAGGATTAAAACACGTGACCTGAGACCTGAGCTCTTATTGTCTGGTTTCGGATCTACCCTGGGGCACAGGACTGTGCGCCCCAACCCTCCCACTTATGTCGTAAGCGAATCAATATTGTTTTTTTTTACTTTTTTAACCTTGTGCAATTAACGTGCAGTTAGTTAAGACGGGTTCGCGCTGAATGACACACAGAAGCGCTTTCTCTCGTGCACGATCAGTTCCAACACGATTACATGAGAATGCGTATCAATAGTACGTGTGTCTAATCTCGTAGAATATATACGCCAAATTGAGTTTTGGCGTGCATAGCATACCAAAGTCAACTTCAATCACACAAACTGTAATTTCCCAACAGCAAAATTGTGGCCGGTGGAAATGCTGAGTGGCTAGTAACTTTGGAAAAGTGGCTGATTATAAATGCATGTAGATAGATAGATAAATAAAATTAAATAAATTAATCCAGAAACACTAAACATAAAACATATTTTTTACATAAAAAAAAATTACAGGCGTATTTTTAAACCCCACCCTGCCCACCCAATGTTCAAACCAAATGTACGCCCTTGTGCGTGGCTAATGACTTAATTTACACAACTTTTCACACTTGAAATCGTTAACCATGACTTTATCTAAACCCCAGGTTAATGAAATTCTATATTATCTGCTTCACATTTCTCACTGTTCATACTTTACCTGGGGGAAATGAGATAACACTGGGTATTTGTAATCTGACGTTTCACAGTGTGCATTCCTAAACTCTAGGTTAATGTTTTAATTTGTATATTTTCAGTATCAGTATGATTGGATAGAAAGCAATGTCAAAATGACTGAATTAAAATAGCATGCGTCAGTCACAGAACAGATCGCAACATCTTTGAGTGTTTTAAGGCTTAATATAATAATAAATCTCAATACCGCTGTTTTCACTGTCCTCTATACAGGCTGATGTCTTCCTTGTTCTATGAAGTCCCTGAAAGAAACGTGCAATAGATAAAAGTATGTAGGCAGCTATTGGTCTCGTTATGAGTACATGGATATGAAGTAGTATGCTAGTTTCTAATATATGATTATGTAGCTTGCTATGCAATTACAAATAGAGTTTCGATATAAATGCTTCTGTCCAATATGTATTCTTATGTATCATTAAATAGCCTATACCATTCAAAAGTTTTAGGGTCACTTTCACTTAGGCTATTTAATAATATTTTTCCACATACAACTATTATTGTAAATTGATCAAAATGATGGAACTATAAAAGTTAGTACTGTGACTGAAGAATTTGTTATTAAAATGATCCATTAGTTTGAGATCCCTGCATTACAGCATGTATCACTGACTGACATTCAGATGAACCTTATTAATATTAAAGGTGAGCCCTAAAGTCTGATTATTTGACAATGACAGTGAGTTTACATTTAATTTTGTATGAAGGCTAAATACAAATAAAAATTGAAAATCAATTTATTTATACCATTTTTATTTTTGCAAATATTATATAGATTTATAGGAGGAGGCTTCATAGACTTGGTAAATTCATTTGTTTAGAAGTTTGTATGTACAGACATTCGTTTTGGGCATTCTTTGCAGTTTATCCCAAGGCTTTTTTAAACATTTATACTGTTATCGGATTTATACCGTATTGATCGAAATTTTGAAGTATACCAGCAATAAAAATTTTGGCCACATGGTCCAGCCCGAGAGGCAACCTTTTCCGAATCCCCTGCAAGGCTCTGTTTTGAAAACTTTAAGGCAGGGCTTCCCAATCCTGGTCCTGGAGATCCCCCTCCAAAAAAGTTTTAGATCTCTCCTTATTTTAAACACCTGATTTAACTCATTAGGTTGTTAGGAAAACATGTTTGCAATTTTGGTAGCAGGCTGACAAGTTGAATCAGGTGTTTTAAAGGGGGTACTTGAGGACCAGGATTGGGAAGCACTGCTCTAAGGTTTTGCATATGATAAATGACATAAGGAAGCAAGAAATATTTGCATTAGAAAGTTTTCATTTGACAAACATTAATCACAAATGGTTCTAGCCCAATCACAAACACCATGCTATAGAGGGTTAAGTACATTTTTTTCATGTATTCTTTACATGCTCTAGTGTGTTCGCTGGATTTACTTATATATTTTTGTCAGTGTTCTGGCTGGATTAACTGCTTGTTCTTGTATTGTGCTCATTTGTAAATCTGTTTGGATAAAAGTGTTTAATAAATCTTAATAATAGTTAATAAATCTTAATAATCATCATCTTATCTTAATAGTTTGTATTTGCATAAAGCTAAACTTTCTCCAACTTTGTCTTGTTGCTGAATATGGTGACATCCTGTAATGCTAAAGGTCACTGTCACTCATGTTCCTGGAAGTCATCAAGCTTCCATTGAAAATGAATAAGGTGATGCTTTATTACAAGCCCCTGCTAGTTTAATGGGGTTTTAAATAAAACGTTATACCTGACTGAGCTGCTGTTATGTTATTTGTCTTGATGTTGATGTTCCTTTATTCACACCAGATGATTCTGTACATCCATTTGTGCTTGTTATGTTTACATCTGAGTGTGATTGTTGTAGTTTAACACACTGTTATCTTGTTATTTCTCTCTCAGTCTGATTGACTGTAATCTGACAGAGAAAAGTTGTTCATCATTGGCTCCAGTTCTCGGCTTAAACTCCTCAAGTTTAACAGAACTGAACATGAGTGTCAATAACCTGCAGGATTCAGGAGTGAAGCTGCTTTCTGATGGACTGAAGAATACGAACTGTAAACTAAAGACATTAACGTAAGAAAATCTTTAAAACAATAAGGTTAATTGTGTGTGTTTTTTATTATGTTGATTTAGTGAAAGACTTTATAAAAGTTCAGCATCTTCATATCATTTGTTGCCTATCATAGTGTAACACACTCAACAGTGACTGTCAGTCTATGACTCTTTGTTTATTCAGATTTATGACTCTAACAGTTAAGATCCGATCATTTTATTCTGAGAAATAACAGTGAGACACTTTTACCAAATATGTCTGATGTAAATACAGCATCATCTGACATCATATTGACATTATTTTTGAATTATATGTTTTCCCATTTTATAGACGGTTTCAGCAGTAACAACATAAACAAGCAGCTGTCGCGGTCCGCACTTAACTTCCGGTAAACTCCGCTAATAATAAATAACCACAAAGTACTTTAAACGTATTACTTATATAACAAGCAAAAAAACCACACATAGATTACCTAGGAAACCAAAACATTAGTTATTTTCGACGCGTTTCGGCGCATTTGTTTAAGAGATCAGTTTAGCAACTAGTCAGACCATTAAAAAAACGAAACCGGAAGTAAAGTTCGGATCCAGACGTGTATCACGTGCGTCCGATGAAACCGTCTATATATTACTATAACGGTTGTCACTATTATTGTGAAACTGACATTGTTTTATAATTTACTTCTCTGCAGTCTGTTTAGCTGCAGTTTTGGATATAAGGGTTTTGCTGCTTTGGCTTCAGCTCTGAGATCAAACCCATCACATCTGAGAGAACTGAATCTAAGAAGTAATAAACCAGGAGATTCAGGAGTGAAGCTGCTCTCTGATCTACTGAAGGATCCACAATATAAACTAGAGAAACTAGAGTAAGTTAGTCATTTACATATTGAATTTTCATTTTATTTCTTGAAAATCACTACTATAACTGTGAAGACTGTACAATAATGTCTGATCTTTCTCTTCAATGTTTTACAGTTTTTAGCCTCAGCTCTACCAGTTACCCAAAGACAGCGGCAACGCCAGAGGAATGGCAAGGGGGTGGCCTTAAATGATTTTTGCCACCCCAGTTGGCACTCCAACCCTGACCACAAACTATTTTAATTGTACAGTGTTTAATTTGAGGGCCTATAAATGCTTGTATGTGACTGCTGGACAGTCAGAGAAAGCAAGCTCAAAAATATTTAAGAATTTACATTTCCCTGTAATGTTTCAGTATAACCATATAATAGGGCTGGGAAACAATATAGATTCTCCAATTTTAATCAATCGTTAACAAAATCGATTTCTAAATGTGTGTGTTTTACTTTAAAGTGTCCGATAGCCCAGGCCAAGCGTAAACAATGCTCAGGCCAGTTAAGAGAACTCTTAACCTCTCAGTCCTGAAAGTTTGTGATTTTAATATTTACACAAAGGTGATGCGAAACAGATATAATATAGCTATATGACAGTGTATATTTGTACTGCCAAGGACTATGTGAAATAGTTTACAATAATTTTATTGTCCTAACTGTATTCTGGAATTGTCAGATATGAGAAAAATATATTGTCTTAGTTTTATATAGGTCGATATATTCTGAATTAAGATTATTTTTGCATTTATTTGGAGGTTGAAATAATAGTGTCACTGAAAGATAAGATTTTATATATTTTTGATAATAATTTGATAAAAGTTAAAGATTGTAATTTTCCACAAACTTTGTGATTACAGTTCAAAGGTATTAATATTAATTTTACTCTTTATAGCTTCCTTCCGGTATATATATTGATACGTTTTTTCTGAAATGTTATTAGGGTCCAAGCACCATAAGGTGGGAAGCCCTATTGTTTTCTTTCAGATTAATTCCTTTTTATGGCACTTTTGGGTATTTTGAGGCTTTTAACATCCTCAAAAACTCTGATATTTGGTACAACACCAGAGTCATCGGCCATTAGGCCGGGACAAAGGCTGACATACAGGTGTGGCAGAGGCTCTCTCTAGCGCCCTCTATATAATGCACAAAAAACTGTACAGATTTTGCATACATGTAGGCACATAAAAGAAACTTGGTAGTATAGAAACGCGGTACATGTATACAAACTTGGTAAATTTATAGTTCTCATCAACCCGAACAAATTTTTGCAGGGACATCCATAAGCTACGCCCAACAGGAAGTCGGACATTTTCCTTTTTTTTAAGTGCATACCGGGAACTTTTAAATACTCCTCCTAAGGGATTTGACAGCAAACTTAGTGAACATGATGCCAAGACATCGAAGCTAAATTGTGAATGGATTTTTGATATCTTAAACACTCTTGCCATCTATTTTTAAATCTGCCCTGAAAACGGAGTTTTTTCCTTGGGCATTTAATTCTTACTGTTAATTAAATTTATATCTTCATTTTAATTTGTTTTATATATTTTATTTCTTTTCTTCTAACCTTGTAAAGCACTTTGGTCAATTTCCAATGTTTTTGAATGTGCTATACAAATATATTTGTATTGTATTGTATTTTAAGTCACAAAATGTAATGACAATAGAGTCTGCATTAATCTGCCTTCATGCGTTTATTACACAAGAAGGTTTCAGATACCACAGTGTCATGAGTTTAGTTCAATTCAGATTTTTTTACACGTTTGTTGATATTTTAATTGCAGCAATATTTTGTAATTTGTTAATATTTGCCTGTTTGGCACAAAGTTTGCGTGTTTTATCGCAGAGACTAAGCATTCATTAATCCAGTGGTTCTTAACGTTATTCCTGGAGGCCCACTGCCCAGCACATTTTGTATGTCTCCCTTATTTAACACACCTGATTCAAATCATCAGCTCATTAGAAGGGATCTTCATGAACTGAACTGAGTCTGTCAGATAAAAGAGACATACAAAATGTGCAGGGCAGTGGGCCTCCAGGAATAACGTTAAGAACCACTGCATTAATCTGCTTCATTCATGTGATGTTAAACATGTAAAGTAATGCTCTGTTCATTTGTTCTCTTCACAAATAAATAAACACATTTTAATTTGTATGCTCTTCTTGTAAGTTCATGATTAAATAAACATGATAATAATCATTACTGATAATAAACTCACATTATACTCAAATTTACAGATTCATAGTAGGCCTATTTATTTCATGCTTTAGTTGATTTTTACATCGTTCAGCAAGCCAGGCAAAGACAGTAATCCGCTGTGCTGTAATTTCAGCAGATCAGTCCTGCTGTATATTAATTGGGTGCACTTGTAGACCCTCCGGCACAGCCCGGGATGACCCACCCTGACATAACTAGCCTTGCTAATCCTATAGGCCTCTTTTCCATTTTCTTTGCCTTGGGTGCCACTTCTAATTCAAATAACAGGACCATAAACACAATTAACAAACAAAACAAACAAGACCAGGGCAGCTGAAACCCTCCTCAGAGTCGCCAGCAGGGCAGCGCCATGACAGGAATCGAGCCCCGGAGCACCCACGGGATCTGCAACTATGTCTGTAACAGAGAAATGTCACATCCATAACGCTGTTTCTTTTTCATAAATGCGCATATAAAAATGTAAATAACCACACATTTTCCATTTGTTGGGTATTATTGCTTCTGCTTGTGCATTTTACATTTTATACCAAAAACTGTATATTGTCTCTCAAAAAATGATGCCCTTCTTTGTCACATCCATAACGTAGGCATTTTGTCATCTTGTCCAGCTTGATTTTTGACTTTTTTACTGCAAAGTGAAAGGATAAAGGAACATATGGGTGCATCATCGGTTGGTGAGACATCTATACCTGACAAAGAGTCTGTGAATGCAACTGTCAAAAAGGAGGAAAGCTAATGAAAGGAAATTTTAAAGGAAAACACCACGCAGAATGCAGTAAGGTGAATAAACAGTGCTATCAATGTGGTTGTACTGATCACTTAGCGAGAGATTTAAAATGTCCCGTGAGAGGTCAGACATGCCATAAATGTAAAGGATCTTTTGAGTGTGATGCTAGCCCTGGAGGGTAGAGTGCTGTACTAACACATTGTCAAAAAGGACAATGTATGACTGTTTGAAACATCAGTAGGAGTCTATCAGACTGTGAGAGACCGTATTCTCACACTGAGAGGGCGGCCCTTGCCCTTGTATGGGCCTGAGAGAGGCTATCCCTGTGTATGGCAGACAGTTTGATTTGGTCACAGACCATGAGCGATTAGAGACAATATATGGTACATGATACAAGCCCTGTGGCCGTGTTGAGCGATGGGTTAAGGTAATTTTAAGTTTTTTTATGTTTCAGGAAAAGAAAACATTACTGATCCCTTATCATGACTCCCGGGAAGCACAGCAATGAGAGAGAAACACCTGCATGAATCGGATGAGTATGTGAGATTTGTGGGCATTAGTGCCACCCCAAGAGCTCTAACTACAAGGCAAGGGGAGGAAGCTTCAGAGATAGATTCAGAACTCACAGAGCTAAGAAAAGCAACAGAGAGTGGAACTTTTGAAAGTTGTATGACCTCCCCCTGATGCTCCAGAACCATTGCGACCTTTACCATTGCCAGATGGACCGTGGCAAAATCTACCAGTGGATCTACTTGCACCCTTGCCATCACTCAATACTAGTCGTAGTGGATTATTATAGTAGGTACAGTTTAGTATGACATACTGACATCCACCACTGCAACAAAAGTGATTGATAGTCTGAGGATCACTCACACTGAAGTCCGATAACAGACCTCAATTCTGGTCAGATTAATTCATGGATTTCTGCAAGGTAAATGGAACACCTGAAAACAACCTCTAAATGGGCCCAAGAAAATGGCGAAGTTGAGCAGTGAAAAAAAATTAGATTTGCACAGTCAGAAGGACTCGACTGGCAAAGAGAACTCGGGAAGTATGCCACAGTGTACAGAGGAATTGTACAAAATACAACAGGCAAAAGTCCCGCTGAGCTTCTGTTCAAAAGAAAGATGAGAGGCAAGTTACCTGATCTTTAAGTTCACGACCATGATGCTAAGAAAAAGGGGAAATATAAACTGTACGTGGATGAACATCACAAAGCAGAATTCTCAAATACACACAACGTTTGTTGAAAAGATACATAGAGAGAGAGAGGCAGAAAACAAGCAGGACAGTAAGAAAGAGGATGATGATGGTGGTGCTATTAATGCAGAACAACAGACATTGTCAGAGGACTCAGAGAGCACCTAACACTGTAACCAAAATAGTACAGATGCTAAGCCCAAAGACAAAAAAAATTGCCTTGTTAAAAAAAGAAAAATGAATGGACACAAAAGTACACAGACCCTGTTGGCAGTCTTGCCTTGAGATTGCAAGAAAGATGCATTATCCATAAAGGCAAAAGTAATAAGTTTCTCGGGGAACAAAACATTGTAATTTTGGTTCCATGGCCAGGAAACTCCGCAGACCTTAATCCCACTGAGAACAATTCAATCTTCAACAGGCGAGTGTACCATGTATATTTAAAAAAATACTTATATTTGGGGTTGCTTTTATTGTAGTAGGTTTAAGAAAGATGAAGATCACAAAATATGTTGGTCCAATTCTAAAACGCCATAAACAACCACCAACACAGTGCTCTATCCCTATAATCCAAGGAGGAGGTACACTTTATTTAGGATGCACATAATGTTGCTTAACCTGCCTTAAACCGGCTGTGTTGAAAAGTATCTAATATATGGTGTTAAATATAGTAAAAGATTAAAATCTAACAAAAGATCAAATTTGCTTTTTTACTGCATGAGTACAATGATGAAAGAAGACTAAAATACACGTAGATATACCACAGGACACAACATTTATTGTAAAATGTATTTACAATTGCAATTTCCATGTATAGTTCCTAAGCAGAAAAGTCAATCAGTCAAAGGGAGTGGAGAACATTTATAAACTTAATTTAAATGCACTGCATTAGTGTAAAAAGTTACCCATATTCCCATGTCTCTTCTCCCTTCAGACGTCTTATTGGACATGATGCATCACTAATCTCCAATAATTTCTTTCAAAGCAGAGGTAAGATCTGGGTATTTGAAGTCAAAGCCTGACTCAAGAGTTCTTTTGGGTACCACTTTCTGTCCTTGTGTGAGGATAACAGCTCTCTCAGAACCCAGGAAGGCATCTAAGAAAAAGCCAGGCACAGGGAAGACAGTAGGCCTTTTCAGAGCCCTGCCCAACTCCTTAGTGAACTCATAATTTGTATTCATCGCAGGCGCAACCCCGTTAAATATATCTGGCTTTGTGGATGGTGGTTCTTCATGGGGCTCTAGTGCATGGGCAATGATTCCAGCGAGGTCTGAGACATGAATCCAGGGGAAGGGTTGCCGTCCTGAGCCAAGAGTCCCTCCGAGGCCAAGCCAAAATGGCATCATCATTTGTTTCATGGCACCACCATCACGCCCTAAAACAGCACCTGGGCATAAGTGGGAGAAAACACACTGTTACAGTACAAACAGTACTGTTAAACAACATTACTCATATAAAGGTGTACCTTTATATTGTGCATTGGCGTTCACTTGTAATGTGTTTGTGATGCTCAATTGGTAAAGTGTTGCATTAGCTGCACAAAGGTTATGGGTTTGATTCTCAGTGAACATGTATTCAAATCAAATGTATGCTCTAAAAGTCACTTTGGGAAAATGTGTCTGCATAAATGTAAATGTATTGAATGCAACATTTATTGCACACCTGGTCTTATGATCACTTGTCTTGTTTTCTTAGCACTGTTGTCAGGAAGTTGCCCTGCTTGCTCCCACTCCTGTACCAGATGAGACAGGAAGTCAAACGGTGTCCAGTCACTTTCCTCAGTGTACTGGGTTTGAAAACTAGGTTTATAGCATGCTAAGGACGAAATTAAAGAAAAGTCACAATTAAAATCCACCTTGTTGAACAGATTGTTAAAAGTCTGTATGCTAATATAAAAATATAATTGTGTTTGATTATTATTAAAACAACATTGTTTCATTACCAACTCCTGTGACAAGCACCCATGAATGTGGTGGAGTAGGTGAGGCAGCAATTGCCTGGGCAAGCATTCTGGTCGTATCTACACGGCTGGACAACAGATCCTTCTTATAACTCTCATTCCACCTAGTAAGCAAAAATATTAATAACGACAATAAAGTAAAGTAATGTTTTAAAGACAAAAAACAATTCAGGAGATTACCTAAATTGGCATTTAATTGTTATCCACAAAAAAAGTGTTTGATTTCAAGAAGCGTTGACATCAAAGTACCGCGAGAACTATTCGAAAGCACACAGAGGAGTCCGCTCTCGCGGTACTTTGATGTCATAACCCACTGGTCTGAGGAGCGCCGCATGAAACGCCAAGAAAAAAAAACAATCCTTACCATCGCAAGGGGTTCATGATATTCTCCCCTGCTAGATTAACAGCACCCTCGCATGGCGGTAAACCTCCAGACGCTACCTCAGCCTTATGAGTTAACAGAAATGAAAGTAATTTGAAAGAAATATGAGTATTTACGTCTATAAAAACAAGACTATCACACCCATACCCATGTTATTTTTCCCGGACCAGGCTGCCTGGATATGATTGTTATTTCATGACCTTTGCTTTTCAACAAACGAGTCAGCTCACGACCAACAAACCCTGAACCTCCACCTACCGAAAGAGCACAGTAAGAAACATGGAGCTTTATTGACTTTAATGACAATAAACGTTATTTATAACGTAATGTTTGTGTAATTTGGCTTGCAAGCACGAGTACGTTAGATGCGCATGCGCCAGACAGTGCAGTTACAAAACAAATCACATAGAATAAAACTTAAGTTACTTTTAAACAACGAAACATTGAATGAAGTCAAGTGTGACTAATAAGGCAATATCACATGCAATCGTCAATGGTTGTTGTGGCTAATATTGTACCGAAGAATTGTGTTTCCAACTCTATAAGCAACACACTAGTATATATTGTCAGCTATGCTAGGCTTTAGCACGCACTAACGCAAAAAGGATACATGCAATGTACCTATTACAAATCTCATTATGTCTGTGATGTAGAATCCGTTGTCTTGCCCAGCAGAAATCCACTACTACATGTTTCTGTATACGAAGGTTAAACAGCAAATAGTTTCGTATACTTACCACGTGATCAAAACATAACGGAGCGGAGCCGCAGCCATATTGGTAGGGGAAATACTTCAGTTACCTTCCTTGAAAACAATGGAGTCTGTTCGCATTAGATCAGTTCGACAGCGCCATAAGAACTGACAGGCGGATGACGTTGAAATACCGCGAGAGCTAATCAAGAAATCATACGGAGAAGTCTGCTTTCGAATCGCTCTCGCGATACTTTGATGTCAAGCGCCTATCGGTTCTTGTGGCGCCGCATGAAGATTGAGTTTAACACAAAAATGGTTTCATTTAACTGTTCAAAGGAAACTGTAAGAACTGTAAGAAATGTATAATATGATATTTAAAATATTTCTTACTCTTGGTACTCTTTTAGTACAATATTTACTGCTAACTTTTATAATATTTTTTGTGGAATATAATAATTTAGGCCCATGAGTAATGTTTAAATATAATTGCATTATGTCAACTGACAAATAATTACATTGATAAAATACATTGATAATTTTCCATTTTATTACACAGGAACTGACTTTACTGAAATAGTTTCACCCTTATTGTTATTTATAAGGGACAGCCAATGGCCACAACCGGAAGCGGGGTTTTTTCTAAAGAAACACGTGGTTTATTAGGGTTAGATAAATACCGCCTCGTGCTACAACTACCTTCTTTTCCTCTCGAGATACATTGAGTAACGTAGCATTAGTTAGAAGATATAAAATATTTAATTAGAAATAAATTATGTAATTGCTATGTTAGCAATCTTACAGGTAACAAAACAAACGTATATCTGATATAATGGCATTTTACGCATTTAGACTAAAAGGAAGCGATGTAGGAAACGACTGGTTGCCTTTCCGATCATATAAATAACTAACAGTTAACGTTACATAAAACGGACCAAAAGATTTGTGCAGCCTTCAGAGATAAAGATGCAAATAACGATGTGACGCACATACGTGTAAGTTTATCTCTTCATTTATACGTCTTAAACATTTAAGTGATCTTAAGTTCAAATGTGTATCGTGTGGGGAACATGTTTCACTGCTTTGTGGAAATGGCAGGTGCATAGTTTAACTACATCCAGATGTAGGATATGGTTTGTGGTAACGTTCCAATGTTAATTTCTCTCATGGCGGTTTAATTTTAACTCCGCTCCTCAACCCAGAAATGATGATTTTTGCAGTCCGTGTTTCACCTGAAACTCATGATTACAATCTTACTGCACTGATCGGGTTGTGTTGCGCTATATAGTATTCAGAAGTGTTGTAGTTTTGATCTGAATTTAGTTTTAGTTGTGATATATCTAAATCGAACACTACTTCAGTGTTCATGTGTTGCATTGTGATTCCTATGAAAGCTAGCGATTGTCTTCATGTTCCAACTTTACTCAATGATCAAATGTTTTCAATTTGAGTTGTAATTTTACCATGTTTTCTAATTCTCCTCAGGTCTTTCCGCTGTGAAACTTAAAGGGTGTTTTTATAAAGGTATGTTGCATCTAGTGCTGCACAATTAATCGCATCGCAATCGCAATCGCAATGTCAGCCTGTGCAATTATATGATAGCAAAATGTTGCAATTATATTAAATAAATAAATGTGTGGACTTGTTAACACAAACTTTCTGATAACAGTTTGAAGATTTTCCTTGCTGTTTAAAAAAGAAAGAAAAACTAACAAAAAAGGCAGTGCATGTGTGGCATGCACGTGTTTGGTGTGCGTCGTCACTTGTGTGTGCACAGCGTAGAAATACCAGAGCGAAGATGGATGCAGAGGAGATTGACAGTGATCTGGTAGCTAAAAAAACTCTATGTCTGTTATATGGCGGTATTTTGGATTTAAGATTACTGACACTAGTTTTACAAATACACATTTTAGCATTATCACTAAACTGTGTGTGTATTTTCGTTAAAACCCATCAAGTTGACTCATGATACCATTTATTATAATCGCAACCGCACATCGCAATATTACCACGAATAAGCGCAATGGGAAAAATTACCCAAATCGTGCAGCCCTAGTTGCATCTTACTGTATGTGTGCTCTTTCACTTGCGAGAAACATTGTTTTAAATACTTTTTGCATCAATATTTGCCACACAGGTTTATCTTGGGTTTGGAGAAATTGTATGACCCATCACTTACCAAGAAAATATCACATTGAAGGCAACTTGCATATTTTAAACACAAAGTTAAGGATGTTGTGAATGGCAGATTTCCTTATTTTAAGATGCTTGTCATGAACGTGACCATAAAGACTTTTTTAAACCCGTCACAAAAGTCTTGTTAAGTGTGGCTGGGTGTGGAAACGCCAGGTACATCGTAGTTTAACTACATCCAGATAGTGTGCAGTAGGTTATAGTTTGTAATACAGTGTTTATCTCTCACAGCTGTATCTGCTGCTCAACCCAGAAATGATGATTTCTGCAGTCCGTGTTTCACCTGAAACTGATGATTACAATCTTACTGCACTGATCGGGTTGAGTTGCGGATCAAAGCCGTGAATGTTGTAGTTTTGCTCAATTCTGTTTAATGTGTGTGTGCTGGTATTGTAGTTTAAATCTCATGGGTCTTTAATGTTACATGCGATGTTGATTAGTTGTGTGCTAGTCTCAGTTTTACCTTATGCTCTGATAACTGTAACTTTTTTTGTAATATTTTAACATGTTTACTAAATCTGTTACAGGTGTTTATACTACGAAGCATGGAGGTGTGTTTAAAAAGGTATGTAATGTTACACTCTGTTGTCTGTTTGACGTGAAACCATTTCTCATATAAGGCTTTAAAACCAATGCGTATTACTGTTTCTTTATTAAAAGTTCACATTGTGTAATTTTTGTGTTCTTTAGGTATTTACCTCCCATGTGACCAGTGAATGTAAACAACACCCATTTAGGGCTTTCTGCTGTTTATTTGGTTAATTTGTGGGTTCATTTGGTTCCTCTTCATTTTTTGTTTCAGTGTTCCAGACAAACATAACTGGGTAACGTTTAACAATAAGGTTTTGTTTGTTAAAGGGATAGTTCACCCAAAAATGAGAATTTTCCTGATCCGATATTCTGGATCGGTATCTGGTCCGATCCGGGCTTTTTAGCTGGATCGAACATCGGGTCGAGGACCGACAACATGACAGATCCAATTCCGATATGTGTGTTAGCGTGGTTGTTACTGACAAGCTATTAACTCTTTCCCCGCCATTGACGAGATATCTCGTCAATTAAGAGAAAACGCTTCCCCGCCAATGACGAGTATTTCCGTCTTTCCGCAATACCGCTATTATCCACTAGGTGGCTAACCTACCCATATTCAAAAGCTGATTACAAAGGAACCACTGAAGGTAGGATGAAACGGTTTTTTTTTTTGTTTGAAAGCAGAGGGTCTGTTCTTTCATTTGGTATATTGTATGTTTATATATTTGAAGAAGAACATTTTCTGGAAGGCATTAAACTTTTGTGAAAATCATGAAAAACGCTGGCGCTGGCTGGCAACTTTTTTTTAAAAACGCTGGCGGTGAAAGAGTTAAAAGGACGAAGTATTATAATAGCACCATAAACGTTTTATGCACTATATTCAAAGTCTTTTATACACTCAATAGCTTCATGTGAAGGAACAAACCACATTAAAAGATATTTAAGATAACAGAAACACTGTAACTTACTCCCAAACTGAGTTAATCCACTGGTGAAGCGGACACAAGATAACTGAAGGTTATTTTAAAGATCTGATTTTATAAGCCGTTGGATGGATGCAATTCACTTTGTGCTGATTACACAATGCATCTATTATCTTTGTGTTTTAACAGTTATGCACTTTCCATAGAGGTGCAAGGATTCCCATGTGAGGATGATTTCGGTGCATCAATTCTGCACCCAGAATGTGCATAAAACTCCATTCAAGTGCATAATTCCCAAAATAACAATCTTCACACTAAAGCTTTTTTACTATAACAGTTTAACGCAATTAAGAAAAGAAATTTAACATACTTAACTGATCAAACATACCTATTATATGTTCTCCTAAACACTGTCATGATTAATAATTATGTTTCCTGTAACATTTAAAATGATACTATATGTAGCAAAAAGCGCTATACATATTTAATTACATTTCTATTTACTCACTCTCATGTTGTTACAAACCTGTATAAATTTCCTTTGTGGTCATAAGAACAAAAAAATTTTGTAACTAAACCAATCATTAGCCCCATTCACTTCTATAGTAGGAAAAAAATACTATGGAAGTGAATGGGTCTCATGATCGGTTTGGTTTTAAACTTTACTCAAAATATCTTCCTTTGTGGTCATCAAAAAAAATTAAGTGTAATGTTGACAATTTTCATTTTTGTGTGAACTGTCCCTTTAACATTAGTTAATGCATTATCTAACAAAAACTAGTAATGCGCTATTTCTACAGTGTTTATTAGTCTTTTATGAATGTTTATTTCAGTATTTACGAATAGGTTTATAAACTCAAAGTTGTAATCGTTAACATAAGTTAATGCACGATGAACTTACATGCATAATTGTGTTGGCATTATTAACTAACATTAATAAATAGTGCTGATAAACTATATTGCTTATTTTTTTAAATTGTAATGTGCAATGTTTTATGTCTTGTCCTTAAGTATTCACTGAAGTGCCACAATAAATAAAGGAATACAAATTAAATATATATTCAGATGAATGTTTTATTTTTTTTGTTTTGAGAAAATAAGCTTTGGTTTTATTGTCCCTGGAGTGACGCTTTTGGGCTGCGTCTGAAATCGCATACTATTAAGTACTTTCCACTCTCAGAAGTTCTTTCTATATAGGTGAATGTAGTATGTCCAGATTTCATACATGTTATTGTTGTCATGTGACCTACCAGCATCGGTTGTGTAGCTTTTCATTCACCAATGGCCTCATGGGATAGAAAAGTGTCCATCGAATTAAGCTGGGAGAAGTAGGTCATCGTACTTCTCGCCTACTCTTATATGTTAGTATAATGGATTCGGGCATACTACTTTTGTCACATACTCTCACTATATAGTAGGAAAGTATGCGGTTTCAGATACAGCCTTAGTCTTGCATCCAGCAGCAAACTTCTTTATATACAATAGCAAATGTGACTCAACTCCTGGTGTTCTGTATTGACGTAACACTACAGATAATTCAGGTCCAATTTTGGTAAACCATTTTTGCTATTCCACTGTTTACATTAACTTCTCTCTTCAGGCCTGGTAAATGTATAACAACACTACAGATCTGTAAATCTATGGGAGCAAACAAAGTAAGCGGGTGTATGTGTACGTCTATTTGCACTAGACTAGCCCATTTGTAACTGAAGTTAAATTAATACAAATAACTTAAGTGTGCTTCTTGAGGCAACCTACTGTATGACAAGTTTTATTAAATACAATTTAAAGTCCAGTGTTTTTTCTGCGCCCCAGTGCTAATGGACTATCAGTTGTAGAGGGTGATAATGTGTCTATTCTTCGTGAATTGGAGTCGAGCACAGTGCCTTCAAACAGTCTAGCCATGAATGCCAGTCCATCAGCTTTAATATAGGAGCGCCCAGCAAAGGTGTAGAGGACGGGATTGGCACAACTGCTGATAAAAGCTAGAGCAGAGGTAACGGTGCGCCCTGATTGCCAGATTTTATCCAGTCTGGGTAAAGAAAACATGAAATGGTTAATGCTATGCAAAGACTGACAAAAACATATTCTCAGATCTTTAATAGCACTTACTTATGTTTGACCGGCGATCCCTCTGGGGTAAGTGCTGCAATCACCTGACCAAAAGGTAAATGGTAAAAATTTATACCTTGCTTATTACAGATTTTTTTGGCATATTAGCACAGGGTGATTGAGATAAGGGATGACTTACTTGAAATATATTAATAAAATGATAGGGCAACCAGAAAATGCAGAATGTCACAATAATTGCTTGAATAAGGTTCTCGCTTCGAATCCTCCTCTTGAATTTGGTCTCTCTGAGGCGGCGGAGGATACAAACATAACTGATGACTATTACAGCATATGGTACCAAGAAGCCCACCGTTGTCTCAAGGGTGTATTGGAAAACCGCCTGTTTAAAAATGATAAAATATATCAGTGCATGATAATAAACAAAGATACACTGTAGTTATGCAGCTGTTTTCCAGTAACTTACTGTAGATTTTTATTTGTTATTTACTGGCAACAGTTTGTTCAAAGTTCTATAAATCTAAAATAACAGCCTTATGCAAAGCATTCTGGGAACCAGAAGTCCTCATCAACCTTTATGTTTTTCATTCAGATTTTGGTTCCCAGAATGCTTTGCATAAGGCTGTTATTTAATTTTTATTTTTTAAAATAGTTTTATTCTGTTAATACAAAGAATTGTTAATGTTTAGTGTTCATTTAACTTAAAAATAAAACATTGCCAGTAAATAACATAAATTTAAATATACAGTAAGTTGCTGGCTAATGGCTGCCAGTAAAAGTGTAATTTCTACTGAATTTATACAGTGTAGTCATATAAATTGGTAATAATGTAAGAATACAGTAAGTATAAAATTGTTTAAAGATGCTTGGATGGAGACCTATCAGCATGAATACAGAATTAAAGGTTTATTAGCAAACTTTTTACCCATAATAGGCTTTATGCCAAGCTGCACTACTTCCTGAACTTCAGCCTGCACCTTGTTTCCTGTTTTTTCTATTTTTGGACAAACTGATTTATCCAGGTGTGCCTGACCTCAGTAGTCACAACAACAATAATCAGACACACCTGGATTAATCCGTTTGTCCAATAATGGCAGACAGGAAACAAGAAGCTGGCAAAGTTCAGGAAGTAGTGCAGCTGGGCATAAAGCCTATTATCATCTGATCTCAGTATGGCAGCACACCATGAATATGAGGGCATCTCTATATTGAATAAATAAACCTTTATCAGACATTCATAATTCTTTCTGTGTTTTTTTTAAGTAGGGTGAGCTTGCACCAACTAATGCAGGGTTAATTGTAACACAGCTACTGGTTAGTTTAATTTAGTGATGGGAGATACGAAGCTTTTCGAGGCTTTGAATCAATTGAACCAATTGCTTCGAAAATTGATTCAGTTTTTCCAAGCGTTCGAAACGCTACACACGCTGGCGACACCTGCTTAAAATATGGTTAAAATCAGGGGCGTCGCTAGACCCCTTTTACTGGGGCACGTGCCCCAGTGTAAATCTTTTGTGCCCCTGTGTAAATCTCAAGTTTACATTTTAGCAGTTAACTAGTTTATTCAAAGACAATCGCGGCAAAACGGACCTTTTTCCGTTTGAAAAAGCGACGCAACAGTCGCACTGACGCGTGCACGCCTCAATTCATGTGCGCGTCCGCGCACGGACATGAATGGGTGCGCGGACGCGGACATGAATTGAGGCGTGCACGCGACTGTTTTGCCGTGCGCAGCCGCATACAAAGTACACGCGATTGAGTTGGTTTATGAAAACATGGCGAGACTAAAGTAAGTTTCTAAATAATAATGAAAATCTCATTGACGCATGTGATGGACATCAGAAATGTTTTGTGCAAAGCAGGAAAAGGGAAGGAAAAATGAGAGATGATGAATTTAAGGGCGTAAAGACACATAACATCCTACCCTGTCAGGGCTTAAACATTAGAGGGAAAATTTCAGGAAAACCTCTGTCAATAGTCTATAAAATTGCATTGTTCACATACAAAAACTGTGTTATACTGTTCTGTATTTTCAGATATGAAATTAATATTTAGTTCACTAGCTCTAGGTCATTACATAATCAGTTAGCAGTAACTAAGATAGATTTTTTTAGTAGTCATAAAATGAAAATATTCTTAAAAATAAAAAAAGAAGTTATTAATCATTGTTATGTAAAATGCAAATGTGCATAACATTTTTTTCTCTCCAGTCATTATTTCCAAACATTTTATGCCTTAAGACATGTTAATTATGTTGTATATATGTATATATGAAGATGATACTTAAATATTTTTAAATAGATGTTTGTCTTTCCCAGTACTTGTTGCAATGTTGGAATAGTGGGTTAAGCAAAGGAAATTGTATCTTGCACACCGCAGGCTTTCAATAAAAAGTAAAAAAAAAAAAATGGGGGGCCTGTGCCCCAGTAGAGCTTTATGTCTAGCAACGCCCCTGGTTAAAATAGTGTGAAAGCAGATCTGTCCAAACATTTTACACTTTGTTTTGCAAAATAATAGAATATATTAAGATATGTTTAAAAAAATTATTTAACTTAATTAAGAAAAAATTAAAAGTATAGTATGTGTTTTATTACGTTTTATTTAGGGCAAACAAATCATTAAAACTAACTCCCCTTTTATTTATGCACATTTTTGTCATTAAATCTGTCTATAAACAGAGAAAATGGTAGAGAAAATGGTAGTGTTATTAGTCAGAAGGATGCATGTTTTATGAACTTGCATAATAAAACTGTCCCGAGTTCACCTAACCATATTAGTCACTGGTCATTTGTGATCAACTCCCATAGTCAACTCCCCATAGTGGTGAACCATCGGATTTTCGAAACAGTTACGACATAAAGAAGCCTCGTTTGCTAAAATCACGTGACTTGGCCAGTTTGAAACACACTCCGAACCAATTGATTCGACACAAAAGATTCGAAAAAGTTTCAAGCCTCATGTTGCAGTGCTTCTACAGCGACCATCGCTAGGAATTTATAAACACTGTTTTGCTGTGTTTTGGTTAAGATATTGAACAAAGAGTGTTTTGGAGCTTGGAAGTAAATTTCTTTATCTTATGTCTTTACATTTCTGAGTTGGGTGTAAGTCACCAAATCCAACCTTATATTATTTTAATCACTGTCTTGTTACCTAAAACATAACGCCATTTTGTCAGCAATCGTAGTAACTTATAATTACAATTATGTCTCAGGTATACAATGATAATGAAATGAAAACAATGTAAATCCTATTAATCAAAATGATAACTGTTAATACAATATATGGGGAAATAAATCACAATTATTATTTTTT
The DNA here is from genome assembly GCA_025389145.1 of Misgurnus mizolepis. Lineage (NCBI taxonomy): Eukaryota > Metazoa > Chordata > Actinopteri > Cypriniformes > Cobitidae > Misgurnus > Misgurnus mizolepis. The sequence continues at coordinate 55,939,186 of JAIFKI010000002.1, forward strand.
TGTCTTAACTGTGCAGCCCTTACAAAAAATTGATTTATATGCATTGATGCATAATACAAGGATGGTTAGATTAAGGATCATGGATGGATAAATAAATGTGTGGATATCTATCTATTATAGGCAGAGATATAAACAATATCCACCTTTAGTATATAGAAAAAATTGTATAGAATTATTTGTGATTCTTTAAACTAAATTTTCTAGCAGGTGTTACAACAAACCATCTGTTTGTTACAAGGTAGTTGTGACATTTGCACTCCTGTTAGTTGTTATTTGTGTTACTCGGTGTAATTGTATGATAACGGTAGGTCCCACAAACAAACTTTAAGTGTTAATTTGTAGCAGATTGTATTAATCTACCTTAAATATATTTTGAATGATAACGCCAAAAAAAGAGTTAGTTTGTGCTAGGGATGCACCGATACCACTTTTTTGGAATACGAGTACGAGTACTTGCCGATACCGATACTGAGTACTTAATAAAAAAACATGATTTAAATGTACAGGTAACAGCTTTAGTCATATAATTTAACAAAAAAACAAAGGACTAGTTTTCCAGTTTGTTGTAAACTCTCTTTGGACAACACAAGAGGCATTAACCCCTTACACACCGCTCAAACATAGACATTTCTCAGACCGTGGTATCGATTCCAGGTATCGGGGGACTTTTAACGAGTATGAGTACTTTAGAAAATGTGGTATCGAGGCCGATACCAGTATCGGTATCGGTGCATCCCTAGTTTGTGCCCCGCTCTCCCCCTAATCTAATGCACCTTTACAGCTCCACATTTGTTTTGTATACATCTAACGTCTCCATCAATATGTATTGAAGCAAAGACAAAATACTCACATGACGTGATTGCGAGTGATGGGTTGCACACACGATGCGATCCTTCCCATTGTAATTGGTCTCTTTTTGTTCTGCTCTGAATATCAAAGCTGGGAGTGCCAAAAGAAAGACGGCAATCCACAGGCCCCCGAGCAAAAGCAATACTGTCCTCCTCCGAGTACAAGGTCTCAAGTATCCAGGATACACCACTGCTACAAATCTGTGCAGACTCATCAGCATAATGATCATAATAGAAGCGTACATGTTCGTATTACATAAGTAGAAAAGCAGTTTGCACATGACGGCTCCAAATATCCATTTCTTTTGGGCCAGGTATATAATAAAGAAAATAGTCAGACACATCAGAAAACCATCCGCAAAGGCCAGGTTAAGAATGAGCAGGGTGGTGACGGATCGCTTGCGGGCACGTGCCAGGATGCTCCAGATAATAAAGAGGTTGCCAGGAACTCCCAAAAGGAAGACGATGCTGAGGATGAGGGCACCAAAGGTAGCAGGGATGTTACCTACGATGCTCTTATCTTCAGGTATGGATGCGTTCGTGTTGTTAAAGAAGGTGCTCCTGTTGATTGATTCCATCAGAGAGGTTTTAGAAGACCTGGTGTAAACAGACAACAATAATAACTGATGCTGTGGGAAATGCTTTCATTTGGTAAGAATATAGGTTTCAAACAGTAATTATCTTACTTTATAACAGAGAAAGATTTTTCAACACTTTTTGGTCCTGTTTACTTGTATAGCAGTTCCAATGTTTTTTTCAATCTTCATTGTTACGCAATAACACATTTCATTTTGTCATGTTATGTTGAGTCATGTGATCAGCTTTATTATTTCAGGTTGCCTTGTAAGATGAATCATGTTATAAAATAAAGTTTTACGTAATCACGTTATAAACAAATACATAAACATTTGGCAATAAAACATAATGGGGTGTTCCCGGACAGGCCTTATCCTAATCCCAGACTAAAATGCTAGTTTGACACAGCTTGCACTGGCATGTCTTAACATACAAGGGTGCCATTGTTTTATCTCAAGATGCACACCAGTAATGTTTTTGTAAGGTATTTATTTATATGTCCTTATATTATTAAGATTAATCTAAACTCTGTCCGGGAAACTGTCCCAATATGTCTGTGCACGAATTATCCAAAAATGTTTTAAATATCCAGCTAATTTTATAGTTTATTTTCCTTCTCCTCCAGAAAGCAAATAAAGTGCATGCCAGCATTAAGGACTGCCAAGGATTCTCAACCACACAAATACTTTGATTCAGCCAATAACCTGTCAGCAGTCAATAACACATGCACACTACATGTGCTTCAACATGCCGTGTAAGTTTTGAGCTTAACTACCAGGAATGCCACTCACAGATGCTTATCCTAAAGCTAATGCTCTATATTCAGATTTTAATTTGTCTTACAAAGATCTGCTTTCCATCGCGTGTGTCAAGAAAAGCAAACCATATGTGAATTCAAGTGAAAAAAAAAACAGAGAAAGAAGTAGCAAAATGAAACATGGAACGATATCAGAGCTTTTCGGTATCGATTACTTTGTTTTGACAGTGTAAGATGATGTAATTGTCCTGTCTTCAATGCTGTCATCGTATTTGTCCCCGTTTACACACGGAGCTGACCTTACAGCAGTGGAGACGTGTGAAAATGAAAAAGTTTCAATTACGAAATCAAAACTAGAAAAAGATGGGAAGAAATGGAGATGGAAAATCGAAGTTGGTGCTAATACTGAAGACAAATCAAAGAGATGTACTTGATATACTCACCGATATACTTGATTTGATCAGGATAGAAGATGAGAAAAATATTTCCCCCGAAGTGACCAGATGGACCCGGTTAGGTGAGGATCTGAAGATGTAAGTCTCGCTTTCTTTTACCGTCTCATAGAGAAACTTTTTATATAGGCCTGCCTTATACCCAATACCCAGCTCCTTCTTTCTGTCACTAAACTGCTAGTTTTTACATTCTACTTTTTCAAGATTAAATCTGACCGGCCCCCCACTTTCCTCCTCCCTTTATTTCAACACACCAATTCCTCCATGTCCTTTCCCTCTTATGAAAGGAAACGCTTCCATAACCTGCAGGCTACAGCTTGCTGGGAGAGTTCATGATGGATGGAGGAGTGGATGGGATGCGTCACACAGTTCCATACCTCTGCACCCAACCATTACTTCTCGACCTGCTTTTACATGTTTTGACGTTTCTGGTAGCAATTAGTTTGGTTAGTCTACAGCCTCTCCCCATGAAAAGTTAAGTAATAAGTTTTAAAATGGAAAAATCCAACCATATTTGAAAAACAGACCGAAATTGAAATTGTTATTTGTTGCAAATTCCCCACTTCAGTTCTGATCTCCTTTACCTTTATGGCATGCCAGGTATGGTGTCAATGACACCAATGGTAACACAAGAACTAAAGACATTTGATGTCATTGATGTCCAATCTGTGCATCAGCATTATTTTAATAGACAGATTTTCAGTAAATAATGACTTAAACTGCAGCTTACATAGTTTTTATGTAATTTCAATGAAACATGAAGTTAAGGCGGGACATACAATAGGGCAGGGTGATGTCATAAAAATAGTTGAATTGTAATTATCAGAAGACATGCTTTGCATCTGAAACTCATACTTCATACTATATTATAGGCAAAGTAGTGCTTTCTGCCTACTATAAAGTATGGAAGTAGACGTTTCGGACGCAGCGATGTACGATTTGAATGCTTTATGCAAATAATGCCAATGTTTTGGAGCACACTAGTTAGATATCCTTAAAAGACAAGACATTTTTGATTTCATGGGGAACACAAACAAGACAAAATACTAAACAACAAAGCTTTACAATGTTTATAACATAACCTCATTTTACATTCATCACACAAACCTAAAAAGTTTATAAAAGCACATATATTAAACTTGTAATATGTGTTATCTTTTCCGCTGACAATTTGCTGACATAAGACAGATCGATGACTATAAGTTAAGTAATTTGAGAGACAAGGCAAAGATATTGTGAAAAGTCTAAAGGAAAAAAAATGCATCAATGAATTTAATGTATACTGTTGAACCATATTGAACACAGTCATTTATTTTATGTTGACTTTCATGAAAGATTACTTATATCCCAAAGCAACAACAAAATACTAATACAAAGGCCCTCATTTATAAAGAATGCATTTTACGGTGGAGTGTGTGTATGCAAAAACCCATAACAACATTCATATTTATAAAAACTATCTTTGACGTGGAAACATGCTAATACATCATGGTCTGAGAAAACATATGCACTCCTGCCAATTGTTGCAGGTTTTTGGAAATATAAGCCATTTTGCAGCTTGAAAAGGTATAGGACAGCTGGTATACAATACACTTTAAGTTAATTCATGAAGAGACACTGTAAAACAATTAAAACTCAGGTGGTGTTGTTATAGCAAATTTGACCCTCAGGTTGAACTGGTTACAGACATGCAACTATTTGTTCTCCTAATCTCTTCATCACAAAGGCTTTTGCACTGTTAGCCTTCAGCTCACATCATTGGGTATCTGCTGAATATATATGATATTATGTATATATGTTGTTCTGAGATTACAGTTTTATATTCATGTGTGGTTTCATTTTAAAGGTCATGGTGCGATGAGTAAAAAGGTCTCATTTCTATAAGTCTAAAATAAGATGGATCAAGGTTTTAGAACTTAGGATAAAAGATGCATTTCTTGTACAGGTGGGGTTTTGCCAGGATACTTCTGGCTAGTTTGACCAGGTGTCTTTTCAGGTCACTTGGAACAGGTCAAACTGGATTTTGACCAGGTATCCTTTAAGGTCACTCGGAACAGGTCAAACTGGTTTCTTTGTATATTAACAATGTCTTGTTCTGGTCAGTATTTAAGGTACATTGGCAAGGGATTCATGGAGGCATTATGTAACCAGAAGCTCCCACACTATGTGTGTATTAAAACATCATGGAAGAAATCGTTAACAAGAATCTTCCTACACCATTTTGGGTGTATTATATCCATGATGGAAGTACTCTGTATGATTTTGTAACTTTTGCAACTGTTGATCATTTTAATTAATTGAAATTGAATCATATTCTGTACGATATTCTTTAATTGATGTTTGAAGCTGGAACCTGCCTGGTATAATAAATTGTTACATTTGATTCATCTATATTCTTCAGACATTGTATTGATTTATTTGAATTCTTCAGAAATAATTTTTTCCAGCAGATTAAAAGGAGTCTGGTTTTACCAGGATATGATCATACTGGTGTTTTGATGTTGAATGGAGCATGGGGCACATTCACCAGGGCTGCGTTCAGCCCCGACAAAACGTTGCACAACGTTTATTAAACAGAAATATTGATGCGTTGAACACCCTGTTGTGTTAACGCAAGAGTTGCAACTACGGTAGCTGAGAGGCCATGCTTTGTGTTCTTTTTAAAATGTTTCTGCAGCCTGATGAAATCATTATAAATGTGTGTTTAATACTGTAAAATACCCTCGATGTTACAGTCACTGACCTTGCCGTCCAGAATCAAAGACAACATTCCAACTTGAACCCATTGAGTGAGCTGTCTCTTTAGTACTGCGTGGTTTATATACATCTTGCCGCTGATTGGGCCGACATTTCTGACACACTCACCAAACAAGAGAAAACGCATCTAAAACCTGTTGCACATTGGTTGCACACCGTTGCACACCGTTTCCAGGAAACATGTCGTTCAACCTGGAAACCGTAGCAAAACGTTGTGCACCGGTGTGAGCTTGAACGTGCCCCTGGACTCTCAGATTTCTGTCTATCACCTGACTTAGCAAGTTGCATGATTGTGACTAAAGTAACAATTTTTATGATCGGAGCAAGCATGGGACAGCCAGACGTAAAAGTATTAGTTTACCCGGCAACCTCTGACTAAGATCAGACTGACAATTTTGTGTCCGTGAGATATACACAACGGCCAACGTATACTCTGTGCGATATCGGGTCCCTAGTGAACGAATAACAAGATTACGAGAATTTATAAATAATCAAACATCTAAATTATGATCAACAGATAATTGATATAATGCATCAAATTCTTTTTAGAAGATTATAATTTAAACACAGAGGTCAAAGAAATTAATTTGATACCCCGATACAATCTGGAACTTATTTTGATAGACCCACCCCACACATACGCAACCAAGGCAACGATGTTGGTAAGCAGACACGCCCCTCACTGCTGATTGGCTACAAGTGTGTTTTGGTACTCGGCCGATTCCCTTTTCCAAAGCATTTTTCAAAAATCACACACCCCGCCTTTAAAGGCGAATGTTTCAAACTGTTCTGCTGCGCACAATTTAAAGATCATTAGCAATTTATTTCATATCTGAAAGTTTTCTGTGCATACATTAGTTATATGAATCAAACGTAGGCCTATATGCTTTTGGAAAAATGATCGTAAGATCAAATTTAGGATGGTTTCTATGCAGAAAGTTTTTTGTAAATAAGGCCCAATGTGTGTTTGTGTATATGACGTTATTTGTTTCACAGATGATACATGCTTTACAGTGGATTACTTATTATTCCCTTGAGGATATTGACTACGCATCCCTAAAACTGTGTATGGGAAACCATAATTGTATATGAGTAATTTCGAGAGAGAGAGAGAGAGAGAGAGAGAGAGAGAGAGACCATTTCCTTATTTCTGACCTCTGGTTCATTTTTCATTGACCTGTTTCCCATGAGTAACATAAGCTTCTCCAAACTCTCATGACTTGAGTTCACTGTGGCAGTAAAACCAGTAACAGATCCATCGTGTTGCATGCATGTAACGAGTCAAATTTGCATGTAGCCGACGTCATTGTGACGTGATGAGAAGCTGTGTGGGAACAGATTCAGATTGGCTACCTTTGTTGGCCACATGATGGCAATATTCTCTCATAAATGTGCTTTTGGAATCGCCACACAACATTAAAAACTTAAGAGATGCAAAACTCTGATTAAATCTAACTGGGCACGCCTCACAATAAAATCCCATGGGTAGGAACACATAAGATCCTATTACAAAAGGCATTAGGCTACATCCTTCGAAAATAATATTTAGGAAATGTAATGTTGAAAATTATAGTAAACTGTAGTCAAATCCCTTCAGTGTTTTTAACCGTACTATAGGAAATATTAAAGTACACAACAGTATTTACTACAATTTATCAATTCACTAAAGTTAAGATCACAACATACTGTAGTATACATTTACAAAATGTAATCATTACTGTCATATTCTGCAGCACTATAGTAAAAACTAACTACGTAAAATAGAGAGAGAGAGAGAGATGCTTCTTATCAACTTCATCAAACGACAGGCAGCACGGAAACACGCTTTGAAATAAAGATAACAGATAATTATTGTGAGAACTGTCAAAGAGGTGGTGAAGGAATAGAGAGAGGACGTGTTTATTTAAGTTTTTTCGTCTCTCGTCTCAGACAGAGTGCAGACTACAGAGGATAATGAGAAACAGATCTTACAGGGGAAAGGAAGGAGGGGAGAAATGCTGGGATAGAAGTTGGGGAGAAGGAAGGGGCGGGGCTACACAGAAGAAAGTATGATGGGAGTGTATCGGCGTGTTCGACGTCATACGGCGCTGCGCAGACAGATCGACATCAAAGTACCGCGAGAGCGCAACGATTTCGATTGCTCTCGCGATAAATCGACGTCATATTACGACTGGTCTGCGCAGTGCTGCATGAAATAAAATACACTTTATGATAAAGAAGGACGGGTGTCATGAATGGATCAGCCTTCGTATTGGTGATAGAAAGGTTCAGTATTTTGTCTGTGTCATGAGGGAGAAACTTTCTCGTGCACTTGAATAAACTGTTAAACATGTGGAATGTGAAATTATTTTTTTTTCTTGGGATCTGTTCGCCAGACGTGTTTGCCTGGTCCTCGTCCAAAGGAATTCACTATCGGATGAAGGAGAACGTGTTCCTAAATGTTTGTTGGACTAGATTCTTGAGGATACCATGCAGTTATAATTCACGCTGAAAGATGTGGTTAAATCCGCTGGCCAATCGGCGCGCTGAAAAGAGTGTACTGCAAAAGAGGGCATGTACCGCTATAAAGAGGGGGGTCTTTTGATCGACAGCTCAAATGCCTAATAGGGAGTTTATAACGGGTCTGATGAACCCGCCCAAAGGCAATTAAGGGTAAAGAACGAAAAACTTCATACAGTATAACTTTTTGTTGAATGTCAGTGTGTGCGACGTAGTATGAATGTAAAATTCAACGCCTATTTATTACTGCACGTGAAAGCGTTTGGATTTTGAGCGCGATCGGCCGGTCGGATATGGACGATAGACGTTCGTGAGATGAAGTTATTATAACCGACTGTCAAGGAAATCGCAACGAATCTGCTGGGAAGAAAAAAGTTACATAAAGAGATGCAAGGCGGAGATAAGACAACGATCCAGGCAAACGTGATCCTTAAATGACGCTCTGAAGATTAACTTTTCCGTCTTTATTTCATTACACTTGAACTTGAACGCGCACGGAGGTTTTCTGGAAAAGGTTGATGATTTCCCACGAGTTTTAGAGCTCAACTCAACTCTTCATCTCAGAGGAGTGTACGGGACCGGGTGATTTATAAGTTGCCGGTGTGGGTGACACTTTTGTCGGAGTGGAGAGATGGGGGCCGCGCCGGGCTCGGGATGGGAGGAGGGAGAGTTCGAGTTTAAACTTGTGTTCGAGGAGGATCCGCCGAGCCAGAACCGCTGCGGCCAGCAGGACTGCACTGAGAGCGGCCAGCATCATCATGAGTCAACCGGCATCAGCGGTCAGTAGACACATGGCAGGGCCGTACATATTTGGATGGTGGTCTTTAATGGTACTGGTATAGATTTGGGCTAACGTAACTATTTAAATACCAAATAGAACAATATGAACTATTATCACTGTCACAACCTCGTGTTATCTGTAATAAAGAAAAACGCAGATCTAATCTCGTTCATTAAATCAAAACATTCACAGTACAAACAAACGCACTTTTGTGCATATTGTATGAGAGTTTTTTTTATGTCTTATTAGGTTCAGAAAGCGACCACAAGTTAAATTTTTCGTTAGTTTAGTCTGAGTTGTTTCCCGCTGCAGTGTGCGTGTGTTTATGAGTGAGTGTGGAGAGCAGCGCAATGTGTTTTTAATCAGCTGTGCGTGTGAGTGCAGTTAACGGCTGCCATCTGGACCCGAACCCTCAGTCTCTGTTTACTGAGCATGCACATACATACCTCGCTCCAAAATATTCCCTCCTTTATTCATTTTCTCTGCCCTCTTTTCCCCTCCTGGCATCTGCCTGTACCGCACACACCAGCGTCATGAATCCGCGTCAATAGCGTTGAGATGTACAGATAGACATCGTCGCTTTAACGCCCTAAATGCAACTGCGGTCGTCAAATGTTTATTGTCATTCTTGAAATATTTAACATCTTAATACATGTGCAGTTTATTCAAGTATGTTATGACCAATTACAACTTACTGTGTTGTAGGGCCAATAGTAAATATTTATCACCAACGTAGAATCAATGGTGACTAGAACTACCCATACAAAAAATAACCATGGAATTTTGTAAAAAAAGAAAAAAAAAGAAAGTACAAATAGGAATCAATCTGCCAAAAACATGGTAACTGGGTTTTACAGTTTTTTTCTAATAAATCTGGGAAAAAACGATTTGAATGCACTTTTACTGTAATAAAACTGTGTTTTTATCAGTCTGCTAAAAACGTTATTACTGCACTTTTACTGCAATAAACCATGTTTTTTATAAATCTACTAAAAACATGACTACTGAACTTTTACTTGAATTAACCCATGGTTGTTTTTATTAATCTGCTACATACATGACTACTGAACTATTATTACTGTAATAAACACATAGTTACTGCACTTTTAATATAATAAAAACGTGTCTTTTATCAATCTGCTAAAAACATGATTACTGCACTTTTACTGTAATAAAACCGTGTTTTATCAATCTGCTAACAATGTGATTACTGCACTTTTACTGTTATAAAACTGTGTTTTTAACAATCTGCTAAATATGTGATTACTGCACTTTAACTGTTATAAAATATTTTTAATCAATTTGCTAAAATCATGATTACTCTACTTTTACTATACTAAAACCGTATCTTTTATCAATTTGCTAAAAACATGATTTCTGCACTTTTACTGTAATAAAACTGTGTTTTTAATCAATCTGCTAAATATGTGATTACTGCACTTTAACTGTTATAAAATATTTTTTATCAATTTGCTAAAATCATGATTACTCTACTTTTACTATAATAAAACCGTATCTTTTATCAGTTTGCTAAAAACATGATTACTGCACTTTTACTGTAATAAAACCATGTTTTTATCAATCTGCTAAGAACATGGTAACTCCACTTTTACTGTAATAAATTAATTTTTATTTAATTCGCTAAAATCATGATTACTCTACTTTTACTATAATAAAACTGTATTTTTTATCAATCTGCTAAAGACATGATTACTGCACTTTTACTGTAATAAAACCGTGTTTTTTTATTAATCTGCTCAAACATGATAACTGCACTTTTACTGTAATAAAACCATGTTTTATCAATCGGCTAAAAGTGTGATTACTGCACTTTTACTGTAATAAAACCATGGTTATTTTTGTATCAATTTGCAAGGAACATGATTACTCCAATTTTACTATAATAAAACCACGGTTATTTTAATCAATCTGCTTTTATAACATAAAAAACCGGCATCCATATGTTGATCTTGTTGCTATTTTTACAGTATTGGCTGTAGTGCAAAATTACTGTGGTTTTGTACCATGGTATTTTTTGTAAGCTTTTAGTTTTATAGTATACTTCAAAAATCACTTTGTAAAACTGTAGCTATTATTTGAGTTAAAAAGTCTCTGTGTACCCCTGTGGAAAAAATAAATGAAGTCTACACACAAAGGCAATTATAGGCCCCATGTCTCATATTTCACCATATGTTTATCCCATATGCATTCCAGTAAGCTTGTGATTTGCCCTGCTCTATTATCTATAGCTATTTATTTTCTTCACAGAGACCAACATGACTAACACAATGTCTGGTCAACCGGTGGGCATCCCTCTGCCCTCTCCATCAGCCGGTCACAGGGCAGGGATGCACTCTCCACCACCCAGACGGGCTTTAGTCAGAGACATCAGTGGCACATATGAGAGTCTGCCAGCCAGATCAATACAGGTGAGAACCGCTTTAGTTTTACCTGCATTGTAGATTTCTAAAATATCCATGAACAAGGATTGTGTTTCACATTGTGATTAATTATGGTGAAATAAATCCAGATGTCTGGCTTTAATTTTGGGAGTTGGTTTTTGTTGCCCAGTGATGTTTAATGTGAACAGAATGTGTTGCCATGAGCTGTTGCTGAACATATTTAATTTGGCACATAGATAAATGACCCTCAAATAAATAACAGAGGTCAAATAGTTTATTTTTTATAAGGACTATGTATTATTATTAAAGCAGTATATTTGTGTATTGTTTTCATGAAGAATGAAATTGTCCCTATTTGCTTAATGCACTTTTTTCATCTGTTCATGTTATCTTAAACAAACAAAAATGTTGAATACTTTATCAATGATTCACTATTTTTATACTCTCATAAAACTCTCTGGCCACCTCTCATATAAATACCACGCTGGGCAAGTTGTTCTGGTCCAAAATGATACATAATCTCCCCCTTTTTTCTAACCTTGTTTGAGTTTAAAATATCACATTCTGGAAGTAAAATTGGGTACAAATTTGTTGACCTTTTTCCAAAAAGAATTTTATCACAAGTATATTTTTATGATACATATTTTGTGTTCTCTCACCGTAGGTATCCGAGTCGAAAGTGCTGGAGTGCCCCAGCATCCAGATCACCACAATCTCCCCCGAAGATGATTCAGCCCCAGGAGGAGGAAGTTACTGGGACAGTGGCGGTGGCTGGGACAGGGAACGTCTATACCTGCCCCTGCTAGACTCTTACCGTGATGTCATGACAGGTGCAGGATCCTTGAGTCCCACCCCCAGCCCTGCATCCAGTTCCTCATCTCGTGGATGGCTGAGTCCAGCTTCCAGCTGCGATTCCCTGCTGGTGGAGGAGGAGGAGCTTAATGACGCAGCCGCCCACTTCTGCCTATCGCCCTCCTCGCGTCCCACTTCACCCGGGGGCAAAAAGCGCAGGAACTCCCCACTGGCCTCCCCCAACACCTCCCGCAGAAGCAGCTACTCTGAGGATCCCACCTCTCTGCCCGACACAGGAGAAACCTCAACTCAGGCACCAACAAGCTGTGATCTCAACATCCCACAGAAAACCAGGAAGACCTCTGTGGAACAGGTGATGCTCCTAAAGTTCAATAGTGGTCCAATCTCAGAATCATCTTGTGAGCATCCATGTGAAATATTACTGCTTTTCTTTAATAATAATAGTGATGCACCAAAATGTCTGTACTGATACTGATATTCCGATATTTAATTATTTAAATAGCATCTAATTCAAAATATTTTCACACAAAGGAAATTTTTTCACACACTGCATGAGTTCTTACCCATTTATACACCCGTTTTGAATGCCTGGATATAGATCTTCAGCTGTTTTTAAACAATCGATTGATATTCGACACTGGGAAAATTTATTTTATCTCCTGATAGCGATTAAAGGCCAATACATCAGTGCATCCCTAGTTTCGATTAAATGAAATAAATATGTGTGTAATGTACGAATCGAATTGTCTATATTCACCATCTTGTTTTTGGGCATGCACAATCCCTCCCTATGCTGCTGCAGGTATCATCCCGAGAAATTGATCCAGAGTCGACCCCCATTCCAAACTCTCCTTGCCCCCTCCCAGAGGTTTCTCAGATGAGGAGGGAGCCCCCTACAATAGGCATGGATTACCTATCGGTGCCCCCTGCTCTGGGCTGGGGTAGAACCAGGGCCAGCGCACACAGTCCAATTTTTAGGTTTGCCCCATCTAATTTTTTACAGGAATAATGAGCTTTGATCTTTGAACTTAGATTCTTTCCACTTTGATATTTTCACAGGTCTAATGCACTGCCACCGCTGGATTGGCCCCTTCCTTCACAGTTCGACCAGTATGAGCTGCGCATAGAGGTGCAGCCACGACCACATCATCGGGCTCATTATGAAACCGAGGGCAGTCGAGGAGCAGTGAAAGCATCACCTGGAGGTCATCCAGTTGTGAAGGTAACATTTAATATTTATAGGTGCCATCACTTGGCATATCTCTGTTAAGGTTGTAGGTCTATTTATATGACTAATCAAACTCATTATTATTATTATTATTATTATTGTGTCTCATCTTTATTTTTCCTCTTTCTGCCTGACAATGTCCTCCAGCTCACAGGTTACACCGAGAGACAGCCGCTCTCCTTACAGGTGTTTGTAGGAACCGCTGACGACCGGTCAGTACGGCCTCATCCGTTCTATCAAATACACAGGTTACACTTTCCTATCCTGCAAACTTGACCAAATTAACTGTGTGATACTATTGATCTAAATCTTTGATGATATTTGTTTTCAATTCATGCAGAGTGACAGGGAAGATGGTGGGCACTGCCAGTCAGGAGAGCATCCAGGCTGGCACCAAACTGCTGGACATCCCCCTCAACCCTGATAACAACATGATTGCCCTGTGAGACATTTAACAATCTGAATGTGTGTTATAGAGACTTCAGTGTGTGATATTTTCTGAATCCTCTCTCTGAATTCTTTCTCAGTATTGACTGTGCAGGTATCCTAAAGCTGAGGAACTCCGACATTGAGCTCAGGAAAGGAGAGACGGACGTAGGAAGAAAAAACACGCGAGTGCGTTTGGTGTTTCGCACGCACCTGCCCCTGCCTCCGCCCATCGTCCCACCAGGGCGTGTGTTAGCCCTGCAAGTGGCCTCTTTACCCATTGAATGCTGTGAGTGTAACAAGTCATTATCCACGCCCATTGGTAAATTAATTCCTCATTATAAATGTATTATTCAGTGTGTGTCTTATGACGTGGAAGATAATGAATAATGGAAATAAAAAAAGGAGAGGAATTAAAATTATTATTGAACTGTACATCAGTGGTTTTCATACTGGGGGGCACAAGATGGTGCCTGAGGGGGGCCCCAGTTTTATGACATTTTATAAAATACATTAATTTATCAAACCTCAGAAAAATGTAGCTACCAACCAACAGCACTACATTGTGTAATTTAACATGTTTTGTTTACTTCAAATTCTACGTTTTATGTCATGAATTTTCTTTGGGGGAGGCCGCGAAAGGGGTGAACCCTACAGAAGGGGAGGGGCACACCGTAAAGTTTGAGAAACACTGCTGTAGATAGTGCCAATTTATACTCTGCTTAATAAGAGAAGTCCCACTGAAAATGTTCTTGATTTTTTTGAAACAGAAATGAACACTGTACTGTGTGTAAAATAATCTTCTTCTTTGAACCAAGTAACCAACAATAGTAAATTATGGGAAATACTTGTGGTTCCCACTTTTAAAAACATCTGTCTGAAGGTCTGTGCAAGGTCCTTGATTATTTGCCTAATCTGAACAGTCTGGGCAGCACAGATTGTTTTGTGATCTTGTCAAAATGTAATACAGGCTCTCCAAAAAACTCTCATATGACGTTGTGCATCCTGCATAAGATTCATTGGCAAACATAAAGATGTTTGCACACTGTAGTAAAAAAAAATTGTATTCAGCATCCTACAAATTCATCATGCACAGAAACCTTGCACACTGAGTCCGTTTATATTAATTAATCATTTGCAAAAAAATTGCAAAACAATACAAATTGAAGTGTTCGTAATGTTAAAGGAAAACACCACAGTTTTTCAATATTTTACTATGTTCTTAACTTAACCTAAAATTAACATACCTATCTTTTTTAAATGCGTGCACTTAATCTTTGTACAGCGCATCGTGTGTTAGCATTCAGCCTAGCACCATTCATAGCGATGTTTTAAGCAGATAAAAATGAGAACTATATTGTATGCCAGAAGAGCACTTAGGGGGGGTGCACACCAAAGCTTTTACGTCCGTGGCCGGCGCATGTTTTCAATTGTTTCAATGGAAGCACGTGTTTTCTAAATAAGCCAGCAGCTAGCGTTTTTGTTTTTCGCGCTGAAAGCCAGCGTTCGGCGCAAAAGTTGAAAGAGATTCAACTTTGGGTGAAAAGCTCCGCTTGACAATGTCAGTTCTCACACGGCCGTCCAATCACAGTGGAGGAGGGGCAGGACAAGTATCACAACAACCAACCGGCTCAAAGCTCAAGTATCACAGCTACCAAAGCGTTCAGCTGACGACAGCCGGTGCACAGCTGGCATTCTGCGTCCTCCAGGTGTTTTCAGCCACGTAAAAAAGCTTTGGTGTGTCCCACCCCTTAGTTTGTATTCGCTTAAAAATCGCTAAGTTTTATTTTGTGCCACCATACTTACTTGTGTTACTACTTACATAGGGAAACATGGAAGTGGAACATTTGGTGGCTTCTAAATTTATCCCTGTTTGGATCCTAAGGAATAAATGGGGCTAGGCTAAATGCTAACACATTCACAACGTGCTGTACAAAGGTTAAATGCATGCATTGAATAAATATAGGTATGTATTAATTTGTCTAAGTTGAGGTAAGACCATAGTAAAATATTGAAAAAGTTTGGTGTTTTCCTTTAACACTATTCACTCGAATAGATGAATGACATAGGCAACAAGCTATTGTTTAGCTAGCCTCAGCCGAATGTCTGATGCATATGCAACACTTTTCTGAAACCACTTCAGTAGCTTCGAAAGTCATACCCTGGTTGAATTATATAGGATTTCAGGTAGACATGTGTGTTGCGCTCTTTAACGGTCACTAAAAGTGTCCAAAACCCATCTAAAACTAGCCTGCTACACCAGCTTCACCAGCTAAAACCATACTTGGAGACCAGCTAAAACCAGCCTAACTGGTTTTAACTGGTCTTTTCAGTGGGAGTTCACCCAAATTCTCTCATACTACACCTCATGAAATCTCAGATCTATTTGACTGTATTTGAAAATGTTTTTCATAGAAGTATCCGTCACTTTATAGTTTATATACATGTATAGTCCCAAAAAAGTGCATGCTTCAATCATTAAAGTAATCCAAATGGCTGCATGGGGTTACTTAATGTATGCTAAAGCAAAACTATAGGTTTGTGTAAGAAAATGATTACAAATGTGTGCCAATTTAGTAAAAATGAAACCAAAACAAGCAGATCTGAGCACTTACTTCAAACGGCAACATAACTTCAAATCTCATTGGGTTTGTTTACACAGCACAAGACTATTGTCACACCTGTACTTAAGTCCTTACTATGGTTACGTTCACACAAAATGTATTCTTGCATGATTAAAATAACTGCCTTTGCGTTGCAAACATGACCGTCTAGTGGCGTGAGTTACCTAAAGGGATTTGTACAGACAGTATTACATGTGTTACTGAAATCTGCTTTGTCAAAAACAGTGATTGGTTCTTGCAAGTCTTGTCACAAGACATTTAAGAACCTAAGTCTTGCCATATTAAATCTATAATACATCAAATATAAAAAAGGCTTAATTTAATTATATAAGCCTTTTAGTGGCCTTGTTTAGTCTCTCTTACTTCAGTACATTAATTTAAAATCCTTTAAATGGTTTGTCACAGGTATATATGGTTAAATATCTCCCTCCGTCAACAGCACAGCGCTCTGCACAAGAGCTTCCAGTAGTGGAGTCTGTCAGTCTCAATTCCTGCTCAGCTGAAGGAGGGGAGGAGCTTATACTGGGTGGGACAAACTTCCTGCCCAACTCCAGAGTTTTCTTTATGGAGAGAGGTTCAGGTAAGCATCATGGTAAATTAATGCATATTTAAAGAAATATTTCACTTTCATAAAAAATTCTGATAATTTACTCCCCCCCCATGTCATCCAAGATGTTTATGTCTTTCTTTGTACAGTCAAGAAGAAGTTGAGTTTATTGAGGTAACAAATACAGGATTTTTCTCCTTATAGTAGACTTTAATGGACCTCACAGTTTACAGTTTCAATGCAGTCTAAAATTGCAGTTTTAATGCAGCTTCAAAGAGCTTTAACGATCCCAACTGAGGCATAAGGGTCTTATCTAGTGAAACGATTGTTATTTTTGCCAATAAAATACAAAATATGTACTTTTAAATCACAATGCCAGTGTGACCTTGCGTATTACGTAATCACGGTGAAAGGTCATGCATGATGTTTGCGAAACATCCGCACCAGTTTTTCACTAGATAAGACCCTTATGCCTCGGTTGGGATCATTAAGAGCCCTTTGAAGCTGCAATTTTAAACCGCATTGACACTGTAAAGCATTGAGGTCCACTATATGAAGAAAAATCCTGGAATGTTTTTCTCAAAAAACTTCTTGATTGGACAAAGACAGACATAAACATCTTGGAAGACATGGGGGTGAGTAAATTATCTGTATTTTTTATGAAAGTGGAGTATTTCTTTAACAACAGAATTGGCAATAAAAGATGCATGTACACATTTGTCAGAAGCTTTTATCCTAAGTGACTTACAGTGCATACAAGATATACATTTGAATCAGTATATATGTTCAATAGGTATCAAACCTATGGCATTTGAGCTTCTAACGCAGTGCTCAACCAACAGGAACAAGTTACAAGCGTGGAAAATTATCCCATGATTTACTCAGCCTCAAGCTATCCGAGATAAATTATGTCCATTATCTTTCAGACTAGTGTTGGGGGGTATGCTCCATACTAGTGAGATCGTCCCATCATCAGACTGTAAGACCGCGAATACACAATAGTATCGGGGGAGGGGGGGGGGTTTGTGAATAGTTTTTTCTAGGGATGCACCGATAGGATTTTTTTGGGCCGATACCGATTTAGACAGACAACTTCTGGCCGATGCCGATATTAAACACTTTTATACAATACTATACAGTTGGTCTATTAGCTAGTTTATTTCTGCATCAAATTATTTTTACTGAACATGGATTGGATCTAATTAACATTCAACTGACCAACATTATAAGAGAGACACAAATTAAGCTAAAACAAATATAATAAGACAGCATGACAAACCATGAAGGTGGTTTTTGCTATTCAGCATTTATTTTATTAACAACATTAAATCATTTTTTTTACATATAATGGATTTCTTTATGCATTTAATTAATAAACAATCGGTATCGGCCTTTCTCGTGCTATTGCCGATATGCCGATGGTTTCGAATTCATCAAAAATCAGCCGATAAATATCGGCGGCCGATACATCGGTGCATCACTAGTTTTTTCACATCATTAAAACATAAAAATCTGTGCTATAATTGGGTCCCTAGTGCTCCTATCAACCCAGAGAACATGAAAAAGTACAACCTAGTAACTTTTAATGGTTTTGGTAAACCATTCTTTGCAAGCATGTAAAAAATTAGGTTGTTCAGATTTTGTTTTGTGAGGTAGGTAGCAGAATATGACCCATTTAAAGCCCAGGCCCTCTGAAATTTCCTGTGTGCCACACTCACTTGTTTTAAAAAACCTCTATAGTGCAAGGAAATGTCAGGGTCGCACGTATTACAAGCTCAGGTGCGAGGAACAGTCCAAGTCATGCGCATTACAAGTTCAGGTGTGAAAAGGAATCCATGCCACGCGTGTTCAGGTCCAAGCAAGAGTCCAAGATTTTGCATCGATTTAGCAACTAACTTTCACTACGCAAAATCTCTGGCGTGAATTGCTTGAGTCCAAGATGGCGTCGTTATCACAATCTAGTAAATTTAAAATATGGATATTTTTCTTACAAAATCGCATTGATTACCTGCAGATGACCTTTATTAACCCCTTGAAGCCGTGTGGATTACTTCTGTGAAGGATGAATGCACTGTTTGGAGGTTTAAAGTCAGAAGTTGTTTTCAGATCCCTGTTTTATTATTATAAAGCTTGGAAAAGCTTATAGTAAGGGAATCAATGTTGAGGTTGTGTTGAATAAGTTATTTTTGATGTCTAGATGGCAAAGTCCAGTGGGAGGAAGAGGCTCATGTAGACAGGGACAAAAGCAATGAGGTAAATCTACAAATGTCAAACTTTACATGAAATGTATGTAAATTGAAAATTAGATTAACACCTTGTTTGTTTTTCTTACGGTGTAGCGTTTGTTGTGTGTACGAGTGCCGGCCTACAATGATCTTTCCCTGAGTCACCCGGTGTCCGTCTGCTTATATGTGTCCAATGGGAAACGCAAGAGGAGCAGCACGCACTGTTTTAAATATCTTCCCAGTGAGTGTTTCAAACCTGTGGGACAGAAACTTTAAAGTGTTGTAAATGCAGATCTATTTTGTTAGGTTTTTTTATTTATTTCCCTCTCCATTACTTTCATTCTCTCATTCTTATTCTTATTTATCAGTCATGTTTAAAGAAGAAGATCCCCTCATGTCCCGCCCCACCCACTTACCACTGGAAGGGGTGACGCTTTGCCCCATAGGGAGCGGTGGTGTAGCAGACAGGGGTTTACATGTGAGGCCAGATCTTTCCATAGACGACAGAAACATGTCCTTCCACCTCCCTCCGTATTCCAGCGATTACTCCCCCTCGCATGCTTACCAGGATGAGTACTGCCGTAAACCGGATGTCCCAGAGGACAGCGGGGGTCGAGGTGCCCTGACCGAAAGGCATCCCAGCTTCGAGAGCCTTGAACTGGGCTTCACTGAGCTTCTTCCTCCCATGTACCCAAGAGTCTCGCAGCCTCTTTCCCCCTCACCGTCTCAATCCCCCTGGCTGGACTCCCCCTACCTATCCTCATCACCGTCTCCCTCACACTCCTGCTCTTTGAGTCCATATCCCGCAAGCAGCCCGATCTCTGGCTCGCCGCTTCCTCCGCTTGCTCATTCCCCGTATCCTCAGGGCCCACAAGACATGTGCTCCTCGCCTCCGTTAAACACTGTCCAATATCAGGATCTGTGTCCACCGCCGTACAGCCACTACGAGGGCTGGGACCACCAAATGCGACCCTCGTGTGAAAGAGACGGTCTGAAGCTGGAGGGTCACCCTGACTTTACAGGACCTTCATCGATGCAACATATCACATTGGAGGAAGGTGGGTATAACTGTGTGTGATATACATGAAGGAATAGTTTATATACACTACATAGCTTGACAACATTTCATGTTGGATGAACTTTGACTGATGATAAATGATGTGTATATATATATTTCTCTTTAGTGAATGAATTTATCGGAGAGGACATCAGATCATTTCAGATGGGGCAACACATGGACAGCAGACCTGGTTGACAACATCCTCATCCACTGTTATAGTCCAATAATAATCAGTGTATAGTTAACAGCATATCAATCTGTGTATGATTTCATATTTGAAATATAATGTATTGCTAAAATACGGCAATAATATTGAGGACTAAGTAATGGATTTGTGGTATAACACAAAGGTGGGTAAAGTTGTAAGTATGTTTATATGTAACTGTCATGGCTTCCTGACTGCGTATCTGAATGAAACTAATGTTTTAATCTGTATGCAGAATAAATTATCATTATATCATTTATACGTTTTGATCCATTTGTATATCATCATTATTTAATTTGTTGGCAGGTGTCTGAGGAATACAGAATTTGTCATTCATCCCGTTTTAAATACATTTTCATTTATGCATTTGGCAGAAGAATATTTCCATGTTTGTCATATCCCAACTGCTGCAATATAATAAGTGTTAATCCAGTGTTTACAGTAACTGCTATTTGTCTGCCTGTTATTTTTTTATGAATGCGAATAATTTGTTATAATATCTGGTTGTAGTGGTTTACTATGCAAAAATACTTTCACCTTCAATTCAAAATGACTTAAAATGCTAATAAGCAGCCAGATATTTATTTAATAGTGGGAAAAGTTAATTCATCATTGCTAGATGGTTTCACCAGTAACAACGTAAGGCTTTCATGGAATAAATGTAACTTCCGGTAAACTCTGCAAAGAATCAATAACAACAGAGTCCTTTAAGAGTAGTTTATTTCTAATAACAAGAAAAATAAATAAAAAGTAGATTAGTACAAATCATAGCTAAAGCGTATCAAAAACTACACATAGCTAACGTTACTGTGTTAAAGTGTACTATATAATGTATAATTATATAATGAATATCAATCTTAAATACAGATCGGCAGCCAAACCTCCCTTCAAACAGCAGTAAATTAAATAGTGGTAAACAAAAGTGTATAAAATATAAGATCGCTGTCTTCCCTCGAAACCAAAACATTTCTTATTTTCGCTGAGGTATTTGTTCAAGAGTTCAGTTTAGTCAGACCGATAAATAAATACAAACCGGAAGTTTAGTAAAGACACGTAACTGCGACAACCCGCGTGCATCAAATCGTACTCACGCGCGTTGTCGCGGTTATGTCTGAACCTAAATTAACTTCCGGTCTGTATTTATTTATCGGTCTGGTTAGTGGCTAAATTGATCAATGAAACAAAGTACCTTGTTGAAAATAAAATGTTTTGGATGGCTAAAGACGAAGGGAGAAGACAAGCATGGATCACAACTGTGCAGAGAGGCTTGGCAGCCAGGCAAGAATTCAAGGACTATCATTGTATACATTAATTTTAACGTACACAGTAATGTGAGCTCAGTCAGTATAATAGTTACGCGTTAGATTTTATATACTAACAAAGGTAATTTACTTGCAATTTATTTCCCTTGTTATCAGAAAAAATAATTTAAGTTAACGTTATTGTGAAAGTCTACCTGAAGTTGCGTTTAGTCCACAAAGGCCCGTTCATGTTGTTGCTGCTAAAAAACCGTCTATATGTATTATAGTATATTCAGCAAATAATCCAGAATACACTTCTTGGTGCATGAAAAAGCGTTCAAGACCCCATCACATTTATATCTGTGAAGTAACAGTGACCTCTACCTCTGTTCCCATCTTTTTAAGGGACATCGTTGAATGCCAATGACACACTTGGTATTGCCTGTTTGTGGGATCAGTGAACATGTCGTGTCTTGGAAGCAGTCTTGCTGTTTAAATGTAACGTTATCCCAGACACTTACCATAAATATTTGTAAAGGCAGAATTTTAGGGTTAATAATCTTTGAATAAAGCTCATGATTACATTCAGTTAATTGTCAGTGGACCATGCAGATGTACTGTGAGAGTAGTTTTCATTGTGGTTAGTTGATAAGTAGGGTAAATGTTGCATATTTGGTTAGGTTTGTGCTACAAGAAAGACACTGCCCCCTGCTGGTCATCTCATTGGACTTCATTCGGCGCGGGCGGGCGCGCAGCAATGTATGACAGTCGGATGACATCATCAAACTAACGCGAGAGCGATTCGAAAGCAAACTCCTCCTTATGATTTCTCGAATCGTTCTCGCGGTACTTTGACGTCATCAGCTTGTCTGTTTCATGAACTCGAACACGGTTGTGGCTAGATGGGATACAGCAATGCCAAAATCTCGTTTGAGTGCTGCTGTTTTAAACTCAACACCTCGAGATTTAGGTCGTAGTTATATCCCATCTTGCCAGAAATTAAAATTTCTTGTTAACTTAAAAGGTTATAAAGTTGGTGTTACGTTTGTTCTGTTTTCACCTTTAAAGAAATACTGTGGCGTTGTTGTGGTACCAGAGAGAATGATTATATCATGATTCCAAATACCATGGCAGTAAATGCAAAATTAGAATAGCTGTCTTTTGGTATTTTTTATGGTATTGGGTAGTTTTGTAGTTTGGGTAGGCTACAACAACATCAGTATTACTACTGACATCCAATGAAACACATGCCATCTCTACATCATCAAGGTGTTTAACACCTTGATGTATATCAAATATTCAACTGTATATCAAATATTAATATAAAATATTAAGTTTTGAACACCATTAGCAATCACACTGACCAAAGAAGTAAAGGAGATGTGCTGTCTAGAGATAAACTTAACTTTTGTAATTATTAGAACCTGACCTTTACAAAATCTGGATTACATAACTCCCAATAGTAGAGCCGATAAACAAATAGTTTAATTTCAGCTGTAAATCACTGTAATGAATCTGATTCACCTCAGTAACTATGTGAAAATCTGCCTTATGGGAATGTTATTTTGTTTCCAAAACAAGCAGGACTGCATCTTGGTACCGTGCCAAACAGCAGCATATTTTCATCCCAAAACTTGGACTTTGTTTTGTTGTAACATTGTCTGAACCCATATTGGTGAGGTTAGCTTCTGTTTATGGACCCGTATTAAGTGCTGAGTCTTCTCCTGAGCAGCAGATATCTTTCAGTCTGTTTTTATCTTTTAATCTTACAAACACAATTTGTTTTAGAAATCCTTCATCCTTTCCCCTTCACTGTTCCTCCCTGTTACGTTTGCATTTAATTTATGCATTTGGCTTTAAACCAAAGTGACTTACAGTGCATTCAAGCTATGCATTTGTTACAGTCATGTTTATGTGTGTTCCTAAATGATGATTTAAATGCTGCATGCTTAAATGAGTTCATCAAATTAACCACCAGAGAGCGCTGTTTCCATTATGTTGCTCATATATCACTGTATGCCGTTGAGATGTGTTGGCTTCCAAAAAAATGCCAGTCAATCATATTGTAGGGTAAGCATTTTTATTTGTTTTAAATCAACATATTTTATTTCTATTGTTACAAAAATCCTTGGAGAAAAATAATCCGACCAGTCTGCAATTCATCGACTGGCCGCTAGAGGCTGGCTTCAAAAGGGAGTCAATACCATAGACCTCAATGTTAAAATGGCCAACTTTACAGCAGGAAATAATATGTTTAAAGACTGGTACAAAAAGTGTTTTTGGTCTGGTGTTTTGGCTAATTTTGCCCTTTCGTGACAACTGTGAGGGGGGTGAATTTTTTTGTAACTCATCCGTTTAAATTATATTAAGCCTTAAAGTTCTGCATTATTAAGGGCGTGGCCACTTGAGTGACAGGTGAACTGCGACTGCTGTCACTAGAGTTGAGCTAAGGGTGCATGGTTTCTGCAACCATTCACCTCAGCTTCACCCATGTTTCGCCTCTTTACCTATTTTCGGTTATTCGCGAGTGACATGCTGTCAAGATGGCGATTGGCAGGCACCGCCTACTATTGGCTTCAAAAAAGCTCTTCACAAACCTATGGGTGACATCACGGACACTACATCCATATTTTTTACAGTCTATGGTTCCCTCACCCATTCTTTTTTCCCATAGACTTTAAAATTATTGCAAAATAAGCTTAAGAAAAGTTTACAAAAGACACATGTTTTGTCCAACAAGTTAGTCTTAGCAGATGAACAAAGTTTATGAATTTTAAAGTGTAAATTTGGCTTTTTATTAGTGCTGGGAAAAGATTAATCGCTGTTAATCGCATTCGAAATAAAAGTGATTTTTTTGCAAAATATATGAGTGTGTGCTGTGTGTGATTATTATATGTATAATATAAATACACACACACACACACACACATTTATGTATGTATTTAAGAAACATTTACATGTGTATATATATTTATGTGTATTTTTATATATTCTATTTTATATATAAATTTAAAATATATATATATATATATATATATACATTTAAAATCTGAAATGACGATATTTATGTGTGTGTGGTTAAATATACATAATAATTACACTCAGTACACACACACATCATGCAAAAAAAATTTTATTTGGAATGCGATTAATCACGATTAATCTTTTCTAAAATACTTATAAAATACTTCATCCCCGCCGTCATTATCTCGTGACAAAACACAGGCTACAGAATGAGACATGCGAGAACCGATGAGATTTTGCGTTATCGACATGCCGCCATATTTGAAAATGCCGTGCTGATCTGTATGTTGCCATGGATACTTGACATATTGATCACTAAATAAGCACAAAACAAATTTTTACAAATGTGTCATTTCACTTCAGAAGACATATATTTCCCAATAGAGTCATTTGGATTACTTTAATGATGGATGTTTGTGCTTTTTGGAGCTTCACTATGTTAAGCCCCATATAAGAAGATACCATGATGTCATTTTAATGTTTGTTTTTAACCGACAGAAAGAAGTCATAAACATTTGGGATTTGGCTTGAGAGTGAGTAAATTGAGAGAGTGAGAGTGAGAGAATATTTATATAGACGGTTTCATCGAAAGCATACACGTTGGCGCCGTTATACGTCTGGACGGAACTTAACTTCTTGTCTATGTTTGTTTAATGGTTTGACTAGTGGCTAAACTGAACTCTGGAACAAAAACCTCTTAGAAATTAAGAAATGTTTTGGTTTCCTTTAGAAGAAGGGAGACACGATCATGGTTTACCACTATGTGAAGGGAGGTTTGGCAGCCGATCTGTAGCTAATATACATACATTTTACATAGTAATGTTAGCTCAGTGCAGTTTTTGATATGCTTTAGCTATGATTTGAACAAAGTAATCTACTTATTTATTTAGCTAGTTTATTTCTGATTTCTGAACTTTAATTGATTCTTTGTGGAAGTTTATCGAAATTTAAGTTTGTTCCACGAAAGCCGTTTGTTTATGTTGTTACTGCTAAAAACGTCTTTATGAAGAAAATGTTATTTTATGCCTTACGTGTTTAAATTGTCTTACTTTTAATGTACAAAACCAAATACCCCTTCATCTTCACTCCAACTGACAAAACTTGATTGAAGCTCCATAACATGAAAACTCAAAACCAGGATAGAGAGGTTGTGTAAAGGTGGTCTGAACTCTATGGAGCAGGCTCATGGTGTCACCCACGCTGTAAAAGGCCAGCATCCCCGCCCTGTGATCTAGATACACGCCTATCTTTGAAGAACCGGGCTGAGAGATCTTACTGACGATCCCATTGTGCCAGAAAGCGTAGGCTTTCCTATAGCAAAACAAACTCCAGGATTTATCGTTGTAGCCGAAGTGAGCTTTACTGCTATCCCCTTTCCTGGCAATGTTTTTGTACGCGACGGCAATGTTTACACCCATCCCTCTCCACTCCACCTCCCAATAGCTGCAGCCTGTCAGGCCTTCTGTGCATAGCACCTGGCACCAGTAATCGAAGCGCTCCGGGTGGTCCGGGCAGGATTGCACCCTGCTCTGCACCGTCACTTCTCTGTTCTCCTTAGACAAACTCAGGTCCTTGTGGGATGTTAATGGATTTAGTTGCAGTAGACAGGAATCTGGGAAATTAGACAGGGAAACAGATATATATTATTTTAAAGTGGGGCTCAATAGCTGAGCTGGCATGGACTTTACTAGTACAAACCTGATGATTTATAATATCACAGCAGGATTTAAAAGCTTATGTGCTTTAGTGAAAGCAAGGAAATGTTGGCCTAAGTACCAAATGTGCTTTGATTTGGCACTAAAGAATCTTAAATGTTTATTATGTAGTTTATTAATTATCAAAATCATATAAGGTTCTTAAAGCCCACTGTTTATGCACATTTAATTTGCAATGATTTAATAATAATTTTTTAAAATAAAATGTCAAGCAATAATATTTAATACTCTTCCAACCCATTTATTTTATGGCTTTTTATGTCAGGTTTTTCACGTAACAATCAAAAAAATGCTGGCTTATCTTCAACCAAACGTTGTATCAAAAAGGGACAAACCCAGTTGTTTGGTTACCCACAAAGGGGCGGTTTCCTGGGCAGGGCTTTATCAAAATCGCCAAAATGCATGTTTGAGCTGCCTTAAAAGGGTCTTGCACTGACATATCTTATATCAGTGGCATTGTTTTTTTCTCAAGATCCACACCACCAGTATTGTATTTTGAAAGGTTTGTTTGTAAAAATTACTTAAATGTCCTAATATAACTAAGGCCTAATCCTGGATTAAATCCTGTCCAGGAAACTGCTCCAAAATGTTTATATTTGACCCAACAATATACTAAAAGAACCCAGCATTTTTGGGTTGAAACAACCCAGCATAGGTTAAATTACAGAGTTTATACCCTTTAGACCCAATGCCGGGTTGAAAATAACCAAGAAACTTATAGGCCATCATGCTGACAAGGCTAAGCTAAAGCCAGGACTAGTCCTTATTATGCTGTGTTACACCAGCCGCGGTAGACGCGTCAAGTGTGAGTGATTTAAATGTTAAGTCAATGTAAAGACGCTGTGCGAATGAGGTGTTCAGACGTGAATCTGCCTCATTCGCCTCAAACACGCTATTCGCACGTAGTTGGAAGCTTGAACATTTTAATGCTACGTACACACCAAATGCGGGGCATCGAGTTACTCGCCCTAGATTACTCGAGGGATTTAACTTCGTGTCATGCGAATTTTTACACGTTTAAGGCGAATAGCGTGTGTTTTCGCAGCACTCGCATCGCCCCACATGAGGACACATATGCTCGCGTCTTTGCGTTGACTTTGCATGTAATCTACTCGCGCAAAACGTTGAACACGTATCGGGTGTGAACCCACAGTAAGTTTACTCGCTTTATTCGAAATTCTAGTAATTAGAGACATTTACCTGGAAATTCGCATCATGGGAGGGGCTTCTGCAACTCCGCTCGCTTCCTTTAATTACGTCACTACTAAAGCAAGCTCCTGATTGGTTAACGCTGCCCTATTTTTCGCCTAAGTTCAGATTTTTCAACTCGCGCGTTTCCAGCGGCAACGCTCACTTTGCATCATTCGTGCGAACTAGACTTAACTTGAGTAAAATACCACGAAAGAAATGATGCAGTTTTTTGACATGATGATGCACCAAACACATTTTTTAACATGACAAGCCACACACCACATCCCAAACATTTATTTTGTTCCGAGAAGGCACTGGCCGCCACTGGTTATTTTCAGTTAAGACAACTCAAACATGTGTCTTCGTCTTGGAAGAGCCTTAAGTCTTGTCTGTGAAACTGGGGATAAACATCAGATTTAAAACCAACATTCATAAAATCTATTGCGTGGCACAAACTTACGGTACAGGAACTCTGATCTAATTTTGGGCACTGTGCAGTGGAGGATCTTCATTGATCGGGCTGGTGAGGAAAAATGAAAATCATTAAACCAGAAGATATAATTTCACAGGGTTCACTAGAAACTGCTCTGGCAGAAGGATCAACTTGTTTTCCCCTACCAGCTTGATAGATCCTGAGCCATTCCCCTTTAAAGAGATCTTCAAGCTTCATTCTGAGAGCAGATATCGCATCGTTCGTCTTCCCAAAGTCAGAGAGTTTGGCTATTGTGAAGGGTGGATCAGGAAGTACAAAAGAAGAAAAGGAGTAACAGTTCTAGATAGATAGATAGATAGATAGATAGATAGATAGATAGATAGATAGATAGATAGATAGATAGATAGATAGATAGATAGATAGATTAAATATTGTATAAAATACTATTTATCAGTACCCAGCACGCAATTTTGCGTTTTAAAGGTGCCAAAGAATGCATTGAAATAATTGGTTAAATAGTCATCTGATAACTACATAGAAGGTATGTGGCTTTATTAAGTACAAAACTGAGATAGTTTTACACATCCATTTACAACCTTAGGATTTGCCCTTAGAATAAACAGTCTATTATTACCTTATTTTAAAGGGTCATTAATAATATTAATAATATCACAAAGTAGTTCAGTTCATCAGCTCTGTGTGTGTAAACAGAACTTATGTTATGTTACAGAATTTTAGGAATAATCAATTGTTAAGCAAAACGTAACTGTAACATCAATAGTAGAACTTCAGTCTAAACGTTAGCATATAGCATTAACCAGCACATAGCGCTAACAAAGCTTTAAGAACTTGGACTTGAGTCCAACTCGGACCCTTTTGGACTTGGACTTGGACTCGGACTTGATGTTTAAGGACTTGGTCTTGACTCGTACTCGACAAATGTGGACTCGGACCCAACTCTATGCGGCACCCCTTATGTACAGTGCATTCCTTTGCGGCCCCCCAAAGAAAATTTATGACAAATTTGTTCTAAAACGTAACATTTTAATGGCCCCCAGTTTGAGAACCACTGGCCTAAACAATTATGATTTTGCCATAATCATGCAGCCCTACGATTTTATTTAATTAAACTTATCCAAAAACTACTGAAAGGGAACAAATGTGTTTGTGTTTTCCCCTATATTTCTATTTTTTTAATGGTGGGTTTGGAAAAAAGTTTGGAAAAAACCCCTGATATACACTACACAAGCAAAGATTTATAAAGTATGCAGGGTAAACAGATGGAAAAATACAAATCCTTATCTTAATTTTTAAGTACATCATGTATATAGCCAATAACATAAGGTAGTCATACATTGTGTCAAAAAAGAACAAATATATAGGACTTTCAAAATTTTGTTTTACTTGAGAAAACATCATTTTCATATGAAACTTACTTTTTTCCAATAAACTGATGACTTTTGCATCAAATAGATTTTTTTTACTGTTGCAATAGATGATTCATAGATGATAGGTATTTCTGTTTGCAATGGTGAGAACAAAGATGGACCAAGTTGAGGAGTGATTTAACTCAAACTGCAACATTAGTCGCTGTTTATTTACTTCCATCACCGGATTATTTACTTCTCCCGTCCTCCTATGGTCAATACGGGCCTGATTAATCTATGCCTATAGGTAAATACAGTTTTACATTCTATGGCACCTTTAAAGACGTCTAATAGCCGTCTTATACCCCAGATGTCTAGACTAAAACAAAGCAACATTTGGGCCATCAGTGAAAATCTGATAGACATCTAACCATTGCCTTAAAATTAAATTAATTGAATGAAACCAAACACCTTGTAATTGCTGTTGACTTTGCTTTTGTGATGGAATATCATACATACGTTATTTTGGCAAAACATGTAACCAAATTCAAGGTTTTTTCTTAGGCTAGAAGTCGCATACTCATACCCGGACTATATCAGATTTATAGATGTTTACCTTTACAGATTTGTTTACCTGAAGAACATGGACCTGATCTTTAGACTGGAGAAGCAGCTCCAGCTCATGTTCTTTCTGCTTGAGTTCAGCGATTTCCTGCTCCAGAGTCTGCAGCATGCTCTCTGCCGCTCTCTCCTGATCTCTGATCAGATCTCTGAATTTACTCCACCTCCTCTCAATCGATTGCATCAACTCACTGAAGATCTGCTCACCGTTCTCCATTGCAGACTGCGCAGAGCTCTTTTATGGCACAAAATGTTGAGACGTGATTCATGAGAAGGCATGCTAGAAGATAATGGTTAAGATTCATGAGTTCTTACTTTGAGGGAGTCCACAGCCTGTTGAAGCTCCAGCAGTTCTTTCTCTTTAGTGTGGATTTTGAGCTTGTATTTTTGTCGTGTCATCCCTAGGTCCTTCTGTGAGGAAAAATCCAGAAATCACAGATTTTTGATGTTTAAGTGAACAGTCAAACTATTTAACCGTTGTTCATGGAGATACTTTGGACAAGATAATGTCATATTTGTTTTGAGATCTCTTAAAAACATCACTGTCATACGTTGACAACATCATATTTTGACAGCTCATGACATATAATATAAACTTAGTGACAAACAAATGAGTTTCAAATGAGGATGCCCACTGTAGCATATAGATTATTCAAAGTAGAAGATAACAGGCAAAAACAACAATCCGGTCTCTGTTGGGTTAACAGCTGAAGATTTCCATCATTGCGGAAATAAAGGACATTTTGTGTAGACACGGGTCAAAATTTGAATGTACTGCAGGAAGTTTGGCATTTTAACTTTACTCCTATTCACGGGTATTTCATAGTTTGGGGCAAGAAACCCAAGCCAAGGCATTAAAAACATATTGGACATAATCTATTTTTACCAGTTCCTCTGTTTTATGAAGTTTTCCATACGGTCAGACTCGTTCATGTCGAGGTGGAGTGCACTTTGGAAAATGTGCATTGACTCATGCAGTGGAAAATGGTTTTAGTTCCAGAAGGATTCAATGAAAAGAGTTGCATACATGCACGTTGTAAGGAGATTGTAATTCAGACTTAAAGGGATAGTTCACTCAAAACTGAAAATCTGGTCATCATTTTTTTTTTTTAATAAACACAAAAGAAGATATTTTGATAAATGATGGTAACCACAACTGATTGTAACCATTGACTTCTATAGTAGGATAAACAAATACGATAAAAAATGAAAGGGACCGTCAACAGTGTGCTTACCATCATTTATCACAATATCTTCTTTTGAATTCATCAAAATAAAATCAAAAACTCATACAGGTTTAGAACAACATGAGGATGACAAAATTATGACATATTATTTCTCTTTGAACATCTCAGTAAAAAGTTATACCATGCCATACATTAGTGAACAAAAATACATTGGTTTTTTTTTTTCGTTTACCTGTTTCTTTGCGGTCTCAACATCTGCTGAAACTGTATCGTGACCTTTGTGCTCATCCATCACACACATAGGACAAATACACTGTTGATCGGTCCTACAATAAATTTCCAAATATTTGTCATGGTGAGGACAGATCTTCTCCTGTAAGTTTACGGAGGCTTCGATCAGTTTGTGTTTCTTTAGGACAGGAGAGCTGTAGTGCGACTGAATGTGATTTTGACAGTAAGACGCCAAACATACCAAACAAGTCTTCACAGCTTTTAGCTTTCTTCTTATGCAGAAATCAC
Organism: Misgurnus mizolepis; assembly: GCA_025389145.1. Classification (NCBI taxonomy): domain Eukaryota; kingdom Metazoa; phylum Chordata; class Actinopteri; order Cypriniformes; family Cobitidae; genus Misgurnus; species Misgurnus mizolepis. The sequence continues at coordinate 55,970,684 of JAIFKI010000002.1, forward strand.
ATGTTACATCCCCAGGAATCCAGTTGCTGTAAATGTGAGAATCCTCTGGAAGCTCCGGTTTCTTTAGCTTCTCCATCATCTCTGCCAGTATGCCATTTGTCTTTAAGACAGGTCTGGGACTAAATGTCTGTCTGCACTGTGGACATTCGAAGATGTTTAGCTGATCGTCTTTGTGCCAGTAGTTGTTAATACAGTCCATGCAGTAGCAGTGCCCACATGGAATTGCCACAGGACCTTCCAGCAAATCCAGACAGATTGGACAACAAAACTCTTGTGTGTTCAGATGCCCTTCCATTTTGTGCTTTTCTCGTGTAGCAAGATTAATGAACTGATAAAGGTTCTGAAACTGGGCTAACAGAGTTACATAAAGGGCCACACCCTTCTTTTCTTCCTGTTTAAATGAGAGATAGGTAAATGAAACTCTGTGGGTTTTTTAGTTTGACAAATGTTCTTCCTCCTGCTTGTTGAAGAGACCATCACATTTGGCATTATTATGTCAGATGTTTTTCAATTATGCATTAGGCAGATGCTTTTATCCAAAGCGATATAAAGTGCTTTAAAGGTTGATGTCCTTTTCTGATGTCCTTTTCACTTCTAGAGCAATGCACAGAAAGATTTCTGCGATTTACTGTACCTCTTTATAGACAAAGACCCAAGAAATCTCTAAAAGAGATCAGTGGGTTCAGATTTGCTAAAAATATAGAAGTCAAAAACTTTTACATTTCTATATTTTTTAAATCTGTATGTAATTCTTTCAAGACCAAACATTAAAAATCCATTAATTTCATCACCTTTTTTGTGTATGTTATAGTGATTTTTTTCTACTTAAATTTTGAAGTAACATCTGATTCTGATTAAAGGCAGAATGTGGGCACTGCCCCCATATTTACAATGGTTGAAGAAGTGTGCGTGTTCGTTAAGTCCACTGGAGGGTGTCCCATTTGTTTTGTTTTTGTTTCAAAAGGTGCCCCTTTTTCGTTCAATAATGCAGGAGGAGCCAGATGTTGGTCCAGAGACCAGCTAGGATGCAGCCCCAGGGTGGAGTCGCAGGATGGAGAAGCCAGGGTGGAGATCTGGCACTCCCTGGGGACAAGTGATGGTGGCAGAGACTTGGGAGGTTGAGACCAAGGCGGAGCCGAGCAGACCAAGGCAGAGCTGAAGGCTTAGTCGACTGATGTGGAGGCAGGGCTCCCGAAGACCGCGGTAGAGCAAGAAGGACTGAGGACGAAGGAGGAGGGAGGGAGGAGCCCAACAGAGCCGGTGGGACAGAGCAACAAGGTGTAGTTTGAGGAGTCCTGAGGAGGAGGCAGGACAACAACTGACCAATCTTTCTCCACCTTTGTCCAGAGAAATGAGTGAGCCTGGCGGAACTGTTGGGCTGAGGGGCAACGGAGGAGATGATGGAGTACAGAGCTAAGGTAAAGCCGAAGGGTCACAGGGCCAAGGTGGAATCCGGGTCTCGGAGGCTAGGGGTGGAGACCAAATGGACAGAACAAATGCGTGAGTCGAGGGGTCTTCAGGTGCCCGCGGACCCAGGCCTGAATAATAGGCTGACGATGAAAGAGGAGGAGCGAGTGGGAGGCTGGGTAGGACCCTTGTGGGCATTACAGATGTGCTATCTGACAAGGGAGAGATGGGCATAACCAGCGGATACGAAGGAGAGCTGGGCAGGACCAGCCAGGCTGAGCTCTCGAGAAATCGTACATATTTTACAAGTTGGCTAATTCGTGTCAGTTCATATGAAGTTAATCGTGCAATGTTGTATGATTCTCATGAAAAAAACAACAACGAAACCGAACCCCTAACCCCAATGTCACAGGGATCAAAGCATATCATACCAAAACTTACAAAAACTTATGAATTAATACGAATTAGACCAATTCGTAAAATATGTTCGAGTTCTCTTGAGATAGCGTTGGACCAGCAGAGGTAGACATCATCATTCAAACATTTAAATAGCTCAAAGTCCAGCAGCAGCTAACACTTGGTGATGACAGGCTCCGTCACGGTAAACGCTGTTCCCCTTGTCACTGCTGGGAGTGGGGCTAGCATCATACTCCACGGTAAACAGAGATCCACACGATACCAGCACCCACTCCACATATGTGGCGAAGCTCCCTTAAGGGTCTCCCCGGACAGCTGCGCTGGAGTGGCTGAGTTGATGCCAACACGCAGGAAAGTACAGAGGCAGCTGTCTGGGAAGGTGGTGAGATGTGTTGTCCCAAGAATTCACTGACGTGATCCTCAAGGGAGCAATCTTCCTGCTCCAGGCACATTTGGCGACCAGCCGGGAGGTCCATGATGAGCAGGGGACAGGGAAAACTAAACTAAAAAACACGAACACTATGAGACTGAAAACTAAAACTAATTCATGTTCACTGTTAACTGTTTATTGGTCCGATTTTCTGTCAGGGTTCGTGTAGAGGAAGACGAGGGGGACGAGAAAATTCCAAAAATCATAAACTTTAATAATAATAATAAAAAACCAACGAACAGAATGACAGCTGTAATCACACATAACATTGACAAGATCGGACCAAGACTAGAACAAAAGTAGGGGTATAAATACAAAAGACACAGGTGATGACAATTTAGGATGATTAAACTAATGGAGAACAGGTGAAGACAATGAAACTGTTAATGAACTAAGTGGTGATGGCGCAGAGGATAAGACACACGCCTTTGGTGTGAGAGACCCGGGTTCGAATCCACTGTGACACACCATTGTGTCCCTGAGCAAGACACTTAACCCCTAGTTACTCCAGAGGCATGTGACCTCTGACATATATAGCAATTGTAAGTCGCTTTGGATAAAAGCGTCAGCTAAATGAATAAATGTAAATGTAAACTAAGACAAAAGGGAAAAAAAGGAAAACTTGTGCAAGCTTCCCAGCAGACTTCCTTCGGCAGCCAAATCGGCATCACGTCACAAAATTGCAGACTTTTAGGAACACAGTGAGCATTAAGGGTGCCATTTGGAACAATTTCCCCACTTAAGGTTGTAGCTGTCATGCTTGATGCTTTGATGAGGGTTGTAGTCTTCACTTCCACTGTTAATGTAAATCAATCCAACAGGACTCCCAAATCTTGTTCATGTATGAAATAATGAAATTAAGTTTTATAACCGTTATATTATAATGTAAGCCAACAGAAAAAGAAAGGAAAGAAACAACATTCTAGTGCTACTACTAGCATACACTGTGAAAAATGTCTTGTTGCACTTAATTTTTTAAGTTTAATCAACTTGAATTTACTCAACTTGAATTTACAAGTTCTTTTGCTAAAAGAAACAACATTCTAGTGCTACTACTAGCATACACTGTGAAAAATGTCTTGTTGCACTTACTTTTTAAGTTTAATCAACTTGAATTTACAATTAATTTTAACTGCTTGACTAGTGAGGAGTTGCTATAAATTATGAAATAAAGTTGAAACAACTTAAGCTAAAATGTAAGCCCGACAAAATTTTTGCAGCACCGTGCAGATCAATCGTCGTATGACATCAAAGTATTTCAATGGCGAGTTGATAGTAATACCGTTGAATTGGTACACAAGTAAGCAAAATATATAACACTATGCTAGTCTTAAACAATCTGTGCTACATATTGGGTGGCCATTCGTTCCAGTTCCGCCGGACACGTCCCAAACATGTTTTCGGGTTCGTTCTCCGGAAGTCGCGTTGCTCGACCGCGTACGTCATCGAGGTTCTCACATTTCAGTTAAAATACATTAGAAAATTGTGTAGATTTATTTCTTTTAAGACATAAAATCATTGTAGTTTCATTCTTTCCTTGAAATGTAACGGTTGTTTTTTTTAAATTTTACCCGAAATATTAAACCTTGATGACGTATGCGGTCGACCAACGCGACTTCTGGAGAACGAACCCAAAAACTTGTTCGGGACGTGTCCGGCGGAACTGGCACGAATGGCAACCCTAGCTATATAGCACTAAAAGTGGTTTACTGGCTCATAGTCATAGGGGGAACTATTTTAAGTGCCATATAGCACCTGTGTGGAGCCGTATTGTGCTATGTAGAACCATATGTGGTGGTATAGTGGTGCTATATCACTCCTGAATGGTTCTTCATAGGTGGTATATAGGTGCAAATAGCACTAACTTTAAGTCTTGTGAGCTATACTCCTAATCCACTTTCTGTCTGTGTTTATGTATGCTTGTATATTTAAAACCATACCATTTGTACTATATGTTTACGTAGAGCTCAGTATGCAGACATGTGTGGTAACTGCTCATACCGTACCATGACCCAGTTTAACTGCCGTCGAGAAGAGCATACGTGTTCATACTGTGGATGTAAATCATGCGATCAGACGTAGTCAACAGATGTTCTCTATCTTTTCACATGAGCGTAACTTTAAACAAAGCATGAATGAATGGGACTCTGATTCACATAAACAACGTACACGAGGCAGGACCACAAACACACACTGGTTTCTTTCTGGTGGCTTTTATTCAGAGCTAGATTACACATTCACACAGCGCTGCGGTGTGTGCCGTTCTCCAGTCAGCACAGATAGATGCACAGAGAGCAGGCACAATGATAACACAATGGAAACGTTCTCATTCAAGCATTGAATACTGTAACAGTCTGTGGCAGGCACAGGCCATCCAGAGACTCGACACCGTAACCGTCATCTCGGGGAGTGTTTGTGAAACTGATACTGTGTGCTGGAATCAAACAGCAAAGATTTGAGATAGGAAAACATGTTTAACATTCGCAGATACATTTTTAAAACGTGACCACACAGCATAACATCTAGCAAATATGCATCCAGTACACTATGCATATAGAAATGACAGTATATTCAGGCCATTCAATGCCATAGGGTGGCTTAAATGATAAGTCCAAATATACATTTATATTTCCTTTCTGTATTTATGTTCAATGTGTCTCATGTCATGGAAGTTATATTTTAGAGAATGGTTAATTTAAATCCAGTATATGACAGGATATAGCAGTGTTACAGTATATAATAAAATATATCAAGTGTTATATCACATATATCAAGAGCAAACAGATAGTTCAACAGTATTAAAAATCTTCCTGTTGGAATTTGACATTTGTACAATATCCCAAAGAAAAATAAATGTATTCTTCATGCAAAGCCGTGCAAAGTCAAAATTTACAAAAATCTCTTTAAAAAATACTATAAATGAGCAAAAGTGAAAAAATTCAGTCAAAGGTTTGGACAAAGCTGAATGAGTTAAAGTTTCTCATTATCAAAATGCTTTGATCTACAGTAATAGTTAAAATTAGATAAAAGTTGGACCCAAGAGTTGGATCTGATTGTAGAAGTAGCCAAGAAGAGTCCAGCAAATAGAAAATCCTTTAATACTGCTTTCTCAACACTGGATTTTCCCAAGATGCGACTCTTAAAGGTATAGTTCACCCAAAAATTCATCATTTACTCACCATGAAGTTGTTACAGGCCCATATAAATGTATTTGTTCTGTTGAACACAAATTAATATATTTGCAGTGTTGGGGAAAGTTACTTTTAAAAGTAATGCATTACAATATTAAGTTACTCCCCAAAAAAGTAACTAATTGCGTTACCTTTTAAGGAAAGTAATGCTTACGTTACTTTTGCGTTACTTTTTCTTTTGCGTTACTGCTTGATCTCGTTCAGGCTTTGCAGGTGTTTTTATATGAATGAGAAGTTGCATTTTTCCATCGCAGAAATGTCAAGCTCTGTCCTGTCATCTCTTTTTCTGACTCAAACTGTTCCTGCTCAGGCGTGCACGCATACAATGTTTAATTCCGCGTAACTACGTTCAGTAGTTTTTTTAAAAAGTAACTCCAATATTAATGTGTACATTTATAAAGTAACGTGTTACTTTACTCGTTACTTCAAAAAAGTCATATTATTACGTAATGCACGTTACTTGTAATGCGTTTACCCCAACACTGGATATTTGTAATCAAAAGCAGAAAGCAGGGGCACCGTTGACTTCCATACAGTGCCGGCCGGTGACTTTTCTTTCTAGGGGCAGGAATTAAAAAAATGTTTTTGGAGTGTCGTGTGTGGCTCGTGATAACCAAATATGTGTTCGGTGTGTCATGTGAACCTATGTGCATCATGCGTAATATCAAAATACGACCCTGCTGCACACGTGTCGAAATGGTTTATGATAAAGGAAACTCTCACGTTCCGAAAATACTCGCAAGAGACTTAACACTAAACTCTAATTAGGCAAACACACGCGTCTCATTTATCATAAACCCCTTCGAAGAATCTGTAGCACACATGTATTTTGACCATAGACTGTAAAAAAAAATGGACGACGCCCATTCGCTCTCTTCCATTGATGAAAAGTGAAGCCGCCAGTGTCCCGATACGGCGCTGACATCTTGGGTCTTGAGTCTGCGCAGTAGCGATTTCGGTCAAGGCCCCGCCCTTGCTCTGGCAGAATGCGCACATCACAGCTGCCAATTATGACGTGAAACCACTTTTTATAGGATTAAATACCTAATTCAAAACAAACTTATTTTAAAAACAAACACTTGAATTTACATCAGCGTGATAAAACTACAGTAAATGACAGAAACCAGCTTCGGAAAAAAAATATTTGAAGTGTAATTAAATTGTTTATTTGGTCTCAAGTCCCATTGAATAACATGGGGGAGGAGGGGTTTATGACCTATACTGGGACCAGTCACTGGGGGGCGATGGAGACGTTTTGGCTACACTTTTCAGGGCTTGTGCCGCATGCTTGATTTTGACATGACGCATGATGCACATTGGTTCACATGACGAGGGGAACACATATTTTGACATGATGAGCCACACACATCACAGGCTAAATGTTTTGACGAGCTTCGCATCGTGCGCCCTCGAAAAAGAAGTCACCGGCTGCCACTCATTCCATAGTAGGAAAAAAATCAAGTGGTCAAAATAGCTTAATTTGTGTTCAACAGAATAAAGAAATTTAGAAGTGTCTGGATGATGACAGAATTTTTATTTTTGGGCGAACTATCTTTTCAACATTGATCGAGGAAAGGCCCAGGATATGGTAAGCTGATAAAGGTTGACTACATCGATTTATTTAACATATTTGTGTCAGTACATAATTCCCATACTTACACTTTAGGTTATTTTATTACAGTAAATTGTGTCTAAACTTTTGACTTGTAAATTTATAAAAAAAAAACACATATCTTTGTACCCAATAAAAATAAAATAGTCAGGCTTTGTAAAATACTAAGCATACATTTCCTTCCTGTACACATGATTGCTAAACAGGCATGACTGAAATATAGCTATCAAACAACTAACACTGATACAGTTCAAGACCTAGCATTTCAACATTTCAACCCCCCCCCCCCCACTTCCTTCCTTCTGTCATACATTTTTCTTGCCGCCTTTTTGTTTTACTCCATCCTTATTCTTGCTAAACACCTTAAGCACTGACAAACACCAGCCTGGCTGAGTAAATGAGATCGGCCAAATAAAGAAGAAAGTTGAGAGCGCTGAGCACTGAGATGGCAAGTAGCTTATCCCATGGGCACAGGCCTGTGTAACGGCCACATTCATTGGGTCTGGTGCTCTGACCTCCGTGCTTATTATCAAACTTATATATGGGCCAGATGATGGTGGCAGACAGATACATGCCCACAGCCAGGAGAGCGAACGAGGACAGGAAGCGGGCGAAGGAAAAGGGCAGCAAGCCAGTGAACTCCCCTACGCACAACACGATGATGGCTGCCGACAATATGAAGCAGATGCAGTAGACGGCCAGGCACCACTTGGTTGCCCCGTTCTGGTTGTACGATATAGGATCACTGATAAAGACAAATATGATGCATGCAACAAAGGTCTCGCACACCTTTAGAAGTCCTGGCGCCGTGGCCATGTAGCCGGCAACCTCTCCTGGACGGGCCTTGCTGAGACTCACTTCGGTCAGGTACGCAATGGTGGCCAGGCAGGAGAAGACAGTAGACACGATACGATAGTTCTTGGTCTCGTCGCGGCCCCCGTAGCCTTTGAGGAAGTAAAGGGGGAATATGATTGAGGCGGACAGGCAGAGGAGCGAGGCGTAGCAAGCGAACGTGATCGGGAAGTTCTTCCAGGAAACAGGTGCGCGGGTCTGCAGGCCAAACAATTCGACTAAGACTATCAAAAGAGTTACAGCGAAACTGAAACTCCAACAGAAGATGCACCAGTCACCCGTGCCGTGGCTCAGATACCCTCCGTGCAGAGCGACGCTGAATGCTACGCAGGCAAAAATCATGGCAGCCAAACGGGCCCAAAGGAGCGGAGAGGAACGCAACACCACCGCCATGATGGACAATGATTCGGCTTCACAAACTGAAGATTTACAGGACCGTTAATGTCAGCTCTGAGTTACTGTATTGCTGTGTACAACTGTTGTCCTCTTTTATTTTCTGCTTTTCTGGGTTTCTTGGTTGTCTAGAAGCAAAAGAAGGAAAAGTAAGAATTAATGGTCAGACTTTAACTTAGTCAGCCAAACCGAAAGTCATTTGCGTAATAGCATTGGCCGGTATTATGTTGCTCTGTCTGGCTGGCTGGGATACCCAAACAAACAGAGCAAAGTTTCTTTAAAGGGGTCATAGCATGAAAATTTGTCTTTTTCCATATAAGTGCTATAATTGGGTCCCCAGTGCTTCTATCAACCTAGAAAATGGGAAAAAGATCAACCCAGTAACTTAGTTTTGGTAAACCATTCTTTGCAAGCATTTGAAAAATTATGTCTTTCAGATTTTGCCTGTTTTGTGATGTAGGTAGCAAGGCCGATTACAATAATACCGCCCCTTAATCTGCACTATCCAACCACGACACTACCATTCAATTGAGTTTTAATTGTAACAAACCACCATATTTGTGATCAGTATTTGCATTTCATCAGCTCATTTGCATTTAAAAGGACACACCCAAAAACGGCACACTTTTGCTCAGACCTACAAAGTGACAATTTTAACATGCTATAATAAATTATCTGTGAGGTATTTTGAGATAAAACTTCACATATGTGCTCTGGGAACACGAAAGAGTCATTTTTACATCTTAAAAAAAATTTCATAATATGACCCCTTTAAGGCCAAAGTGCCAATGTTTACGCTCCAGGCAATTGAGCCTAAACATGGGAAAGGAAAATGCATTTTTACATAAAAAAAAAACATCAAATCAAAAATGTTCTTATTTGTAACAACACTAATGCTAGTTAGTTATGGTCACACGGGTAGTTAAAATTCCTCACAATTGCCTGCGGAGGTGGGCTCAAAGCCTGTAGGATCATGCAAATGCTATGGTCACTCACATACTGAATAAATGCCAAATAACAAAATGTCCCTGAGTGTCAATTTGGATTCCAGACTGGTGAATGAATGCATTCAAATTTGTACAATTTTGCCAAACACAGCACAACTGAGACCTTAACTCAACCCCACAGCCCATTTGTCATCAACCTCGGTGGGAGGAGCCAAAGAAGCTAACAATCGTAGCATTGAGAGCCTCCTCCCTTCCTAGCTCCCCTACACGGTCCTGTGATTCCTCCCTCATCTTGTCGCCTGGATTACACCGAGACGTTCAAGTAAACAGTGAATGCATGCCTGTTTGTAATAAATCCTTCATTTTAAGTGGATGGAAGAGAACGCAAAAGGAAACAAGCACAGAAAGGAAAGAGGATAAAAATACAGCAATTATTGAGTGAGGAGAGAAAGGCACAGGCAGATGGATTCAGAACCACATATGGAAAAACAGCAGACTCTGGGTTTAAAAAAGCATTTGCCTTCAACTCGCAGCGCTCGTATATTAAACACAAGCGGGAATAGCATAGCTGTGAGTCATTTACCCCGTTGCACCCTCCCGAATTTCTCCCGCTACTCTTACAGTCTGCCTAGTGTCACATTTTCCAACTCGCTGATGTGTTTCAGATGTTCTGTGACCTATCAAAACGTGCGGGGTGTGCCTGGTGTTTCTTTCCACACAGTATTCCCCCAACTCGGCTCCTCTCCTTTTCTCACAGTCTCGCTCCTCTAAAGGCCGCCCAGCATTGGCTTGTTTTCTCTTTCAACATGTTTTACATTCTAGTTAAGAAAAACAATACTATCAGTGGAAGGAAATTCCCTACAATGGCTTTTGTCATCCACTCATTATATGTTGACTGCACAAGATTGATTTTTATACAGCATAAAATGTTGGGTAACACCTTGAAACAGGCCCAAATAAGCTAACATATGTTTAAGCTGAACACGACATTAGGGATGAGCTCTGAGAGACGGAGCTCCTACGGAGGAGGTCAGGGGGTTGTCCGAGTCACGCCATAAGAAACTCAATTTCTCTCTTAATCAGGTTAAAGTGCTATTATTCAAGACTGAACAGAAAACATGAGCCGTGTAGGGAGCCTTTGCCTGTTGCAGAAGGACAATATAGAGAGACTAGAGAAGACATAACTTCAACAACTTTATGCATGACAAACCTTTTTTATTTAAAGTCAAAACGGGCACGACAAGGTAGCCTTCCCCCTTATGAAAATGAAGCATGTTTTCTTTTTGCAGTAACCATGTATTGCTTAGTAAAAATGTGGTTTTACTACCATCATCGTGGTTTATCTATAGCAGTGGTTTCCGCCAAAGTTGCCCACCAAAGCACATTCTTTTAATAGCCTCAATTTAAATTTTTATTTATTACATACTTTTATCATGCATATTAACATTTTAAACAACGATTAAACAATCAAATAAAATCAACAAGTAGAATATAACAAGTAGAATATAACAAAAAAGTAACCCTCCAGATTTTTGTGGCAAAACCGTGGTTATTTTGTGGCAACCATGGTTTAGTAGAGTTTGTAACTGAAGTGTTGATTTTCATAATGGTAAGGAGCCGTGATAAAATGTAAAATGTGTTTATTTATTATGTACTGATGAAATCTGAAACATTTATACAGCTATCAAATTTGTTGTCTTTTAAATTAAACAAAAATTAAATAGTTAACAAAAGTACAACTCATGACATTCATGATACTTAGCATCTTAACATTTGTCTAACACATATGGGGGCAGTTTCCCAGACAGGGATTAGTCTAGTCCTAGATTAAAATAAATGTAAGATCTGTCCAAACTGAAAACAACTTGCACTGACATATAAATAAATGTATTTGCCTCAACATGCACACAGCCAGGTAATGTTTTTAGTAAGGCATGTTGTTAAAACTAGTTATATATCCTAAACTAATTAAACTAAAGTCTAGTCCTGGCTTAAGGGAAACCACCCCAATATCTTTTTCTCCTACGACGAGCCCTCTCTGGTGGGCGTGTCTCTCCACGTGCCGCACCCAGCCATAGTACAGCACATACTGTAGCCCTACACGTTAATATGCGATGCTTTATTACTGTCTGTTTCAAACGGACAAATCGTATCAAATCGATATTGCTCACAAGCTAACAACGCCCTGGCTAATATATACGTTTAAAACGATTTAACCGATTTCAATCTGAAATTATTTATTAAACAGTACGCTTTTTCATTAACGCCTTCGTTCAGTTACTACAATAAGTTGTTTTAACGGTATCTGCGTCAAGGATGTAGTAAAAACGAGGTAAAATGCGTTTACATTCGCTAGTGCAACAGAAAACAAACTTTTACTTTGTTATCAAATGATTCAAGCATGTAAATGATCCCGAGTCTCTTTCTTACCGGTGTGTCCCGTTATTTTATCGGCGTGTCCCGTTATCTCTGCGTCCAAGTGCGAGCTCAAGCTGAAACAGAAACATGTAGGCGCGGTCCAGCATCAGATTTTTCAATCACACTTTAACCCAAGTTTTTGAGGATCCCCTCCCTTCCTCTGTTCGCCCCACCCCCAACCCGCCCATAAAGGGCCACTGCTCTTTACAAGCATTTATGAGCACGAGGGAAAAAATGTCGTTTCCTATTTATCAACTGTATTTAACAGAGTTATGTCTCTCTCTCTCTCTCTCTCTCTCTCTCTCTCTCTCTCTCTCTCTCTCTCTCTCTCTCTCTCTCTCTCTCTCTCTCTCTCTCAAAAGAGGATGACATATTCACATTTTACTGCAGATAAACAAACCAAAACATGGTTACTATAGTTAAAACATTGTTACCAGCTGTCATTAGGGGGAATACCCTTTAAAAAAAGCCCTATGGTACAGATATGAATAATACATTTGGCACCAATCAGAGGAAAGTATTTTACATTCTACTTAAGTAAAAAGTGTTCATATTTAATCAGTGTTTTCTTTGAAAAACATATATTACAAGGCATACTATCAATATTTTTACTCCACTACATTTAATAAATGTTTTTGTATTACACTTAACATGTAAATACATTAAAATACTCATGTTAAAAGTACATAGCTTACAATTTAAATGTAATTAGGTATTAAACACATTTTAATATGCAATATAAAGGAATAAACAGTATGATTCCATGCTTTATAATTTAGTCAACTTAATTTCCCACAAACTTATAAAGTACAGATGTTTGGAAAATATAACTAAAATACTGTCCTGTTGTCAATTATTCCTTACATGTTAACACTTTCACTATAAGAAAACCTTGGTTATATTTTATAAGTGATACAGAAGCATGAGTAAATAAATGTAGAGTAAAGGTGACAGTGATGTAATTTGGCACTATTTATCCATTTATGAATCGTTCTGTAATCGTTCTACATTTAAAATGTTTTAAGATTGGAGGATGGTGTGTTGCAGCTGTAAATCATATTCAGAATCATAATTTAACTTAAAAGTTCACTTTTGGGTCCTTTTAGGGGGATCTGAGATCACTTGGTTTGTTCACATATACACCCTGAACTGCTCCGAGAGCATTTGGAGGGCTCAAACAAACTAGATGTGAATATAATCAAGTTATTGAAACTAAACTAAAAACTAGAGAAGTGTGTTTTTTTTTATAAAAGGTTGCGGTAAGTTATTTTTAGATACTATGTATCAGTTCATATTTATTTCTGTTACTAGGATGCAGAGAATGTAACTATGGAAACCAGATATTTGTTTTTCCTGTACTGTGCTATGGTAAGTGACATGTGATTCAAGAGAAAAGCTGTTGCAAAAAGCCGGAAACAGTGACTTGTGTTTAGTGCTGTGTATTTAGTTGGTGAAAGTTTGGCCATTGTAGATGATCTCAGAGTTAGAGTTTGGTTGGCCAGTTCATTATTACCAAGTAACAGTGTTACAGAGTTTACTTTTGCGCAAGTTGTCCCCACTTTTATTTGTGTTTTGCAATCATTTATTGTGCAAACACAACAATTCATCCTTCCTTTCCTGACCCCTCCCTCCTGCTACCATCTTTATATGCAGAAAAGATAGAGAGGCATGAAACATGAAGAAAAAATAGAAAGTGCATGAGAGAGAGAGAGAGAGAGAGAGAGAGAGAGAGAGAGAGAGAGAGAGAGAGAGAGAGAGAGAGAGAGAGAGAGAGAGAGAGAGAGAGAGAAATGAGATGTAGATGTTGTAAAAAAATATAAGAGTAACACTTAAGATAGTGTTTTGTAAACAATACAATTAAAACAAATAACACTGAATGATACAATTAAATGTCAAGCATGGTTTATATACAATATTATTAAATTAATTTAGATTTTTTATTTTATCAGTCTACAAACACACAAATAAATAAACCACAAGTGTGTTTGTGTACATTTGTTCACGGGAAAGCATCTGCATGCTTAACATCATGCAACAGCTGCAGACATTTGCAAGAGGACAATGTTTTTGTATTTGTTACAATGAACAACACAAATCAATATATACATTTCATGACTTTTCTGTATCACATGGACAATAAGTAATGAACATTTCAGCTGAGATGTTATATTATCAGATGGTGTACAATCAGTAGGCTATGGGTTTTCTTTATAGGTTAGCTGCTTGTAAAAAAAAAAAAACTGCAAGACAAGACAACCTGCTTTTTATTAATTATTTCTCGATATCAAAGTTATCAAAAATATTTTTCTACTGTTTTATAACAAAGTTTAATATAAAAAAATTAAGTTTTGAGTTTTAATATCCAGTACTTGGGGTGGTTTCCCAGACAGGGATTAGCATCTTGAGACGCAAATGCTTGATATATTTTAAGATATGTCAGAGCAAGTTGTTTTCGATCAAGATGACATTAACATTTAAGTTAGTTCCCGGACAGGTCTTATCCCAGACTAAAATGTGTGTTTGAGCTTACTTAATTTTATGGTCCATACTTAATAGGTAGTTCAAATGCAGAACAAATGGTTAGTGCTGCATTAACACTGACATCTCTACTAATAACTAATAAAGAAGAACAATTAACTAATAAATAGGTAATAGTACACTAATCTTCATTAATCTACACTTAGTACCTTATAATGACAATTTTTTTTTTGCAAATGTTTAAAAAAAGACAAACTATCGATTTCTTTTATGCATTTGCATTAATATTCAGACCCTTTGCAATAACACTTGAAATTTTTCTTCTGATCATTACTAAAATTTTGCTATGCCTTAATGGGAGTCCACCTATGCTAAAATAAACAAATTGGACAGGATTTGGAAAGGCACACACCCTCTCTATACAAGGCCTCACAGCTGACAATGCATATCAGAGAAAAAAACAAGCAATGTGGTCGAAGGAACTGCTAGCAGAGCTCAGAAACAGGATGGATGCACAACACAGATCTGGGTAGGGCTACAAAACACATCCGCTTCATTAACCTCCTAAGACCAGGGGGTTCATTTATAAACTTGTTGTGATCTATAAAAAACAAAACTTGATGGGAGAAAGGGCTTGAAGGGTGGGATCTAAGGATGATGTACCCACACTTGCAGGTGATCTGTGATTGATAAAAGGAACATTGCTTTGATTTATAAGTCTTAATATTTTTTTGCCATATGACATTTTTGGATTTTGTGTGTATGTAGACTTTTAGTAATGATCTTACGCACAGTTTTATAAATGAGATCCCTGGTGTCCTGGTGTGTTGTTTGCACCATAATTCTGTGTAACTGGAACCTATTGTACAAAAAAGTGGACAATTACACTGCTTCATGCCCAAAGAAAAATTTACACATAACCTGGGTGATCACCTGGGTCATCACCTGCCCAATAGGCTGATTCTCACGAAATCCAGATTTAGAAGGTGTTCAGCATCAGATTTTTTAAAAAGCCCTTGAAGCCATTTTTTTTTTTGCACATATAAGATTAAGGTCTGAATTTACTATAGCCATTATTTTTAGAGGATTTAAAAATATTTCCTATAGAATTATTTACATTTTTTAGATTATCATTAACAAAAATTATCATCACCGCAACATGATATTACATTAAATAAATGCATTTACAAACTCATGTTTCGGTAATGAGAACTAAAAAGTTGTCTAGGTACTATGACAAACAAAATTTCAACTTTTATCTGGAGAAAAAAAAATAAGAACTGCTTACCTGGTAGCCATCTTGAGTGTCACAGTCAATTATGTCCCTTCAACTATTTTTGTTGTTGTTGAAAATGTTAGTTCATTGAGGGCTTAAACAATGATTGAAAATTGTTGCGGAGGATGAGAAAATTGGTCTTGGACACATTTATATTCCTTATTATTGTCTCTACATTTACCAATGATCACTAAAAAAACCATGTTTCTTTACTGTAAATGCTTATAGTTTAACATGCATGCACTGAAGCTTTTTAGTTGTTAAGATTTTTTTATATTATATAAAATATTTCCATGTCAAAGAACCCAAATCCAGTCATGGTTCCCTTAAATGTGGAAAAAACAACAAAATTGGTTTGTATGATGTCATTTGAAATTATGTGCAAAATACTACATGAAGAGATGTTTGTAACTGTATGCTTCTTATTTTGATTGCATTTACTTTTTTAATCAAAATTTGGTTTTTCATGACACCTCATTAGTCTAATTTAGCGAGAATCACCCAATACCATCCCAACCTAAAGCATAGTGGTGGCAGCATCATGCTGTGGGGTCAGCCTCAGCATCATCAATACATGGGGCCTGGTAACAGAAAAGACTACAAAGAGCTGGACATGAACTACAAAACGCGACTTCAAAATAAAAGACATGAAAACACACTACACTACACTACACTACAACACACTACGCAGAAAAATACAAAACCCGTATCATATTTAAATGTGTTGAATTAGTGTATAAGCATTGTAAAGCATACGTATAAAACGAAATTTATTTAATAAGGTACATGAATCATCTTTTAAGTGGTAGATAATAATGTTTGTACAAGTTATTATCGAAGTTTATATAGTTATTCGAACCTGTGATTGAGAAAACCCAAACATTTTTAAACTGGGTGGTCCTTGTGTTGACTGATAGTAATAGTCTGAAGTCTCCGTTTGATTGTTGTATGCTGACACCTAGTGGTGAAAAACAAACGTTGACTCTGACGTCACAGGTTATATTAATCCATGATCTGATATTGTCCAATCGTAGCCTGTTTTTGCTCGTCTGCACGAAAAACTATGTTGACTCTTTAAAAGTTTTTTTGTTTTTTGAAAAAAAAAAAAAAACCTCGCATCATATTTTTTTTAATATATGGTGGTTAGCAATATTTACATAGTTAATCGTCCCTTTAAATAAATAATTTGCAATCAATTTAAATAAATCATTTGTCCTGATTTGCAATGTCTTACAATTTTTGCTTATAGATACTGTATTTTTTGTATACGTTTTATTATAATTGTACAATGTTTGGGTTAACATAGGCCTTTATTTAAATAAAATTATTTAAAGATTTTTTTGTGATATAGATAAGTGTCCAGGTTTAAACTTTACATAAGTTAAACATAAACAGTCAAAACTAATAATCGTGAATGCTTGACCAGTGTTATATAACAGCAGCTATAGGTCGAGCACAGGTGTGTACCTGCGTCAGGGCGTCACACAACTGCAATAGCAGCTTGAACGCAGAGGAGGGCGGCGCGTCATCGCACGCCTCAACTACAATTATACCAAACTGCGATGTAAGGAAGTAAAACGCCGACTGGAATGAAACTGTCGTCAGTCTTTTAGAGAAAGATACTAGTTTTACTTATTTTTTGGACTGAGTATTGTGTCCGCTGTTCAGAGTGTCGCGCGCTTACGTTTTACCTGTGTTGTATTTATCGACGCGTCGCGTTTTGGTTACGCGGTAATGCAGGTAAACGATTTGGATTAGTATCTGAAGTGCTGAAAGCTTTCCCGAGGATTTTTCCTTGTTGGATATGAATGTGACCTGGAAAACAAGAGTGTTTTAAAACGGGTAAATATTTTTTTATTTATTATGGGATGGTTTCATTTTTCAAGCCAAGCCCCTGACTTGAGTATTATCTGATCTTTACGTGTAGATGTTGTTACTTTTGTTTAAACGCGTCAGGAAGTTGTTGTTTTGTTTAGTCTCTCGTGTACTAAATACTTGTCTATGGTGTGTATGCAATTGATAACTCAGTCTATATTCATGTAATAGTAATACGTTTGTTTTTACATACATTTAATGTTTTAAAACCGATACGGTATTTATATTTTAAACATTTAGAAGATAGTAACTTTTTTGTGTGTGTTTTTAGTGCCAAAAATCTTTACGTTTAGTTCCTGCATAAAGGGCAAGTGTGTACATGATTTGACTGGTGGTCTGACTGCTGTTTGTCTCTAACCTCACATTTTTCTTTCTGCCCTAGATACTTATCATGCTGTACTCTGCAGTGTGGTGTGATAGTGTATGTCTATGTGTTTGAAGAATGAATGTTATCAACGGCAAGGGGACAACCTGCCAGGATGAAACGCTCTGCACGCTTCAAATCTACCCCAGGTTGTCCAACAAACCAGCACCATGCTGCATCCTCAAAGTCCCCAAGGAGGCCACGGCAGCCAGCGTCATCAAGAACGCCCTGGGCATGCTTCGACTGGACACGTCCAAACCCTACGTCCTTGTGGAGGTCCAGGAGTACGGTGGAGAGGAGTGGGTCCTTCAAGCCAACGACCTGCCTGTTCAGAGAGTCCTGCTGTGGCCTAGAAAGGCCCAGGAGCAGCACCCTCAGAGCGACGGATACTTTTTCGCCCTTCAGGAAGGAAGCCGCGACGGAATTGTCCGGTATGACGTTATGCCGTCTGTCCGTCGAGAAAAAGAAGCTCAGGGACTCGTGACAAGGGGCTTTGTGGCACCCCAACCTCAGGAATACGATGATTTGTGTAACCTGTCTGAGCTCACAGAGGAGAGCATCCTGGCCACCCTACGCCATCGCTTCCACAAGCAGAAGATCTACACCTTTGCCAGCAACATTCTTATCGCCGTGAATCCCTTCAAATTTCTGCCTATATACAATCCCAGATATGTCAAGATGTACGAGAACCATACGCTCGGAAAGCTAGATCCGCACATCTTTGCCATAGCAGACGCCGCCTTCCACACTATGCTAAACAAACAGGTTAACCAATGCATTGTTATCTCGGGGGAGAGTGGCTCAGGCAAAACGCAAAGCACCAATTTCCTTATCCACTGCTTGACTGCTCTCAGTCAGAAGGGTTATACCAGTGGAGTGGAGAGGACCATACTGGGAGCAGGTCCTGTGTTAGAGGTATGGTATTTGTGGTTGTTTTTGTACTTTGTTCCCAAAAATAGTAAAGCAAAAGGCTGAGAAAGTGGTTCTCAACATTTTTTTTTACTTCAAGGCCCTCCATTATCTACAACGGTATTTTCAACTCACAAATCTACCCAGTTAATCATTTAAGAGCTTGACATAACAAAAAACTATGGATTTCTTTTTATCACAAAAATAATCAAACACTAGATTTTTTGAGCTTATGTTAATGGTTGTTTTTGTTATTTTAAGTCATTGTAAAGATTTAGTTCACCCCAGAATTAAAATTAGCCCATTTTTACCCATACACTCTTTTTAGCTTTATAATGGCTTTGGATAGTGCCCCATTTTTAATGCTTCAAAACCACATCCATCGCTTAAAAAAAACAATTCATACAGTTATTAAAATGTTTTTTGAGGTAAAGCGATGGACTTTTGAAAAGAAAATATTTATATTTTAAACCTAATAAACTTAATATTTCAAACTGCACCTCTGACACAACATTACAAACGACATTTGATATTAGTATGAATTAGTTTTTGATGGATGGATGCGCTTTTTGAAGTTTAAAAAAAAGTGTCGTTCTTCAATAAAGCTGAAAAGAGACAGGATATTATTTAATATAACTGACCGAAAGAAGAAAGTTATACACAGGGTTGCTTGGGGGTGAGTAAAATATGGACTAATTTTCTTTTTGGCGTGAACTTTGTCACCATGCATGTTCCTTAGTTGACAAATTTAAATGAGAAGCTGACTCATAAAGTTTATTCAAGTTTATTGAATCGGGTCAATAACAATTTCTTGCCTGTTTTAAACATAAACTTTATTATTTTATCTTGGGTAATTTGGATTCTAAAGTAAATATATCTCGATCTAAAGGTGCCAAAGAAGGCATTGAAATAATATGTTCAATTGTTCTCAGATATCTATATAGAAGGTATTTGGCTTTATTAAGTGCAAAAAATAATTAGAGATGGTTTTACATGTCCATTTACAACTGTAAGATTTCGGTTTCTTCCCTTAGAATAAAATGGTCTATTATAACCTTATTTGAAAAGGTCATGAATAATAAAGTTGAGCTCTGCTCTGATTGGCTGTTTCTCAGAGCAGCTCCTTCAGTAGCTCTCTGTGTGTGTAAACAGACCTTGTGTTTAATCGTGTATCAGATGAAGATACAGAATTTGTGACTCAGCAGTCACAACTTTGTTTTTAGCATTGTAACAACATTGAAGTAATTTAATGTTGGGGCGTATATCTCGAATATAACATCACAGTTGGTGTTATGTTAAGATTGGCCTGTTTTTCAACTGTCTTTTGCTTGCACACGGTTTACATAAGAAGGAGGCAACAATGGTGTATTATTCTTCTTTGCTTAGATAAATACAGTTTTATATTCTAAGGCACCTTTAAGAATTTTAAGACATTTTACTGTAAAACAAGACAAAAAAAGCTGCTGAGACAGACATTCGCTTTTTTGCAGTGTAACTACAGTTGTTGTGATTACAGGATTATCTTCTCTAGATCACTGACACTTTAGCTGTAGTTTCGTTTCTCAAAACTGTCCTCGAATCATTCATCACATTCATATGCGTAACTCGTCTCTATTTCTTGATTAAGTGATAAGGAGTCTCTCAGGGGTGGAAATAATGACCTCTGCTCAGGAAGTGGCTTGTGCTTTTATCGTATTTTGCACATATTTAGGTGTAGAGGTGTGATGTCTTTAAATCTAGCTATTGCGTATTGTGTGAGACACTGTTAGTGTCTACGTTACCCCTTTTGCTTTCAAGATAAGCCTATTAACTGTACAGTTGAATAATTTTGTTTTAGTATGAGGATCTTGAAACTGTTCACACATCACATGGACAGGGCACTTTAACACAGCTTCCTCTGCTTACTCCAATCGAAAGTTTTGTCTTCACGTGTGCTATAAATAGAAAGTAGCATATAGATAATGGGCCTCATTGAATCATTGTGAACTTCTTGCTGGGTGGAAATAATAGTCAGCGGTTTATCACGCCCTTATATTTTTAGGCAATGCTATTGTAACTTAAACAATGAGGTGAATGACAGATTCACAGTAGCATTGTTCGCCTCCGAGTGGGTTTTGCATTGTGTACAGTGGTCTTCATTGGACGTAACTGATGTCAGTAGTTATTTTTGTGACATATTGCTTCATTTTCTGGGTTCTAAGGTCCGGTTTGTTGACCTGTGGCTTTGTTTTTTTAAGCTGTTCTTCCTCAAGCGTCACACACCATTCAGTTATTTCACAATATCAAGAATTTAGTAAACTGTCGGCATTGCTCCAGGATATCAATGTTTAAGTATCTTATACACTTTTTTTATGTGTATAAAAGTTTTTTTAACAATCCACTTCCTTATTTTTCTCATGTTCAAGTGCCTGTAATGAAAGCACTTACTATTCCTGGGGTTTCCGGGAATTCCCTCCGCCCCCGAACCAACTTGTCATTTGCCGCCTGTTCAGCGCAAATCTATTGGGAATCTCAGCCTGAATCCAAACAGGTCGAACGAGTTTTCGGCATTTCTAACAGCCATTTTCCTTTATGAACACTTTCCCAGCCCCCTTACAGTTCTGGAGAAACATTTACAAAGAAAGCAAATAGCAACCAGGAACAACTACTTGTATTATTTCTTAATGATTCATGGACTTTTTCTGATGAAGTAGGATGGAAAAAGTGTAGGCCGGGTTATGAGTAGTTGTGTTACGCATAAAGGAAGTAAAACAAGTGACCCTTGGGGACTGTGACATACATCATGTGGCCATAAGGTTTTTGATGATAAACAACCACACTTCTTTGATTTCAGATTGCATTCCAGATTTATTCCACTAAAGTTTTGAATTCATGGCTTTAGATGCATTATGCTTTTGGCAGACAGTTTTATACAAACCCAAAACTTTTGAGCTGCAAACACAATGCTATGCCAGTTGAGCTATAGGAACAACTAATTATATATTCATTTATCTTTATTTACTTCTTTATTAACTACACATTGGCATTGATATTGGTATTGACATCGGCTTCAAAGTCTTTAAACTGTTTTTTTAAGAAGACCAAAAAAAAAAAAACCGTTGCAAGTACTGTGTGATGCGTTTTGGTTAAAATGGTGTTAGCTTTCTCTTTAGTGTTGTTGAATAACAAACACCGGCTGCTTCCTGTAATCAGAGCTGTTAAGTACTCAAAAAATGTCATAAGTAAAAGTAAAGTGAATGGACGTAATTTAAAAGAGTGCATAATGCTGTACTTTTAACTCCACTATTTTACATTTTAACTATAATTCTCAAAGGGATAGTTCACAAAAAAAAAAAAAAATCTGTGATCATTCACTCACCCTCATGTTTCAAACCTGTATAAATATGAACACAAAGGGAGATATGTTGAAGAATGTTTGTAACCAAACAGATCAGGGGCAAGATTTACTTCCATAGTATTATTTTTTCCATAATGTAGAAGTCAATGGTACCCCAGTTTTGCTTTGTTACAAAAAAGTTTAAAAAATCTTTCTATGTGTGTTCAGCAAAACAAAGTCATTTAAACAGGTTTGAAACAGCTTGAGAGTGAGTAGAAATAGATTTTTTTTTTTCGGTAAACTGTCCCTTAAAGGAATATTCCATTTTCTTAAAAGAAAAATCCAGATAATTTTCTCACCACCATGTCATCCAAAATGTTGATGTCTTTCTTTGTTCAGTCGAGAAGAAATTATGTTTTTTGAGGAAAACATTGCAGGATTTTTCTCATTTTAATGGACTTTAATAGACACCAACAATTAACACTTAACTCAACACGTAACAGTTTTTTTTTCAACAGAGTTTCAAAAGATTATAAATGATCCCAAACGAGGCTTAAGGGTCTTATCTAGCGAAACGATTGTCATTTTTTACAATAAAAATAACAAATATACACTTTTAAAGCACAACTTCTCGTCTAAATCCGGTCCAGTGCGACCTAACGTAAATGCGTAGTGACGTAGAGAGGTCACGTGTTACATATATAAAACGCACATTTGCGGACCATTGTAAACAATAAACTGACACAAAGACATTAATTAGTATCAGTTGACATACAACAACATAGGAACGGTCCTCGTTCTCAACGCTTGTAAACACTGGGGCGGAGTTTCGCGTTCGTCCTCTGTGACCTCTTGACGTCATGACGTATTTCGTGGGGTCACGTTGGTGCGTCACGACCGGATTTAAACAAGAAGTTGTGGTTTAAAAGTGTATATTTGTTTTTTTTATTGTCAAAAATGACAATCGTTTTGCTAGATAAGACCCTTATGCCTCGTTTGGGATCATTTAGAGTCCTTTGAAACTCCGTTGAAAAAAACTGTTAAGTGTGTTTTCCTCAAAAACATAGTTTCTTCTCGACTGAACAAAGAAAGACATTAACATTTTTGATGACATGGTGGTGAGTCAATTATCTGGATTTTTCTTTTAAGAAAATGGAATATTCCTTTAAGTCAGTGGCTCTCAAACTTTTTCGCCCTGCGCCCCCCCCCCCCCTTGTGGGCGGTGCATCCCTTTGGGGCCCCTTTAAAATTTTTTATGACAAAACATTCTAAAACATAAAATTAGAATTAAAGGCATGGTATCTGATTTTGAAAAATGCTAACTTTATCCTACTAGCACTGAAATCACGATCCCATCCTTGATTCAAATCCAAAGTCACGCCTCCTCCAAAACACATGAACAAGCACCAGAAGCCCATCCATTTCTCATTCAGAGAAAACTTTGCAGTACAAAGTTAATAACATTACCAAAATAATGAAAATAAACAACTGTTTTAAATCATCAATTAGATAAATCTAAATATAATCATACCACATATATACCTTTCTAAAAGAAACACTGCCACCTTTTCAGACCCTTTGGTCTCGTGGAAAAGCAGTAAAGTTATCGATGTTAATTCGGGTTTTTGCACTTTGATGATCCAGACGCTTTTCGGTGGACCGGAGACTGGAGTAAATCACTTGCTTTTCAAAAACCAGCCTTCGGTGCACAGAAATGAAATTAGCATAGGCTTTCAAAGCGTGATGTAGCAGCACAGATTGTGGCGTGTGTATGGCTTGTAAAAATCAACGTCATATTCATTTTTAATACTTAAGCCAGTCGCACTCTTTGCAAATTATATGTCGCGAGTGGAGGATGTGCACAGGCAAGCCGCGCTTTTTCTCATAGTTCATATTCACCAATATGAACTATGAACAGTAAACTATTAATAACATAACAGTGGCTGAAGAGGAACTCGCTACATTAAAGCAATAAACCATTATGTACAGCTGTGCATCACCTCTTATGCTTATTGCATCTTCTGATGTTATTTTAGCTTCAAGAATGCTACTGTTTACTTGAATGCTTCCATTTTTTAATGATAAGACCTTTCTGTTTGGTTAATAACATCAACATTAACCTTAATCATATATGTTATAGAAGGGAGCTAAAGCAATACAAGAATTTTACAAACATTTTAAAATGCTTGTTCATTTATAAACACTTTGTCCTGACATATCTTAACATATATCAGTGGCATTGTTTTGTCTCAAGATGCGCACCAGTAATGGTGTAAAAATTACGCCCCTTACTCAAGTAAAAGTAATTAAGTACTAGAATTTGTATGTACTTATAAAGTGATATTTAATGTAGTGGACTAAAAGTAGATTATGCTTCAGAATGTAGTGAAGTAAAAGAAAAATACTTCAGTACTTCACACCTTTGACTGAAATATCTCATAGTGATCTTTTGTATGTTGTATTCCCGTGAACCCACAAAACAACGTGGACATTGTATGTCTAGTAGTGTTATTTACACACTGTACTCTATTGTCTATTATGCATTCCCACAAGATACTCCACTTCCTCAATGATAGTGTTTATGGTTTGATTCTGAGACCTTGTGAAGATAATGGGGATATTACTATCCCCAAGTGTGGTGACTCCATCATTAGACATCCATTACCACCCCATATGATTCATTTAGGTGTTTGTACAACATAAGCCTTGAATTGAGACCCAAAGACGGTAAAATCGGACCCTGTAGAACAACAAACAATCTTAGGGCATGTTCATACTTGACATGTTTGGTTTGATTAAAACAAACTCTGGTGTGATTGCTCGGTCGGTGCGGTTCATTTGAGTAAATATGAATGCTGCCATCACAACTTTGGTGCGCACTTAACAAACTAAACAAAACCACTGTAAAGGTGGGTCTCGATCTGCATCCAAACAAACTCTGATGGGTTAAGACTGATGTGAACACACGGACCAGAGACGGCGTAATGAATCAAAAACCTTATATTTGAATAAAAAATTTTTGTTTTACAAAGGTTATTTGTAGCATTAAAAAGGTTCATTAGATTATAAAAAGGTAATAAAAAAAAGAAACGGTTCATCTACAGTCCCTAGACTAGATGATTTTTCCGCAAACTTTAGTTTTACTTCCCAGATACATGACGTCAATAATACAATTATATTACAAACACATGTTATATTGCACACCGTAAACACGTTCAAATTTTAATAATAATACATCGTCATAATTTTATCACTCTCATGTTGTTATAAACCTGTATAAATGTCTTTGTTCTGATGAAGATATTTTAAAGAAATCTAATCATGAGCCCCATTCACTTCCATAGTAGGAAATGGGAATGCTATGGAAGTGAATGGGGCTCATGAACAGTTATGAAAATACCTTATGGTATATCATATCAAAATGAATGTCATTAGTTGGACTAAACTGTTTATTGTTTATTCACCGCTACTTGCGTGACCCACCTTATCCCACTTAAGTGGGTCCCTGCTCACAGCTTGAAAACCCCTTTATGACATCAGTTTGAAGGACATTTTAAGCACCGTTATTTTTAAGAGTGTAAAATTAGAAGAGGTCGAATTTAACCAAAAAGTGCTTGAATGATTTTTGTGGAACAACCAAAAACTGCTGCACCTGTCAAAAGTGTATAAAACAAGTAAAAACTGTAACAAAAGGAAAACAAAACATGGAAGTTAAGTAATATCTTTGTAATGGTATTGCAGTTGTAAGTCTGAATTTTTTTGTTATTGGTTTTTCTCTGTGCAGCGTCATTGCATTATACTAATAATATATCTGAGGCTGTCACCTATGTCTTTCTGGTTTCACCTCTCCGCTAAAATAACTTTAAAGAGAAGCTTCAAGCGCACCTGCTGGATGTTAAAGCTGTGCTATGTAGCATTAAGTTAAGAGATCTGATGTAGGCCTGGGTGAGCTGATAAGTCTGAATTTCTCCGCTCCAGTTGTCAAAGCCCAGGGCGTTGCCTTTGTCAGAATACCAGAAAGAATGGCTGTACGTCAACATGTTAAGACAGGTTGTGATAGGCTTGCTGATAAAAACTAACAGATTCCCATTCACTTTCCTCTCTTTCAAGAGGTTTGTATTTTTTATACAGTATTAGGTTTCATGCAAGTGAAATACAAGATGTCTGTAAAACAACAACTAAAGCAAGTTTACAGCAACAACACTCCACGGTGTGTGCTCAGGTTGTGTTGCAAGTATGCATGTATTGAAAATCAATAGGGAAAAACATGCAAACGTGTTGTTGCATGTTTGGTGCTTGTGTCAGAGTCTTTACGCAGATAATATTTTTAAAGCTACAGTGTGTCATTTCTGCATCACTGGCAGTCTGTGTTACAAAAATAATTTGGGTTTGCCTATTGGGCTGCTACAAAGAGAGACATTTTTAGTACCACACACCCACATGTTTTACCCATAGTGTAAAAACTTGGCTTACTTGTTGTTGTTTATACACCTGAGAGAGTAATGCTAGAAGTTTCTGATGTAGATTGAATTGTCGATCTAGTTGAAATTTTATTTTTGTAAATACTCTTGATTAATGATTATTTTCGTAATCGATTAGTTGGACGAGTATTTTTCGATTAATTGACTAATCTGATAAAACCTAAACACATACGGCCAGATTTACTAAACGGGGCAATTTAGTGTGAAAGCACAATTCCAAAAAAGCACCAAAGGGAGTGGTAATATCTGCAGTTATTTACTAAAAAGGCGCAAATTAAATAACAACTGCAACTGCTGATTTCCATAATGGCCAACGCAATCTATAAAGAGCAGTGCAAATAAGTAAGGGTCGCAAATAAGAGCTGATGATGTGTGGGTGATCTATTAACACCTGATGCGCTTGAGTTCTGCACCACGGACATCGCAGCGGAAAATTTGGGGTGTGAAATCCTAGCTAACAAAGACATGGTAAACTGAAAAGAACTGGAGGACAAAATTAATTAAGTTTTATAAGAAGACTTCTATTAGAGACTCCTATTTTAATACTTCAGCAAAAAAAAAAAAAATAACACGAGCTTGGCAAATCACTGTTACATGTAAAAAAATCCTCTGCCTTGGACCACAGGCTCTGTGATCCCTCTCCTATCAGCAACAATTGGAGGCATTTCAAGCGCAAAAAAAAAAGAAATGCTCTTTTTGCCGTTAAATAATGATGCAAATACCAGTAATATCACACGCACAAACATTAGTATATTGCATTCCGTGAGGCATTTAAACAATTTCCCATAAATTTTGCATCTGAAAGGGAAACTCCTAGAAATGCATATGCAATAAAATCAGTCACAAAAATAGCTAGACCACACCTCTTAGCGCTAATTATTCACTAAGGGTGTCACAATATCAATTTTAAATCGAAATCGATCGAAATTAAGTCACAACCTCGAACTTCGAATTAAAAAATTTAATTGTCGATGCTGCCACGCCCCCATGTCACATCCGGTCGGCTTGCCAAGCGGAAAAAAAAAACACACGTGTTGAGTGCTGCGAGTCAACCTACAGCCAGTTAAAAGATAACCATGGCAGATGCAAGACACACCACGCAAGCTGCTCTTAACTTGGGAAACAAAAAAACAGCAAGCGCCTTCAGCTGAACTCAATCGGAACAGAGCACTTACGCGTGCAACAACTTATTTCAGTTCCTTAAGAGTTATAAAAACCACATTTAAACATGACTTATTGGGGTATAGTCTCTCACAATCTCATCTGATGCACAGCGCACAGCATTTGAAGCCCAATTCATGTGTCCCGCAAATTGAAACTGTGTCACTCATACTCGATGCTTGCTCAAAAAAAAGTTGGTCACTCTATATCCTCGAGCCCCAGGCAGCCAAACGAACATTACTTGACAGTTCAGGGCCCGGTTGCATAAAGCACCTTAAGTTTTTCCCTTAAGTATGACACTTAATTACACTTAAGGTGCTTTATGCAACCGGGCCCAGGCTCGCTCGCTACTTGCACGCTACTGTTGCCACACCCACCCCTCACATTTGAACTGCTGACTAGGTTGTTGTCAACTTTTTCGTTGTTGTCATGATAGCGCAGTGCGCACGCAGCCACGTGCATACTTTTAGATGAACGCTATTCAATTCTCGTGAGGTGGGTGGGCGGATATGTGGCAACAGTATTTGGAAAAAAATAAATGTAAATTATCGCCTCATTACCCTATTTAACTTACCTTAAATCTCTGGTAAAAACTGATAAATATGGTTCTTCTTAATATCCTTTACTAACATGCAAGTTCACCATCCTTCCTCCACATTCTCGTTCCGTGAACCTCTGGAGTTGTGAGTTAAGACTTTTTTTTTAACTGTTCCTGTGGTTTAACTACAATTCAGTGTATGAAACTTTTCAATCTGGTTATAGAAAATTACCCAGTACTGAATCTGCATTATTGATAATCACAAATGATATTATGTTGTCTACGGATAATGGGAATGCTGTTGCTTTGGTTCTTTCCTTTAGATCTCAGCTCAGCATTTGATATGATTAATCATGATATCTTAATTTCTCGTATGGAAAATGATGTAGGCTTTCAGGGTACTGTTCTTAAATGGTTTCGGTCATTTTAAACAAACAGGAATTTCTCAGTATGTATTGGAAAGTATACTTCTTCAGTAGCACAACTCTCATGTGGTGTTCCACAGGGTTCGATCCTCGCTCCTACACTTTTTTTCTTTATATATGCTACCACTGGGATCTCTGCTCTCTAAACATGGTGTATCGTTTAATTTATATGCCGATGACACTCAGTTGTACCTTGCCATAAAACGCAGTGATTCATGTTCTATTACGGCTTTGATAGTATGTGTACAGGATCTTAAATCATGGCTTTCACAAAACTTTTTAGCCTTAAATGAGAAAAAAACTAAAGTTATGATCTTTGGACCAAGTGACTTTTATGATCGTAATACTCT
The DNA here is from genome assembly GCA_025389145.1 of Misgurnus mizolepis. Classification (NCBI taxonomy): domain Eukaryota; kingdom Metazoa; phylum Chordata; class Actinopteri; order Cypriniformes; family Cobitidae; genus Misgurnus; species Misgurnus mizolepis. The sequence continues at coordinate 55,999,524 of JAIFKI010000002.1, forward strand.
CGATCTAGGTGTTTTAAGTCCTTATGTTACTCTGTGCGCTAAAAACCATGGCTTATTAATGGATTCAGGACTCTGGTTTGACAAACAGATCAATTCAGTGGTCAAATCATGTTTTTTTCATCTCGCTTAGCTAAAGTTAAACCTTTTCTTTCCGTTAATAATTTTGAAACTGTTATTCATGCATTCATTACCACACGACTTGACTACTGCAATTCACTTTATTATGGAGCTAATAGTTCATCTGTTGGGCATTTACAAATTGTTCAGAATGCGGCAGCAAGACTTTTAACTAGCAGCAAAAAATATGATCATATCACTCCCATATTGAGGTCTCTGTGTTGGCTTCCGGTTAAATCCAGAATAGAGTATAAAATGTTAGTTTTTGTGTATAAATGTCTACATGGCTTGGCTCCAAACTATCTTTCTGTTTTAGTACACCCTCATAACCCAACCAAGTCACTTAGGTCTGGTGATCTTGGATTACTCTCTGTGTGCAGGACCAAGCTAAAACATAGAGGGGACAGAGCCTTTGCAAAGGCTGGCCCCAAACTATAGAATAGCTTGCCAGTATCTATTCGAATGGTAGCAACCCTTTCCACTTTTAAATTTAAGCTTAAATCCTATTTTTTATCTATAGTGTTTAATAACTAATACTTTTTTACTGTGTGTGTTTTATTTTGCTGTGTTGAAGTGTTTACTTTTAAGTATTGTTTTCTAATGTACAGCACTTTGGTCAACCTTGTGGTTGTAGTAGTACTACTACTATTTAAAGTGAATAAATTGTAAAGAAAAATAAATACAATTAAATAGCTAAAGTAAATCGTTGAATTCATTAAATGTTCAAAATATTATGAATCTTTATTTAGAAGAAAATAAACATTGGTTGGCCTACTCATGAGCAATTACACATGTTTAGGGGAATAGGGCATTATTAATATACCATGTAAAGTGGTAGGCTATGTGCTAGAAATGGGTAAACCACCGTGCCAGGCAGTGCCCACATTGTCCCTCAGAAACATACCCCTTGTGTAGAAGTGTACTTTTCACACTTAAAGTGCAAAAGCTACACTTTGAGTTTTACTAATAACTCTCGCTGTATGAAGCAGACACTGGTCCTCCCATTACGACGATTGTGTGGGAGCATGGGACGTTACAGACCTACGAATTGATAATGAAATTAGTTGACAACTATTTTCATAATCAAATATTATATTTTATATAGGGATGCACCGATAGGATTTTTTTGGGCCGATACCGATTTAAACAGACAACTTCTGGCCGATGCCGATACCGATATTAAACACTTGTATACAATACTATAAAGTTGGTCTATTAGCTAGTTTATTTCTGCATCAAATAAAATTTACCTGAAAACGGATTTGATCTAATTAACATTCAACTGACCAAGATAATAAGAGAGGCACAAATTTAGCTAAAACAAATATAATATGACAACATGACAACCTTCAAAGGTGGTTTTTGCTATTCAGCATTTATTTTATTAACGACATTAACTTATTTTTTTTACATATAATGGATTTCTTTATGCAGTTAATTAATAAACAATCGGTATCGGCCTTTCTCGTGCTATTGCCGATATGCCGATGGTTTCAAATTAATCAAAAATCGTCCGATAAATATCGGCGGCCGATACATCGGTGCATCACTAATTTTATTTGCTATATTTTGTTGAGTAGTGCAGCCCTATATTACATATTAATGTATTTGAGTGCCAATTGTTGCATTGGCCTCTGTTTTTTTTTATTCCAAGCACTTTGTTGACCAGCTACTTGCTGTGGTTTGTGCTTCTGATAATAATAGCTAAAACCATTACCATGAAACTATGTTTGGTGTGACCTCAGTTTCTGTGGTTTGCCTAAATTCTGATTTTAATGTTTGTTGTTCACATCTTTCATCCTCTCTGTTTTAGTCTCCCAGTATTCGTGATAACCGTATCAATGTTTTGTCTGAAATATTTTTGTTTGTGCATTTTGATCTGATTCATGTCTCTTTGGTGTTGTCAGGCCTTTGGCAATGCCAAAACAGCATACAACAACAACTCCAGCCGCTTCGGGAAGTTCATTCAAGTCAATTATCTGGAGAGTGGCGTTGTGAGAGGGTGAGTCACACGTGTGTTTCTGCACGCTCCCTGTGTCATACACTAGATGACTGCTCATCATCAGCCATATTTTCAAGACATTAAAAACATGATGTTAATGCGCTTAATCATACTGAACATATGCAGAAAATTACCAAAGAGGATTAGAGCCAAGCTAAAATAAAAGGTAAAATCATCTCGAGATCAAAGTCATTAAAATACAAGAATAAAGTTATTATTTAACGGGGAAAAAATTCATTATTTAACAGGAATAAAGTCGTTATTTAACGGGAATAAAGTCGTTATCTAACGGGAATAAAGTCAATATATAGCATGAATAAAGTATAATGAGATTTTTGATTTTAAACTCGGAAAGCTTCCTCCATGATAGGAGTAGCCATTTACTCTGTTAAGGCAGTGATATAAATATACACTTCATTCACTACACACTATAATATATTATTAAAAAGCATGTACGTTGAAACAGAAAAGCCCAGAATGTGCTTGTTTTCATTGAAACGCCATTTTGCGTTTTGTGCTCTTATTCTGGGATCTTCACTTGCCTGTACACAAAATGTTTTTATTAATAAAATGTTTGCTTTATTTGGTGTTTTAATATTACTCTGTAGATGCATTAAGCCACTTAACCTAAAGCTTTCATACTGTTGCTTTCATGAGAACACGCAAGTGAAACGTAGCCATCTTCTACATTGCAATTTGTATGCAAAATATTATTAGTATATTTTAAACAACTTTATTCTCATTAAATAACAACTTTATTCTCGTTAAATAACAACTTTATTCTCGTTAAATAACAACTTTATTCTCGTTAAATAACGACTTTATTCTTGTTAAATAACGCCTTTACTCTCGGTAAATAACGACTTTATTCTCGTTAAATAACGACTTTATTCTTGTTAAATAATGTCTTTACTCTCGGTAAATAACGACTTTATTCTTGTTAAATAACGTCTTTACTCTCGGTAAATAACGACTTTATTCTTGTTAAATAACGACTTTATTCTCGTTAAATAACAACTTTATTCTCGTTAAATAACGACTTTATTCTTGTTAAATAACGACTTTATTCTTGTTAAATAATGTCTTTACTCTCGGTAAATAACGACTTTATTCTCGTTAAATAACGTCTTTACTCTCGGTAATTAACGACTTTATTCTTGTTAAATAACTACTTTATTCTCGTTAAATAACGCCTTTACTCTCGGTAAATAACGAATTTATTCTTGGTAAATAACGACTTTATTCTCGTTAAATAACTACTTTATTCTCGTTAAATAACGCCTTTACTCTCGGTAAATAACGAATTTATTCTTGGTAAATAACGACTTTATTCTCGTTAAATAACGTCTTTACTCTCGGTAATTAACGACTTTATTCTCGTTAAATAACGACTTTATTCTCGGTAAATAACGACTTTATTCTCTTTAAATAACGACTTTATTCTCGTTAAATAACGACTTTATTCTCGTTAAATAACGACTTTATTCTTAAAATTATATTTTTTGCGACTTTATTCTCTCATTTTAATGACTTTAATCTCAAGATGGTTTTATTTTTTTAATTTAGCTTGGCCCTGATCCTCCTTGGTAGAAAATAAACATTCTGGTGTTTAATAAAAAATAACAATTTAGTATACTTTTAAAATGCTAGAATTGGTAGGAGACATGATCTTGTGGTTAGTGCATGCTCCAACACACTGAGCTGTGTTGCTCATGCAGGTTTAAATCTAATATATCACAAAATCTCCTGTTCTCTATCTACTTTATGAATAAGACAAATGCAAAAATGTCAAAATTGAAATTTCTTATACTGTTTGTTGAATTGTTTCAGGGCTGTTGTTGAGAAGTACTTATTAGAGAAATGCCGTCTAGTATCCAGAGGAAAAACAGAAAGGTAAAACAAATATCCAACACCGATGCAACATCTTTAAATACATTTTAATCGTTACTAAACATGTAACACATTATATTATAAATTACATTATGATATTATGTGGTACTGCATATATTTCTTTCTGGTGTATTTTTTTTTTTAAATAATCGTCTTTCTGAATCATTTTATGCATATATAAATGCGTGTATGTCTATATGTGGGTTTATGACGTATCTGTTTAATCCTTGACTGGCAGGAATTACCATGTTTTTTACTATCTGTTGACCGGGGCTTCAGAAGAGGAGAGAGATGAGTTTATGCTCTTGAGGCCTGAAGATTACAACTACCTCAAACAAGTAACTATCATCACGACTGTCACAGAGAAAGAACCTCTAACAAAACCATTTCAATATTTTGTCACACTGGTCTCTAAATAACTAAAATCATTTTGCGTAGTGATGCAAGGAAAATTCTGGGCCGATACGACCATTCTGGATGCATTTTGGGCGAAAATGTTTTAAAATAATTATTTAAAAAGGTTTTTATATAATTGTATAAATATTAATTTAAAGAATCTGAGTTAAACTACAAACAAATAAAGTAATCAAACTTTTTGAAAGTTACACACCAAAATGGAATGGAATAAAAAACAACGAAATATTCTTCATTTAGTTAAATGCAACAGAATCAAAATTAACATATTTTTATCTAAATAATGTAAAGTTCTAGAAAACCATTTCATGCAAAACATTAGTAAAGTAATGCAGTAACTCTCTGTAGTTTTGTTAATACTTCGTTTAATTAAATTTTTTTAATAATTTAAATGAAAACAACAGGCATGACACAGCATGACAGTGGGCCTCTGTTCTGCTTATGCCAATGAGCTTTAAATGTGCTTCAGTGACATCAGCACCTGCTCCTTATCAGTCCAGCATGAGTAATCGAAAACCGTGCACTTCATCATCAGTTGTTGACGAACCCCGTGAACATTAACAACCATATTTGTTAGCCTGTTGCGTTTCAGAGTTCAGGTCTGTGCGCGAGAGACACAATAAAAGGAGCATCACACAGAACGTGTGTCATTTTAAGTATTTGCACACTGCCGTCTCGATCACATTTGCTGTGTAGCATTGTGATTTTGTGTACAGGGAGACAGAAATCTGAGAAGCGGCCCAAAACCGATAATGCATTTTTGGTGACCGGGGAACATCCATATTAAATAAACAAATTTTGTGCTATTTGCAATGCCCAGAAGATTAAACATCACAAATGAGATCTCGTAAAAAGCATTGCAATTAAATGAAAAGTTGTGCTTAAACTGATTTATGTCCTGAGAAAAAGACCTTAATAACCCAAATATTTCAAAACCAAATGCACAGCAAAATCACCAGTGTTAAATTAACACTGCTGGTGTTTATATGAGTAACACCAGACCTGGTGGTCCCCATATAAATACCAGCAGTGTTGATTTAATTTAAATCTAAATCAAGTTAATTAATTAAATTTAAATCAGTGTTGATTTGACCTGTTCTGTGCTGTCCACATTAATTGTGTATCTCTTACTGTATATAAACAATTGTCTTGTTCATTTCTTCTTTATATATCTCCAAATTGTCCAACATGTCACCATTGAGCTTTCCCCACTGCTCTTCTTCTTGCAGGAAAATCTGTTTCTAGAGGATGAAGCTGAAATGAAACATGAGTTTAAGAGACTTCACCAGGCCATGGAGATGGTCGGCTTTCTGCCCCCTACCAAAAAACAGTAAGTGTGCTGTGTGCCGTAAAAGAGTCTCAATGTTTTCATGTAAAATAGGGCTGTGAATCTTTGGGTAGACAGCGAATCGATTCGATTCACGATTCAAAGGTTTCCGATTCGATTCAAAAACGATTTTTGCTAACCAGAACGATTCAATTCGATTCGATTAACAATAAATTTTGATTTGATTCGAATATTAACGATTCTGTTCTATAAATTTTAGTATACATCTGCATCTGAGCAAATAAAAGAAATATTTGGGAAATTCATGACCATTTAATAGATTTTCAATAACTAGATTCAGGACTTTAGTTTAATAGCTTTACTTCTTAGGACTCAAAATACATTAAAGCATGTAAACCAAGAAAAATAATACTATTCTACATATTCAATGCACCATAAGCTTTTATTGTAAACATTGCATACATTTCCTGAACATTTAGGAAATACAGCAAAGTGTGTAAATACAGCAAAGTGTGTAAAGGAGTAGCACTTCTCACCTCTGACCCTAAAATACTAGCTGCTTTAAGTGCAGGTATCTCTATCTTAATGGCATGGCATCTGCGGAGATGGTTGCTAAGGTTCGTTGTATTTCCAATGTATTTTAACTCAGCTATTTCTACAATGTCTGCAAACTGCAACGGACTTCGGACAATCTTTCAATTTACTTCGTGAAAACTGAAGTAATCTCAAACCTTTGATCGCATGTTGGCTGGTGCGTAGTTCTCCTTCGTGTCCCTCCATTTGTACACTGTCTTCTGCCTTTATTCAAATGACAGCAAACAGGCGCGCCGCAAATTGAAGAGTAGTGACGTAATCCACTGCTCATTTTACGTCGCAGATGTAACTAATTTAAAATGTATTTATATATTTTTTATTATCCATTGTATTCGTTATATAATCACGATTCATTCGATTTTTAAATATAAAATCGAAACAAACGATTCACGATTCAAAAATCCAGGTTTCAAGATCAATGCATATGCATTGGCAGGATTTGTAATCGATGCATCGAGAAAACGAATGAATCGTTACACCCCTAATGTAAAATAATCCAATTAACCCAGTAAGTTATTGCTTTAAAGTCATCATGAGACTAGGGATGCACCGAATCCAGATTTTTTGGGTTCGGCCGAATACCGAATCCACCGTTTAAGATTCGGCCGAAACCGTATCCTACTCGCATTCTTATTCCATTACAGGGCTCGCAATATTTCAAAATCCATGGTAGCCCTTCGGGCAGGCACTCTTCAGTTTTTGGTAGCCCAAAATTTTGCCAATACAAACCAATAGGTCCTCTAACCACAATGTTTAATCTGCTATTCTTGTTGTTGTTTTGATGCTGTTGGTTTTTTAACAAACAAAAAAAACTGGATTTCCATGTAAACCAACTGTTCCTGCTCATCCCCACACCAGATATACCCACCATTTAAAAGTGGTTCAGTGGGTCACAAAACTCACAGTTTGGATTATCCAGTTAGAGATTGGATCATTTTTTCGATCAGATAAACAGGGGCTACTGTCGCTTTAAGAGCACAGAGTCACTCTCTTCACTGCCCGTACAATCTATATCACTTAAAGCTTGCTGAGAGAGATTTAATTTTTTTACGTGAGGATAGTAATGACTGACAGGATGAAGTTGGAGGATTTGCACAAAAATCCATGACAAATCAGTACGGATTGCTTCCTGTACTGCAGGTTCGCGCGAAAGTGAAAGTAAAACTTGCGCGCGCGCTCAAACGCAATGTAAATACCCAATGCCTGAATTTCATGCACCACAATTACCCATCCAAATCTGTGAGAGGATACATAAACATTTAAATATATTTTGTCCTCCCTATAAGTCAAGATAGCCCGACGGGCAGGGCGGGGATGCATTTTGATAGCCCGACTGCAAAGCACAATGAAAGCGATGCGCTGCGATGCGTTAGTTTTTCCAGGTACGTCCACGAAATGTGAAACGTCCCTAAGGCTCACCGGGAAAAAAACACTTATCTCCACGTCAGCACCTGATGTGTGTAATCGACGGCCGCGTGACGTCGACCAGCGTAGCGCAAGCTTAGGGTTCGGTTCGGTGGAAAAAAATCTAAGATTCGGCCGAACCCGAACCCCGTCAAAAAGCCCAGTATTCGGCCGAATCCGATTCCTGGATTCGGTGCATACCTACATGAAACGGAAGCAGCGATTGTCGTCTTTTCTGTTTTGTGATGTACATCTAAGTGAAACGGCTTCAGAAATTATTTAAAAAAAAAACGTGGGACTGGACTTGATTTTGTCCTTCGAGAAATTATTGAATTGTTGAAAGTTGGGCTATTTTGGTAATTGCTAATCGCTGCAGTTTTTCCCGGGTAGAGAAAAGTCTCCGATAGCTTCGCCCTCACACCAGTCCTTGTGGGAGGAAGTGAAGAGAGTTTGTTTTGAGGAGGGGATGAGGTTAACTTTTTTGATTGAATATTATGAGTTGACATGATTTATTTATATGATTCGCCCAGATAAGTCATTTATAAAAAACACTACAATATTTTATAAAAAACAAAATTTCATGGTGACTTAAAACCATCTGTGATTAAAAATGTCTCAATTTTATGTTGATTTTCTATTCTGTTTACCTTGGTGAAAGATTTAAATTATGTATTAATCCCATTTAAAAAGATGGAGATGTTTTATTAACCCTTGTTCTGAACTAAAATGGTGTGAAATAATATATTTAATGATCATACACTTGCCTCTGGATTAGGTCTAATATAACACTAGCATTGTAAAAACGATCACATGTACTTATAATGATAATATATGTGACCCTGTTTGTGAAATCCAAGCTAAAGTCTCGTAATCTAGGAGCAACAAAGTTTGATTTCAATCTTTGACATGGCCTTTCTCAGTCAATGTTAATTAGATATCAAGATTAGATAAGATGCGTACATGACTTCCTTGTACACAAATAAATAATTTTGGACATGATGAAATGCCATCACGTTACCTTATACGGGAGCCAAAATGGTTAAACTTCTGAGTGTTATTGTTTCTTGCATGTCCTGTGATGAAACACGCATTTGACATCTAGTCACGAGACACGCAAGAACCGTAGGATTCAATGTTATTGACATTCCTTATTGACGTGCGCAGTACTCGCGGAAATCACTTTCACCTTCAATGCCATTAACTAATATTGCATATTTCCTGCAATAAAAACTTTTGCAATTGTTTATATGCCATTGCATGTGTAAATATGCTGTTATTGTTGCATTTACAGCGGCTATAAACAGCAGATGTCCTGTGTCCTTTGCATAATTCTTAACAGTGAATCTAGTTGGTGTAACTTTAATATCTTACCTTTTTGCTTACTCAATGCACATGTAGTAGAATAATACGTATTGCAAAAGCATTGAATATCTGAAGTAATTTTATGTACCTTAGCAATGACTTTCTTCGCAGTATCATCTGTCATTTCATGCAGACGTGCACTTGAAGTTCAAATAGATTTGATTGGTTTATGGTTCATCACAATGATATCGTTCATTGTATCTTTATCTGATAGTTGTTGAACTTCACTATTCTCTTTAATATTAAATGATTTTTAAAACTATATTTTTATAGTTAGCATTATAATGTAGGGATGCTTAACGATTAATCGCGATTAATCGATAGCAGAATAAAAGTTTTTGTTTACATCATATATGTGTGTGAACTGTGTATAATAATTATGTATATATAAATATGCACACATGCATGTATAATTATAAGAAAAAATATATTTATATATTAGGTATTTATATTTATATATAATATAAATTATAAATAAATATACAAATGTATATACACATGTAAACATTTCTTAAATAAATACATGCATGTGTGTGCATTTATTTATACAAAGTTATTATATAAAGTTCACACATATATATGATGTAAACAAAAACTTTTATTCTGCTATCGATTAATCGCGATTAATCGTTAAGCATCCCTATTATAATGTGAACATCCCTATATACGACGCGTATCATTATGGGCTGTTTCAAGAGCAGTGGTGTTTCTTTAAATGTTCGGGTTAAAGAAGAATAGTATCCAGTAATTGCTTGTTAAATATGCAAAATGTGTCAAATATGCTCAGTGGCATTGCGTAAGCAGCGCAAAATAAAAGCGCCCACCAAATGAATAAATGTAAACGTAAATGCATGTAGGCAACACACAACTTTAAGATAACTTTTACAATCGTGTGGTGATACATTGTTATCATTATACATGGATTTATTGTTTGTCTGTTTCAGGATATTTTCTGTGCTGTCAGCCATTCTGTACCTGGGGAATGTGACATATAAGCAGAATGAAGATGGCCCGGGGCTGAAAGTAGGGCCAGATCATGTGCTTTCAGCTCTTTCTCAACTTCTCAAGGTACCAGACGATACTCAACAGTTCTGCCAAATCACTCTTGACTCTTAAGCTGATTAACAGCATTTTTCTGTAGATTTGTTGTGCTGCATTGGAAACAGAAACACTCGTAAAAAGTGCTAGAAGGTTCTTCTTTCCCAGCTTAATATTCACAGACTTTTTAGGTTGATTTTCCTCAAAATGCAGTGGCTCTAAATTGCTATAAAAATGTTGCTTTGTTTGTTTGAGCGATTCATCTGACCTTTTGTTTGTCTGGCCAATGAAAGACAGGGAATCTTCATGAAATCGGGTTAAATATATGTATTACTTTTTGCAGTTTCTTTAGTGACACAGGTGGAACCGAAACTACTTTACAGAGTAACCTTTGTAACAATAATACAATACACTGTAAATTTCCATTTAAAGCATTGCATTGTCAGTTTATAAGAATCTTGTCGGCTTTCACAGGGAAGCTTACCTTTCAATACATTTCATTTTTAATAGAGTTGTTTCGTATTCACAGGTTAAAGTGGAGCTGCTTGTGGAAGCATTGACAAAAAGAAAAGCAATGACAGCTAATGACACGCTAATCCTGCCTTACAGCCTCAATGAGGTGTGTGTGCACCACATTTGCATGCCACGTAGTGTTATTTGTTTATTTGCACATCACATGCATCATCTGACATGCTTATCTTGTGAACAGGCCCCTTAAAACATGTTGGTTTTCTGTGCACATTATTTCTCTTTCTATATTTCTATGAACTTCCTTAAACTCTTGTCTTTAGGCTATCACTGCCAGAGACTCCATGGCCAAATCTCTGTACAGTGCCCTGTTTGACTGGATTGTCTTGCGAATCAATCACGCTCTTCTCAACAAGAGAGATCTGGAGGAGTCTGTCCCGGTACGATCAGCTGATCAGTCATTTACAGCAAAATCTGTCAAAAAGTTGATACATTTTCACCGTATTCATACTGAATAGTTCAAATGTCTATGCAAATATATATTTGTAAGTCAGGTAATGCAAATGTTTATAAATTAAACTACAGTAAGTTAGTTGAGAAATGCACATACCTACATATATATAAATATATATATAAATATATATATAAAATATATATATATATATATACGTACGTACGTACATACATACATACGTGCATACATACGTACATACGTACATACATACATATGTACATACATACATAAATACGTACATACATACATATAAATATACATATATACATCTATGCATGTACACATACAAATACACGTACACACGAACATATACATATAATATATGTATAGTATATGTGTTCGTGTGTATGTGTGTGTGTGTGTATATATATATGTATATATATATATATATATATATATATATATATATATATATATATATATATATATATATATATATATATATATATATATATATATATATATATATATATATATATATATATATATATATATATATGCGTAAGAATTATATAAATACATAGAAATACATACATACATATATACATATATACATGTATATATGTATGTATGTATGTATGTATTTATACATGTACACATACACACGTATATATACACACGTATATATATACACACACACGCACACATATATATATAAATACATATATATAAATATGTATAGTGTAGGTACGTGGGGTTTGGGAGCCACTAGATATAAAGCAACTCCTGTTATGTCATATTTTATGTTTCTGTCTCATCACAGTGCCTGTCCATTGGTGTCCTGGACATATTTGGATTTGAAGATTTCAAGATAAACAGCTTTGAACAGTTCTGCATCAATTACGCTAATGAACAGCTACAGTATTACTGCAACCAACGCATTTTTACACTTGAGCAAGTGAGTTATGATTTGGGACGTGTGCTATGATGTGTCGCTGTGTCTAAAATCATAAACCGTAGCAGTATGTGTGGGTGTATTCATACTGCATCCGCCATGTTTTTATATTCATGTGACTTGTATGTCCTTTGATCTATGGCTGGGTTTACACTCTGCATGAACATGCGACCTGTATCCGAATGTTGTACACATACGCATTGAAAAAACAAGTGTAAACGCGTTTGTGTTCGGAACGTTATCCGATCTGTGTGTTATCGGATCTCAGTTTAATGTAAACGCAATCCAGCCATCGTATCTGCATTTACAGGTCAACATCACACAAAACCCCGCCCACTATCATCTCTTCTCACTGACAGCTGTCAAAAATAAAGGACGTTAAGTCATGAAGCGCAGATGAGAGACGCAGATTTGTGGAGCAATGTTAGCTAAGCTTGAAAGTCTCTTGAAATAAATCGAAATACAAAAGCATTTTAACACTGTTGAGTGTATTTAAGTTATTCAGGCATATGTTTAATATGTTACAACTATTCATGGAGAGATTTAATATTTAATGGCAGAATTTAATTAATGTTTGAGTTTCCATGGCGACATATCAAGGTCATTACGTGAATGTTTCGCTGCTTTCTGGTCAGTCGACTGTTTCTATCTCATTCAACACATCTTAAGTTACTTGAAAACACGTACAAACCATGATAGCATTAACCAAATACATTTATGCAAAGTAAGTTACTTAGAAATGTGTTTGTAAATTACGTTACTTCACTTCTTACGCACTATGAACAGGAAATTTAGGAAATTGTTAGCCTTTTTATTTAAATCATATTAAAATTACCAGGAAACTTAACTAACAACAGTTTATGGTTGATATAGAAATATATGAATAAACAAATAAGCTACAGAACAAAAACATATAAGTTCAGTCAGAGCCAAAAGCCCGTTATTAAGGCAGATGTTGGGATGGTCATCTTAATGTTTCACACAAATTTTGTTATTTATGAAAAGCATAAGTCAAGTTTAGAAAGAGTTACACTGGCTGAAACATTCATCCACGATGCGGACCCTGCAGATAAACAAAGATAAAATCTTTAAAGCTAAAAATATAAAGCTTAAAATGTGAACATAACGTCATTCTTAGTAACACTGTACAATACGGGATTGCGGTTACCGCGACAACCATAAATCATGTGGCCAAAGACAGCTGTAGCCATCTGTGTTTGACAGCTATTCGTCCAGCACGTCTCCCCAAACGGGATCCGATCACTCATCCGGATACAGAAGCCACTTTGATGTAGAAAAATGTAAACGCGCTGCGTCCTGATAAACTGATTATCCAATCTGCGTGATCAGATCACCGAGATCGCATGTTAATGCAAAGTGTAAACCCAGCCAAAGATGTAATCAGAACAACCGCAACCATAATTTACAAATGCGTAAATTTACTTTAGAGGGTGTAAATGTCTTTGTATCCAAATCACTTAAAGAGACGTCAGGTTCATAGATTTATGGGATTTTTATATTCACGTTTTGAGTTTGGCGGCTACTTGGCTTGTGTGGCCTCATGGGATACTATAGTGGCCATCGAGTACACGCTAAAAAATTAAGCCAGAAGTATACAGAATACTATGAATTTGGACATAGCATACTGATTTTTACCTACTGTGTAGTATGGAAGTAGGCGATTTCAAATGCAGCGTATGTCTCCTCTGATTGATTGTGCTGAATGAGGGCATCTATGCAGACATGGACTCATGGAGTCATGCATTGTATTTTAGGCGGAGTACATGTCTGAGGGCATCACATGGCACACTGTTGACTATCCTGACAACATTGGCTGCATTAGTCTCTTCAGCAAGAAACCCACAGGACTCTTTTATCTGCTGGATGAGGAGAGCAAGTAAGTTCGGGATGTATTTTTATACGCTGTCCGTCTACATCAGGGATGGGGAACCCTGGGTCCTGGAGGGCCACTGTCCTGGAAAGTTTAGTTTCAACCCTAATAAAACACACCTGAAAAATCTAATCAAAGTCTTCAGGATTACTTGGAAATGAAATGCAGGTGTGTTTGAATAGGGTTTGAACTAAACTCTCCAGGACCTAGGATTCCCCACCCCTGGCCTACATCGATTGTGGGGAAAAGTTTTTCATTAGGTTGTGTTTTTCCACGGGAATGACCTTGATGTAGCCAAAACTGCATTAAAAAATCAAAATACACATTTTGAGCATGTCTATTTATGCAATAAAGTATGTATGTCACTAATAATAAAATGGCAAACTATACACATTGTGACCATTTGTGCATAATTGTATTACCAACCTACTTGTCAAATACTGTTTACAAGACATAAAATTGTATTGTTACTTTCTTTTTAGATTGATGTATTAAAATGTATGCATATTTAAAGAAATTGAAGGAAAACTTTCAGACACTTTTAGTGATGCCAGAGTTACACAATTTTCATATTTATATTTTAAAGGGCACATATAATGGCCATTTTTACAAGATAATATACAGTAAAAAGTAATGTAAGTCTCAGGTGTGTCTAGAATGTGTCTGTGAAGATTCAGCTCAAAATACCTCGCAAAATTTTTTTTATAGCATATCCAAAATGCCCCCTATTTGGGTGGGAGCAAAAAAGCGCTATTTTGGGGGCGTTTTTTTTTTCAACCTGCTGTTCCTGCTTTTATGAAATATTTCGCCCGCCCCAACCCGTGCCTCAACACTGTATCTATTTTTACAACCCGCACCTGCGACCATTAAAATAGACATACTAGGCATTTGTAATGTAAATTTAAAGAGGCTTTATTTCATCCTAAAAGTGCTTGGAAACAGCCATTAGATTACATCGCCCTGTAAACTGGCAACAACATACGCGTGAATGAACCATTGAAACCAGCATGGTCATATTAATATAGAAATAGGATTATGATACATTTTCAACATTTACAAAGCAGCGTTTTGTATCTGTTGTGAACATTTTCTGTGTTATGCCCTCTTTAGTTTTCCTCAAGCCACAGATAGCACTCTACTGGAGAAGTTTAAACAACAGCACCAGGAAAACCCATTCTTCGTCCAGACCCCGGTGCGCGAGCCTGCCTTTGTGATTCTGCATTTCGCTGGCAAGGTCAAATACCAAATAAAGGTAAAAGACAAACCCCAGAACAGAAATTATACCCATTTGCACAAACAGTCTCAATAAAGAAATTAGGCATTTGCGGTTGGAAATCCGTATTTGAGATGTTACTGCTCTACAGGACTTCAGGGAGAAGAACACGGACCACATGAGGCCGGATATCGTTGCCTTGCTGCGTAGCAGTGAGTGCAGTTACCTGAGGCAGCTGATCGGTACCGATCCAGTGGCTGTGTTCAGATGGGGTATACTCAGGGCCACCATACGCACTTTGGCCGTGTTTAATGAGGCCGGACGACGCTGGGCACGAAAAAATCCAGGTAATGATTGATATTAACTCTTAATGTTCACAGAAGTAGACGTGCAGCCATTAATGATTGTTTTTTTTTAATATCAGATCAGATCAAGCGCTACACCAGACGTTCACTTGGACAAATAAGAAGAACCAGCACGGCGGTAGAGACGCTGAAGACGTAAGTCAAATGGGTCGGTTCGAGAATCGTTTAAATGTAATTCGTACCAAATAAGACTTTTAATTGCTTATCTTGATTTCAACAGCCAAAAATCTGTGATTGAGTTTTCATTCGATCGCTCTGAAGAAGGTCCACTTGAAGCGTTTGAGGACATTTTCACTTCATTTGAAAATAAGAAGTAAGCTAAGCTGTACCGTCGACCCGTAGCTCGGAGGTCTTTGTGCTGCATAATTTGTGCCTTTGGGTTCTTCTTGATTTGATGATTTTTTTTTCCTGTGAATTAACATGAGGTTCTTTCTCTGTGATTGGGTGATTGATTCATTTTAGCTGTGTTCTTCATAATGTTATTGTATACATCTCTCCACACTTTTCTACATTTGGTGTTGGGTTGAATCAGGGAATTGCATGCCAAAGTCATCCACACCATTCAGCAATCTGGTGGTGAAGTTCCTCACAAGCTGCGTCTGTCCACAATTTCTTTGAGGAAGTCTCGTCTCTTCTGTCAGTGAGTGTTCTGTCACCAGCTGTGTGTGGCTGCATCACTACTTTCTGTTTCACTTTGTGCTTGTTATCTGTAAATCAACAATTGAAGCTAACAGGCTATTTTTTATTTTGCAAATAAATGTGTCCAGCCTCCTAACTTTTATCTTACCAATGTTTAGGAAGAACAGGCCAAATAAACACAAGCAACTAATTCCTAAGGTAAATATAAGCATCATGTTGTTTGAGGAGGGCATGCCAATGCAAACATTGTTACTATTGCTCAGATTGAGTTTAAACTTTGGTTTAAACACATTGTCATGCAGTTTACATTTGCATATATGCTCTTATCCAAAGTGACTTCAAGCCTTTAAGGTACATTTTATCAGTATATGTGATACATCGGGACTGAACCAATAATCTTCAGGCTGCTCTACAAAGCATTGCAACCTACAGGAGCAGTTTAGTGCTGTAGACCTGAACCAACACCTAAGACAGCAGTGTGCTAGCTATCGCTTGGAACAGCTTGGGAACCCCATAATACTGTGCTGGAATAGAAATCTGCTAACAACCACTTTGAACACCTTACTGTGGGTTCACACCAGCCGCGGAAGAGGCGGCAAAAACACGCTATTTGCGCGTAGTTGGATGCTTGAACATTTGAGTTCACTCGCTTCATTCTCGCGTGAAAGCCGCGGGTGAAATTCTAGTCATTCGAGAAATTCATGCGGAAATCCGCGTCATGGGAGGGGCTTCTGCGACTCCGCGGAGACTACACCACTCCGCTCGCTTCCTGTAATCACGTCACTACTACAGCAAGCTCCTGATTGGTTAACGCGGCGCGGAATTCCGCCAAAGTTCAGATTTTTGAACTTGAGCGTTTTTCGCGGCAACGCTCAATTCGCGCGGAACGCCCCGCGGCTTCCGCGTGTTCCGCGCCATCCGCGCCGCGGCTACCGCGCCGCAGGATGCCTAATCGCGTGTTTGCATTGACTTAACATGTAAATCATCTGCGCTTGCCGCCTCTTCCGCGGCTGGTGTGAATGCACAGTTAGGATCTGCATAGCATCATGCTTGAAACCACTCGGAAACCACTTGCCAAGTGCTAACAACTCTTCTAAAAATCTAAGGAACCACATAGCAACATGTATGCAACCATTCGGAACACCATGGGAACTACATAGGCTGGGTCCAAAGAGGTAGCATCCAAGGCAGGAAGGTATCAAGGCATGTCTGAATCCAATGTTAGGTTTACTTCCTGACTCTTGAGATGTTGTCCCACAATTCTATTCGTGTGCGCGCATGGAGAATGTGATTGGTCAAGCCTGATTGAGTTCGAAAAATTAAATGGCGGCCGAGAAAGCAGCTGGAGCACAAATTTATTGTAAATAAATGTATATTTTCACTTTTTACACCTTTTGCATTTCTAGCGAGAAATTAGTATTATAGTTTTCAAATATGTGATTAGTTATCACAAAGGCGCTCTCTGTTTATATTTCACGCTGCCTTTGAAGTGTGTCTGAAAGCATTTCTCTGAGCTGCCTTTATGCCTCTGAAGTCACTGCCTCATGAGGCAGCGAGACAACAAGTCAGCTGCCTAAGTTTTCGGACACAGCCATAGTATTGTGCTAGCATAGCAATGTGCCAACGACCACTCTGAACACCTTAGAAACCCCTTAGCAATGTGTTAACAACATGCTAACAACCCCTTTAAAAACTTCTCATGAAAGTTACCACATAGCAGCAGATTTGCAACCGTTTTAAACACCTTGGGAACTGCATAGCAGCGTGTTAACAACCACTTGGAACACCTTAGGAACTGCATAGCAATGTGCTAGCAACTGTTCAAAACATTTTATAGGAACCACATTGCTACATGCAAACAACACCCCGGGAACCGCATAATATTGTACTAGCATTGCTGTTTGCTAACAACCACTTTGAACAACTTAAAAACCCCATAGTATTGTGCTAGCATAGAAATCTTTGAACCACTTGGAACACCTTAGAAACTGCATAGCAACTTGCTAGCAACTGTTCAAAACATTTTAGGAGCCACATTGCAACATGTAAACAACATCCCTAAAATCGAATCACATAGCAGCAGGTAAGCAACCACTTGGAACACCTTGAGAACCGCATAGCATTGTGTTAGCATAGCAATGTGCTAACAACCTCTCTGAACACCTTAGAAACTGCATAGCAACGTGCTAGCAACTGTTCGAACTGCCTTAGGGACCACGTTGCAACATGCTAACAACACATTTGAAAACCTATGGAACCACATAGCAGCAGGTTAGCAACAACTCCAAACACCTTGAGAACCGCATAGCATTATGCTAGCATAACAATGTGCTAACAACCACTCTGAACACCTTAGGAACTGCGTAGCAACGTGTTAGCTACGTTCGAAACACCTTAGGGAACCATGTTGCAACATGCTAACAACACCTTTGAAAACCTATGGAACCACATAGCAGCAGGTTAGCAACCACTCGGAACACCTTGAGAACCGCATAGTATTGTGCTAGCATAGAAGTCTGTTACCAGCCACTTGGAACACCCTAGGACCTGCATAGCAACGTGCTAGCAACTGTTCGAACCGCCTTAGGAACCACGTTGCAACATGCTAACAACACCTTTGAAAACCTATGGAACCACATAGCAGCAGGTTAGCAACAACTCGGAACACCTTGAAAATAGCATTGTGCTAGCATAGCAATGTGCTAACAACCACTCTGAACACCTTAGGAACTGCATAGCAACGTGCTAGCAACTGTCGAAACGCCTTAGGAACCTCGTTGCAACATGTTAACAACACCTCTGAAAACCTATGGAACGACATAGCAGCAGGTTAGCAACAACTCGGAAACACCTTGAGAACCGCATAGCGTTGTGCTAGCATTGCAATGTCCTAACAACCACTCTAAACACCTTAGGAAGCCCATTGGATTGTGCTAGCAACTGCTCTGAGCACAATAGGCACTTTGTTGCAACACATTAACAACCCCTCTAAAAACCTAAGGTACCACATAGCAGCAGATTTGCAATCGTTCTGAACACCTTGAGAACCGCATAGCCTATCAATGTGTAAACAACCTCTCTGAACACCTTAGGAACCCCATAGCAACGTGCTAGCAACTGTTCGAAACACCTTAGGAACCTTGTTGCAACATTAACAACACCTCTGAAAACCTATGAAACCACATAGCAGCAGGTTACCAACCACTCTGAACCACATAGTATTGTGCTAGCATAGCAATGTGCTAACAACCACTCTGAACACCTTTGGAACCCCATAGTAGCCTATTGTGCTAGCAACTGCTCTGAGCACGTTGGGCACTTCATTGCAACATGTTAACAACCCATCTGGAAACCTAGGGAACCACAAAGCAGTGCGCTAGCAACCACTTGGAACACCTTGGGAACCACATAGTATTGTGCTAGCATAGCTGTGTGCTAACAACCAATCAGAACACGTTAGGAAATCATTTAGCAACAGGCTAACAGCCACTCGGAAACTGTATAGCAACATGCTAATAATAATAACCAGTGAGAACACCCTAGGAACCAACATTGTCAATTACAAAGAAAGCCCTAACATTATGTCAGCCAACTATACACAAACAAGCACCATTCTCAGTATCATTTGTATATTTTAAAATGTGCTGTTGCCCTAAATGTTACTCTTTCTCACTTTCTGAGCAGAATCTCATAGATTCGCGATCTTTGAAGCTCATCATGGGCCTTACCCAGCACAATCGTGTGACCAGGTCCCTGCTTCACCTGCACACCAAGAAGAAACCTCCAAGCATCAGCGCCCAGTTCCAGGTTCAATATTATTTTCTTAAGTGTTGAAAACAAACGCTCACGCATCACTTGTTCCATCTCTGTGAGAAAGCCTTTTGTGGTAACTCTAAATGAGATAAAAGCTTGGAACCATATGCTGTGGGGAGTTTTTGATATGATTATAGGGGTTTAATGGACGCTGATGGACAAAACAATGAGTCACATGCTTTGATACAATTTATGATGTACAGGCATCTCTAAGCAAGCTGTTGGAAACGCTCAGGAAAGCAGAACCGTTCTTTGTTCGCTGCATCAGATCTAATGCTGATAAGGTATAGTGGATAGGTGTTATAGTTTATAATTGTTTTATAATCTGTTGAAGGACAAGTGAATAATTTGGGATGTCTTTTTGGTCGGATTGCAGAGGGAGATGCACTTTGATGATGCTCTGGTTCTGCAGCAGTTGAGGTACACAGGCATGTTACAAACAGTTCGGATACGGAGGTCTGGGTATGGAGCCAAATTCACCTTCAAGGTAATCAATTATTTGAAATCATTTAATTGAATAAGTGAACAATAGTATAAAGTAATAATACAATTAATTTTTTATTTAGTGTATTATTATTTTTTTATGACAATAAAAAGCATCTTGATTTCTATTAAATCTGCATTGTGAATGTCTTTTATTAGTTGATTTATAAGAAATGTATTGGTTTGTCCTGTGCATGAAGGAGTTTATAGATCAGTTCAGAGTGCTGCTGCCAAAGGAAATATCATCACCTCAGGAGGAAATCGCTGGCCTGCTGAGGAAAATGGGATTACCAAGCTCCAGTTTTCAGATCGGCCGGACTAAGGTTTTTTTTCACTCTTTACTAAACAAGGACTCCCAACTCCAAATGTGTAATTCGGATGCAGTTTTCCATTAATAATAACAGTCTATCTGTCTGCACAGGTCTTCTTGAAAGAAACAGAGAGGCAAAAGCTCCAGGAAACGCTTCATAAGGAAGTGATGCAACGCATTATCATTCTGCAAAGGTGGTTTCGTGCTTGTTTGACAAGGAAGCACTACTTGCAAGATAGGAAAGGAATTATAACCATACAGGTAACTGTTTTGGTTTGGTTGAAGTTGGTTGGGGACTTTCCCTTTGTCATGCAATCAAATGCAACCTTTTGTGAAAGGAAATCAACAGTGTGTTCCAGTTTTAAATGTAATTTGACTTAAGGATTGATGCAAATTTTTTCGGTCAAATTTTATGATCAGAAGTTTAATTTAATATTGTAACATTGACTCCTCAAAATATAAAGAGTTCAGATGCAAAAACCCTCTTAAGTGCATCTGACAAGTATTTATTGAACTTATAATGCATGCCGAGAGCATTTGGTTAATATCATTGGGTAGCATTCACTAATAATTTTGTACGTTTTTAGTATTTATATGCACACTTGATCATCTCACAAAAACGTTCCACCTAATTCACATGTGTGTACGCAGATGAGTTTGTTCTTATATTTGTTATTACGTTAGTGAATTTGGGGTGTTCTACATGAGCGGCACGAACCAGCTGAATATAAGGGCTTTCTGCAGCGCTGGTCCACAGAAAATAGAGATTTAAAAAGTGAGGAAGGAAAGCGTGAAGATTTTTCATTACGTGCATCTTCTTTATATGTTTACAAAAAATAAGTAAGCTATAATAATGTATAAGGGTGTGACGATTTCGATTTTAAATCGAAATCGATCAAAATGAAGTCACAGCCTCAAACTTCGAATAAAAAAATGGGATCGTCGATGCTGCCACGCCCCCATGTCACGTCCGGTCGGCTTGCCAAGCGTGGAAAAACCTCTCAGATATTTATATTTTAAACACAAGGGATGTATTGCTACAAATCCTTGAAATGCAAATCATAAACAGGATTACTACCTACTGATCTGCCTACTTGCACGTGCGCGAGAGTGAGAGAGGCGCCAAGATGCAGCGGGTTATATTTTAAACACAAGGGATAGTTTGCCTCAGCTCCCATGAAACGCATAAAACTGAACAAATACGTAAGGATTACTACTTTAGTTTATGTTTAGACTCCGGACAGATGCGAGAGCGCTTGTACGTGAGACAGAGAGAAGCGCAGCTGCTTATGACGCGCTGGTTTTATTTCAGATGCCAGTCCGCATTAAGATGACGTGCACATTAGAAGGAATCCTCTTTACAAGTTCTCTCGCATAAAGTGAAGCCCAAAAACCCCCATGCGAGGAAAAGCACGCAATGTGTATGTTAATGTGTAACTATAATAATAATAATAAATATTAATGGCATTTTAATTGTCATTTCTTGTCTTTCAAAAAAAAAAGTAAAAATCGAGAATTCAATCGAATCGAGGATTTGGAGAATCGTGACACCCCTAATAATGTATAATATAATGTATACAATAATAAAATAGATCATGTATAATAATATATAATACAGACAGAGCTGGGTAGATTACTTATGAATTGTAATTCGTTACTGATTATGAATTACATGACAAAATTTGTAGTCAGTAATATAATCTCTTAGATTACACATTGTTGGTAACGTAATCTGACTACTTTTGGATTACATTTAGATTACTTTTGACAACTTATTTGATTTCAAATATATAAAGAGCGGAAAATATATTTAATTCCATTTCACCAACAAACTTAATTTTTAAAGTGCAAATTACGGACGGTTAATACTTCACAATACTAACACTGTTTTACTTTGCTATTAGTGTCAACTGATAGTAACACACTGATAAAACAAAATCACTCTTTATGAATTCAAAACATATTTACTTAATTTTAAGTAAATAAAAACAAAAACAGCTACATTGCAAAAAACAATATTGAATTTCACAAAATTCACTGCAACAACACTGCTAGGTCTTAAATTTCACCTTACAAATAAAACTGGTGTTTCTTTAAACCGCAAGTTTCTTTAACGTAGTGTCTATACATCCAAGTAAGTTTGATTTTGACATTGGTGGGGAAAAAAATAAAATCGTCTTCAGAGCCGCATTGTCACACATGTTTATTGCGGTTTACTTGAACAATACCAAAATAGTCGCAATTTCGAGCCCTGTAATAAGGCTATAATAATGTATAATATACTGTATATATTATCAACAGTATAATTATAGCCTAGTATTTGATTATAGCGTACGTGATATTTGCATACATGTGGCATTATTTGTTCTTTCGTACATTTAGAAGACGTTTTGATACAGAGATTTGTTAAATCATTTGTTTGTGAAAACGTCCATCTCGCACACAAATTTGTGTGTACGCATGCTGACACACTTCACTAAAATTAAACATTTTTGTTCATTTTGTTTTTTAGTTTTACTTGGTTACTTGTAAATTTCTGTAAAGCTGTGTTGCAATAATGCAAAATTGTGAAAATTGATCAAATTGAATAGAATTTTTTATGCCAATCTCATGAATCCGATGATTAGCTTAGTTGGGAATCCCTGCATTAGCTCATATAAGATCTGAACAAATGTTTTACCCTCTTAACCCTCAGCGATCCTGGCGCAGTTTCCGGGACACGACCCGATGCAGGGCAGCCATTGTGATCCAGGCCGCGTGGCGAAAGTCCCAAGAGAGAGCCGACTATCTGAAGAGGAGAGAAACACTCAAAGGACAGACGTGCGTCCAAGTTAGAGTCATTACTGACACCTGAATATGTTTATTTGCTTTAGGATAAAACAGTGGTATTGCTCTTTATTTCAGATCTTCTAAAGAAATTGGCCATTTGAACAAGAAGGAAACGACCCAAGAGAAGACGAGAGAACCAGAACCAAGTCCCCAGAGAAGCAAGACTAAACCGCTGCCTCCATTGCCAGACGTAACCCGCACAACTAAAGGAGAGAAGGAACTGGTGCCGTCATTAAACACAGACACCAGACCTAAGGTCACCATACAAATTAATTCTGACTGGGCAGAGCGACCCAACATCAACAATGAGGACCAGACGGGTCGACAGAACAGAGACAAGAGCGACAACAATAGTGATAGTCAAGGATCTCATCCTGGCCTCTCTCGGCCTGTCTCGCTTCCACTGAATGTGATCCAGAGTGGATCCAATTCTGTACAACTTCAGCGCCACAACAAGACAAACAGGTTAATAGAGAAGCCGGTCAAATGGAAGGAAATTAGCAGTGAAATACAGCTGGAGAAAATCGATTCTGAGATCATACGACTTCAGAATCAAAGGGCGATGGGATTACGGTAAGAGTTGCGTCTTTTCCCGATGTCTTTTGATCATTGTCTAAAATAAGGTAAAAGTATTGGGATCTTTTTATAAGCCTCGTAATGCTACGTTCACACCAGCCGCAGTAGAGGCGTCAAGCGCGAGTGATTTCAATGTTAAGTCAATGTGCAGACACGTTGACCCGCGTCTGGAGGTCTTGCGGCGCGAATGAGGCGTTTAGCCCGATGCGGTAGACGCGATTCCGCCTCATTCGCGCGTCTAGTTTGCGCAAATGCCGCAAAATGAGCGTTACAGCGGCAAACACGCGAGTTGGAAAATTTGAACTTTGGCGGAAAAATGCGCCACGGTAACCAATCAAGAGCTTGCTCTAGTAGTGACGTGATTACAGGAAGTGAGCAGAGTTGCAGAAACCCCTCCCATGATGCAAATTTCCGCGTGAATGTCTCGATGAATAGAATTTCACGCGCGAAAGAAGCGAGTAAACTCAAAGTGTTCAAGAGGCAAACTAGGCGCGGTAGACGCGATTTTGATGCTTCAAACACGGCTGGTGTGAACCCACGGTAAGAGAGACTTTTAAAAATGAAGTAATGGAATTAAGATTTGTTTAGTGGATGTATGAAGTCAAGTGTAGATCATTTATTTAAATATAGGCAATGTCTAATGTTTGACAGTCTGTCTAGATATATTGTCTAGTTTTAACCAGTAACATGATGACATTTTACAATAAGGTTGTATTTGTTAACATTAGTAAATACATTAGATAACATGAACTAACAATGAACAATATATTTTTAATTTTTTTTCTTAATCTTTGGTAATGTTAGTTAATCTTTAGGTAATGTTATGTGCCAGTACAATTGTTCATGTTAGTTCATAGTGCATTAAAGGTTTTGCGGAAGATTTTCACAAATGTTTGAAAAGAACCACCAAAAAAAATGCAATTGCGCAACACTCTACCTGTTCCTGAGAGGAAACGCCTATTAAACGTGTGCACAAGCCTAGTTCTTCTCATGCACGCTCTGTTCACAAGTTGCTGTCGGCAAAGCTCATACATTGAGATGTTTACCGTGTCTGCGCGGTTCGTGACTTGTGCCAGGGCTAGCATCGCTAATCATAGCTTACATCAACTTTTACCAGCATTGATTTTAAATGGATATCTCCAAAAAGCATTCCAAACTTTACCTGTCGAGTAGAAACTTCGCGTGGGAGACCCAACCTGTGCTTTTAGCGCACGCCACCGTGTGAAATATTCTCCCAAAACACTCTGGTCTCGTTTCTTTCTTCAGAGGTCTTTCTCTACTTGTAATACAATTCGTAAACACTTTTTCTCTAGCAAACCTCAGACGTTTTGAAAAAACAAGGTGAGAACGGCACGCTTCAATGAATGGCTGAAACCATAGCCCACCACACATATACACCTCAAAGTGCGCATTTGCAGAAAGCGAACCTAGGGACGAGCACATATGACAGCCTTACGTAAACATATCACCAGAATGATTAGGATGAACTAGGATGACCAACAGTCTTGATGATCCACTCGGAAAAAAGAAAATCCTCCGCAATAGCTTTAACTAATGTTAACAGTTACTTTTGATTTGAAAAATGCATAAGTAAATGCTACATGAACTGAGATTAATATACAAGGAGTTCAGATGCAAAACCCTCGTCTGACATGTTTTCTTGAAAATGGGCATTTTTATCAAGCTCTTTTGTTTAGGTTCAGTAATTTCACTTTTATGGCAATGACAAGGTTAATAGTCAGAATTTGACATGCCTTAAATGTCACTTTAGTCATTAACCTTGGGGTGCATGATCTCTGAAAGCCAATGTTGATATTTAAAATCACCTAACCAAACACGCCCCCACCCCAAAAGAATCCGGACCTTCTGTTGATCGACCTGCCCCACACATACGCGTTGACAACGATGTTGGTTAGTAGACACGCCCCTTCCTGCTGATTGGCTACAAGTGTGTTTTGGTACGCGGCCTGACTCCCTTTTCCAAAGTGTTTTTTTTTTTCAAAAATCATGCACCCTGCTTTTAAATTTGACTCTTTCGCTGCAAAACCCTCTAAGTGCGTGCAAGATTTGTTGGCAAAAACCAGCACCTCTAAAAAAAATCCATATTACATACATAGTAAGCATGTGAAAAATCACTAAGGATGCAACTTGAAACATTGCAAATGATGAATTAAATAAAAAAAGTAGAAACTGAACCACATTTTAAGGGGTGCTGTAATCCATGTCACTGCCACATTCGAGTTGCATTCAGGTCCAATAGACACAAGTTTGAATGTGATACAAGGTTGTTTTGCGCGGCGATTGTTCATCCAATTCATCTTTTGTGCACCCGTTGGGGGGGTTAGCAGTTTATGCCAATGAAGCAGTATTTCTGAATGGCCTGAGGCCAGGATTAAGCATTTTTGAAGGTATTTGATGAATGTATAATACATGTCGAGTGCATTCTGTCAATATCATTATCATAGTTTTTATGAAGGTGGATTTTAATGACTTTTGCATCTGAGCTCCTTATATGTAACGTTTACTTTAATACTTTGTTTTATAATGCATTATATAATGCGCTTTCAAATGCTTTTAAAAGTGTGGCTTAAACGTGCAAATGCTTTTGGTGCCACTGGAGTTTTGTTGCTTAAATTATCTTTTATATGATTTTTCCATACCTGTTTTATTAAATATTAGGAAAAGTGGCTTTTCCCAGTCCTTGGAAAATGTCTACAGAATGAGTTCTTCAGAGTCGGACAGCTCCACGTCATCTTCCAGAAATGAGGTACCGTGTACAAAACCCAGCTGTGATCTGACCGCTTCATAAAATCACAAAACGACTCAAAAACAAGAGCACACTTTTTTGTTCCCAACAACAGTTACTTAATTCATTGAATTGTACAGATTTTGTGGTGTCTATAGATAACTGGATCAACAGGTAAAGGTTGAACTCTCTTTATCACCTAAACCGGTTCACATATTGTAGGTTAATGATCGGGGCCGTAAGCGTTTCAGACACAAGCGCAGGCTAGCACGTCCCCGCAGCGGACTGCATCTGGAGCAACAGGATCTAGATGACATGGAGTTCTGGAGTTTTCCCTTACCTCCCATAAGTCCCTCAACGCCCATGTCCAGCATGAGACTGGAGCCTTTGGTAAAAGACCAAGCCGGTCAAAATCACAAGGTCCGTAAGCGCTGCAGTAGTGGGCCTTGCTTTTGCACGTGGCAGTCAATCAGAATCAGCTTCAGATTGATTTCGACCGTTTCAAAGACCTCTCTTTGGAAACCGAGCTGATCCTGTTTTCAGATGTTTCTGACTGGAAGCTGGTTTCTGACCTTTTTTGTTTGCTAATTTATTGACACAGCACAACGTATGGTACATGCCGAGGCTGTCGCTAGTAAGGGTTATAACTTCTGAATGTTGTAAATGTAGTAAGAAGAGTAAAGTTGATG
Source organism: Misgurnus mizolepis (assembly GCA_025389145.1). Lineage (NCBI taxonomy): Eukaryota > Metazoa > Chordata > Actinopteri > Cypriniformes > Cobitidae > Misgurnus > Misgurnus mizolepis. The sequence goes on from JAIFKI010000002.1 coordinate 56,027,064, forward strand.
TTAAGAGTCAGGCCACTGCAGTCAGTGGTCACAGGTCTGGTTTTAATGTTGGACACTATATAACTAAAACCATGGCTACCAATGCTTTTGATGTCTCTTCATTATATTACTAATGGAACTGTTTATGATTGTATAACTTGGGTCTAATTATCATGATCCTAATACTAGAATATAATTAATAACCATATACACATCCTGTTTTATAATAACAACATGGTAGTTTCTTAATACTTAATATTTTATAATACTCACTCACTCATTGGCTCCAGCCTTGAACAGCTGCAGTATCTGTTTTTGTGAGGTGTATTTCTTTTTTAAAACCACGTGATCTCCCATTGGTAGATACTGTGGCTCTGAAAAGCTGTGCTATTTATTTTAAAGGGTTAGTTCACCCCCAAATGAAAATTTTGTCATTACTCGCCCTCATGCCTTTTCATACCTGTAAGACCTTTGTTCATCTTTGGAACGCAAATTAAAGCATTTTTGATTTTATAAACACATGTTCATACTTCGCATGTGCATAAAACGTGACGCGGGGCGTGACACTGAAAAAACGAGTTGCACAACATACGCATTGCTCCCTATGTGAATGTGCTTGCCGTGCGTCTATATTTAAAATAACATACTTACGCAATAGGATCGAAATGTGAACGTCACCTTTTTGAGCACAAAAAAAGAATCTTTTCGCTTTATGATAAAAAGATTGGACCACTATAGTGACTATTTTAAAGCAACACCAAATAGTTTTTTTTACCTTAAAATAACGCTTCCAAAACAGTTTCAGTGGTTCATCCACTCAAAACAGGGTGAACGGCACTTTCACATTCGCTTTGCAGCCCTCTATCGGCCAAAACCGCACTAAAGAAGTTTCCAACCGTCGGGTAGTGGTCCTGTAGTCCGAGTGAATACTACAAAAACTTGCTTTACGGCAGACCTACAATCCAATCAGAGCCAGCTATGCTGCAGTATTTACGACAGTGCTAATGAACAATTACGCTTCTAACCTGTAGGGGGAGCAAAGAGCAAAAACTCTTTAGTGTTGCTTTAATGACGTCTTTACTGCCTTTCTGAGCCTTGAAAGTTGTCGGTTGTTTTGCTGTCTATGGGGCTCAGAAAGCTGTCAGATTTTATCGAAAATATCTTTTTGATAATTTCATCAAAAATATCTAATCATGTGTGTTGCGAAGATGAATGTTATGAGGGCAATTAATGACAAAGTTTTTAATCACGTAGTGAACTAATGCTTTAACATTAATTTGTTAAAAGATTTTATGCATAATTCCCCAAGACCTATGGGGTTATTATGAAATATTGCTCAAATTTCCTCGTAACCCATAGCAAAAAAGGTCATCAGGGATGTTGTTACGCAATGTGGGCGATCTAATGATGGTGGTGGCACTAATTAAAGAAAATTATAAGCGGAGCTTCTTTCTGATTTACTAATGTACTGTGAAAAAAAGATTCTTCGCTACATGGTTGTCATCCTCAGCTAACTAGTTGTTTTGTATCTGCTTGACTATGGCCGCTTTCTTCCAGAGCTGTGATTTGATTGGTTGGTTGCAGTGCATGCTGGGTCTGTTGGTACAGAATCATTATTGTTATGTACAGGTTTACTTTGACGGGTGAGGTCAGGTGAAATTTCCTTTTAATGTAATCCGATGATAATCACACTTTGGGTTTTTCAGATTCACTCCCCTGTAGATGGGTCAGTTATGGGTCCAAACAAGACACCAAGTGAGGAGCTGCCAGTACCAACTATTACACAAGAAAGGTGATCAGTCTTGCTATTACTTTAAAATGTTTAAATAATGTGATTTTATAGGAGGAGTTCTCACTGAATTTAAACATATTTATGCCACTACAGAGACAGAGCGCAGTTATGCAAATTTGAAAACCACGCCCACCTGGGGGGGAAACAATCCAACCGTCTCCATTGACTTTGTATTGTGCGAGGCCGCCTCCTTGTCATTTCTGGCTTATAACAAAAAACAGAATAATGCCTAAAAGCTGCTGTGTGACAATATGTACAGCTAACAAGCCAAAAAAACCAGAAATAAGTTTTTATAAGCTGTCGAGCCGTAAAACTCAGCCTTTAAGGAGAAAAAATTGGATCGCTGACGACGTTTCCCCCTAGTGGACGCAGTTCTACTAATATGAGTACTATGCCTGTTTCCACTTTTGTGTCTTTAAACGCTTGTTTTTTGAGGTCGACAGCTTATAAAAACTTATTTCTGCGTTCTTTGGCTTGTAAGCTGTACACCTTGTCACACAGCAGCTTTTAGGTATTATTCTGTTTTTAAGTTTTATCTGTAAATACGTTTTTATAAGCTGTCGACCCCAAAAAACGATCGTTTAAAGACACAAAAGTGAAAACGGGCAACTTTTCATAGTACTCCTATTAGTAGAACTGCGTTCCCTAGGGGGAAACATCGTTAGCGATCCACTTTTTTCTCCTTAAAGGCTGGGTTTTACGGCTCGGCAGCTTATAAAAACTTATTTCTGGGTTTTTTGGCTTGTTAGCTGTACATATTGTCACACAGCAGCTTTTAGGCATTATTCTGTTTTTGGTTATAAGCCAGAAATGACAAGGAGGCAGCCTCTCGCAATACAAAGTCAATGGAGACGATTGGATTGTTTTCCCCCCGGTGGGCGTGGTTTTCAGTTTATGACGCACTGCGCTCTGTCTCTATATGTTCAAGCATCTAATCAAGCATCTGGATTTTATAAACAAATGGTTTTGTCAGTATCACTAAATGTGTTTCCATTGTGATGTAATAATGTTTGCGTGCTCCAGGCGGGGATTCCTACAACGTTTTAAGAGGCGTCTGTCACCCCAGGATGGAAATACTACTACCATGATAAAAACACAGGCAGAAAAAGAAGAACTAGGTGAATTTTACTGAAACATCTCCAAGATGTAATCTATATAGGGGCTCAGTTTAAATAAAAAATCCTTATATTCCAAGTACAAATCTACATACAATGAATTTTGTGTTAAATCAGCCCCTCCTCTCTCTCTCTCTTTTGGCAAATAGATGGTAGCACTCAGTCTTCTTCTCCACGTGCCAAAGGCTCGGCAGCCACTGTAGCTGGAGCCCGGCGCAATCCCACCATTAAGATCAGCAGAGCCACTCGTGTTCAGGAGAAGTGGAACGCCTCACTTGACAGAGAGATCAATGACACTAATGAACTTCGTCATCTGGATGAGTTCTTGGGCAACCAGGTTTGTGTCGATCTTCATATTTCTCCATCATTTTTGAGGGACACTTTAACATTATGTACTCTCAATCTCATTAGCTGTTTATGAGCGATATTTATTCACATTACAGAGGGAAGGGTGCAAATATAATTGCAGGTTTGTTCTACAAAAACGAATCGATAATGAAATTCATTGTCAAGTTGGTCTATGATGTCACATGCTCCCACACCACCGTCGGACAATGCGTACATACTTGCGCTTCATACTGCGTGAGCTGTGCGCTTATCAGTGGCTGCTTCTTCATAGCGCAACCAGCCTGTTTAAAAGCAGCGCAGCGTTGCCAGGTCCTCTGCCTTTCGCCGCAGTTTTTAATTGCGCTAGTTTCGGCAGGTTTATGTTTTTCTTTGGGTTAGAAATTATAGGATTTGGTTCACAAGTTGTTGATATTTGGGCTGTGAATAGTCATTGGGATGCTTTTCGTATGGTTTTTTAAATTGCGATTAGGCTGGTTTTGTTATGCAGATTTGGCAACCTTGACAGGACAATGACAAAAGCTAAAGCGCAAACAAACGCTGGTTATTAAAAGTTTAATTTTGTCATTTAATATAAGTGAGTTTGTATTTACTCAATTGTTGTTGGGTTTTCATAAAAATATGAGTGCAAACTTAGCATACGTTTTAAAGTGAGGGGGATAAACAGGTTTTTATTTCTGTAACAACGCATTTATATCACTACCATATCATAATGGCTTATTTATTTAGTTAATTACGAAAAATTTTAATACTTATCAAGGTCTAAAATTGAGATTAAAATTAGTTTACTTATCTGTGGCAAAATTTCCTCACCAGTACTACCTTAAAAAACTCAATTTGTTTGGTTTAGAGATATCTTTTATTTCAGACCCAGGAAGATCCATAATAACAAAATAAAAACACAGAATAAAAAACAAATAATACAAAACAAAACCTTCCACAATATACGGTGGCAAACATACAAACATGTTCGCCAATGGTTCCACAATCTAGAAGGTTTATTTATATTTTGACATTTAAAGATGTTTTACATTTTAAAGCTGCACAAACTTTTTTTATTTAAGGCTTATCTATTTAAATTTGAATGATTATATCAGTAAAACTCTGTAGTAGTGTGTGGCTTTTGCACTTTTTAAAGTATACTTCTACATGTGAATACCCTCATTTAGTCCCTTATGGCCAAAAAAAGTAAAAAATCCAATTGAGTATATATTTCTGTTTTTAATAAAAAAAAAGAATATTTGCCAGATTAATCGATATATTTAAAAAAATTGTTATTTGCAGTCCTATTTTTTGACAGTGACAAAATTGAGACTGACTAATTCGAACAACAGGAAATCATGATTTTCACTTAAATAAGACACTTTATACCAAATTAGTAAAATAATTAAATATATAACCATAAAAAAATAATGACTTGTATAATCACCCATAGGATAAGCTTTTATAAATTGCGGTTAACACCACAGTCTTGGGCGTTAAAGTGGCTCAATAGCATTTTGTTATTTTCAGATAACTAGCACTCAAAACTAATAACACATGATAACCCAGATGCTGCAAATCATTTTGACAGGTTCAGTTTAATATTATAAAAAATTAAATATAAAAATGTATTTTAATAACATGTGACATTATATTTACAAATATTAAACCAAATAGTGTGTTTGTGCCATTAAAACGTCCTATCTTATCTTAAAACCAAAAGTAAACTGTTTTTCCTCACCGAAGGTCTGCATTCATAAAAAATTTGCAAATAAAATATTTCAAATCAATATTTAATGTTCCTTACTTTACTTCTGAGGTAAATAGCAGTGTAATAAGTCAGATAATGTACAGGCAGCAGGTTGTTATCGCAAAATAAGCCTTCTCAGTGTGATACAAGTCCCTCCACTTTGGTGTGATACAAGACCTAGATGCCTAAAGCCAACTTATTGTTTGCTTTAGGCATCTGAAAGAGCGTTTGGACCCGTAAGTGCATGATGTTAGACTTGACAAGCTAATTAGTTTCTGTTTGTTGAAATGAATGCTGCTTTGTACTTTTGAAATACTTAATAAGTTGTTGTGATGCTGAATCCAGATGAATGATCTAAGCACCCGCACCAAGGAACTCTCAGAGACTGAAAAGATTTTCTTCACGGCCACCACGCAGTTCAGAGACACCATCAAAAGCATGTACTCCATCTCAGTAAGTGTCATAATAGACCCTACCTATGGACCAGCGGCGTGCCGTGACTTCTCTTCAGAGAGGCAGGAATTCAAAATATGTGTTTGGGCTGTCGTGTGAACCATGTGCATCATGCGTCTTGTCAAAATACATGCCTGCTGCGGGCGCATCAAAAGTTCTTTTGATAAAAGAGACGCTCACGTTCACGGGATACTCGCAAGACACTCATTTAACTCTGATTACACATGAGTTAAAGCGAGTATCTATAGCAAGCTCAAGAAAATCTTTTTTTATTGTAAACCCCTTCGAAGCATCTGCAGCAGGCACGTATTTTGACGCATATGTTCACATGATGCAGCAAAAAATTTTTACATGTCGAGCCACACACGACAGGCTACATACATGTTTTGACGCGTTTTGCATTCCAACCTCCCCAGAATTGAAGTCACGGCACACCACTGCCTGTGTGTTCACTGTAGTGTCATGTTACCTGATTAAAACAAGTGTCACAACCTGGCACAACTTTTTTTGTTTTTATGCCCACCATAGTTCTATAAAGCTTATAAAGGTTAATAAATAGTATATCATTTTTTACCAAAGATTTTGTTGCCTTGTTTTGTTATAAATCTCAATATTTTGTGTTCCCTGTGTCCAAAAGAATCCCAGTATTGGTTACAAGACACTGATGTCAGGCTACCAGGCGAAAGTGTCCAATCTGGCAGGTCTAAAGAAAGCCTCTGAGGTACCGCTGGTGGTGAATCTTTTCCAGTCGGTTCTGGATGGGTTTATCAGGGGAGAGCTCAAACGATTGGAAGGAGCTGACACTTGTAAGGTAACTACAGTAATAAAGCAAAACATTTTTTATGTAAGGCAAGACATCTCAATGCCCACAAGAAATTTTGTCAAACAGTCAACATGCAACGTTTTATTCTTTGCCTACCCTGTATATTACTATAAATTCTGACAAATTATAATATTTAATATTCCTCCAAAATGTGTGCAGATTTTGTGTAGTCTTTATCAGTAGTCTGCAGACTTGCGCAAAATATTAGCATTATTTTCTAAATGTCGACAAATGACTATTGCGAAATGTTGGCGTTTCCATTAAAGCATTTGCATGATTTTTGAAAAACACTTTGGAAAGGGAGTCTGGCCGAGTACCAAAACACACTTGTAGCCAATCAGCAGTAAGGGGTGTGTCTACTAACTACACATATTACTTGCGTATGTGTGGGGTAGGTCTATCAAAAGAAGGTCCAGATTCTATTGGTGTAGGGGCATGTTTGTTTATGTGATTTCAAATATCAACATTGGCTTTTAGAGATCATGCACCCCACCTTTAAACGATGATATACGACTGAAATATAGTTTTTCCTCTCACAAAAAGTCATTCCAAACATCACGTCGACTGATGTTGGTAGGTTTACTGATATTTCATCCACCGCACTAAGCAGTATTTTTAACCAAAGGAGGCGTAACGGAATTATCCAAACATTAATGCCAAAACCCCTTATTCTTAGGAGCGGCAATGTATAGGTGTTTCTTGGAGGTAATGGTGTATTATTTTAAATCAAAATAGATGTAAAACAACGCACATACGCCCTAAAAAATAAGGGAGAGGCCTTCCAAAGGATATGGGAACCGCTTATGGACCTCTGACGCTACAATGTCATAACAGGGTTTGCATGTTTACATAACTTTAAAAAATGAATCGTGATTTGTGACCATGGACCGACTTGATTTAATTTGCTATATATAAAAATTAAAAAGAAAAAGAAATAAAATTATAGAAATTAAAATGAATAAATAATAAGAATAAAAAATAAAAAAGTATATATATATATATATATATATATATATATATATATATATATATATATATATATATATATATATATATATATATATATATATATATATATAAAATATAAATAATAATAATATTGATATATAAAAATATATATATATAAAAAATAAATAATAATAATAATAATTATAATAATTATAATAATAATAATAATAATAATTATTATTATTATTATTATTATTATTATTATTATTATTATTATTTATTCATTTTTATTTCTTGTAATTTTATTTCTTTTTCTTTCTGTCTGCTATGTTAACAAAATGTTAAAAATCAATAAAAAGATAATTGAAAAAAAGATTGATGTAAAAGGAAAGCCTTTTATACTACAGTTGGGATCAGACACGTATTGAGTTGTTCATATTCAAATAATAATCATGTGTCCTACTTGCATCAGGTGACCTGAAAATGCGAATAAAATGCTCCATTGCGGTTTTGCAAAATACACCTTTTCTGAATTGCCTAAAAAATAACTTCATGAGAGGGTAAAAGTTTTTTTGCGAAACCTTGCATATTTTCAATTTGCATTGTCAGTTTGCACAATTTAAAGGGTAACGGAAACACAGCTAGTGACTAGTGTTGGGCGATATTCCCCATTTTGAGATCGTCCTATCGTCAGCCTGTGAGATTGCCGATACACAATAGTATCGGGGGGCGGGACAGTAGTCTACTCATTTATTTATTTGTTCTTTTTTTTACTCATTTAAGACAAGTCACTTGATTGGTGGACAAAAAGAACAAGGGCAACACTGTCATGACCGCAACCTTCTTAAAACTGATGGCATTAATAAGAGCGCGGAAAAGTCCAGGCCAGGGAGCGGGAACAAAACACTCGTTGGTTTCAACCCTCTGCGCGCCTCCCAACCTCTCTAGTACAAGAAAATGTCAGATCTGTGTGTATTACAAGCTCATGTGCGAAGAAGAGTCCCAATCATACGTATTACATAAGGAGTGCATGTCGCGCATTCAGGTTTGAGCAAGAGTCCAAGACGCGTGCATTAAGTCCAGGTGCGTGCAAGAAGGAATCCGCGTGTTACAAGCTCTCTCGCACACCCTTTCATGCGAGGAAAGGCACGCAATGTGCATGTTAATGTAAAACTAATAATAATAACCATCGGCAACTATCGTCATGAAAGCCCCTATTGGCGATATGTCTGACGATCATCGATACACAATACTATCGGCACAACCCTACTTGTGACTCATGCGTTTGAATTTTTCAGATTAAGGAAAGAAGCAGAAGAAAATCTACTAAAGGAGATGGGAAATATGTAAGTTGTTTTAGTGATAATGCAAAACATATGTTTATGATCTATATTTATTGCACCTTTTAATGAAAGTTGTTTTTTTTGTTTTGTCTCTCTCTTAGCCTAACAGCCCACTAAATCACTTATTTAGCACATACCAAGTGACCATCATGCAGTCATGTGACCTGTGCAGTTCATACATATGGGGAATGGAAAAAGCCTTCATGTGCAGCTGTAAGCATTCAACGTTATCTCCTAAACAGTGCACAGCGCTGAGGATTCAATGATACTTTGACTTATTTAAAAAAAAAAATTTACGAGGTATTTCTACCAGTTATTAAGTACATGTATGTGTATGTAGTGTGACAAATGTGTGCTACATATGTGTCGATAATGAATGTCTGTGCAGGAAACAGACAAAAAGGTGTAGTAAAGTTCTTCATGCTATTTTTTTGTTTCAGCTTGTAAGATGGTGTGTCATAAGAAGTGTATCAGCAAGATAACAGTAAATTGCACATCTCCCTGTGGTAGGAAGGTGAGTACTGCTGTCATACTACTGTAATACACAGTGGTGACCTTTATCTCCTTATCACATTATACCTTCAAAACCATTTACAGTCAGTGAAACCCTCAAGTAGATATTGCATACAATGTTATTTCATTAAAACCAAAAAGAGTCCAGTCAGTTTTTCTGTGCCATGAAAGTTGAAGATGTTCATACAACTGAGCAATTACATCAATATAGTTATATATGATGCCAGCAAACCAACATAATCAATGTTTCATTGTATGCTTGCATTCTTCAGAAAGAGGGTGAGCAAAGCGCTCTTCACTTTGGTGTGCCTTTGTGCATACTGGTCCACACCGCTGACTCTGTGCCTTTTGTCATGGACAAGATGCTGGTGCACGTCGAAATGAATGGACTGTATACAGAGGGCATCTACCGCAAGTCGGGCTCAGCCTGCAAAGCCAAAGAGCTTCACCATATACTGGAAAAAGGTAATTGTATGGTCCGGTTGTTAGCTTATGAACACCTCATGAGCAGAGATTGGAGGATACAAGCATAGTGGATGATTGACAAGTTGGTAGGCGGTCCTTCATTGGTGTCCAAAATGTTCATCAGAGTTGTCTTAAGACGAGAACGGTATTGTTTAAAATTTTAAGACAATTTCTTTTAAATATAGTTTAAAGAGCAGGTATTATGTTATCGCGAAAATTACCTTTCATGCAGTGTGATGTGAATGTTAACAGTCTGCAAAAGCTGCGAAGCTTAAATGAAACATAACTCAAGTTATTGGCTTTCAAAAGAAAGAGGCGATTTGAAGTCACTTCATCAAGTAGTATCCCATTTCCGTAAAGTTGCTAGTTCACGTCTGGCAATGGGTACCACGTGGTCTCCGCGAATACACCCAGGGTTGGGGAAAGTAACTTTTAAAAGTAATGCATTACAATATTAAGTTACTCCCCAAAAAAGTAACTAATTGCGTTACTTAGTAAAGTTACTTAGATACTTTTCATGGAAAGTAATGCTTACATTACTTTTAAGTTACTTTTGCATTACTTTTTCTTACTTGGCCGAGGCTTGATCTCTTTCAGGCCTTGCAGGTGGCTTTTACGACTGAGAAGTTCTGCATTTAGAAATTGCATTTTTTCATCGTAAAAATGTCAAGCTCTGGCCTGCCATCTCCGTTTCTGACTCAAACTGTTCCCGATCAGGCACTTACGCATAAAGTGCATAAATCTATGTTAATATGTCAGTTTAATGCAGTACATTGTTTTTTTTTTACATCAAATTAATTAAACTGAACAGTAACTCGCATTACTTTTAAAAAAAGTTACTTGAATATTAATGTATACATTTATAAAGTAATGCGTTACTCGTTACGTCAAAAAAGTAATATTATTATGTAATTCACGTTACTTATAATGCGTTACCCTCAACACTGCAACTATATATAACATTATGAAAACGAAGATGCTGTGTTTTTGTATATGCTACATATGTAGTTTTGTACGTTGTGTGCACTCAAGCTAGCCGACTAACTCAGCCTCAACCTAAGCAGCTAACTCACATTTAGGGGGCGTGCACACCAAAGCTTTTAAACGTGGCTGAAAACGGCAGGCGGACACCGACTTCCTCTTTTTCAGAGGATTGCCAGCTGAGAGCTTTGCTTGCTATGATACTTCGTTCATTCTTCGTTTTTCCCATTGGTTGTTTATCCCACCCCTCCTCCATTGTGACGCCCGTGTGAGACGTGACATTGACGAGCTGAGCTTTTCCCCAAAGTTGACGTGTAGTCCATTGTGACTTGTATTTGTTTTTTCGTCATCATGACGCATTTTTGATTGATGCGACTTATACTCCGGATATGGTTGCAATACAAGACAAGCAGATGACAATACAGGCAAGCAGATATGTCTCTAGAATATAAAAGTAATGAGAAGTTTTCATTTCTATAGAAGATCATTATAAATAAAGTGCTTAGCGTGGCTTAATACATAACGACATATTAAAACAGCAAATTCAGTATACACCATAAGCAAAAATCTTGGGGGGGGGGGGTTGAGGGGACAGGTCCTCCATTTTAGAGTTGCCCCCCCTAAAATTATCATTATAAACCATCTGTATTATAAATAATATAAACATATATACTTTAAATAATTGTGTAAAACAATACAAATCCAAATTGGGCAGAAAAAACGTGTTTTAAGTTAAGAAACATTTAGTCCCTTGCCCTTGCCTCACAGCAGTTTGGTGCGCTGCCTGATTTCCTTGTTTACCACATTTAGACACACAAGTCTGGCGAGAGAGAATGAGTAGTTGTGAAACCTGTCACTGTCAAAATTATTTTATTCACTTTAAACGAACAGTCAATATGTGATGAAGTGATTATTTTCTCTTTGATAATACAGATGATACAGAGTCATTATTAAATTAATCATGACAAAAAATAAAGATACATGTAACTAATGTATTTTTCCATGAGTCCGATATGATTTTGATTATAACATTACCTAGCTCAGGAGTGGGGAACCCTTAGTCCTGGAGGGCCACTGTCTTGCAGAGTGTAGTTCCAACCCTAATCAAACACACCTGAATTTCATTTCCAAGTAATCCTGAAGACTTTAATTAGATTTTTCAGGTGTGTTTAATTGGGGTTGGAACTAAACTCTGCAGGACAGTGGCCCTCCAGGACCCAGGGTTCCCCACCCCTGACCTAGCTAATAATCATTATGTTTAAATTTAAGTTCAAATTTCATTGGTGGCTTCAACTTCAAAAATATTGCAATAAATAAATGTTTTTGAAAAACAATATTAGGCTTTTCTTTGTCTACACATATCCCTACAAGTACAATTTTGGCTGTTTTTTGTGTCCCCTGTGAATAAATCCTACGACTTTATTCTAATTATTTTGGCTTTTTCCACTTTAAAAGAAATAAAATAATGCAAATAAAATGTATGTTTTTCTTGAAAAATATTGCTAAAGTGAAATCTTGCATTATAATGATTTTAGTCTCTACGTTTTTATTTTTTTTATTTTACTTTGCCCTAATCCTCCTACGTACAAATCAGCTTAAACTTTTTTTATATTGCTAAAAGGTTATGTTGTTTGTTTTTCTCAGATCCTCAGACTGTCGCTCTTGACAATTACCCCATCCACACCATCACGGGCCTGGTCAAACAGTGGTTACGGGAGCTACCTGACCCACTCATGACATACAGTCTCTACAATGACTTCCTATATGCTGCGGGTGGGTTATTAACCATAATATGCATTTCATAGAAATATACTAAAATCCAGAGCCTTTGTTGCTGTGACAAACTATTGGCTATGAAGTGACACCAACTATTCAATATACCCATATTCCTTTTCAAAGCCTAAACATTTGTACAACGTATATTTTTCCCTTCAGATTTGCCAGAACAATCCGAGCGGTTACGTGCCGTCTACAAAAAGTTAGATGAACTACCTCCCTCAAATTTCTCCACTCTCGAAAGGCTTATTTTTCATCTTGTGAAGTAAGAACTCAAAAAGTTGCAACTGCATATGACTGGGTTGAATATAAGACATTGCCTCATCATTGCCTCATTTCTTTCAGAGTGACAAAAGAGGAAGCCCACAATCGGATGTCAGCCAACTCTCTGGCTATCGTCTTTGCACCCTGCATTTTACGCTGCCCAGATTCATCTGATCCTCTCCTCAGTATGAGAGATATAAACAAGACCACCCTGTGAGAATTATTTCTTTCTTGATTTCCTCATGACTTACGTTTAGCTGGTTAATCTGGTTTTTCTCAATACTAGTGATTGATAGTTGAGAAATGATGTAGAGATAACTTTTGTTTCGCAAGTTTGATTTTGTGTGAGACATCAGAATATAAAACAAACATTTTGGAAGTTTTATTTCATTGCATTTGTGTACACGTGGATCTCAGTCCAGCTTTTATGTGTACAGCTGTGTGGAGATTTTGATTAATGAGCAAACAAGGCGATACAATCAAATAATGGAAGAAATTCAGCAGCTGGAAAATGCAGAAGCTATGGCCGTTAAACAGCTCAAGCTCAGGAGACAAAACACGGTAAGAGAGTCTTTATATACTAAATAGTTTTCTTCATGCTTCAATCTACAAAAATAGCATTCAAAGTGTCAGCAGCGCTCAAGTTTAATCTGTCCTGAAATGACGTTGATACACAGAACAAAGCCAATTTTATTTTTACAATGCATTACAATCATTTCAAAATACCTGCATCATGTCTTTGCATGCCGGTTTCGCTAAGCAGGAAACAAAGGACGTGATAACCGATTTCAGCGTCACTTAAAAGTCAGTCAGCTGCAGAGTTTTGAACGATGTTCATCATATAGGCTAGGCTTCTTCGACTTCATGCGGCGCTGCAAGAACCGACAGGCGGATGACATCTAAAGTACCGCAAGAGTAATTCAAGAAATCATACAGAGGAGTCTGCATATCAATCGTTCTCCGATGTCATCCACCTGCCGTTTTTGCGGCGCCGCATGAAGTCGAATTCACTTTATAACTTTTTCTATTGCTGCCAGTAGTTATTGGTGGACTAGCGCACATGGATTTAGGGGTTATAGAGACCGCCGTCCAAGCCTGAGCGCCGGCCTTGGAGATAATCCAGCATAGCATCCATGACATTATTGGATGTGACTTTATTGGCAATATAGCATGGCCTCTTATAACACTTCTTAAATGCATGACATTTTCTGTGTATTATTTAGCCATTTTGGTGTTGTGGAATGCTTCGGCTTCCTATTTTACATGATTTAAATTTTCATCAGGTATTTGAGGGGCCGAAATTGAATTCCTCTTCAACGGAGAATGCTGAACTTAAAATTGAAAATGACCTGCTTGACCGGATAAGGTCCATAAAGAAGGATAAGTGAGTAGAAATGCATGCTTAATATTTTATGTCTTTATTAATTTATTCTTACTTCAGTAAAAGATTTCACTTTATTTAAGGAATAGTTTGCCCCACAATGACTAATGGACTTGTTTTCATTTTTTGATGAACCAATCCTTTAACAAAGATTTGACCCAGTCTGTAAAAACTCAGCTAAAGTTGCCATTTTACTGTTTTCTACATAAAATCATTCTACATAATGTGAAAAACATAATGTAAAAATATAACCTTAAAGGGACACTCCTCTTTTTTTTTTGAAAATATGTTCATTTCCCAGCTAGTTAAATAGTTAAATATTTGATTCTTACCGTTTTTTAATCTATTCAGCTGATCTCCACTTTTAACATAGCTTAGCATAATCCATTGAATCTGATTAGACCATTAACATTGCGCTAAAAAATGACCAATGAATTTTAATTTTTTTCCTATTTTAAATTTGACTCTTCTGTAGTTACATCGTGTACAAATGCTGAGTTAACACCAACCACGTTTCGGGCGTCAAAATCGCGTCTACCGCGCGTGGTTTGCCGCTTGAACAATTTGGATGCATTCGCGTGTGTAGAGCAGAGTAGACGCGCTGAAAAAGTAACCATTTGACGCGCGTCGGAGGCAAACTCCGCTTCTTGTGGGAGGGGCAAGTGCTATGCGGTTGTCTGTTTCCAAGATGACTGATGTTGACTGTGCATTTATCAAGAGCCTTACCAGTTTGTATTTGGTAACCATACTATAGGGGGAAAATAAACAACGCGGGTCGATAAACGTCACGTGACTCAAAAGTGAAGTGTGTATTATTACCAGGTTGCCCAATGTCCTCACTGACACTCTTCCAAGCGAGGTCCTTTTTATTCCTGTCTCCTCTATAGAAATAAGAACTTGTGTGCTATAGCTCCGGGTGAGTGCTTACGGACAATATCAAGCGTTGGTTGAATGAGTGACTCCGGGCGGGACTGCCACCACAGCAGCAAGAAGGCTCCTGATTGGTTAACGCGGCACGAAATTCCGCCAAAGTTCAAATATTTCAACTCGGGCGTCAGCCGCAAATTCGCGTGAACCGCAAAATGCACAAAAAGCACCATTCGCGCGCACAACGCTCAATTCCGCGCCGAACGCCTCTTCCGCGCCGCGGGACCTCTTGATATGCGTCAACGCGTCTTCACATTGACTTAACATTGAAATCACTCGCGCTTCACGCCTTTACCGCGGTTGGTGTAAACGCAATATAAGACCGACTGAAAATTAAAAGATGCGATTTTCTTGGCAGATATGGCTAGGAACTATACTCTCAAACTGGCATAATAATCAAGGACTTTGCTGCCGTAACATGGCAGCAGCAGGCGTTATGATATTACGCAGTGCCCAAAAATAGTCCCCTTGGTTATTTTAATAGCAGGGGACTATTTTTAGGCACTGTGTAATATAACTCTTTGGTTATTTTTGAGCGAGATGCTAATGGTCTAATCAGATTCAATGGATTATGCTAAGCTATGCTAAAAGAGCTAGCGCCAGACACGGAGATCAGCTGAATGGATTCCAAAACGGTATGAGTCCGATGTTTAACCCTAGGGGAGCTGGAAAATGAGCATTGTTTTCAAAAAAAGTGGAGTGTCCCTTTAATATCTTTAATATTGACTCCATAAGGTCATCAAGCTTTGATGCTCCTAATCTCCAATAATTTGATTACAAAACTTTAGCCTCAATTTTAATTGCTTTTCCTTAAAATAATTTATTTAGTTAACCTTTGAATTTTGCTTTGATCTGTTCAAACCTCAACCAGTTTTCCCCAAGAGTTTGTGTATCTCTCAATGACAGCATTGTTCAGTTCATAACTCGTCCTGTTTATGGTTCAGGAGTGATTTGGCCTGCAGACTGCCTGAGCTCTTCCAGGACAGCTCGGATGGTGAGAACCTTGACAGCGAGTCATTGATCAGTTCAGAGAGTCTTCTGGAAGATCATTTTGTGAGTTTGGACTCGGAAGGTCAGTACTGAGGTATAGACCATTTTAAATACCTTGCAAGTCTTGCATGCTGTGCTTCAGAAGGCTTGGATCTGCTGGTCTTGCAAGTTTATTACTAAAGCAGCCATTTCTCTAACCATGGTGCACTTGCCTGCTTTTACATTTTAATATATTAATATTCATATATTAAAGTCCCCCTGTTGCTAATAACTTTATCACTTAAAACTCATCTTTAAGCATCAGAATGGCACATGTAAAAGTTTTTCCTTACAGTCAATTCTTCATGCTTTTAAATAGTGTGAATTTAGCTCTACACGCTGGCCTCATTTAGTATGTGTATCTATGAATATGCAAATTGGTCTCTGTTGCTAAGCCCTGTTTCACACAATGCACAGCTTTTCAGTGCCGTGTTATCCATATATAATATCTATATGGCTTGAACTATTGATCTACTCTTTCAACTTTGTTGATGTGATAGGAAACCGACTGTCTTTGGAAATACTCAGTAATGAGTTTCGTCTGAAAGCATATTAAAAATGCCACAGGGGGACTTTTATGTTTTTAAATGCTGTTGTTGGCAAGCAGTAAAAGCATGGTTGTCTATTTTGGGGTCAGCAGTGGCTAATCCAATGCATTTCTTTCAGTGAGCCCTGTCTTGAAGACCTCCAGCAGGCCAGGAGAACCTGCTAAACCTGCTACTCCAACACATCCCCCACCTGGGAACTGGAACCAAAACCAGTCTGCCTCACGCCGAGATGGAGTCCAGTCCATGTGTATCGTTGGAAACCAAGATCTCTCAAAATCCTCCTCACCAAGCAGTCAGGCCAGAAGAAGATTTTCTGAACTTGACATTCCTTTTATAGATGAGGAGGACATTTAGTTATTTGTCTTTCCGGTTGCCATTCAAGTAAAAGTCAGTATCCGTTTCCGATCGTATGAACACTCGGTTTGTTTTGAATAATAAATCAAATGCTAGATTAATTCTGTCTAAAAAATGCTGTTGCCATTTTGTGTTTATAAAATACTTTTGTAAAAATTTTAAAGCCATTGTGAATTGTGTATAGTAGTGTTCTACGTTTATTTAAAATGTTCTCCTAATCTTGACAGCATTTTGGGACTTTTAAATATTTTAACAGCTTTTCTACTCGCATGCTTTTGTTTTTTGTCTACTGCAACGTTTCTATATGCAATCATTTAGACCTGATAATATAACTGTCTGCAGCAGCAGCTTGAGGAAATAAAAGGTCATTGATCTTATTTTTTTCTCAAACCAGAACTTTTAAACATAAACACATGCATTTGCTCCCTATCACAAGCATCATTCCCTTCATGTAGTTTTTAGTAAAATTTCTGTATAGTAAATGCAAAGTAAAAAAAAAATAATTTGACAACTGTTGAGGATTCACACAATGTGTGAGTATTTATATATTTGTTTTAAACTTATTTTAAGCCGGTCGGAGGTTTTTACATAATCGTTTTTGCTTGTATGTTTGAAGTATACTGTGAAGCTGCTGCAAGACAAACATGTCAAAAATTCTTTGATTTTTTCCTAAATGCAGGTCTCATAAATCACCATTATCAATAGCAGATTCCACACTGAAAAAAATGATTCATTGAATTTAATCAATTTTTTAAGGTAAGTGGTTGCAATCAATTTATTTAAGCTACATTTAAACAAAAAATGTATATTTTATTTTACTTTACTAATCTTTTTTGTTTAAATGTAGCTTAAATAAATTGATTGCAATCACTTACCTTAAAAAAATTGATTAAATTCAATAAATCATTTTTTTCAGTGCATAATATGTTATATCATCAAATTTACATGCAAAGCTTTATATACAGATATTGATGTTTATTTAGAGAGAGAAATCAGTAACACTTTACAATAAGGTTCATTAGTTAACATTAGTTAATGTATTAACTAACATGAACAAACCATGAGCAATTCATTTGTTACAGTATTTATTAATCTTTGTTAATGTTAGTTAATAGAAATAAAGCTTTTAATTGTTTGTTCATGTTAGTTCACAGTGCATTAACTAACGTTAACAATATTTTAAGTAAGGAATAATTGACGACGGGCCATTGAATTATAAGAAAATAATGCACAACCAAGGTGCAATGTTACACACCGCAGGTGTGCATTATTTTCAAATAATTCACAGGACTGGAGCCAATTATTCCTCTTATACCATGGTTACCACAAACATTGCCTTTTTAAAGACATTTGACAAGTTAGATGTGCGGTTATCAGAAATTAATGCATACCCACTGAACATTTCTCAGCCAATCAGAATACAGCATTCAACAGACCCGTGGTATAAAAATGTATTAATAATTGTTGACATTAACAAAGATTAATAAATGCTGTATAAGTGCAGTGCCAGTTCATGTTAGCTAATGAACCTTATTGTAGAGTTTCACCGAGATATCTGTGAGAACATGTCAGTGTCATATAACATTAATATAAGAAGACACTTCAGATATGTTTTACTGTAGAGAGGAGCAATTGTTACAGCAGGTGTATTGTATATCATTACTAAATGTTGTAAAGCTGCAGATTATAAACTAGTGATGAGAAATAAAACTCACATGTTGTGCATGAGTTCTGTACATGCTGACTGATCTCTATCTTCAAGACACGTTTTATTATCTCGTGAAAGTTGTTTATTTTTTGTTGTTGTCATTCCTGTTTGAATCATTTTCTCCATGCTAAGTTTTTTTCACTTGGATAACACAATAAAAACAACACAACTGTCAGCACTTTGACAGGACTCCTCATTGTTTTGTGTACGCGATTATGGTAATGAGCACGTCGGGCATTCTCACACGGATAATGTACTCGACCAATCAAATCACGAGTCAGGCCGCTCCCTTGCGCTGTTGACCAATCAGCCGCCTGTTTGGCGGGAATAGTTCCTCGAAGAGGGCGGTTATTACTGAAGAGGGAGGACAGGAAGCGTCGGTCGCGTAGCCTAGCGTGCATGCTAACGATAAACTGTAAGATTTAGCCACACCTCGCAGGTCCAGCTCACACAAACAAGAATGGATATAAGTTAACAATGACTGGAGAGAAGAAGAAGAAAAAGCGGCTGAACCGCAGCATTCTTCTGGCTAAGAAAATCATTATTAAAGATGGAGGCACTGTGAGTAAAGCATTTCAACATTAGCCATAATGCTAATCAGTGCTAGCAAGCGAAAACATTATTTTATTTACATGTTGAGCTTTTAACACCTGTAAAATAGACAGGTCCTGATAATTGTATCTGTTGTGTGATTTTTAACTCTTCACTACAAGAGATTTGAATTAACACTGATGTGTGAAAGGCAACAGTTGCATTAGACAGCCAACAGTCATAACAAGGCAGCTGGCGAGAAATTAAACCAGATCGATTAATTTTGTCGTTATTTTACATAGAGTAAAAGTAGAAAGGTTGGAAATATGAAAAGCATTATAATAAATCGCTAGACTTTAATGTTAGATGTTATCACGAGTAACATATGTTCATGGAAGTGGATGCTTCAACCAGAAAGACATGTATGTCCTGACATATGTTCTGTCTGAAATGTATGTTAAAATAATGTGTTCTCAATAAAGATCAAGTTTGGTCACACCATGTAGTTTTGGTTTTGGGCTATTTGGAAAAAGCTTGAATGATGTCAAACAGCTGCTAACATGCTGTCAGATTTAGCTTCATGAAACTGTTAGCATATGTGTTCACATGGACAGATGAGTGCGAGTCTATGGCATCAGTGTGTATTTAGGAAGCATTGTGGTCAACGGACAAAATTCTCAGTAGTCAGTTGCTTTGCATACACGCTCCAAAGGTCAAAAACGTTATAGGAAGAATTAGGACGTTGCTTTGCACTTGTTATATTTTGATATTATCTTTTTGTATCTACAATTCAATATAATTTATGTACTTTTTTATATAAAAGGTTTATTTACAAAATAGCCTAAATTAATCGTTGTCTTTTGGTGTCAACAGCAGCTACAATATCTTCTGTTAATATTAAGTATTTCCAGCTAGATGGGAAGACCTGTTATAACCTTTCATGCTTGTTTAACCTGCCAAGCTCTCTCTGGCTTGTTTGTTCTTTCTCTACAAAGCTGTACTGCACAGTTAACCACTTAAACACAGGCCAACGGTCTTTCTTTATTCATTACCAATGATCCATGGGAGCTCAGTCTGTTGGCTGTTAAAGGAAAACACCACCGTTTTTCAGTATTTTACTATGTTTTTACATCAACTTAGACGAATTAATACACACCTATCTTTTTTTCAGTGCATGCACTTAATCTTTGTACAGCGCGTTGTGAATGTGTGTTCGCTGTGTACACTTCCATGTTTTCCCTATTTAAAGTATGGTGGGACAAAATAAAATGTGGCGATTTTTTTTTTAAGCAGATAAAAAATGAGGACTATAGACCGTTTCATCGGACGAATGTGCGGTGACGCGATTAAGCATCTGGTCTGAATTTTACTTCCGGTTTCTGTTTGTTTAACAGTCTGACTAGTTTCTAAAACTGAACTCTTAAACAAAGACAAAGTACTTTTAAAAGTGCAAAAGCCACACACTACTACAGAGTTTACTAATATAAATTTTTTGATTTTTGTTTGTGCAGCTTTTAAAGGTGACATAGAATGATTGAACGGGGTATTTATCCTTGTTCTGTGATGTGACATGTAGACAAAAATTTTTTTGTTTGGGTCTGTAATGCTTTAGAAGCTTCCTAAAAACCTCTCTCAGAAAGCTCTATTAGGGTGGGGGATTTTAAACAAGTGGTTTTGCACCTATTTGGCTCCCCCTACTGGCTTAACTTGCAATCTCATTACTGATTGGCTGACCTTGCTGCCACTCAAAAAATGTAGCCAATCATTTTAAAGTGGAGGGGCAGTGAGATGCCTGTGATGTCATAAGCATCAGTTTTTCAGATTGGGCCGTTTTCTGGCTGACAAGAGGAATTTCCATGAGACTGAGATGTTTAGCATGTCTAGCACTTTTTGTATGTTCGTGAATGCGGGTAGACTACCATTATTCAACAAAGACAAGGTAAAAAAAATTTCATTCTCTGTCCCCTTTAACTCTTTCACCGCCAGCATTTTTCATGATTTTCACAAAAGTTTAATGCCTTCCAGAAAATGCTCCTTTTTAAATATATAAACATAAAATATATGAAATAAAAGAACAGACCCTCTGCTTTCAAACAAAAAATCTGTTTCATCCTACCTTCATGTGTTCTGTTTTTATCACCTTTCAAATATGTGTAGGTTTCATCAAAAACACCAAATTTTGAGCAAAAAGCTGAGATAATTCCATTTTTGTGAAGGACTTTTGATAGAGATCAGATGCAGAGCGATCTTTAAAACATACACGGACATACAGCTGTTTGCCCTAGGGCAATACTTCCGGGTTTTATAAGTTGCGGAAGAGCGCCATTATGAGGTAAACATGAGCTTGCACTGTATGAAAAAATCGCCACGTTTTATTTTGTGCCACCATACTTACTCGTGTAACTACTCATGTAACAGTCTTTAAATAGGGAAAACATGGAAGTGTTTTGGAGTTTCTAAATTTATCCCTGTTTGGATCCTAAGGAATGAATGGGGCTAAGCTAAATGCCAACACATTCACGACATGCTGTACAAAGATTAAAAGTGCACGCATGGAAAAAGATATGTATGTATTCATTCATCTAAGCTGAGGTAAGAACATAGTAAAATATTCAAAAACTGTGGTGTTGTCCTTTAAACACGAATAAAGTGGCTTCTGCGTTCGTAATACAAACCCATTACAGGCTCATAGTTGTAATCATGAGTTAATGTATCAATATGCAAAACATACATTTTATTTTCTATTGTGCTTTTAAAAATTTCACGTACACACAGCGACAACGTTATAAAAAAGATCTGCATTTACACAGATCCGCGAAATGATTAAAAACTGCATATTTTACGTGCTGTGCCAGTAGATGGCATTGTACTTTGTAAAGAAACACTATGCATCTTTGCACACATTCATTTCCTTTACAGAATGATAAATACACACAATCAAGAAGGCAAAGTCATCTAACAGTTTTGTTTCGACAGACAATTGCTTTTTTACTAAGTGACTAGAACGCTAATAAATTCTTGAGTTTCACAAGCACAGTCCAGTAATTCACACACACGTTCTCTTTTTGGTTAAAAACAATGTTGTGTAAACGGACCCTTAATGTGAAAGCGTATGCAGTTCAATAGATGTGAAAGAAAGCCGTCAGGCCTGTAGATAAGCCTGGATGCATATTTATATACCTTGTACCCTATTATTGCACAGTATTATGCTGTTTATCTAATGGTAATAAAACACAAGGTCTGAATATTGATATTTGTCTTTTTGGGTGTGTTTTGTGTGTGCCTAAGCTTCATTTGTCCTGTCTAATCATCCACCATATTGCTTCCGTAGTTCATGCTGATACTTCCTGTAATTGGTTTGTTTATGGTAGCATTGTTAGTAATGTAATTCCTTCTCTATTAGCCACAGGGGATTGGCGACCCCAGTGTTTACCATGCCGTGGTGGTTATCTTCCTGGAGTTCTTCGCCTGGGGACTACTCACCACTCCGATGCTTACGGTAAACCAGTTTTACATTTCCACCCTCTTTAAAATTGTTACATATAAACAAATTATGGAAAGCCTCAGACATGAATGTTTGGGTTTATCCAGACGCCCTCTTTTTCCCTTCCTTTTGAGTTTTTAACAAAGAGTGACATTTCCCATTGCCCGGACTCAAGCAGGCTGCATGCATTTATGAATAAATGAATCCTGATCAAATAGAAAGGCCAGGATGACGCACTCTCTGTCTTGGCTGATGAGTGATGAATTGTGTTGGCAAAGGCCTTGAAGATGGATAATGGAGTGTTACATTAACACAACATCAAATAGCGTTTTGCTAAAAACGTTCTTTATAAATTCTAACCGCTAACTGAAGGGTTTGCCAGGCCGCACAGTTGCAAATGAGGCTGAACCTGGGATTTTGTTTGTAGTTTGGTCCTTTGTTTTATTCAGCATGACACTATTGTTGACACTGTATCCAGTATAGTCACATGATCCCAGTCGCAGCTTGCTATTTCTAAACTTTAAGTCAACTGTGTGGCTCTGAGAGTAACCAGCATCTACTCAAGATGAGGTGTAACATGCAAAGTGGCATTGCATTTTCTTTGTTTGAATAATTCATGAATTGAAAGCAATGTTGCGAGTGTTGGTTTTTGCTTTCACTGCAGGTCCGCTGCCCCCTCAGAGCTGTTTTAGAAAAATAAGGTTCTTGTAGTGTGTTTGATTTTGAGAATTGTTTACTCATTTACAGACTGTTTTGTGTTCATATAAGAGCTAAGAACAAACATGAAATGAATACAAAAGCAGCTAGTTTACTACATTTTGTTTGAATTCTTTCTAATGTACTTTCCCTTAACTGTTTTTTTATGTATGAACAAAGAGTCTTACAACAATTAGTAAATGGAAATGTTGGAGTTGGTGGTCACTTTCAAATGCTTTCACACTGCCATCATGTTGGCTGCATTTATAAAGCCTTTAAAATGTGTTCAGCAAAATGTATTCAGTCTTTTCACTTTTTTTGGCCGAACACCAAAATGCTTTTTTAGAGTCAGCTGCCGAACATGTGGTGCATCCCTAAAACATTGTCTAATGTTTTAAAGGGATAGTTCACCCAAAAATGAAAATCTGTTATCATTTACTCACTCATGTTATAAACCCGTACAAATTTCTTTGTTCTGATGAACACGAAGGAATATACTTTGAGAAATGTTTGTAACCAAATTGTTCGTGGACCCCATTGACTTCCATAGCAGGAAAATAGAATACTATGGCAGTAAATGGGGTCCACAAAACGGTTTGGTTCCAAACATTTCTCAAAATATCTTCCTTTGTGTTTCTCAGAACAACTAAATTTATACAGGTTTGTAACAACATGAGCTAGAGAAAATGATGACCGAATTTGTAATTTTGGTTGAATATCCCTTTAAGCTGAGCTTACAGTTATTTATAGGAAGATATAGGAAAATAATAATAACATGATTGTTACCGCCATCTCTTTTGCAAGGTTAAAATCGTATTAAATCTGTGATTTCTCTCTGCTATTTAAAAACCATTCTCAAACTATGGTTTATGAACCCGTTGTAGATCCCAGGGGCTTCATGAGTTTATGAAAAAATAATCAATTATAATTAAATTGTAACATTTTTCTATTTTATAGTTTCATTTATTATGAAATTTTATTTATTTATTTATATGTATATGTACGGTTTTTGAGGTTAAACATGCAAGTGCGCTATTAAATTATTGAAATATTTACTTTAAATCTCAGGAGGAACTTCAAGTAAATAATTTTGGTCAAGGGGGTTTGGCTGACAAAAAAAGTTTGAAAACCTTGGTCAAATAGTGTAACACTGACAAAGGCATCCAAATAGTTTTCCTTTTGAAAGTATGCTCTGCATTTACGTGACCTTTGCTGTTGCGCACTTTGCAGTGACGATACTGAAACGTATATAGATGTAATTTTTCATAGTTTTGTTGATTAAGTGTTGAAAGTAGATACATTGTATATTTTTCAAAGTTAAATAAATTAATATATAATGTCCATCAATAGCAGCTCTTATCCAGGACCTAGCAGTGACAACAGGTTGTTGAGAAGGGCAGGCGACACATCCGTTACCCCGGCAACTTACTCCAGTTTCTCCTTTGGGGTAGAGGTCTACACAGAAGACCCGAGACCCGAAGACCCGGGACCCGACCCGGGACCCGTACGGGTTCGGGTCTATATTTTAAATAATCAGCCGGGTCCGGGTCGGGTCTCAATCTATTACTTCGGGTCCCGGGTCTGTTTAACATTGTGGATAATACCCGAGGTCAATCGGACTCGGAGAACACACACTCACATTTAAATAAAATATTTCAAAATCAGCAACAAAAACTTAGATGAACTGTCGCATAGCATAAATTTTTTCTATGACGCTAAAATTGCGTTAAAAAGTTTATATTTGGTTGCTCCAACCAGGCAGCTAACGGGCATGTGCTCTTGTAATGTTTCTCTGGCTACCAGTCAGGAGCTTCTGCAGTGAGACGCAATGACTTTACCTTTGACAATTGGCTCTTTTATTTAGAAGGCGGGACCTATTCCGCCGTACCGCGCATTTTGCACTGACTTCTCTCATTTTTATAATAATATTATAAATTGACCGTCTTGCTGTTATATCTAAAGTTTTCGCGACTCAAAGAGCACAGAGATGATAGCAAAGAAGCAAACGAAAGCAGCCATGGCACTGAACGAGCAATCGTTATTATAATCCAAATGGGCAAACATTATTAAGCAAGTTGACCCGATGTGAAACTGCGTTATTAATCACCATGACTGTAAAGTGGACTTTAAAAGCTGGAATAAGCATTAAACATTTCAATCGTCAAGATAGGAATAACATGGATGGAACTTTCTTGGAAATAAGGATTGTGCATCACACAGACAGGTACAAGGAGGGAGAAGACTAACTTCTATGGGTAAGACAAAAAGTTTAATTTTCGCTACTTGTTTATTGACTTTTTAATAACATTTAGCTAAAGAATATTTGCCGGTCGGGTCTGTGTCTTCCCGGACGGGTTCGGGTCCAGATATTAAATTATAGACGGGTCTTCGTCGGATCCGGGTCCAGCTTTTAAATAATAGACGGGTCCGGGTCGGGTCCGGGTCCAGCTTTCATAACAACAGACGGGTCCGGGTCGGTTCAGTGTAGCACATTTGCGGGTCTGATCGGGTTCGGGTAGGAATTTTTGGACCCGTGTAGACCTCTACTTTGGGGTTCCCAGGGCAGCTGTGTGGTGTTATCCCACCAGTGTGTCCCTGGTTTGTCCGGGGACATTCGTGGCTAATGGTCACATCACTTTTACTATTTGCTTCAGTTGTAGATGCCTGAATTGTCCATACCTGTTCATCTTTAGTTACTTTGTGTCATATGGATAAACTGACCTTTCAGTCAACTAATTTCCTAAAGTGGATGCATGATTTGCATTTACGTGGTGTAGGTGAGCCAAAGAGTGACCTCAATTCTCTGTGGTTCAGTCTTTTTGAATTGTTTAGAAGATGCTGATGCAAACCCCCACAGACGAGTCTTAACCGTAGCCAGTGGCAGATTACGTGCTCCTCTAGACAATGGCCTAATATCTGAGTATGGTATCAAATGAACACAGCAGGTGTGAATGATGCTTGTTAACTTACCTCATTCATTTCCCAAAAGACCAAAGGAACAACCTGTTTACAGCATTCGGTTAAGTTTGATAGCGGATATAGGCTAACTATCTTGATCCGTGGATAGTCTGATTTAACATGCGGTCAAATGTAGGGATGTGCATTTATGTCATTTTTTCATTTCGATTAATCCATAGGTCTGAAGAACGAGTACTCGATTAACTGGGGGCGTGGCAATCAAAGGGGCGGGGCGTATATGTCATGGCGAAAATTAAAATATTTAATAAGTTATTATTAAAAAATATTTAAAAAATATTTAAGTTTTTAATAATTAATATTAAAAACACTCAAATAAAACTTAATTTTGAAGAAACTATGACAGAACAATGAACACATACTAGAATATTAATGAATTAAATGTTTTAAACAGAAACCTCTTACATGAATAGATGCGTGATGAAGTAAAAATAAAGGGTTAATAAACACAAACTGAAGCACTTTCTCTATGACGTACTCTACATAATATTAAGCTTTTATACAACATAAATGTACAACGTGCATCTATCTGCATAAAATGCAAGACTTCAACTAAGTTACGTTTTTAACTAAGTTATGTACAGAAAGATTAACTCCCTTTGTGGATGTGCATCATAAACAGCGCACTTTTAAACATGTCCAGTCAAAGCTCAAGCTTCATAACATTAAGCAGCTTTAAGTCTTTTGATATCATTTTAGCGATTAGTTGTGTCGTGTCGTCCCCTTACCTGTTCTCAGTCAAGATGTAATGTTATTCTCGTATGGCTCTCTGGTATTTCTTTGATGTTTAAATATGAGGCATTGAACTTTTGACGGCGATGTAGATTTTGCCCCTGACTGACTGTATTTCCGAAAATCACGTTATCCTTTTAAACCATAGTGCCTCAGTGATGTGAGGTGTGGCCAGGTTCACGGGATCGGCGGGATGCCGTTCATTGCGCGGATCGGCGGGTTGGCGCGGAATTATCTGTTTGTTTTTGAATCACGCATGGTAATGTTACTGATGTCATATGCCGGTCAGCGTATCTCGAGACGCGTCAAACACGCATGTCCAGACCCAGTCTTTACTACCACATGCGCTTGTGATGCTAACCAGACATCCTGCCGCCAGATCCACAATAAATAAGTAAATAAACCCAGATGATCATCGTTTTCATGATCGATCATCGATGCCACGTTCGAGTACTCGAGCAATCGAGTACTCGTGCCCATCCCTAGTCAAATGTTGTGTAAATGGTATTCTTTTCAAATTCACCCACAGATCATCACACATTTATACAAAGAAAAACTCTTAATTTTCTTAATGTAGCTAGATGTCTCTTCTGGTTTCTCAGTTATTTCAGTTATTTCAGTTAAACCGTTTCCTCATGGGAATATTATGGGCTGTTTATATTCCCATAGTGATAACAGTGAGACATAGCGGTGTAATAGTGTCAGGTGATCTTTTCACACACTGTACAGAGCTGCTGCTGTTTATAATCATGGGACAGTTGAGTAAAGTAGCTTCAATGAGGTTTAGTTTTACCGGAGTGAATGGGAACTGAATACAGGACCGAATGAGCTCACGTGATCAGCTGGACTTCAGTCTTCTGTGTATTGTTGACCTCTTGAATCTGAAACCTAAGACATGTTTATGCTCCTATCCTGGATGTTTTCGGGTTTGTACTAGGGGGCACTAATATCATACCTAACCCAACCAAACAATGCCCAAACTCGATTATTCCCTACTCCCCAATAAGCACACACTCACACTGTACTCACCCAGGCACGCTTTCGTCATTAGGATGCACTTGCTTTGAAGAAAACAAGAAGTAAATCGCTCTCTTATCACTGGAAACCATCATAACGTCTTTTTTATTCTGAGTCGTTTGGTGGGTGATGACACACTGCCCTCTCACATGCCAATCATATTGCTTAGTTGATCTGTCATGTGTGCAGCTCCGACAGTCACGTAACCCTGCTGCACGCATCAGAAGGTTTTTACGAAGGAATAGTGGTCGCGCAATATACGTCTCTACTTTTGAACCGCGCCCTGGCTCGATTTGCAATCACACTGCTCGTTTCGCGCCTGAGCCAATGTGAACTGCGCTCAAGCCCACCTCTGCAAGCCGGCCAGAGTACGATTAACCAAACCAAGCTCGGGCACAGTATGGAGCAATCGCACTAGTCAAACAAACCAGGCTTTGGGGGGTCTAACGCCCTCAGGCGCTGTTTGGTTGGGATATTGAGCGCGTTTACAACAAAACGTTTTCTTTTACTGGGGAAAGCCCATAAACGGCGTAAGCAAAAACAGATTGGCACAGGTACTTATTCTGCTCATTACCCCGATTTTGTGTGGCATGTTAAACCTTAACCTGCTTTCTAGCAGTTTTCTTCATGTGCGCATGTCTCTGTGTGTTACGTTTATCTTTCACATAGACACAGAGACATGCGCACATGAAGAAAACTGCGAGAAATTAACGCATGAAAGTCTTTGATTGACTAAAGCAGTTGGCAGAGAAACTGTAAAAAATAAAAGCTGATGTTATATTTACAGGTTCTGCAGACACGAGAAGAGATAAAACAGTATAGCTTAAGACATATATGCCGTCAGCTTTTTGAACGACTTATGTACTATAGGCGGTGATGTCACTACCTGCGAAAAACCTTACAAATCTCTTAAGGGCCATTCACATTATAACGATAACTATAAAAAAGATTGTTTTGAAAACTGTTTTATATTAGAGAGAAAGGCAGAGTTCACACCACAGCTATAACAATAAAAATAAATTGAACGATATCGTTGGGATCACTTTCTGAGCGAACTTGTTTGTTTTTTTCTCTCTCATCTGATCAACCATAAACTATTCACAGCCAATCAAATCGATTTGAAATTCAAGTGTATGCACACTTGAAATGGCAGTGGAGCTCATTGCCGATGTCCATAACATAAAATTATCTCAGGTATCCAGCGCTTATTTAGTTGCTTTGAAATTAGAGCCCGACCGATAAAGGATTTTGAAGGCCGATACAGATACAAATGTTTAATGGTTTTTTTAATCCGATATTCCGATATATCGGCCGTTACTTTTTTTTACCAGAAACGCGCAACAAAACATTAAAAGATTTGCCTTACATTAGTTATTTGTAGTTATTTATGAGTTTTAACTAAAATAATATGATAATGCATTTTAAAAAGAAACTTTTTCTTTTACTGTCACAACAGAACAGAGGAACATCAAAATACATTAAAGTTCTGATAAATAAAATGTATAAAAATACAAACTTAAGATATGAAACGTAAAAACCTTTAAAAAAAACCGCAAAAACAACAACCACCAAATTAAAGTTACCAGTTTTAAAAGACTTGATTCATAAATATAACTTTGAATAGGACTGGAGACAAATTCTGTTAAGTTTTGATAAATGACAACAGCAAAATATAAATTGTTGATCACTTGACTCAGGCAGTGGCTAGACGCCTAAATCTGGACCCCACCAGAAGCTACTGGTTCAGAGCGCTCTGTCAAAAACACCAACAGTGAGGAAATCTAATAAAGGCTGTTTCGTCCGTGTTTTTTTTCTATTCATTTATCGGCCATTATGAATGCCGATACCGATAGTTGGGAAAATGCCTAATATCGGCCTGCCGATATATCGGTCGGGCTCTATTTGAAATTCACTACGTAGTGCTTTTTTCTCCCACACTGATTACGCCAAAAGGTAACATCTTATTACACAAACTACTAGATTCACTGTTTAGAGTTACGTGAAATGCAGTTTGTTGAATACATCTGCTGGTTACCTGCTGTGTAATTGCAATGCACAGTGACATTTTTTGCAACAACTGCAAAAGTTTTTATTACAGGAAACATCCAATATTACTTAAAACTATTAAAGGCAAGTGATTTGCACGAATGCTGCACGCGTGAGCGAATTAGCATAAAGTTATCGTTATGATGTTAGCGCTAATATATTTATTGTTATAGTTAACCTTACAGTTATCGTTATAATGTGAATTGCCCTTTAATCCCATGTAAACACAGTTTTCTGCATAGCCAGTTTATTGATTTGAATGTAAACGCATGAAAAGTAGATTTTTGATAGTTATCCGCTTTTTCTGTGCATGTAAACGCACTGTGAGCTTTGGACCTAAAGAGATAGGATGACAAACTAGAAATGTTTGCAGTTGTTTTCCATACTGCAAAAGTCAGTTTTTAATTCACATTCACTTCAAACTGCAAACACGGATTTTTGATACCCATTTAAACTGTAGCCTCATTCACAAAGCAATTAGAAGGACCAATTTACCTGTATCTTTTAAATAGTCCTGTAATTTAGCAGGAAAGACTGTATTTGTGAAAGGGACTTTTCCCTTTTATTGTATATAGTTCATATAATGATTATCTGCAGCAAGGATTCTCACAGTCTGGTTAGAGTCATGCACCTGTCATAAACCTGTACTCTATGTTTCTAATCCACGCGTCATGTTTTGAACCGATTTGAGATATTTTGATAGGTAAAACTAGTAATATAAACTGACACTCGCCATTTTGTCTTTGACAATATGTTGAACTGCATTTATCTCAACACATTTATTAAATTTTTAATAGCCAGCATGCAGTATAGATTCATAGCGGCTTCTTTCATGAGTATTGCCACAGAGTAAATCTACATGATCCAGCTAATCATTAACCATACAGTGGTTATACTGAAACTTTACTCCAGGAGATAATTTATTTACAGCCTGCAATGATTGTTCATTTGTGTTTTTGTCCCAGGTTTTACGTGATACATTCCCACAGCACACATTCCTGATGAACGGCCTCATTCATGGGGTCAAGGTAAGAAGATTACTCTTTACTTTCCTCCCTCTCTAATGTGAGATAACACCTATAGCTTGCTGCTCCTCCGGTTGCCATGTTTATTCACGATAAACCCACTTCGATACCCCTTAAATAAAGTAAACGGGGAACAAAACGTACCCTTTGTACCATGCTGTGTGGCTTGTATGGGCATTGAACCAAAACCTGTTCCTGACTGATAAACAAGCAAATCAACTTGACCCAACTAGTACGGTCATTGAGCGTTTCACACTGAGACCAGACCTTAAGTGCACATCTCTATAATCCCACTGTTGGAGGGCTGTTGCATGGTTTAGATCCAGCCCTAATGAAACGCACCTAAACCAGATGGTCAACGATGACTTAAATATTACAGGCAGGTGCGTTTGATTGGGTTGGATCTAAACTCGGTAGATCTCCAGGAGCAGGATTGAAGAGATCTAGTGTGTGTGGGTCTGTTGTAGTAACTGTTCAAGTAGTTTATTTTGGTTTTTCTTGATATTTCAGGGTCTGCTGTCTTTCTTGAGCGCTCCATTAATCGGTGCTCTGTCAGATGTGTGGGGCCGAAAGTCTTTCCTGCTGCTCACTGTGTTCTTCACATGCGCACCCATACCTCTCATGAAGATCAGCCCATGGTACGTCATCTGCTTGAATGAAGATCCACAACCGTCATGATTTAGATTTAAGTTGACACTTATTATATTTAACTTTGTTGTTATTTTGCAGGTGGTACTTTGCAGTGATCTCCATGTCTGGGGTCTTTGCAGTCACCTTTTCTGTGATATTTGCGTATGTGGCTGATATCACCCAGGAGCATGAGAGGAGCACAGCATATGGCCTGGTGAGCATAAGACATGACTCGAAACTTCCTCTTGATGTTTGTGCTGTTGCATATTGCAACTCTGAAATCTGGTTTCCTGTACTTTTGACAACTTCCTGCGGCCCTACATGAATGTGATAAATGTGTTGATTTGTCATATTTTCCTTTGTGGTCAACATAGCCTATGATTCACAGGACCGCTACAGAAATTTCAGATGCGTTAACTCAAGTCTTCTTTTGTATTGTAGGTGTCAGCCACTTTCGCAGCCAGTCTGGTGACGAGCCCAGCGATTGGTGCGTACTTGTCCCAGACATATGGAGATACTCTGGTGGTGATCCTTGCCACGGCCATAGCCCTTCTGGACATCTGTTTCATCCTGGTAGCCGTTCCCGAATCCTTGCCTGAGAAGATGAGGCCGGCTTCCTGGGGCGCCCCCATATCCTGGGAGCAGGCGGATCCTTTCGCGGTAAGTCACTGGCTGTTTCTCAATTCTAAGAACGCAAAGAACGGACTTGCGTTCTCGTGGAGATTGGTCTTGCCAGGCGAACTCAGGTCGCGAGAACACGGAACGCACTTGTGAGAATTGAGATGTGTGCGATCTTCCTGCTGGTCATGTGACTTCCCCAGATTTCAACGCGCAAGTCTGCACTCGTTGCATCCTCGATATCAAGAACACATCCGGGTATTTTCACGCGTCCTCTGTACTTGCGTTCTTGAGAATTGGAATTGAACTTCGACTGTTAATGATGACGTAGAGCGAGGACACAAGGACGCAAGATCGCTGAAGAACGCATATTGAGAAACAGCCACTGATGTTAATCCAAACGCAAGGTCATGTGATGCCACTTGTACCATCTAAAGCCTGGAATACACTGCAGGGTTTTTGCACTCCTATAAGATCATTACCTCATCAAACTGGATCGTTTAAACTTGGGTACGATGATGACACGTTGGCACAACGTTACCAGCATGCGTTAGTGGTAAACCAATACCAGTATGCAGGTCGTAGCAGCAAACACACTGTGCGGTGATCATAATGAATTTCTGACACTCTCAGAAAACTATCATAAGCTTTCTTTGGACCCAAGACCGGGAAACGGACATCTTTGAACCTCTCTCACTGACAGATGAAGAGCCACGATCACAGGAATCGCGACGATTGTTTCACGATGGCAATCTTTGGGCTGGGACAGCCAAAAATCGTGCAGTGTATCCTGGGCTTAAAATGAATCATGAGAACCAGATGTCAGTTGGATAGTTGATCATTGTACAATAATGCACGACACTGAAGGTCACCACCTACTCGGCTGCGTCTTAGGTTGTGTGTGAGCATCGCTGTTTGCATTCCCATTGCATTTTTGTAAAAGATATAAAGAAAACTTGTTGAATCACTCAGCTTTGTTGCTGCAAATCACTGTCGGTGTGAAACCATCTTTAAACAAGTTGGCGTATTTGGAATTTGAAGAATGGCTGCAGTGCCGCCCACTTTGTCCTTTCAATGTCATTGAATCACGCTCTCTTTGAATCTCTTTTAAACACGCAGTCCCTGCGGAAGGTGGGTCAAGACTCCACAGTCCTCCTGATCTGCATCACAGTCTTCCTGTCCTACCTGCCTGAGGCTGGCCAGTACTCCAGCTTCTTCCTGTATCTCAGACAGGTACAGTAAACACCTAAATATCGACATTTAAGCAATGCATGACAGGTCTGAGCTTTCGGTTGCTAATGTTGATGCTGGGATGTTTATGTGAAAAGGGATTTTTTTGTGGGGGGGTGCTTAAGCAAATACCCATAAGTGAGTCATGATTTACTCACACATTACGTATTTCTGTTAACTCCCTCTTGAGTAAACCGAAATAAACATGTCAAAATACACCATATGAAAACAGCCTGTCAGACTGCAGATTTGTGGAT
This sequence comes from Misgurnus mizolepis, assembly GCA_025389145.1. Taxonomy (NCBI): domain Eukaryota; kingdom Metazoa; phylum Chordata; class Actinopteri; order Cypriniformes; family Cobitidae; genus Misgurnus; species Misgurnus mizolepis. The sequence goes on from JAIFKI010000002.1 coordinate 56,060,782, forward strand.
ATTTGCACGTATTTCGAAGTCGTAGCAGGTGTGGTTTTGTGTTATGTATGCTTATTGCACAACAGGTCTGCTTTTTTCCTTTTACTGTCAGACTGAAAGTAAATGTGGGCCACAGTATGAACAGCATTGTTTGCTGGAGACGTTAATTGTTTCTATAGAGGAATATGAAAGATTCAGTACAGACGTGATTAAGATTCAATGGTACACCAACTGATTATGATTCCTTAAATGCGTTTAGGGGGCGTGCACACCAAAACTTGTATGCCCGCGGCCGGCGCATGTTTTCAATTGTTTCTAATATAAGCTCGGCTTTTTTCAAATAAGCCAGCAGCTAGCGTTTTTTCCGCCATGAAAACCTGCGCTCAGCGGTTTTTCCGCACTCGGCGCTGAACGTCGAGAGTTGAAAGAGATTCAACTTTGACAGTGGGAGCTTTTCACCCAATGTCAGTTCTCACACGGCCGTCCAATCACAGTGGAGGAGGGGCGAGACAAGTATCCCAAAAACCAACCGGCTCACCGTTCAAGTATCACAGCTACCAAAGCGCTCGGCTGAAGAAAGCTGGCGCTCAGCTGAAAAAACAGCTGTCAGGGGTTGTGTACACCAAAACTTTTAAACGCGGCTGAAAACACCTTGAGGACGCCGAATGCCAGCTGTTTTTCAGCTGAGTGCCAGCTTTCTTCAGCTGAGCACTTTGGTAGCTGTGATACTTCAGCTGCGAGCCGGTTGGTTGCTGTGGTAATGTCCCGCCCCTGCTCCACTGTGATTGGGCGGCCGTGTGAGAACTGACATTGACGAGCGGAGCTTTTCTCCCAAAGTTGAATCTCTTTCAACTCTAGACTCTCAGCGCCGAGCACGTGAAAACCGCCGAGCGCCGGTTTTCAGCGCGGAAAAAACCCGCTAGCTGCTGGCTTATTTGAAAAACGCCGAGCTTCCATTGGAAACAATTGAAAACATGCGCCGGCCGCGGGCGTAAAAGTTTCGGTGTTCACAACCCCTAAATCTGTCCTCCAGGCATTTTCAGCCGTGTTTAAAAGTTTTGGTGTGCACAACCTCTTACATTTATTCTTTTAGCAGACACTTTTATCCAAAGCAATACAACAAGCAATTCATCTTAAAAAGGCAATAAACACGAGAATTGACAGTAATACAACGTTTCAATCAAAATGTTCAGATAGCGTCAGCCAGTACACGGAGAGATTAACTTTTCCCCGCCACTGTTTTAAAAACCAGCGTCAGCATTTTTATGATTTTCACAAAAGTTTAATGCCTTCCAGCAAACTTTCTTCTTTAAATGTATAAACATATAAAGCCTCTGCTGTAAAAAAAAAAAATACACTGTGTGTATTACACTGCAAAAAATATCTAAAAATTCTTAAATTAAGAATCGATGTAGTTTCTTGATGAGCAAAATGACCTAAGAAAATAAGTCTAGTTTATATACAAAAAATAAACAATTTAAGTTAATTTGCGCTTAAAACAAGGAAAAATATCTGCCAATGGGGTGAAGAAATTTAGCTTAAATTAAGTGTTTAAGAAAAAAGAAAACTTATTTTAAGATTTTTTTTCTCACCCCTTTGGCAGATATTTTTTCTTGTTTTAAGCACAAATTTACTTAAATTGTTTATTTTTTTGTCTAAAAACTAGACTTATTTTCTTAGGTCATTTTGCTCACCAAGAAAATACATCTTAATTTAAGAATTTTTAGATATTTTTACTGAAAACAAGACAAAAATACTAAGTAAATAATTTTTTGCTGTTAACGATATGCAAAAGGTACAAACTAAAGCAATAAGCCCCAAGAAACAGTGGGTTACCAGTGCATTTTATAACAGCTAAGGGGCGTTGTTAGGCACGACGCGATTTTTAGGATTTACCTAAAAATCTTGCCAGATTTTGCATTCGATTCGCACTTTACTATCATGGGAGAGGAGTCACCCAAAGAAGGAGAGTCGTCATATTAAAAAATCAGAACGTGGTGGTGCAGCTCTGTAAACGCATAAGGGAAACAGCTGTGCCATGTGGGTAAATTATACTTTTTAACAACATCTAAAGCTGGGCTCACACTACAGGATTATCAGCCTGATTGTACCCCATTTTTCCCCTGTGATGATCCCACCTCCCATTTTTTTCAATCCTGTGAGCAGAAATATCTACATATCTTTATAGTCTTCTCAAGTAAATACAGTTTAACTTTTGTCTTGTCAACCCTCAGGTCATTGGTTTCACATCAGAAACGGTTGCTGCTTTTATCGCAGTGGTGGGAATCCTCTCCATCTTGGCTCAGGTTTGTTTTTCCCTTCCTGCCCACTGTGAGCTTGTGTCATCCGACTCCGAGCAGCACAGCATGTGTTCGTCTGTATTAATCTGCTCAATACACATCAGGTGTTGTAGATCGATTAATGCATCGTCTCTCTCTGCAGACGGTTGTCCTGGGAATCCTGATGCGGTCTATAGGGAATAAGAACACTATCTTATTAGGCCTCGGCTTTCAGATCCTGCAGCTGGCTTGGTACGGCTTTGGCTCCCAGCCTTGGTAAGTATTCACAATGTGTATGTAGGGGGCAGCAAAGTCTTGATTAGATATGGTGTGTTTGTGATTGATTTCTCTTTTAGTCACCATGTTTTGTTGAATGCATATGAATGAGATGCTTTACAAGTGATTTCGAAAAATGAATAAAGAGGATCTCACACATATGTATGCTGTTATATCCTGCTTTTGTTAAATATTCACGTCACTGCTTGCATGACGTTATTTTATGTTTCTTGGCTGTGCTCTCGTGTGTGTTCAGTGTTGTGCCATCACTTTTGATACACAAGACAGAGACCTTGATAAAACAAAGGGTAACAGATACCCATGTATGAAGATTAATGCTGAAGAGACGTTCATGTTTTAGTGGACAAATATCCTGAAAAGCAAGCCGCTAAAACCATTCCTGCTGACTTTAAAAGATAGGAATACCAGTGTATGTGTATGAATTTAATGTTTAATTCCTCTTTAAGGATGATGTGGGCCGCTGGAGCTGTGGCTGCCATGTCCAGCATCACCTTCCCAGCGATAAGTGCCATAGTGTCCCGCAACGCAGACCCCGACCAACAGGGTGAGACACAGCACTGTCACAGATTTTAAAGGGGACGTATCATGAAATTCAGACTTTTTTCATGTTTAAGTGCTATAATTGGGTCCCCAGTGCTTCTATTAATCTAGAAAATGTGAAAAAGAACAACCCAGTAACTTAGTTTTGGTAAACCATTCTCTGCAAAAATGTGAAAAATTAGGTAATTGAAATATGGCTCCCCTTGTGATGTCATAAGGGGATCTTATAATATAATACCGCCCCTTAATCTGCACTATCCAATCACAGCACTGCCATTTAGTGCAGAGAGAAAGAGAGAGAGAAAAAACAGTTTTAACAAACCACCATCATGGTGATCAGTTTTTGCATTTCATCCGCTTATTTGCATTACAGGACACACCCACAAATGGCAGTTTTTTTCTCACACCTACAAAGTGTCAATTTTAACATGTTATAATAAATTATCTATTTGATATTTTGAGCTAAAACTTCACATGTGCACTCTGGGGACACCAAAGATTTATTTGACATCTTAAAAAAATCTTGTGAAATGAATGAATATGGAGCCGTTATCTGGTGTCAGTGTTTGCATTATTCTCCAATCACTTTGTGTGTTTGTGTATCAGGTGTGGTGCAGGGTATGATCACGGGAATCAGAGGATTGTGTAACGGTCTCGGTCCAGCACTCTATGGCTTTGTCTTCTACCTGTTTCACGTGGAGCTCAATGAAATGGACCCTGCAGATAGCCCAGGAAAGGGTGCCAAACTCAACATGGCCAACCCCACTGATGAGGTAATGATTTAAAGTCTTGTTGGCTCTGTTCCGAAACCTTGTAAGATGTCTGCTGTTCACTCTCTATGCCAGCATCCTAACTGGAATAAAACTAGAAAAAGTGACTGATTTGGACACTGTGCATTGGTCAGTGCATCACAGGGGGACTCTCAGTTGATGCAAAAGCAATGATGTGATACACCGTGCATAAACTTAAAAACATGTACACATTTTGGGTTAATGGTTTTTAGTTTATATAAACATCTTATTACACGGCTCATTGGAATGCTTGATTCTGATTGGCCAGTCGCGACATCCACTCAAAAGTAATAACATATGATAACCTAAAAGCTGCAAATCATTTTGACAGGTACAGTTTAATATTAGACAAAAATTAAATACAAATGTCTTTTTAATAACATGTGACATTATATTTAAACCCTAAATAGTGTTTTTGTGACATTTTAAACGTCTTGATTCAACTTAAAACCAAAAGTAAATGTGTTTTCCTTGTGGAAGGTCTGCATTCATTAAAAATTAACAAAAAAAATATTTTAAATCAATATTTAATGTTTCCTACCTAGGTAAATAGCCGGTATAATGTACAGGCACCAGGTGGTTAATGCGAAATAAGCCCCTTCAGTGTGATACAAGACCCTCTTAATCACACTGTCTGGGCTTATTTCTGCCATAACAAATTGCTACCCATACATTATTTCTTACTTGGTATTCAATAAATATATATTACAGTTGACATTTACTTTGAAAATATCAGCCAACTTGGATTTATATTACCGACAGCTTTTGCAGTGCAGTCTGGGATTGGCATTGCTGCAGAAAGTCCCATCCGATGCTCTGTAAGTCCGTATCAAAAACAAGCTATCTTAGGAAGCAGAATAATAAAGTTTCGTACCTTTTTGTGCATGTCTGTGATCGCTTATAGGCTGTGAATTAGAGGTCTTCACAGGTCCACTTAAATCCGAAAACACGTGAAACTTTTAGACCCCAACCATTCTCGGGTCTCAGGTTGAACCTATCAAAAATTATTAATGCATGTCGGGTTTGAGAAAAAAGTGATTCAGGTCATTTCAAGTCGGGTTCGTTTCTTTAGACCTTTACTGTGAACGGAGGCAGCTTGCTAGGTTTAGGAACAGAGCTTCTGTTTGAATGCTTGCACATGTCTGTTAATAAATCCGTCTTTATCTGTTTGACCAGAGTGCCATCATCCCCGGTCCTCCCTTTTTGTTCGGAGCGTGTTCAGTGCTGCTGTCCCTCCTAGTTGCGCTCTTCATACCGGAGCACAACGCCCCCAACATGCGACCCGGCAGCTACAAAAAGCACAACAATGGCGCGCAGAGCCACTCGCACAGCTCGCAGGGCGGACCCTGTGAGGGCAAAGAGCCTCTCCTGGACGACAGCAGCGTATAACCCTACCGACGAGGGGGTCGGGCAAAGACCCCAAACCCCCTCGCGCTCACTAACCCCACCTCCCCAGGCGCACGCGAGCAGTGCACCTTTTGCAGAGTCTTAAGGAAGATGACATCTTGTTCGGCGAAGGCCTGCCGGGTCGGCTTCAGGCAGAACAGTGTGGGCACGTGAGGAACCGGTGTGTGGAGCTAAAGACATTTTCTTGCTTGTGCGAGGAGAACGCAAGCAGACGCAGCTCCGTGCCGACAAGGCTTTTGTGTGAGGGTTTTTCTTGTTACATATTCTCTGTGTTTCTTTCAGAATTTAAATGTTCCTCGTCCAAAGAAACCTGGTAACTGTAACAGTAGAGATATATCTGTTGTGAGATGTTACAGGGTATGTTTCGATGTGCTGCTTTCTACTGGTTGTTGTGGGTTTTGTATTTAACCGGGGTGAAAGATGCTTTGGGAGCTTTCGAGCACCTCAGACTGCCTCCTGTAACCAAGAAACAGAGGTCTTCATCATCATCATCATCATTGAAGAATCACCTGGGGTTCTTTTACATCACATCTTCTTTGCTTTTATTATAAAGAAAGATTTGTTTAAAAGTTGCCTTTAAGTGACTTTTCATTGCTGTTAGCAAACCCACATGAAGACAACGCTCTGAGAGGGGTCAGTAATTACATTGCTCCCGTGTGAGCCCGTGCATGTTAGGTTTTGTTTGTTGTCCGCTTCACCTCCAGACCTCTCTGTGAAAATCAGCACTGCCACATTACACCAGGCCAGCAGGGGTCTTACTGACAACATCCACTCGCATACTCTGTTTTTCTATTACTGCAAGCACCTATGTGGGGGGGAATGGCTTAAATATGATTGGACGATCCAATTAATATCTCACATGCTGCTATTTTAGGAAGTCCTGTGGTATAATACTAGACTCTAAATGTGGTATTATAATTAGAACTGAGAGTATGTTTTTGTCATTTGAGACCCTGATATTTCCTCTTTCTATTTGTGGTGCATTTTTTTTTATCATCAGATCTCAACAGGTGTTTTTTTTTTTTAGTAAACCTTAAGTGCATTCAGATCAGTTATTTAATTTAGAAACTATTTTTTAATTAAGCTCTGGGTTTTTGTTTTGTTTTAGGTGCCATACCTACAACTATTTCTGTTTTTAAGTTTAAATGCGTTTTTCACTTTTTCTGGTATTTGTAGAGTATCTACGGGCGTTGTCGTTGTAACAGTTTTTTAATGTTTTGGACCATTTCTGTTTAAATGTCATCACTGCTGATCTGTATGACCAAACTTGAATTATGATCTTTTTAAAATATCCCAACGAGGAACCGAGATAATGGTAATCGTGCCGTTTCGTACCTGCATAATGACTCTTACTAGCCACTAATCTGTAAAGAAATCTGGTGTTTGCCTCCGAAAAAAGCCAATTAATTTGTGCCTAAAATGTGCTTGAAATGAATACAAACAGTGTGTGTGGATTGTGAGCTGGCTGTAAATATTAGGAACTAATGAGACACTATTTATTAAAAGTTTATTGATATTGAAGTCACTGTGTGTTTTTATTTACTCAGATCATCCTTAAAGAAGATACTCACTTCTGTCTTGTCTGCTTGTTCTGAGGGAGATTTAAATATGTACTCGTGCATTTATTCTCTTTCTTACCCAAAAGAGATGCAAACAATCAGATTTATCAAAATCAAATTTGCATATAATATTTGCATTAAGCTTGTTTTACTCAGAACTCAGGACTGCTTTGTCATTTCCGTTCATATATAGAGCTCCTCAACCTGTTTTGGACACCCACATGACAGTCTTAGACACAGTCACTTCACAAGGGGCAACTTTCCGATCTCTTTCCTGAAGCCAAGACTGATTCCAAAAGAGAGTCAATTCCTATAGACTCCCATGTTAAAATGGCCAACTTTACAGTAGAAAATAATACAGCCTGGTACAAAAAGTGTTTTTGGTCTATATAGCTCAAATTACCCTTCATGACAACTGTGAGGGGAGTGAATTTTTTTGTAACTCATCTGTTTAAATTATGTTAAGCCTTAAAATTATGCATAATTAAGGGAGTGGCCACTTGAGTGACGAATGAACTGCCACTACTGTCGAGGTTAGGTGGGTGTGGTTTTAGCAACCAGCCACCTTAGCTTCACTCACATCCCGCCTCTTTACCATTTTTGGTTATCTGCTAGTGATGCACGGTGATGTGTTGCCAAGATGGTGACGGCAGGCTCCGCCAACTATTGGCTTCAAAAAAGCTCTTCACAAATCTATGGGTGACGTCATGGACACTACATCCATATTTTTACAGTCTATGATTCACTTACATAAGAATGGAAGTCAATATAACAAAAAATTTAGTGTGACCGCAAGGAAAACAGCACAGTTTTTCACCTACCTCAACTTAGATGAATTAATACATACCATTCTTTTTTCAATGCGTGCACTTAATCTTTGTACAGCGTGTCATGAATGTGTTAGCATTTAGCCTAGCCCCATTCATTCCTTAGGATCCAAACAGGGATGAAGTTAGAAGCCACATGAGTAGTTACACGAGTAAGTATGGTGGCACAAAATAAAACGTGGTGATTTTTTAAGCGGATAAAAAATGAGAACTATATTGTATGGCGGAAGAGCACTTCGTTTGCAGCACTTTGACCTCGGCGCGCAGTAACATCATCACTCCTGACTACTCCCTCTCTCGCTCAAACTTCTGTCAATTTACTGTGACCGAGGTCGAAGTGCTGCAAACTAAATGGCCTTATCTGGTGCCCACTCGGGTGATACTAGGTGGGTTCCCCATTACTATTGGGTCATTAAAGTGTAACTAAACCCCTGGTCAGAGCCTGACTCCACCCACTGGCAATATTTGAAAGATGCAAGAAAAGTGGGCAGATCCCAATGGAGATAGAGGGGACATACTAAGCTCGTACCAAGTGTGTGGTGAGATCGTAACAAGGGCGTGGTGAGCTTGAACCTGCTTACATCACGAGTTATTTTTTGGACCGAACATCCAATAGGAAAATTCAACTGCAGTTGCCACCGTTTAACCTGAAGAGGGCAGCACTCGGACGTTTTTACATCATATATTGTAGTATTGAAACACTTTATATCCAAATGTCAAAAAACTTACTAAAATCAATGAACAGCACTAATAAAGCCCCATTCTTACAGATCATTAACTAAAAAAAGTTGGTTTAGGGTTTAGTTACTCTTTAAATATAGAAGTGCGAGCACAATTAATCCCATATGTTGATAACGTGAATATAGTTAAATTTTTGTTTTGATACTTGAATTACTTATTTTAATAAAAAACCTTGCTTAATAAAGCATAAAGAACACAAGTGTCACGGTCCTGTTCTGTGTTTTAATGGACTTTTAGTTTGTATTTTGATGTTATGTTTCCTGTCTTGAGCTTGTAGTCATTTTGTAGTCATTTTGTTCATTGGCTCCCCGTTGATTATCCCCCCTGGTGCGTCTTGTTATCTTGATACCCATGTGTATTGCCCTTGTTTCAGTTGTCTTTTGTCAGGCCCTTGTGAGCCCCACATATCAATCAGCCCAGGTTCAACCCTCCTTTGGCCCAAACGTGGGAGTGTTGGCTGTAGCCGTTTCTCAATATGCGTTCTTGTCTGTACTTGCGTTCTTGTGGACTTGTGAAACGTCATCAGTCGCGGCCCAAGTACTGTTCCAATTCAAAGTTCGCATCAAGCCCAAGTTCACATAAAATCCCCGGATGTGTTCTTGATCCGCCCATTTTATCGAGGATGCATCAGAGGAGACTTGTGTGGACTTATGAAGGCGAAGTTTCCCAGAATGCATTTCGCGTCAGGAGTTCGTTCTTCCGAGTCTGAACTTGCAAGTTCGAACTACGAAGGACACAAGTCCGAGTTTGGCGTACTTGGTATTGAGAAACGGCTACGGCCTTTTCCCCCAACAAAAAAAAAAACAGTAGGTAATTTTTACTCAGGTGGTCGGACAGCAATAAAATCACGGACTGTCTGCCCTCTGTAAATGATGAAAATACCCACGTTTTTATTATCGGAAAATATAGACGTTTGAGTGCGCCGCTGAAATAGATGGGACATGTTTAATCTAATTTAGAATACTATTTAGTTTTTTATTCTTTCAAGCTCAAAACAATATTTACAGCCCAGTTAACAATTTTTGGTTCTCAAAACTTTACCCTGACGTTAGTTTTTGGTTTCCATCGGTGAAAGCTTAGAAGAGACAAGCGCCGTTTCTCAAAACCAAGTACGCTGAACTCGGACTTGTGTCCTTCGTAGTTCGAACTTGTAAGTTCAGACTCGGAAGAACGAACTCCTGACGCGAAATGCATTCTGGGAAACTTCGCTGTCATAAGTCCACACAAGTCTCCTCTGATGCATCCTCGATAAAATGGGCGGATCAAGAACACATCCGGGGATTTTATGTGAACTTGGGCTTGATGCGAACTTTGAATTGGAACAGTACTTGGGCCGCGACTGATGACGTTTCACAAGTCCGCAAGAACACAAGTACAGACAAGAACGCATATTGAGAAACGGTCCATACTGAGAAGACTGCTTTTGTAATGTTTTAGCATCATTAATCCACTAGAGGGCAGCAGTGTCACATCATTGACTATAGTTACCGACTAACAGCAATATTTATTGTCCCAAAGCACGACGTTCATAATTTAAAACTGTTACAGTCATAAAGCTGTTTTAGTTGTAGAGAGGTCAAGGGCGTAGGAACCGGGGGGGACGGGGGGGACGTGTCCCCTCCAATATTGGAGACAGTTTCATTTGTCCCCCCCAAAAATTATTTGAAAAATATTTGATTTTAAAATCTTTAACTCGCGTGCTTTTATTTTGAAAGCGCAACACAGCGTCTTTTCACCGGCCCGCCCCACCCCCTCAACGGCTAGTGGGGTCTGAAGCTGGCGACAGGTCGTCTGAGGTTAATATGAAGAGACAGCAGCAGTTCAGTTTAAATTATTTCTTTCTACTGGGGAAGAAAAGAAAGAAAGGAAATGTTAGTTGGTATAAATTTTGTCCAGGAGGATAATTATATTTTATGTCTAACGTAAGCCATGGAGTTCTTCGTCAATTGCAAAATTTTTAAATTCACTTTTCATAAAGACGACGTATTCCCCTTGCTAAGCGGGATTTGATCAAAGCCTGGAGTGGAGCGAAAGCATGTTCTTCTCTTCACTGTAAGCATTCTGTAATCACTTCGCTCCGGGTTTTCAGACTGTAGTGTGTTAAGCTTGTAAAATTGGTGTCTTTGCACTGTATGCCTAGGGATTTGTCCCGTTACATGACCACTCGCGTCCCGTTTTTTAACTGATACGCTGATCTAATCAGTGACTGTACATGTTTGTTAAACTTCATGTGGCGTCATAAGAACCTAGAGGCAGATGACATCAAAATCCTGTGAGAGCGATTCAAGAAAACATACGAGGAGACTGCTATCGAAATGCTTTTACGGTACTTTGAAGTCATCCGCCTGTCGGTTCCAGCACCGCTGCCCGAAGTCGAACCCGCAGCATAAGCAGCAGTGCTGCTGATCACGGCACATGATAATGATCACCGACACCTGTCATCCAATCACAGACCCCGTCCCGTCGAGTGTACATTACAGGGGTGATATACGATTTCATATTTTCTTTTTATAAAGTGGGTAATTTACTGTAGCTTTCGCCTCAATCTGAAATGCCCCAAAAGCATTTCCAACTTTGCTTGGACATTCTCGTGCGTGAGTCACAGCCTGTACGTGTGTTTTAAATAGCAAAATCTATGTAAGATGTTTTTTTAGTTTGTCACAAAAATTAACATGAAGGGGATGACGTTTTTTTAACCCTTAGTGCAGGAGTCACAAGTTTGTTTTAGACATATAGTAAAGGGAATGGTTCAATTAAAGGACTGTGTTAAAAGTAAAGCTGTAAATTAACAAACTATTAATAAACCTACCATATGTTGTAGGCATAAAAGTTATAAATTAGGAGATTAGCTATCATTTTGACAAATGGCTTAAAACAATACAATGTATATTCACACAAAACCATACTTGCACTGCTGCTGTAGCCCACCTTTGGTCCTGTATTTTATAGTGACAGTTGTCAATATATGCCACATGAGACTTCAATATTGCATTAATAGCAAAAAAAGTGGTAGCTTACTATTAATCAGAAGAAAATAAAATATAAACATGCACTGAAAGTGTATTTACTGAAGTAAATACTGAAGTATATTTTAGAGATTAAAAATGGCATTTAAAATATGCAAACTGACAATTTTAAAGCAGTTTAAAACATCTCTCCTTAAAATGCTATTGGTCTCACCTATTTACATAAAGTGTCAGTTCACAAGACTTTTTTAAGATTTCAAATGTCAAATCTTTTGTGTCCCCAGAGAACATGTGAAGTTTTAGCTCAAAATACCATATAGATAATTTATCATGTTAAAATTGCCAAGTTGTGATTTTTTTTTTTTCACTTTAACCCATGCCTTAGACTTGTTGATATTAAGCTGATGTTGTGATTCAACATTTAACTAGTAACGCTACACTCTTGCTAGGTAAACGTTGTTACTATTAGCCTTACTAGCCAACAAAGGCTGGCGAAAATATGGCAGACTTTCCAGTAATGTAATGGAGAAAAGCGATTTGACACTAAAAACAGTATTTAGGATGATGATTGTAAAAGAACATGATGAGTTAGTCTGTCTGTGTGTTTTTTGCTTGTTCATGACATTCCCATCAGGATTTTTCTATACCTTGTCCATTTCCACTACTTTCATATTAGAGATAAAATGAAGTTCAGCTGGAAACTAACAGTGGTGACACTGGTGAGGGTAATGCAGGGAGAGCTATAGCACTGAGCTCCAGGTAGGTGTTATATGAAGGGTGAGGTGATTTTAGATTGTTGATCATGAAAGGAAAGTTTGAACATGATTAGAAGTGAACACGTTAATTATATCATTTTAGTAGAATAAAGTATGTCGGTGAATGTTTTGCAGTGTATGACATATTTCTGTTCAAATCATTAACGGATCTGTCAGGTTTCCGATATGTGTCCCCCCCAATGTTAAACTCATTCCTACGCCCCTGAGAGAGGTAGTTTGATTCCAATTAAAAATTTAACATTTGTAATTTTCATTTGTCACACTGAATTTATTTCTCTAATTAAAAACACACAAAATTATTATTTTTTTCAATACAAAAAGTGATTGTGGACTGGATTTTTTAACGTTTTATCACAGTCTTGGGTATGTCAAAGATTAATAAAAACATTGGCTTTTATGCATTGTTAGTTTTTGTGCAGTGTCAGATTAGATTTTTTTCTCATTTACTGTTTTTTTTTTTTTACAATGTTTGCCCCATTGACATTATAACAACATTTTTTTATTGCTAAGCCATGACACCAAATAATCATGCATTCTTGATTGTTGGTGGTGGTTTAGTTGGGAAGAGGTATGTAAGGAGTTATATGGAGTATCACAGCGTGCGTGCGTGCGTGCGTGTGTGTTTATACATTCTGTAAAATACACGGAAAAGGCATCCAGGATTTTTCCGGAATCGTTAGATTTTTTGTTCATTCACACTAGGTGTGTTCGACTTCATGCGGCGCTGCGCAGACCGATCGGCGGCTGACTTGAAGCAGTGCATTCCGGTTAGTATTTTTGTCCGACTTCAGCTGGCGCTGCAGGCACGTGATTGTGTCATATGGCTTTTAAGTACCGCGAGAGCGGTTCGAGATCAGCCGCCTGAGTTAGCCAGCGCAGTTCGCGAAGAGGAGCTGCACGGGCTGTAATGACGACACAGCTGTTTCACGATTGGTCGGATTCACCACATGACAACAATCACGTGTATTTCGTGTTTATTTTTCACGCCCTCGGTTCCACAAATGCTCACAAATCTGTATTTTTATAACAGTTAAAGCTATTTTCATGTAGTCGCGATGTTATATTTTGTAATCTTCATCAAAATAAAATGGATAAAAAACGTAGACCCCACTAAGTTACACTGGTATTTAAATAATATATGCTTATGTTGAACTCTTTATTCTTGTAAAAACAGATGCTGTAAGCCTCTTCAGTTCCACTCATGCTCATACACGGACATTCAAAACAGTATAATTCACTTTTTATGTAGTTTACATCTTACAAATCATGTTTAATGCGATTAAGCAAGCAAACGGCACGTGATCAGCCATGCCTGACGTAAATGCAGCAAGCTACGGGAACCACAGCGCGTCCGACTTCACGTCTCCGTTTTCAGCTCCTCCCCGCCTGCACGCGGCTAATCTCGCCGATCGGTTACATCCAGCCACAGCCGATGTCGAACACACCTAACGACATGATTACCCGGCATCTGATGGTCCCGGAAAGACACGTGACCTGTTGAAAGTCCTGCCCTCTCTTCTACGCAACGTCTGAAGTTAGCATATTATTTATTATTTCTCTCTCCAGAAACCACTCGTGTGCATTTTTGTTTATGATAAGATTATAAAGGAGCGCGTGACGTGCCGTTCTAATGCTGGTGAATGATCTCAGCTTCTGAGTGGATATTACCCTGATCTCTGCTTTAATACAGTTTTCAGACATTTCTAATCGTGATTGTTTACATGCATTTAAAACCCGCATTTTGAGGAGCTGAACGATATATCTTGTTGGGATGACGCGCGGGTATTTTCGTTTATTATAGCTCAAATGAGCATGTGACGCGATATTCTTTTATGCTGCTGAATGATCTCCGTTTCATCGCAGTAAGTGGCGAGCTAACTTACCTGATATCTGCTTCAGTCCAGTTTGCTGACATTTCTCGTCGTGAATGTTGTAAATCCCTCATTTTAAAGAGTTGAACCAACATCATGTTGCCATGACACGCGCGTCCTCACTACAACACGCGCGTCATTGTTTATGCGTCTCATTTATCATTTCCTGATAACTGCTTCAATCTAGTTTGCACCATTTCTCGTGGTGAATGTTTATATGCATGTTATCTCTCGTTTAAAGGAGCTGAACCATAACTTTTGTTGTGATGATGCGCGCGTCCTCACTACGACATGCCCATTACGGCATTCTTGCGGCTTCTTGTTCACACAGAGGGTTTTCCGTGTATCTTACTAGGTCCTCTTTCCGGCAACGATCCCAGAAGATTAACGGGAAGAGTTTGTGTTCACACAGACGCTTGTCTGGCAATTTTACGGGTATTTTCTGGGACCAAAGGTCTGTGTGAATGGGGTTTCTCTCTCTCTCTCACACGCATGCACGCACGCATGGAGTTAGTTTTTCGACAACAGACAGGAAGGCAGTCTCCACTGCCAATCATTGACTGTCCACTACGTTGTTTTGTGTGAGAAAATCAAGTTGGTTAAATGCAACCTTTTCTAAAATATTTTGAAAGGAATGGTAGGAGTGAAAATCGTCTAGTTGCTAACTGCTGATGGGTTGAGTATTGTTTTTTGAGCAATGGGGTTACCCAAGCCTGTGTGAATGAGGTGGAGACGGTTCCTTTAGTGGCAGATGCATTTGTAATGTGTGAGTTGGGGAAGAATTGACGACTCAATAGTTTGTAAGAGAAGAGAGGGAATAGGGTTGAGGTTACAGGTGGTATGCTAATACTATGAAATAACCTTTAATGGTAACAGCGTGAGGTGCACTTGAGTGTTTACATTTATTTCAGACATTATTTCAGTAGGCTATTTTAAAAAAAAACACGGGACGCCCTAATTTTTATTTTTATGCTTTATAGGGGGTCCCTCTGTCAGGATCCTGTCGGAATCATGTCTTAAATTATCTAGTCTTTGTGACAGGATCCTGGCAGTACCATGTTTTATGTGGGAAATGCGTGGTTTTAGTATTGGGTTATTCTGACCACGCATTTCCCAGGTCTCGTCACTTTTTACCCACTCCCTTATTTGTTATTGATTTCAGCTGTGTCCCTCATTAGTTGTCCCTATTTAATGTCCTTGTGTTTGATGTTCTGTGCTCGTTCTTCTTGTCACATATCCGGTTGTTCTGCTTGTAAGTTTTGTTTGATAGCTCAGTCGCAGTCCGTTTAATGTTCTGAAGTGTTTATTGTTTGTTTTGTTAAGCTAAGTGTCGTGTTTTCCCTGCCTTGTTTTACCCCCTCGTGGGTTTTATTTTTCCCTGTTTGTTAATAAATCCTTTTCATTGTCATGTCTGCATTTGGGTTCGTTTCTTGTCTAAACCCCTCACACCGTCAAGGCTTGAAGGAGGCCCGGGACCACCCCAGCCCCCATCAATTCGGACACTGGTTTACACTGGTTTTGTAGCTTTAAAATACTGTGAGATATACTGTAGCAGCCTTAACACATGTAATCCTATTAGTCCTATTACACGAAAATCAACTTAATAAGTTTAATAAACGTACATTTTCTCGCTTAAAGTGACTCATTTTTAGACGTCACCAATTGATCAAATTTTTTAAGTGGATCCAACTTTTACTTTTTACAGTGTTGATGGCTATAGGGGGGTTAGTGGTCAGAAACAGGATACATTCTGTTTTCAGGAGGACACCGCTGTCATCCCCAATTACTCCAGAGGTCATGTACTATACAAATAGGAAACTGACTAATAGAAAACACAATCAGCATCAATCCCAACATATATATTTACATTAAAGATAGTACCGTATGGAGGACCTTTAGTGTGAATTTCCAGTGTGGGACTCTGCCCTTTGTCTTCTGTTCTGTGTCCTTTCCTGTTCTTTTAGCATAGATCTCTACCATTTCCCTTAAGTTGACCATTAACCTTTGATTGTCTGCATGACAGGGGAAGTCAGAGCTCATGAGACTCTTCTGTCAGGTCATGTTTGGGTCTCCAATTGTTCACTTATTTGATTTATGTGCTTATGATATACTTACATTTATGAAAAAATATAGAAAGAGTTTACCCTAAATACACTTCAGTTTATACTTTTATACAGTTTTTAATACTACATACACATTTCCTGTATTTTTCTGGTTGTATTCTAATAAAGAGACTGATAAATAATTATATATGATCACCATAACATTGCAAAAACAACAAATCTAATGGTAGCATGGTGACCTTAAACTTTTGCACAGTACTATACTGTATATCAGTATATATAGTTTTTAATAGTTTTTTGAATGTTGCAAGAGATGTGGCGGGCCGGATATCAATACTAAGATTAAGATTCTGGATGGGGTGTACGAATGTATGAACGTGTGAAAGTATGCCGGTGCAGTGCCAGTGAAAGTTCTGTAAGTGAGTAGTAATGACTTATACCTGACACGCACTTCAATCGGTAGCCAGTGGAGAGATATAAAGAGCAGGGTTACATAAGCCCTTTGGGCTCCTGAAAGACGAGCCGAGCTGCTGCGTTCTGAATCAGTTGGAGTGGCTTAATAGACCGTACCAGAAGGCCAGCAATGAGAGCATTGCAGTCCAGCCTAGAAATGACAAGAGCCTGGATCAGGAGTTGTGCAGCATGCTCAGCGAGGTAAGTCCGCATCTTCCTAATATTGCACTGTATAATGCAAATCGTCATGATCACGTTGATCATTTTGCAATGTTATCAGTAAAAAACAGTTCATCATCTAAGACTATAGTGAGGTTTCTGGCAGTTTTGGAAGGAGTAATGGGTGTATTTCCCAGCTGAATGGATAGGTCATGCCGGAAATACAAGCAGGTTTGTCTTCTCTAGGTTTAACTGGAGATGATGCTTCTTCATCCAAACCGAGATGTCTTCTAAGCATGCTGTAATGCGTGCTGCTATGGTGGGATCATCTGGGAGAAGATCTGGGTGCCATTAGTATAGTAGTGGTAGGAGAAGCCATGTGCCTGGCCATGTGACTGGATTTGTTTGATAGACAGAATGTTGTATAAATGGAGAAAAAGAGTGGACCAAGCACTGATCCCTGAGGGACCCCTGTGACCATCTGGTGAGGTGTGGACAGAGCACCCTTCCACGACACACTAAAGGATCTATTGGGGAGATAAGATTTAAAGGTCACGTTTTCAAACTTTAGTTAGTGTGTAATGTTGCTATAATAGTATAAATAATACCTGTAAAATGTTAAAGCTCAAAGTTTACTGCCAGGCGATATATTTTCTTTAACAGAATTCCTCTTTCAAAGCCTACAGCGAAGGCCGGTTTGGACTACAGCCCTCTAGTTCCCGATTGAATGACATCAATAAAAGAGTTTTTGACTAAACTCCGCCCACAGGAATACGTCAGTCGTCAGATTTGTCTCAAACGGCTCTGCTAAGCTAAGCTGCTGTCAAATCACAACACACTAAACAAACGACACAATCAGAAATCGATACGTATTTCTGATGGAGGGACTTCATAGAACAAGGAAGACATCAACCCATTTTTAGGACAGTGAAAACAGCGCTATACAGATAAATTGTGTGAAAAATAATGCGTTTTTTTACACGTGAAACATGAACAGATGTTATATTGCGCACTGTAAACACAACCAAAGCTTCAAAAACACAGAAAGAACGGGACCTTTAACTCATTGAAGAGGAGTAGGCTACCTGTAATCCCTATCTATGATAGTGACCGATAGCAGTCCTGTTTCGGTGAACTGGTTGCATTTGAAGCCTGACTGCTTGCCATCTAGTAAGTCGTTCAGAGATAAATAAAAAAGAAGATACCTCCCTCCAGTGTTTGGAGAGTAGTTTAATAACATCAGTGTCAGTCAGCAGTGAGAAACATGAGGAGAAATGGATGTCGGATGTAAATGTAGTGTATTCTGGGGTTTGTGGTGAAGAAAATTGGTTGCTGATGGATGATGTTTTGGATGGTTTTATTAAACATGAATGATTCTTCTTAATATCATTTTGATAATACTTCATGTTCCTTTTACAACCAGAAAAGGAAAAAGGGAAGAAATGTAATAAAGCGTAACAATAAATGACCAGATAAACAACATCCTTTCCTATTTGAGGTTCATTTATAGACCAATCCCAAAATTTATTTTCACCAACCCTTGGCTGCACACGTTCACCATCATTTATTCAACCCACCAACCGTCCAAAAGTAGCAGGGACACAAATTTAAATGCAGGTTTTGTTGCCATGGAGACCTTACACCAGATATACCAAATAGATGATTAGTCAGCTTTAGCTATTTACTTTCACAATTCTTCCCTATGGTTTTTTTGCGTCTAATATAAATGTTTATAAAACATGATGATATTAAATCTTATATGATAACTCCACTGGCAAACACTATACACCATCCAATAACTGTCCAACAATGTTTAATGTTTAACCAAAACAATAATGGTCATCTCCATAATGGCACTGGTGCATTGTGTCTTACCGGCAAATTCATTACGCTCCTAAAGGCCCCTATTATGCCCATTTTTACAAGATGTGATATGAGTCTCAGGTGTGCCCAGAATATGTCTGTGAAGTTATAACTCAAAATATCCCACAGATCATTTGTTATAGCATGTCCAAAATGTCCCTATTTGGGTGGGAGCAAAGGCACACTGTTTTGAGTGATGAGCTACAGCTCCCCAATCCCTTACCGAAGAGACATTGAGCGCTTACAGATAAAATAGATCTGATATCTGTGAATACAGTCTGAGATAATACTATCTCATTATTGAGATATGGTAGACAGTGTACAACATGCTGAAGGCAAAAATTATGGTAATGCAGGACTGTCTGTAAGTGGTGGTGGGCGGGGCTTTATCAGTGTGACATAACAAAATGAGACTGACACACTGACAACACACATCTATGTTCAAACACTTTGTAAAAATGGATTTAGCATAAGAGGTAATCTGAGATAATCAATAATAAATATTGATTGGTCAGCAGAGTGTTAATTATATCATGCAAGCAGCTTTTCCACAGCATCATCATTAGTACACCGGACTATGGATCCTTATATACGTAATAAGAGCTCCTGTTATTGGCTTAGAGACACAGTCATCATCCCACCCTGTCTGCCAGATCTATTAATATCATAAATGAAATAGCTTGAATGATTTCCTGAATAACAATTAGATTATTTCAATTTTCAGTAAACACATTTTCCATTTCATGCTTGACTAAGTGGACGTTGACTGCATCGGATAATTCACTTGTAATTCAAATCATTATATCCAACAATTTCTGAAAGCCTTCACTGTTTCAGATGTAATGGCCTTGTATTTTTTCACTTCAGCCGGTGACGAAGATAGGTGTTTTTGTCTGCCGTGTACCTGACATTTGGTAAGGCTTAACGTGCTGTTCCCACACATAATGGTGTGCATTCTAAGAACAGAGGATGTAAACAGGTTGTAGGACAGAGAGGATTGGGGTTGTTATTGTCCTTCTCCACGGCATCATGTTCATTACGAAGGGACGACATCACCCAGTAGATTGTGCAATTTATTTTTTTGCCGATCTTGTACGCAGAAATGACAACGACTTGATCTTCGATGCCTGAACATGATGTTATTTTAAAGGGGCCATGTCACAAGACTTTTTTTAAATGTCAAATAAATCTTTGGTGTTTCCTAGAGCACATATGTGAAGTTTTAGCTCACAATACCATATAGAATAGATAATTAATGATAACATGTTAAAATTGTCACTTTGTAGGTGTGTGCAAAAATGTGCCATTTTGGGTGTGTCCTTCAAAATGCAAATGAGCTGATGAAGTGCAAACACTGATCACAATGATGGTGGTTTGTTGCAATTGTACTGTGAATTATTTTCTCTCTCTCTCTCTTTCTCCCTGCACTAAATGGCAGTGCTGTGATTGGATAGTGCAGATTAAGGGGTGGTATTATTCTAATAAGAGCTCCTTATGACATCATAAGGAGAGCCAAATTTCAACAACCTATTTTTGTATGTGCTTGTAAAGAATGGTTTACCAAAACTAAGTTACTGGGTTGATCTTTTTCACATTTTCTAGGTTGATACAAGCACTGGAGACCCAATCTTAGCACTTAAACATGGCAAAAGTCCTTTAAAAGCAAAATAGCAAAGAAATTGCATATGTTGACTTTTTATTTGTACAAACCCCAAAGTAAACGAGTTATCGTCTCCAACGTAAATCTCTTTTCTTAGGCTACTACAACAAACACATGGATTGTAGGCAACAGTTTACTTCCTGGGACTGTTGACGTGGACAAGACCCACATTATCATAATTCCTCCCGCTTCGACTCACAACCTGTAAATTAACTCATGTAAGCATTGCATTGTGAGCAAATCTTTCAAAAATGGTAAGGAGCGTCACATTTCCGGCTGACGTCAGAGGTATTCAGGCCAATCACAATACAGATTAGCTGACCAATCAGGGACACAGAGCTTTTCAAATCTGTGCGTTTCAGGAAGAGAGTGAAATCTGGAGCTACAAAAGTGTACGCTTTGTGGACAATAATGTATTTTTTGAACCATAAACCACGCAATCACATTGTATTATTCCAAATACACAAAATAACATTGTTTTTTAGCAATGAAATAAGTGCTCTTTAAAGATCCTAGGCCACCCAGACTCTACAAATAGCTTGATTTTAACTATGTAGTGTTCTTAATTAATAGAAGTTTAATATAAAATGTATTATTAAAATTAAAAAACAGAATTAATTCATTAATATAATTCTGAATTAGAATTGACAGCATGAAGTTAAAACAGCTTGGTTATGCAAGTCAATTCAACAAACTATTTTAAGTTTTGACTGATAAGCTGACATATCTTAAAACAATACAGTGGCTAAGATATAAATGCTCATTCAAATATTTTGAAAAATGTAATTTAAAAATTATACGTTTTTATATGCCACTGACCATCTGCACCTTCCCCAGGCATTTTTGGCCACAGGAAAAAAAAATGGGCTTGTAGAAGGAAATAGAGACAGAGAAAAACAATGCTTTCCTAGAAATCATTGGTGCAAATTTCACAGCAATTGTTTAGACTATCTACACACACTATTCACAACAACACCATAACGGCACAGTGATACAGACAATAAATAAACACAGTGGACAAAAAAATACAGACAACAGCGATAATAGATAAGAGCAAGACAACATCATGTACAAATGGTGTATGTCTGAGTCATGACTTTGACTGACCAATTACTATGATGTGATGATTTTTATATGCTGTGATTAACTGAATGATTGATCAAATTTGTTAATATTCATGTATGATTATCTACATGAACCACAGGGTCACAGAACACCATACTACCATGATGTTTAGAAAATTATTGTACCCAAAATGTATAGCACTTAAATAAATACCACTATACTTAGTTAATGTTATAAATAGATAATATAAAATATATATAATGACATAAAATATAAAAATGACAAGAAAAATAAAAACTACTAAAAGAGAACAAATGTGTATTTTCTCCATAATGTGTACATTTAAAAATAATTTGTTTTATGTTGGGATAGGTTATACCTATCTAAGTGGGTCCTGACAGGAAAAGCTTTGTGATCCTCTGACCTAGATGTTTTTTGTTGTAGCCTATTGATTACCCCCTTTCTACTGTATTTATTATTCATATTTATGAATATTTAATTAAATTAAAAGAACTGTGTTATTTAAAAGGTTTGACAATTTAAAAAGTCATCAGGGCATTTAGCCCTGTTCACTTCCATAGTATTATTTTTCCTACTATGGAAGTGAATGGGGCTTACGAAGGATTTGGCTACCAATATTTTGAAATTAATCAAAATATCTTCCCTCGTGTTCATCAGAACATAGAAATTTATACTGGTTTGTAACAACCTGACAGTCACTACATGATAACAGAATTTTCATTTTAGGACGAACTATCCCTTTAATCATTTTACAAATCGCTTCAACAATATTAAAAAACTCAATCCGCGGTTCCAGTCCAGGTTTCCGTGCGCGCTCTCTATCAGCTCTTGTTTACTGGCGCGCGCACACACAGGATCCTCACAGAGACGGGAATATATCTATTCAGTAGCTAACGTTACAACCATCGTCAGAAAAACTTTTTTTTCTTGTATTTTGCTTTTACGTTCCCCGCAGTGATCCACGAGTAACCGAATTTTGAAGGCGAGCGAGTGACTTGTGCTGAATCAGCGAGACCCAACACAACTGTTTGAGCCAGCTCAGAAATACCCGCGTGTCTGTGGAGTACCTGGACTGAAAATCTCGCCCAAATCTCAGTTTCTGGCTGCAGTTTTTTTTAGCAGACGCCTCCATAACCTCAGACGTCTCGGAAGTTGTTGTACAAATGACTCAACTGTTGTTGAATGACAGGAGCATCGTTAGGAGCCAAAACGTGTGACCGAAAGGAAACAACTGCGCGTGAAGAAGCCAGGTGACCCGTAAACGGAAAAAGCTCGCTGTCAGCAGGGACATAGAGTACAATTCAGCCAAAGTGCGAGACCATTATTTTGGTTAACGCACAAGTCTTTAAACGGTTGTGCACTAAAAAAGTTCGCGAAGCTCTTGTGCTCAGTTTCGGCCTGCGCTTGTGCGCGCGACCGTGCTTCTCCCGTTTTTCCTTTTTTTCAACGCTTAACGCAATCTGCGCAAGAGCTTTCTGAATCTATGCAATCGATCGGAAATGAAGATTCGTCTGCACGTCGTACGCGATGCTATCTGCATACATTGTTGCTTTTGTAGACTGTTTTACTTTGAATGAAAGTCGCGACACGCGCTGTCTTTAGCTCGGTGCGCGTTCTCCTCATAGCATAGTAGCATCGATAGGCAGCAGCGTTCTGTGCGCGCGACCGCAGCGCAGCAGCTCGAGCGGATTGAACACGTTGGACTTTCCTCTCCGCCCATTTTTCAAAGGGGGTGACAGAAGGATTTTTCCCTTTTCTTTTTTAATTTTATCTTTCAAAACAACGCCGGTGTATTAAAACAGATCGTTCCCCGAACGGAGACGCATTTGTAGGGGACTTTGGACGGATTTTGCCTTCCCCTGAGGTCAAAATGCGGCTGCGGACTTTGATTGTTTTGGTGGCGTCTGTCTACACTGTTTGCAACTGTCAACAAACAAATGGAGAAAGTGAGTGTAACTTAACAGCTTTGTTTTCTGTCTCATGTGCATACGGATTTAATATTGCTGAAGTGTTTTTTCTGCCGTGTAAATGATTAGAATTGGGTAGTGTGAAATAGAAATAGGACCGCAGATCTTGACCACTGTGACACATTTGGTGAAACATCGAGGCAGAAGGACATTGCAGGGCAAGGGCCGAATGAATCAAACATCGGGTCGTTTTGATTCAATAAATCGATTGAGATAGGCTGTAATGGCACAGAGTGTGTGCCTTGTACCCCAAAGGCAGATAAGCGATCGTTTGTGAACAGTATTGATCCAGTTGTAGCTCAAACTGCTAGTGAGGCTCGGTAATGGTTTTCAAGTTCAGCCAGGCCCGTTTGATGCAGCCATTTGCAGCGTTGACATAAGTACACGAGTGTTTTAATCACAATTATATTAATTTAAACCTATAAGTGTGTTTATTGATAAAGGAAGCAATGAAAGCTACATCCTGCTGACCGGAAACCAGCTATCCGATCTTTAGTGGCTGAAAAAGTTTATTACTTTGGCAAGAAACCAGGACTTTGCGTGTCCTTTTAAAGTTTTGCATCCAGCACAGTAAACCTATTGTTTTTTTTTATATCACCAGGTCACAGTGGCAGATTTACAAATGAGTCAAAAGTATTTTACATTTGTCATTTAATTTATGTTAAGGTGTTAATGCAGTTTGCCTCTTATTTTAAATGCAAATTTTCCCCCTTTGACAGTTTATTACTTTTTTACTGTTTGGCTGTTATGCTGTATAGTAAATATTTTGAATTTATGACACATACATCCTGGTTATTTGTTGGTTTTAATTGGTTAGTTAGTCATTTACATGCTTGTGTAATCAAGTAGCACTTGTTTTGTTTCTTGGTGGTCTTGGAAGATTTCCTTTAACAGCTAAATAAATATATAACCTTGCTTTTGACACACTTGGCTGTGTCAAACTCCAAACAAAACATTGGGTTTAGTCCAGTTTAAAATCAATTTGAAACCTTTTTCGACGGTTGAGAAATGCCGTAGTATTTTTGGAACCATTTTGTAAAATATAAACAAGAAATTCACAAAGTCTTATGCTATTATAAGAAGTGTTTCACGTGATTGTGGGACTTATTTGTTGACAAGGGAACTATGTAAAAGACCAAGCACAGTTTGCTTATCTTGTTGCTTTGCAGACTTCTAAATATAGCATTGGTTTGGATGAAATTTATGCATTCAAAGTTCTGCCAGTTTCCATTTTGGGACTCTGTTCCGTGTGTCTGAAGGTTGAGCTACTGTATGATACAGTTGTGTTTGCGATAATGCAAAACAC
The DNA here is from genome assembly GCA_025389145.1 of Misgurnus mizolepis. Classification (NCBI taxonomy): domain Eukaryota; kingdom Metazoa; phylum Chordata; class Actinopteri; order Cypriniformes; family Cobitidae; genus Misgurnus; species Misgurnus mizolepis. The sequence goes on from JAIFKI010000002.1 coordinate 56,085,372, forward strand.
TACGTAGGGTCTTACAGATATTTAAGGGGGAAAAACTACGGAATAACAAACCCTAAAAGTTTTAAGTGATTAACCTGTAATAATTTTGTGTTTCTTCAATTAGCGCTTTATTATTTTTATTACATTTGTAAGCTTTTTCTAATTTTTAAAACTTGTACCGAGCAGCATTTCACTTTACTTTGTTGTTATAGCGTAGTTTATTAACAGATAGCGGACACCTGAGGAGGTACGTATAGCAGCTTTTATTGAAACTGAAAAAGAAAAGATTGAGTAATAATGTTAAACCAGTCTATGCGAGATTCAGAAGGCTTATTGAACATAAACAAGTTGTGTAATTGCTAAGTTACTTGGCCCCCTTCTTGTTCCTCTCAGACTTGTAGCGCAGGGAAGAGTGAAACTATTTTGGGGCTTCTATTCAGCCTTGTAAGTACTCAGAATGTTTATTAACACGGAGCTCAATGTCTGTGTTACAATTACCAAGAAATAAAACCTATTTTTGATTATTGCTTTAAATGTAGCTCTTTAAGTACTTCAATTACTTCATGTGCTTTAGTGAATCACGTTATAAAATGACCCCTAAACGCTCTCTTAACTATGGTTGCTAAGCTCGGGAATTTTGGAAATATTAAAAGTTGGAAATTTAAGGAATTAAAGCAAATTGTTTGTGAATTTTGGGATTATGCAAACCCTATCACATTTAGTTTACCCAACATCAGACTCCTCTTTATACGCGTGCCAACATTCTCATCACTGTAAAAAAGGTGCAGCTTTTTTGTAATAAAAAATAAACACACATTTAATTATTCATTTAACTTAAAAATTAAGTTAAACATTTTTAACTTGAATTTATAGGTTATGTCAACTTTTTTAAAGCCAAATTTTAGGACTTGCAAAACCAAGTTGTTTTAACATTGTGCTGCTTTTTTACAGTGCATATAATCCTGTGTAATTTCCGAAAAATGTCCATAATTCCCAGAATTTTGCAACCCTACTCTTAACTAACAAAACAATTTGTGTCTAGTCATACTATCAGTCCAATTTATTCAAAATTTAACTTTTTTATTAACTATTTTATTTATCTACTTATTTAACTTTGTATTCAACAAGTCCAGTTTATCAATACCCCGTTTCACACATTGCGTTGATCCAAAAAAATTCCTTCTTTGTGAATGAAAACACATCCTGATTCTGTGATCACTACTGTGAAGGGGACCTAGAAACAACATCGCTGTAACATTTAGGGTAGGGCTGCAAGATAAATCAATTACCAAAAGGGATAGTTCACCCAAAAATGACCCAAAAAACCAAACCGATCATGAGCCCCATTCACTTCCGTAGTAAGCTTCCATATGATTTGCAATAACTGATTGATATTAATACTTCAAAAAGTTATATTTTAGCAAAGCTTTAGGTTGATGCAGAGAGAGAGACGAAGTGATGCTTTTTCCTAGTATAAAACTTAAACATTGATGTTGATGTATTATTTTAAGTTTTTAAATATGTTTAAGTTATTCAGATTGATTTTGTGAATTATAGCATTATTGCATATTGTATATTGCATTATTTAGGACGTTTTTGCATTTTTCATTGAATATCATGCAGCCTTAATTTCTGCAACACATCCAGCTGTGTGAAAAAGCAGGAACAATGCCATAAGAGGTCTGTCGTTGTGAGGACATGTGCGTCATCGCAACAACGTAGTTCTCGCTCAGCTCCTTGACATGGGGGGTTTGAAATGCAGACCAACATTTATTCATTTAAACTGCAATAAAGCAAAGATCAGTGAGATCGTCTGAAACCGAGATCGTTGACCAGCATAAAAAAAAACAGTAAGCCAAACGTAAATTTATGATCAAATCACAGTGAAAAAAATTGCACAATTACAAATACATTGCACGTCAAGATACGTCATGTGTGTGAAAATCATTGGCAGTGTGAATGAACCAAAATCACCCGGACACATTTTCTGTGTATTTTCCGTAATCTCTGTTTGAAAATGGCTAATGCAGCGTCATTCGATTAAACCAACAAAGCGACTGTTGCCCTTAACATTCATTTGCCACTCTTGTACGCAGACAGCACATGACAACATAATTTCTACCTTTCCAGACTAAAGATCTCAAACTATTTGTCTCAATCACCAGCCCTGTTATACTGTTAATATCCGAAAGCAGGTTGTACATAATTTAGTAATTGCTACTTTCCATTTCAAGTCCTGGTTGACACGAGCACACAACTGTGAGAAATCGTTTCATATTCATCTTCCACACCCTGTAGCTACAGCACTGCATGCGACACATTGTCGCAGATCGCGCCCCATTTGGATTCATTCAGAATTATGATTATAACCTTGCCTCGTCAGTTTAAAGTACACCTGTTATTTGAACTGCTTTGAAGTCTGACACGACTATTCAGGTGGTCTGATTGTCCGTGTAAAGGTTACTAAGTCATGCGTACAGGTTTTTGCTTTGTCATTGTGATTGTTTTACAGGATATTACTTAACAATGAATTATGACGCTTTTGCTTTTAAAATGATTATTAATGTTCATTCATACTTAAAGATGATTAAGATTTTTTGGTGTCCATGTATTACATTCATATATTATTAATTGACACATTCATATGTCTCTGTAAGAGCAGTCATGCATAAGTTTGTCATTTTTATCACATTAATGCAAGTTCATAAGATCAAATCAGGTTACACCTACAAGAATGTGTGATTTCACACATGTGATTTGTCTCTCAAGTTTTAAAATAGATGCAGACTCAAATCAAAACTTTATCCACTCGAACTCAAGTTTTTGTGCAAAGACCGTTAGGGCCCATTTGAATGTTTTCGGCTGATTTCATGTGTGGGTGCTGAGGTAAAAACCCCACCAGTAACATTGTTTCCCCTTATGTGAAAGCAGCTGGTGTGCAGGTGAATCTTTAAATCATCCTGTGTCTAGACTCTCCTCTCCACCAACTGTTATTGGTTGCCCAATATTATCCTGTGTGCTAAATTTATTCCCTGTACCCCTGCTGCCATTTTTCCTGAAGGGGAGGGGAAGGAAGTTGTCAACTCGTCACTATGGTGTCACTCTTATGCCCCGAAAGTAAAACCCATATATCAAGTACATTTGCTTTTGAGTGGTCTTATAAAATAGGATTATTGTCGTGCTTTGGTCCAATTCAGGTAGAAATGCAATTATTATTGAAGTAAATATAAGTTTACAAGTTTGTAGTATCTTATTGTACAAATAATTGCTTAATCAGCCTTATTGATCCATTACAATTTGGTTTAATTGTTATGAAAAAGAATTGTTCAAACTGAAGCCTCAAAGAGGAAGTGGGGAAAGAGGTGTGGAGACACCCCCCCTCTGAAGACTTCTGTTTTTATATGCTCACACACACTTTTCCCTGTGTCCGGTTGCAAATGTTTGGTATCAATCAGTTTGCACAATTTGTTTGGCTTGACCTTTGGTCACATTTAATTTTTTCCATCCAACAACATTTACATTACAAATCTTGCTGTCATGTGACACAAGATTTATATTGATATTTTCTCATGGTTGCGCACCATCATGCTCACACTTATGCGGACTGACTACAGATTTCAATCGATACTTTGTCTAAATACTATTTGTCAGGTCTGTAATGAAATAGGATTATCTGATTAAACTGTGCAGAGATGGGCTGCAGAGATATTATAGCATTATTGCAAGATATCATTACTCTAATTGTAAATCATTTGTGACCCTGGGACTACATAAGGGTCAGTTGTTTTTAAATTGAGATTTATAGGGTTTATCGGACGCACATGCATTATTGCGGCTAAGCGGCAAAAGTGAAGTGGCTAAACTGATAAATTCATTTTTTGAAAATAAAATGTTTGGTTTGCTAAAGACGAGGGGAGACGACGAGCATGGATTACAACTGTTTGGAATCCAGGCAAGTATTTAAAGGAACAGTATGTAAGAAATTTATAGCAATTAATCATAAAATGGCCCTGATATGTCACTAGACATTTCGAAATCATTTTTATTTCAAATACTTATATCACTAACAACAGTGGTCTGGCCAGGATATTGTCATTTAAAAAGTGGAGTTGCAGCCCTCAACTGATGTTTATGTTGTCATTTTGTCTTTTGGCCACCAGTTGTGTGATTGCAGTACCAGTTTTAGCCACAAGTTTTGTGATTGCAATACCAGTTTTGGCCACAATCCTACATACTGTTCCTTTAAGGATCTGTAGCTAACATTGTATACGTAAGGAATAATAATAGACGACGGTGGTTGAATTTTTAGAAAAATTATCATGCACACCCGAGGTGGTGATGCGGCCATGACGCAAAGCCAATTATTTCGCTTATACGGTTACCACGCCTCAAGATATCAATCACGTGATATATTTAAAGGAACAGTATGTAGGATTGTGGCCAAAACTGGTATTGCAATCACAAAACGTGTGGCTAAAACTGGTACTGCAATCACACAGCTGGTGGCCAATATACCAAACGACAACATAAACATCAGTTGAGGGCTGCAACTCCACTTTTTAAATGACAATATCTAGGGGTGGGCAAAAAAATCGATTCTTAGATGAATCGCGATTCGGACGTGGGCCGATTCTGAATCGATTCACAAATGTCAAGAATCGATTCTTAAATGTTAGTTTACAAAATAACGCCACGTTATCAGAACCAAAAGGCGGAACTCAAAGCGGTGATGCACACGGACAACTTAAGAGAGCGCGCCCTGCAAGAGCGCATAGCGGAGCTTACAAGAGCAGAAGAGAAAGAACACTTTAAATGCTTGTAGGACTATATTGCATATATCTCTACATTGAATTTAGGGCTGTCACCATTACTCTATTCTTTTTGAGGAGTTTTAAAAAAAAATCCTTGAGTACACGTCGAGTACTCCTTAAAATAGCGGAGATGCGGTTTAGTGAAACAAACAGAAGCATACAAATCAGCGCTACGCTGCCTCTCTCTCTCCCTCTCGTTTGCTCGCTCACACACACCGTGCGTGTGAATCAGCAAGTGTGTGAGGCAAGAATGCGCATCCATGTGAATTTTGGAAGTTAAAGACGACTGAGCTGCAGTGGCATGGCAAAACACATTTGAGAAGAAAGGCGCAGCAACTCAAAAAGACCTGCATGTTTCACAATTACTCCAAAAGACCATAATGACAATTTTGCGCGTGGAGCAGCAGTTGTGCGATCTACCGGCATTGCCTTTGCGATCGACGTATTGGACACCCCTGCCCTAAACCATCCGCAGACTGTTTAGATATAACATGAATATACTTCTGAAAAAATATGCACATAGTTTGTTATTCAGTCGCTGGGTGCGCTGCATTATATAAATACAGTAATACTGCCAATCACTGTGTACAATGATGATGATTAGACGCTTAACGTTCGTGGAAGTTAATGCGGGTAATATAAAGAATTAATATGTCACTCTAATTTAATATTTTTACTGGTTTTAATGTCTTACAACAGAAACAGGACATGTATGTATATAAGAATGACATTATTTATCCCTAGTTGCATTAAAGTACAGTATATGACAGTTCAGAGACTAGCAAAAGCGCAAACATTAACCTGGCTTTGAAAGCAAATGCGACGTAATGACGTCACATATATGCAAATTAGTACGTCAAGAATCGATTCTGAATCGAATCGGGACCCTAAGAATCGATTCTGAATCGATTCATGAGGGTCCAAGCGATTCCCACCCCTAACAATATCCTGTCCGGACCGCTGTTGTTAGTGATATAAGTATTTGAAATGAAAATTATTTCTTAATGTCTAGTGACATTTCAGGGCTATTTAATGATTAATTGATATAAATTTCTTACATACTGTTCCTTTAAAGGGATTCGTCCATTTTTTTGTACTTAAATCGCTATTGTGAGTAGGACTATTTCTTCCGCGTCTCATCCAATGGCTCTTTTGCTTGTTCCAAAACGTGATTTTAAAGCTGGCAATGGAAGCTTGAGCCGTTGATAGCATTCTAATGCAGTTATTAATTAAGTTATTAGAAAGAGAGACACAGAGACAGAAAGAAAGAGACAGGGCGAGCGAGCGCGAGAGAGAGAGAGAGAGAGATTGTGTGACAAGGCTACCTCTGTGCGTCTCTAAACAGCGCTCTTATTGCCTAGGAAAATCGCCTGTCATGTTGTTTTTGTTAGTCTGTATTACAGTTAACTATGCGAAGTGAAATAAAACTGTAATGCGGTCAAGAGAGCTGCCTGGAACTACGTTTGCCATGCTTTTCCAAGAAAATAATTGCAAACCTCAGAACGTTCATCAGCCAATCAGATTCAAGCATTCAACAGACCCGTAGTAAATTAATTTAATTGGTTCTATGTTCTACAGGATCTACAGGATGTTGCATTTAGTCCACAAAAGCCGTTTGTTTATATTATTGCTGCTGAATTTGTCTATAAACTGCTTTCGTGGAAAAAACGTAACTTCTGGTAAAGTCTGCAAAGAATCAATAACAACAAAGTCATTTTAGCGTAGTTTATTTCTGATAACAAGCAAAATAAACAACAAGTAGATAACCTTAGTTAAGATCTTAGCTAAAGCGTACCGTATAAAAAAGCTACACTGAGCTAACGTTACTGTGTAAAATTGTAAACATAATGTAAACGATGTTTACTACAGATCAGCTGCCAAACCTCCATTCAAATAGCGGTAATCCATGATCGCCGTCTTTCCTTGTCTTTAGGAAACCAAAATAATAAATAAGCTTTCCATTGATGTATGGTTTGTTGGGATTGGACAATATTTGGCCGAGATACAACTATTTGAAAATCTGGATTTTGCAAAAAAATCTTAATAATGAAAAAATCAAATTTAAAGCTGTCCAAATAGTTGTCCAGCAACTGTGTTCAGATAAAGTTTTGATGTATTTATGTTAGGAAAATATCTTGATGGAAAATGATCTTTACTTAATATCTTTGGCATAAAAGAGATCATTTTCACCCATACAATGTATTGTTGGCTATTGCTACAAATATACCTGTGCAAGACTTTTTTTGGTTTTGTGGTTCACATTGAGTAAATACGATTTAAAACAAGAAATTGTGCCCACGTACTTATTCTTTTGCACAATAGATCAGCTTTCTAGAAAAATGTCACTTTTAATATATATATAAGTATATTTTAAATATACATTTTCCCCTTTTTGTATTTAAATAGTTTTGTGATGATCTCTGCGGATGAACCTTGCATGGATGTTTTGTGAACATTTAAGAAAAGCCATCCCTAAATTTAATGCTTACTTTCGTTACACATCATGTGTGCACACCAAAAGCGAATAAAATTATTTGTGCGAGTAAAAACAAAGTCAATGCAAACTTGCAAAGATGTGAATGGCGGCAAATTTTGCCAGGCAACGTGAATCAAGCATATTAGACAAATCAGCAAAGAGCTTATTTAGATGCCTGATTTGAAAGCTCTGACTGTATCAGAAAATGGAGGAAAGCATTGTTGGGATAAGCGATTAATGGGATAAGCATTTTCGCTTTTGGTGTGCACACAGATGTTCACGGTTAAACAGTGGCTCCAGTGTCATTCAAGGATTCCCGTAGTTCGTGTTGTTTAATTAGCAGAGCATTCCGTTAGCAGCGCAAATGGTTGTGGGTTTAATTTCCAGGGAAGACACACTGATAAAATGCATAGCTCATATGGACAATATGTCCCTTTGGATATGCCGAATGCATAAATGTCACTATACACCGCTGCAGCCTTACTGCACTGTTCTAGTTTGTAAGTTGCTGGCAAGTCATTTCATACATGGTGTATTGGTTTCTCGATCGCTAGTGCTCAGTGCTAAAAATAAGGTTGTGACTGAAAGCGGTGAGGTTTCGCAGATTGGATTTGTGTGATAGGGTTCAAACACACACAAGTCAGTAGGTTTACACTACATGGTTTAGCTTCCTCATGCTCCAAAACCTGCCACATGTATGATTCCCTGTGGTGGGGCCGAGTGTGTCAGAACGAGAGTAAACTCGTATCCAGCACAGCGGACTTTCAACCTTTCTGGTTCCTCTTGTTGGTATGCATCGGCTGCTTTTAGTCTAACAGATCTCTGGGGATCGCATCAGAGTGCATGTATGCATGTAATTCTTGAATCCCGTCGTGGTCATGTGCAGCAGGGGCCATTTTCCATTTAAAGGGAACGCATGCACTAACAAGAGAAAGAGTGCAGTTGTTCAGAAGATAATCAGCATAAATATAATAATAAATATTTATAATACTAATAATAATTTAAATTAAAGTTATTTTACTGGTTATGTTGCCTCTAGTTAAGGGATCATAAATATTTTGATATTTAATTACATTAACTCATTCCCCGCTAGCCTTTATTTTTTCACAAAATGCCTTCCAGGAAAATGTTCTTCTATAAATATATAAACATACAAATATATTAGGGATGGGACGATTACCGGTTTCACAATAAACAACGATAAAATGTCCTGACGGTTAGTATTATCGTTTAAAATTGAATTATCATTACAACTGTTTGATTACCATGATTTTGAAAACTCGCTGTAAATCCTGTCCAGTCAGAATCAGCTTGACGCAGGCGCACGCATGCAACATAGTTTTTTGCACAAAAAGGCATTTAAGGGATAATGTATCGTATTCATTCACGGTAAACTTATTAGAGAGATTTATTTATTTTTTACCACAGAAATAATTTCAGGGAAATGAAATATTAAATTGTGATTTTCAAAAATAAAACTTTCAAATGTGTGTATCAGTTCTTTTTGAAAATTTCCATCTAATTTTAACAAAACCATGATAATATTGATAACCGTGATAACTTTGGTCACTATAATCATGATATGAAATTTTCACACTGTCCCATCTCTAGCTCCGATCGATTGGCCGATTGTGCATGCTATGCTTCTCAGTGAAATAAAGTGAAATGCTGCTACATCATGCTTTTTCAAATGCATGTATTAACTAAACATGCCAAACTAACAGTGATTTCAGATCGATAAGGACTTACCGATAAAAAGCCGTAGTACATGAAATAGCTATGAACAATATCGGCTTTGCGATTCTGAATTATGGGCCACATATTATTACTGTATATCTGCATTAAATAGGGGTAGGTTTTTCAAAAATACAACATTTTGAGCATTTTTGTAAAGGAATTTTGTTTGAGACATGCAAGGAGTTTAAAATTAAAGGGGTGATGAATCGCTATTTTTATTGTGTTATACTGTGTTTCTGAGGTCTACATATGACGTTTGCATGGTTTTTACATTCAAAACATCAAAAGCAAAAAGTAATAGGCTATTTTGTACCCTGATTTTGGGGCCGGCTCATTGGCAGGGAAATGTTTTCTCTTAATTGACGAGATAACTCTCCAATGGCGGGAAAAGAGTTAATAAGAATGCATATTAAAGAGATGAAAATGAAAAATCTGTCATTGTTTGCTCTTTCTCATGTTGTTTCAAACCTGTATGAGTTTCTTTATTCTGTTAAACAAATAAGAAGATATTTTGATTAATGATGGACGTAGTGTCCGTCACATCACCCATAGGTTTGTAATGACCTTTTTAAAGCCAATAGTTGGCGAGGCTTGTTGTCGCCGTCTTGACATTGCATTATTTGCGGATAACTGAAAATAGGAAAAGAGGCGGGGGCGTGGGTGAAGCTAAGGTGGCTGGTTGCAGAAACCACTCCCGCCTAGCTTGACAGTAGTGGCAGTTCACCCGTCACTCAAGTGGCCACGCCCTTAACTATGCAGGACTTAAGGCTTAACATAATTTAAATGGATGAGTTATAAAAAAATGAATAAACGCATCTATAACACTGTAGAAAAAGACGGGACCGTTTAAGCCAAAATCGATACAATAAAGTGTGAATCTTGGTATTCACAGGCTTTTCCTTATACTTTAGACAAAGCATTTCTCCCTCATCACATCTCTTGATAGTCATGTTTTGGTTTTCTGATCGGCAAACTCAAGCAGCATCTGGCCAGCTGACGTACTTTTGCTCTAGTAAACCAGGACTAAAATGCCAAAAGCTGCAGGAAGAGTTTTATTGTCTTCATTAGCCATGTAATGTCATATGGAAGACATCATCTCAAAGGGTGAAAACAGCGCGACTCTGAACTTTTACTTTATATAGTTCTTATATATATTTTATATATATACTTTATGGTTTTTTATAGAATACATATTTGCATTTCTGTTTGGTTTATGTTTGTTACGGTCTAAACTATGAATCTTAATATAAAGGTCATCATCTGTAAACAATTTACAGATTTAATAAGTAACGTTTTTTGTGTTTCTTTTCTCAATTCTAGTTTGCTCAAGTAAAAACATCAAAAATAATGTGACCAACCTGCGGGTGTTGGAGAATTGCACCGTGATCGAAGGCCACCTAAAGATCCTGCTCATGTTCAGCACTAAACCAGACGATTTCCGCGGCCTGTCTTTTCCCAAACTGACGGTGGTGACGGACTACCTGCTCCTTTTCCGTGTCTACGGGCTGGAGAGCCTCAGCGACCTGTTTCCTAATCTCGCTGTGATCCGGGGCAACAACCTCTTCTTCAACTACGCCCTGGTGCTGTTCGAGATGCTCCAGCTAAAGGAGATAGGCCTTCACAGCCTGATGAACGTCACGCGAGGAGCCGTGCGTGTAGAGAAGAACCCCGATCTCTGCTACCTCTCCACCCTCGACTGGTCCAAGATCCTTGACTCCATGGAGGACAACTACATCGAGGCCAATAAAAACGACAGGGAGTGTGGAGACGTGTGCCCCGGCACAGCTCAGGGCAAGACTACCTGCCCCCTCACCACCATCAATGGGGACTTTGGCGAGCGTTGCTGGAACCAGAAGCACTGCCAGAGAAGTACGTAATGTGAAGTGTTGTTGGTTTTTTTGTTATTTTAGCTGTGCTTCTTTAAGGCATAACACAGAATGACGTCACACCTATGGGTATCATTTCGAATTGTCGTCTCTCTTTTCACATTAGGGCATTAGGTTAATATTAACATTACCATAGAGCCCGGAAATATTTTGAGAAGTGGAAAGTTGTCAGGGTCGTGTGTCGTGAACATTGCCAGCACTTTCACTGTTCCTTTAGCAATAGGAGCGAGCTACGTCAATCATGCTAGAAGCAAATAGTTGATCCTCTGCAGTTACGTAAGCCAATTATCTGTGTCAAAGCTTGAACCGTGCAGAGTATGACGCAATAGTCCTGTTTGTGCAGTTGTTGGAGGTGGGTGTTTGTGTGTGACCGTGGTTTTATGTTTTTACTTGACTAATATAGCTGGAGTCGCACAATCAGGTGTTAGCAACTAGGTGGTCTTCCAGATGAAAAGCCACTGAGATGAGGGTGTCTGTGCAAGTCTGCTGTAAAATTACAAATGTATAAAAGTCGTTGAGCATACGGAAGAATTTTGCATATTAGCGCAAAGCCCTAGAGCACGATTACGCAACGCATGGTATGCATGTAGCTTCTGTTCTTTGAACCAATCCTATGGCTTTGTGTGTGTGTGTGTGTGTGTGTGTGTGTGTGTGTGTGTGTGTGTGTGTGTGTGTGTGTGTGTGTGTGTGGAGATATGGACTTTCTCAGTTGGATAGTGTCCTTTCTTCATTCCTTTTTAAAAATAAGAAGTTTATTAGATTTCTCATATTTGGGAATTTAAACAAACCCCTAACCCAAAGTATTCAACTCAGTTGCATTGCACGGTGTAATCTTAAGTGTCTCTCAAGAGCAAAGATCATTCACAGCTTCTTGATTTCTACATCTAGCGCTATTAATTTCTAAATTAAATATGTACGTATCAGCTTTCAGCAACAGCGGTGGCTGCAATTCATAATGTTTTTGAAATCTATTTATAGGCGGTTAAGAGGTAAAATCTCCTAGAGCTGATTACTGTATGTAGGAAGAAGCCCTTGGTAAGCGTCTTGATGAAATCCTGGTGCTGGCCATGTTTTGTTAGTTGCAATAGGGAAAAAGGATTGAGTTTTTGGCCAGAGGCAGAAATAAAAGATTCATTCATTATCACCGATTGAATCAGCCATGGCCGGGTATTGTTTTTTTGGTTAAAGACCTGTGGTTTGGGGTCAAATGTTGCTGAGAGTTTGCAGCAAGTTAGGAAACCGCAGACACTATGACGTGTTTAGAGATAGTGCTAGATGAATGTTAACATCATGCAGCTTTTATGTGTACATGTTGTGAAGACCTAGTTTTGTTTACAGCAGAAAATACATTCTTGATAAATAATTGATCATAAAAATGGTTAACATTGTTAATGTATAGATTTGCTAGGAAACCGGTGATGCATAAACGGAAACTATTTTGCGCAGCTTTGTTTATGAGGTTTTTATTATTTGATGTAATCAAAATCCTGTTTCAGCATTGTTAGGGATGCACCGATAGGATTTTTTTGGGCCGATACCGATTTAAACAGACAACTTCTGGCCGATACCGATGCGGATACCGATATTAAACACTTGTATACAATACTATACAGTTGGTCTATTAGCTAGTTTATTTCTGCATCAAATTATTTTTACTGAACATGGATTGGATCTGATTAACATTCAACTGACCAACATAATAAGAGAGGCACAAATTAAGCTAAAACAAATATAATAAGACAGCATGACAACCTTAAAAGGTGGTTTATGCTATTCAGCATTTATTTTATTAAATACATTAACAAATTTTTTTTACATATAATGGATTTCTTTATGCAGTTAATTAATAAACAATCGGTATCGGCTTTCTCATGCTATTGCCGATATGCCGATGGTTTCAAATTCATCAAAAATCGGCCGATAAATATCGGTGGCCGATACATCGGTGCATCACTAAGCATTGTATTTAGGCCTATTTTGTATTTTTCTTCGAGATACCTAAACATTTGGGGGTGGTTTTCCGGAAGGGGTTAAGCTTAAGCCAGGACTAGACCTTAGTTTAATTATTAAATATAACTATTTTTAACAAACATGCCTTACTAAAAACATTACTTGTGTGCATTTTGAGGTAAAACAAAGGGCGTTGAAGTATTTAAAGGTATGTCAGTGCAAATAGTTTTCAGCTCTAGGACTAGACTAATCCCTGTCCGGGAAACCGCCCCTAAATGTTACCCTGTAGGGATACTTATTTTGAACTTATTTTATGACCGACTATCGGCGTTTATTAATCGGTCATCAAAGGAAAACACCACAGTTTCTCAATATTTTACTATGTTCTTACCTCAACTTAGACGAATTAATACATCCCTATCTTTTTTCAATGCGCGCACTTAATCTTTGTACAGTGCGTTGTGAATGTGTTAGCATTTAGCCTAGCACCATTCATTCCTTAGGATCCAAACAGGGATGAATTTAGAAGCTACCAAACACTTCCATGTTTTCCCTATTTAAAGACTGTTACATGAGTAATAACAACACAAGTATGTATGGTGGCACAAAATAAAATGTGGGTTTTTGTTAATCAGATAAAAAACTAGAACTATTGTGTTGTGTTTTCCTTTAACCTATACTATTAAAAATAACGTTAAATAATAATTTAATTAAATGAAACAGAACAAGTGTTTGAGAACTCTTAAAATACAAGCAATGTCATTTTTATATAATAAGGAATTTATTTTTTACATAATAAATACAAATAGCCGTATAAACAACAACAGAACATATGGATTCACATATCTTTTATCAGGCCATTAGTAGGAATGACGTCACTTCAAAATCCCTACTGGCTGTGCGAATGCAACCAGAAAAACATCCATGTATTTATTTATCTATGGTTATATCTTCTAATACTTTAATCGAGCAACAAACATGCTTCCTTTAAGCCATGTCTGCTCTGCTTGTGCTGCTTCTTTCACGAGTAAACAGGATTTATTCTTCACCTCTTGCTCTTTCTGTTTAGCTCAGGTTTGCTGTTGACCCCTGGCTAATGCTGCCAACATAACATGCTTATTTGAACAATAGTAGTTGATATGTGTGCTTTACATGCTTATTTTAATGAACTTATTAAATGGTCGGTTAAAATTTTAGCTGATAGTATTAATCAAATCAAATTTAACAAGTTTACGATGTTCATCCCTATTAATCTCATATTTTTAATTTATTGCTCTTATTAAAAAAAAACCTTTTGAAATTGCTAAAACCGTTTCTTATACCATCTAATGGAAAATTAAACTCCTGATAATGTGGATATTTGTCATTATCTTTCATTGCTTGTACAGTAAGTGTTAGCATGTTTGCTTTGCAATTATTTTGTCAGGCAGGCCTCTAATGATGCTAATACTGTTGCCAGGTGTTGTCATTTGCTCATTTAATCAAGTCAACATGTGATACGTAATCCGGCTCAAATGACACTCTTCTGTTTTTTCAGCGCTTTAGTCACGTTACTCAGAGCAGTGCTTTATAGGTTAATTCTTGAACTTTTGCATTTAATTCCCGATTAACAGATGGACTTAAAACATGTATTGTACACAGTTTCAACCTTAGGTTTGCTAGGTTTGTCATTATTGTGAGCTTTCCACGTAAAAGGGTTAGTTCATCCAAAAATTTAAATGTTAAAATTATTTACTCACTGATGTGTCATTCAAATATTCAAATATTCATTGTTTGATGTAAGTCTTGCCCTGTTGCTCTTTTTCAGGCCTGAAGTGCATAGTGAACGCAGTTTAGGAAGTTTGCATTAAAATAATGTGGATGTTGACATTAACACTATCCACAACATGAGAATAGAGGAGTAAAGTGTGTGCATCACGAGACTTTTACAAAATGTTATTGTTGTTTATTATTAGTGATTATGTGTATTCCTTCTGAACAGTTGTAAAATATGTCCGTGGAGATTTTGTGTCCTTTTGAAGCTTTAAAAGAGGCAATTTATTCTGATTGTAAGCGGAAATACCAAAACAGTTTTAGTTCAGAAGTACAAAGGAAGACATTGAGGATTTGAACGACCTAGGGCTGCACAGTTATTTAAAACACTAATTGGGATTAATAGGATGTTACTTAGGCCACATCCACAAGAAGCCAGAGCTCTCCCCATCCATTCTTTTTTTTTCTCATTTAAAAAAGTCTGTAAACACGACATGAAATATTTCTGCACACACTAAACCACTCAAATCGACTCAAATCAATGTATTATACATGCCACACCAGTATGTAGCGCTGTAATTTTGAGACTAAAAACTCTGAAGACGACTTTGAGCATGCCATAAACCTTGTTGTACATAATGATTTGTTGCTCACCATAGTGGCAAAGGAGCAAAAGATTTTGCATTAGTAAAGCTAATAAGCTCACTGCCTTCTGCACCACGAACACATGCATGTAGACAGCCATTTTTGTTGTTGCTGTTACGTGATAATTTATTCCGATTGTAAGTGAAAATACCAAAACGGTTTTAGTTCTGAAGAACAAAGAAAGACATTGAGGATTTGAACTACCTAGGGCTGCAAAGTTAAAGGAATAGTCTACTCATTTTCAATATTAAACTATGTTATTACCTTAACTAAGAAGAGTTGATACATCCCTCTATCATCTTAGTGCGTGCACGTAAGCGCTGGGGCGCGCTGCGACAATTCGATAGCATTTAGCTTAGCCCCATTCATTCAATGGTACCACTCAGAGATAAAGTTAGAAGTGACCAAACACATCAACGTTTTTCCTATTTAAGACGAGTAGTTATACGAGCAAGTTTGGTGGTACAAAATAAAACGTAGCGCTTTTCTAAGCGGATTTAAAATATTTTTACCGCAAAATAAAAATTTTACCCGACTTGCTTCCTGGGCCGCATTTTTTAAAAGTAGTAATTGTTTAAAATAGTTAATTAGCAGCCCGAATATTATTAAAAATATTTTTGGATGACTCAGAACCAGGGCAATTGCACATCACTAAATACAATGGCAAATCAGAGATTTTAAAATTGATAAGTTGATGTGTCCTTTGGTCATTTGTTTAGATTTTTTTACTAACAACATAATTATTTGTTATTTGCATTATATTATTTAGTTTTGAATGCTTCACAGAAAGATATAAAACATTTCAAAAGTTTATTGTAAAGTCTATTAATTGTCATACGATTATGATTTTGGTCATAATCGAGCAGCCCTAAAACGACCCAAGTGTGATTAAGTTAGTGAAGTTTGTGTTATCAATCCCTCTGCATGGAGGAAATCACACAATCTGCCTGTATCTTTAGATTTTTTTTACTTGACATGCATGCTTGGTTATGTCTGTCCAGCTGTTATATTTTAACAGCGATCCAAGCTGTCCCCCACCCTCCTGATCCACATGGAGGAAGTTGCACGGTTGTTTAATTCTGTCTCTAGGTGATCAGTTTGTGAGCGGTCGACCGCAGCCCTGATCCAGAAAGAGAGGAAAGTTACCGAGTGCAGTCAGATCAGCAGGCCTTTCAGAAAGAGCAGCTGCCGAAGAGAGCAGGAATAGAGATAGTGAGGAAAATAAGCCTAACTGCACTGAGAAACACTGCCAAAATCTCTTTCGCAGATTTCCGTGGTTTAATTGGCAGCCGTACAAAAGAGGTTTTGTTTCATATTTGGAATACTTTCGGAAGTATCGGCACTGTTTTTTCTAAGCAGATTGCGCAGCGAGCCTGTTATGGCCAATGGAAGGGTAACACTGATTTAAAATCATCACTGTTGAAGAATTAATCTGTAGATCAGGTCCTTTTTTGGTATTTTTATGCCTGATGCTCACTCATCCCAACTCATCTGACTGACCTGACTGAATAACTGAGCGCCGTCCTGTACAGTGACGCAGAGATGCGCCTGAATTCTTGGCACTCACCGGCTGCCCTGTTGGGAACTGAGGCATTAAATAAGGAAATAATAGGTAACTGTGATATTTAAAGGTGCTTGGATAACAAGCAGATCATCACTGATCTGGGAACAGTTTCTCCCAGCTTCTTCTTGACCTGTGAAGTCTCCTGTCAGTGTTAAGTCCATGTTTTGTGTTAAATCTGTTGGCAGACCTTTTTGTTCATTCTCTCAGGCGGGTCTGATTGAAGCTGGGCTTCCCCAGGCTCAAAGTATTTTACAGACCATATAAAATGAACTTCGTCATCTGTCCTCAGAAGGGGGTTAGAAACACAGCTTAGGTGCAGAAGTTTGACTGAGCAAAGATGGTAAGTGTGTCTCTGAACATGACAAGCATTGAAAAAATGTTACAGAGTGAGACTTAATATTCACCTCATTGACATTATAGTTCACTTTGTGCCTCTTGTATTTCAAGGATTGAGCTCAGTTTGGGTCATACTGCAGGCTCTCTGTGGGTTTCTGCATACATTGCAGTATTGGGGAAGTAATTTCAAAACTCATAAATTAAAGTGGTTACGCACTTACACTACAGTTGCTTTAAAAGTACACTAGTCAACCTTTGAAGTGGATCAAAACCTTTCCTAAAAGTTGTTTTAAAACCAATACCCCAAGCCTGTTCTTGTCTTCTGACAACTTTGATGAACCTTTTCGATCCACTTCAAATGTTGACTAGTACAGTACACTACATTAAACTACACTACACTACAAGATACTAACAAAAAGTAACTAAAACCATTTGTAGCTACACTGTAAAAATTCCTGGTTGCCTTACGCCTCATTCAGAACGCCAGCGACTAGCAATAGCAGGCCGACATGATCTCATTCATTTCGATGGAATGCGACACTTTCGGCGACAGAAGCGAAAGAGACAGTTGGGGATGGGCCTGTCCAGTGACGCGAGAAATTTACGAAAAGTTTAACTTTATGCATATGATGAGTGATTTTCGGGAACGACTACCAATGAGAGCTGATTTAGAATTTTTTTTTAGAAGAGACTGGCGACACACCAGTATGTGGTGCTATAATTTTGCCATTGGGATGCACTAAAAACTCAAAAGTTTTTGTATGTGTCCTTTTAAATGCAAATGAACGGATCTCTGCCCTAAATGGCAGTGCCGTGGTTGGATGGTGCAAAGTAAGGGGCGGTATTATCCCCTTCTGACATCACAAGGGGAGCCAAATTTCAATTACCTATTTTTTCACATGTTTGCAGAGAATGATTTTCCAAAACTAAGTTACTGGGTTGATCTTTTTCACATTTTCTAGATTAGTAGAAGCACTGGGGACCAAACTATAGCACTTAAACATGGAAAAAGTCCCCTTTAAGGGACGTAGTGGTGCGAATGACGCGTTCCGCGTGGAAACGCGCAAGTTAAAAAATCTGAACTTCTGCGGATTTCCACGCCGCATTAACCAATCAGGACCTTGCTGTAATAGTGACGTGATTACAGGAGTCTCAGCGGAGTCCAATGATGCGAATTTCCGCGTGAATGTCTTGAATGACTAGAATTTCACGCGTGGCTTTCACACGCGAATAAAGCGAGTAAACTCAAATGTTCAAGCGTCCAACTACACATGAATAGCGCGTTTTTGCCGCCTCTACCGTGGCTGGTGTGAATGCACCATGACTAGGGTTGAGACGAGGGGTGATGACATCATCCTATCACAAAATATACAGATTGGTTGTACATACGAAACAGCAAGGTTGTGGTGTTTAGATTTATTCACTTTGGGACCAGGTTTTAAAAAATTTACAGTTTCAGCTTCCCAAAACGCAGAATCTGTTTGGATGAAATGGCGACACAATACAAACATTTTTTATATACAGCTAAACACATCTGTGTTGACAGGCTGTTTACGTTTTACATTTTTCAACAAGATTTACAAGTCATTTCAACTTCCTATTTTGTACATATTTCTTACTAGCGATGAGTCACTATAATTTTAAAAAGTAAAGTTGGACTTGCTTAACTTATTTTAACTTTCTTACATTACAGCAACTCCTTACTGGTCAAGATAAAAAAATTGTACGTTGATATGACTTAAAATCCATGTTGATTAAAATAAAAAAGCAATCAGGATTTTTTTACTGTGCAAAGATGATAAATATATTTTAAATTCTGCTATAGTAGCTGTGATTATCTGGCACAAAACATTACAAGTGATTTAATGACAGCATGAAATGTAACGATGTCGACCACAGTGGTCAATATTCATGACGTAAAAGACAACTCATGGATTTGAATCTATGAATTGTTTGTTTGAACTGATAACCATTTAAACAAATCGATTCACTAAATTGATTCAGACTTCCCAGCATTACCAAAGGGAGAGAGACAAATTTGTTATTTCTAGTGAGTAACTGTTGCTAATTTTACGAGTGTTGTCAAAGGGGTTAAAGCAAGACACAAACATCATCACGTGACGTCTTTCACTGTGAGAACAAGTTACATTTATTAATAGCTTGAGAAACAATGCTAGAGGAAGTGTTTTAATGGAGCTGTTTATTTTTATCGCTGTTTATTAAGTGTAGACCTTGAGGAACATTCTTGTAGCTCTTTCCACGTGAGACGTCTCCAACTTTACACACGTCTACATCCTTCATGTCTCTATCCGTTTCAATCTCTAAGGGTCAATTTTGTCACCCGCTAGACGCCAAATGCGGAAGTGGAAAATAATTCACACATTCTTTTGTTGTATGCTATGGAAAGCATATGATCAGAAATGCAGTACAGTATGTATTTTCTCAGTGTGGTTGGGTGGTGTAAGTAACTCAGGGGTGAGAGTGTATTTAAAGTGACACCGTGGGTGTATTTCAGAGGAAGGACAGGACGTTGCAGGATGGTCCACTATCAACTCCCCTGTTTCCCCCTCCGTAGCCCGACAGTCCGGTACTACAGGATACACTGGCGCCAATTCAATCTCAGCATGAAACAATAGATGTCACTGAACTTCACAGAATGTTCGGCCCAATTGTTTCCGGCCATTGTTAGATGGTTTCCTACTGGGAGGTTATGAATGGTCCCAAGGGCAGAACTCCCAAAACCTCTGACCATTACCACCACTGCTATTAGACAGGAACCACGGCAGCTGACCTGGAGAGGCTCTGTATAATGTAAACAAAAACATTCAGATCTTTCCACCGTAATGCTCCACCATAGGGTGTATGAGATTGTTTTCTCCTGTTTCGAAGTGAGATTAAGGCACGTGTTAGGATCTGTACTCGTGGAAATGTGATTTATGTGGCAGAGTGGGTGGAGTCCATTTATTTTATGAGTTTCCATCTGTGGTGAAGAATTATCTCATTTATTTGTCTACTGATCAATCAGACGGTTATTTGTTGTCTTATTGTTTCTCATGCAAATGGTTTAACTTACAGTAGTGGCCAAAAGTGATGTATGAGGGGAGGTATTCGAACAATATTTGTTTTCAGTGCCCCCTTAAATATAGATTAAACCTTTAAAATATGACTGGGCAAAAAAATAGATTTTCGTTTTTTTTACGTGGTCGATTCAAAATTGATTCTCAAAGAGCATGAATAGATTTTTTTCCATATTTTTTTCAGCAAACATTGAACGTAAGATTTAGGGATGCACCGATACCACTTTTTTGGAATACGAGTACGAGTACTTGCATTTCAGTACTTGCCGATACCGAGTACTTAATAAAAAAACATGATTTGTATTTACAGGTAACAGCTTTAGTCATATAATTTAACAAAAAAACAAAGGACTAGTTTTCCAGTTTGTTGTAAACTCTGCCTCTTTGGACAACACGAGGCATTAACCCCTTACACGCCGCTCAAACATAAACATAGACATTTCTCAGACCGTGGTATCGATTCCAGGTATCGGGGGACTTTTAACGAGTACGAGTACTTTAGAAAATGTGGTATCGAGGCCGATACCCGATATCAGTGTCGGTATCGGTGCATCCCTAATAAGATTAGCGATAATCTAATTACTAGTCGTCTTCACTAGATGTAACACTCTTTTTTGCCTTGCGCAATGTTACCAAGGAGCGAGAGGCGAGCCTGTCATTCAATCATTCAGTGCTTAAAATTGCGGTTTCAGGTGTTTCATCAACGTTGATGCCACGTTTGGAGGCATTTTAGATTTCGCAATCAAGACCACGACGATAGTCGGCTTTTAATTTCTTTTTATTAATTACCCACTTGTAAACTTCTGTTCACTGTTCTTTTTTGTTAATATAGTATTTGTATTTATTCATTGAGTTGACTCAGGAATTAAAGTATAAAAACCGACCGAGAAACGGAATCGAAAATCGAATCGAAATCGAATCGATTTGATAGCTTGCGAACTGAATTGATCAGGAACATCTGAATCGATACCCAGCCCTAGTACAAACCCTGAACTTTTAATGTATTTGTTGGACAAAAATATTTGGCAAAAAGGCAAAACCATGGCATCTTTGAAAATCTGGGTTTTATTTGGTAAAAAAGCATACACTGACTACAATTTTATCTGTTATTAATATTTATTTATCCTCTTTTGGGGTAATATTGAGTAGTCATTGTTAGGGGTGTAAATCGGACAGTTCATTACAATTCGATCCAAAATTGATTTTCTCCACCAGTGATGCGATTTTTGCCAATACGTTTAACGCTTTTTCAATGCAATTGTGATTTGATCCAATTGAATTAATTTATCAATATTTTTATATTAGGTGCCTAGTTAAGCAGTTATTTGTTTACTTACAAATGCAACCAAAATATATAACATGAACATTTAATTAAACTTTTTTAAAATCTCTGTCCCAATTGGAACATTTACAATAACAAACAAAAATACACTTTTTTTTTTTAAATAAAGAAAAATGAATAATGAGTGTGCAAAATGTCACACACAATCAAGCTTATGATGGCAATAGTCAAAGTATTTCAGTATTTTGTGCCAAAATGTGCAATAGTGACAATCACTAGTTTTAGAATTTTTTTTTTTATGAAATTAATATAAAAATTTAAGCTGTTAAACTTAAGCATTTTATCTGTCACATAACATCAGATCTAATAGTCATACAAGTGCTGCAGTGGTCTCTTGAAAAAAATTTCCTAAAAAAATCAACTGATCAAAATGTTCAGGAAATAGGACACTGCGTTTGCATGGACAATATCACCTGAAGTGCTAAACACACGCTCATCTTCTGTCTCTTTTACTTTGTTTTCGCCGCTACAATGAATGTATTGCATTCATTACTGACCCTAACAGATGAAAATATACATGCACACTTTTGCAAAAATGCGTGGATGTTACGTCAAGGAATGAGGACTTGGAGAGTGTCAAAATAAAGGTCCCTCAAATCGATTTTTTAGGTGTAGCATCGAGGCATCAGATTGTTAGAAATAAAATTGATATATTGTTACACCCCTAGTCATTTTCCTGGGCTATATCTTTATAAACTTTGCGCATATGTTGCGTGTCATTTTTTTTGCAAAGCCCCCTTAAGTACTCAATGCTCAGCTTCAGTTTATACTCGATACACACCAATGCAATATGCACGCAAATTTTTTATTCATCTTTAATAAAACATTTGAATATAGAGCAAAGATGTTAATTGATTCATTTTTGGCCACTGCTGTACTAGATTGATACCTTTGAAATAGGACTGTCATACTTTTTTTTTTTTGGTCTTGTACTTACTACTTCAATAGTAAATAGCTGAGGATTAAAATTCTCCTTTGTCCTAATTTTTTGGTATTAAAGTAGTTTTTGAACATGCAGAACTTCGGCAGTTTCCACAGCCTTGCGTAACAAGTTAAACCGTGTATCCTCTCAAAACACAACACGTGTCAGAGAGCTCAGCCAGATGAACTTCATTGCCACTAAATGAATCACTTTTTCTCTTTATCTGTCTTTCTCCGTCTTCAGTCTTTTACCCACTAAAACATTTTCTCCTGAATATCACATCGATCCTCTTTAAAGTGCTTAAACGTGGCTTTCGAATAAACTTCCCTAGAAGTGCTTCCTAAAAATAGTCTCTCTGGATCATCACTATATTAATCATGCTAGATGTCCGGAATTAATGCACTGTAATTAAATGGGCTGTGGATGAAAGTAAGGCGGAGTCCTCCTTTGAGCAGAAACCCAAAAACCCATTTTGAAGGTTTTATCTTCCTACTTCTTATTAGGTCACTAAGTTTTTGAATAGGGATGGGAGGGGGGTTCTTATGTTCTCACAAGCTTATAATCAAGTCTGTATACTTCAGTGCAGCCCCTCCTTTTTGGGTTGAGACAAGCCCACCAAGTGCCAAAGGTATTAACTCAGTCTAAAGCTGAACTGCTCGAGTCCTTCTTCTGGAATCTCAGATATCCGAAGCATTCATTAAACCTCCGCAGACAACCATTTCATCAGTGTTTCTCATTCAGAGCTCTTCTGTAAAAAGACATCTGACCAGGCTCTTTAATATGTTCCCAATCCCTTTCATACAGAAACTCTCATGTTTTAACTTAATGGTTGCAGGCAGATTTGGTTTGTGGAGCAGAGAATTGGGAAAGACGAAAGTTGGCGAAGGGAGCAGGTAGTGTTTTCCCATGTTTTGTACGTTTCTACATTAGAGCGTGGAGTTGGAAAAAGTGATACGTGGTTGTAATCCCATCTCTTCTAGAATAAATGCGGTATCTCTAGGTTTTCAGGAGAGATCAAAGCTTTAGAGAAAGATATTTATTGTATCTGTAAACTGTCAGCTTTTGCGAGGTTATTGAGGTTAACTGCGGGGTGGATGAATTTACAATATCTCCGGTTTAGTAACTTGAAAGATTAAATGCAAAGCAGCAGTAACCAAATTCTTTAGCAGTAACCAAATGTTTCTGCTTCCTCTCTCGTCTATAAATGTACCAGCGCTCTATCACATGTCGATCTTGTCTTTGTATCACATGCATAATCGGTTATAGTAGATGCTTTAATTGTATACTAACACTGTTATTGTTTGTTCCTCATGCAATCTGCATAATTGCACAAATTGTGGTGTGAAATCTGCAGAATTTAAATACAGTAAACCCAAAATGAAAATTGTGTTATTGTGCACTTGCATGTCATTCCAAGCCCATGTGAACTTTTTTCTTCCCGGAGGCTGGAACGCGACAGATGAAATGTTGAATTGTACTGAAGGGGCTGGGGAATTTTATGAATGACAGGCGTTCAATAGCATGGAAATCTGCAGAGCTTCCTAAAGATTTCTGCGCTGTGCTGTCTACGTTATTGTTAATACAACTTCTGTATCCAATAATTTCCTAAACAAGCCCCCTTGGTCCCATTTAGTACTTTGTACCGATGAAAATATCTTTCACTCGTTCAGATCATTTCAAAAATAAACTGTTGCACACTTAGGGAGAGTGCTATTGTTTCAGTAGCCTTAGGGGAGTGTTGTCCCAACTGATCTGCACGCTGGATTTTTGGGGTGTGGTAGACATGGTCGATGTAACATTCCTTTCCGCCGTTTAAAAAAAAAAGAGAAACTGATGTCTCACATGCAGTGATAAGGTTTACCGTACTGTTTATCAATTATTTTCGTGTTTTTGCACCCGCAATACATCAAGGACACCGAATAAATAATTAATTTATGATTCATCAGGACATCAGTACGGATGATGCAGTGCTGTTTATCATCCTCAAGTCATGTCATGCCTTAATTTGATTTCCCGTCGATCATCGCAGGCCTCGACTAGGTGGCAATGAAATGGAGAAAGTGAGCGTGATATCGGACTGTTTGTCCTCCATTACAAGTGGCTGGCTGCCTAATGAAACTGTTTACATCGTCTGTCTCTACTCACCCCTTTGCCACTGCTAACAACCGTTACTCGACCGGTGGCGTACCACGGTGCTATTCACCTCTCTGAAACCATCATTAACCCCGGATTGATGCTCGGCCTTCCAGCATCTCATTACTGTCTTGTTCGCCCAGTCATAGCAGGAGCTCTTGTCTCTGATGTGATACATTAACAGATCTCTGATTTGGCCTTCCGGTCACCCAAACATGCTCTTACGTGCTCATCAAATGTTTAGTTTTGTTTTGCCATTGACCTGCAGTCCTCCGATGACGTTCACATTAACAGAGGTTTGTTTGATTTATGAGTAAATTACAAGTAAAGACACAAAAACGCACACATTTACAGGGGATACTAATAAAGGTGTGTGTGTGATAACACCTAGGGACCTGACTGACCAATTAGTTAGTTAGTCAGATGTGTCCTGCTCTGACGTAGCCACACTAAGTTTAAGGTTATTTCACTGTTGAGCTTGCAGCGTTGCTGAACACATCAGATATGTAGAACATCATTGCAAACCGACACCAGGCTTGTTTGATCTTGTATGTTGTTGACAATATGTCAGGGATGGGTTTAAACTAACTAGACTAAAGTTCCCTATCAAGTAAATTAATTTGCTGCTCTTTATTAGTCACTTTAAACTGCTGTACTAAGACAGACGGAAAAGTAAAAGTTATTGGCTAGGAACTATGCTCTCGTTCTGGAATAATAATCAAGGACTTTGCTGCCGTAAAAGGCGTAGTGATATTAAGCAGTGCCTGAAAATAGTCCCCTTCTTTGAAAGTAACCAAGGGGACTATTTTCGGGCACTACGTAATATCATTGCACCCGTGTTGTCGTGCGGCAAATTAGTTTTTCTTTTGAAATAGATGTTCTGCGATGTATCTACTGCAGAGGCGGACATTGTGATGGTGATGCTGAAATGATATATTGTGCACTCCCAATTCATACATATGCACATTTTATTTATGGTTTGCTCAGTCATCCAAACACTACTGTAAATCCTCTTTACTGTCTTTTTAAAAACATTTAAATGAGTCTCTTCGTCGGACAGCCGAGGAAATATAACAGCCGAAGAAGTACAGAACATCAGTGATCCAACGCCTTACTCTGGAATTATAGATTATTTGGACAGGAGGTGTTCATCAGTCTCGGGTTGCTATGGCAGTGAGGCCCATAAGAAAGGAATTAGTCTTGTTGACACATGTGAGGTGTACTCCAGGTCTGTGTTTTATGTATGTATGCGTGCTGTAATTCACCTTACATGAAAAAGCCCCTTGCATTCCTTTATATTTAGCAGAACTGCATTTGATCTCGCATCATTTGCATAAATCACATGAGCGGAGGGGAGTTACCAATCTTTGTTAAAGTG
The DNA here is from genome assembly GCA_025389145.1 of Misgurnus mizolepis. Lineage (NCBI taxonomy): Eukaryota > Metazoa > Chordata > Actinopteri > Cypriniformes > Cobitidae > Misgurnus > Misgurnus mizolepis. The sequence continues at coordinate 56,111,360 of JAIFKI010000002.1, forward strand.
ACCATAAACATCGGTGGAAGGGAGACACTGGTTGATGTTGTGAGGGGGTCAATTGCAATACATCTTTCTCTATGTTTAGACTTACTCTGTGAACAGATAGCTTGATGTATATCAACCAGGGCCATTAATCAGCCATTAATGAGATTATATGCAGTGGCTTATGTCTGCACCTGCTTGGCCCGTTAACACAAGTTGTGTTTTTCCCTCGAGTTAGTTCTATTATAAAAATGGGATATTTGAAGTTATTGTGTAAAATAAGACATTATTTTTACAATTATAATTCAATAAAATTTTTATTCAATTTTAGCTGCACAGGGGCGTCAGTTTGTGTTGAAAAGTGGTGGGAACAAAAGATCAGATGAAAAAACATTACAGCAGGATGGGGAAAATATTGAAGAATGGCGCATCAAAAATGGGCCACACTGCAAAAAATAACTTTCTTACTTAGTATTTTGTCTTGTTTTCAGTAAAAATATCTTGATGAGCAAAACGACACAAGAAAATAAGTCTAGTTTTTAGAACAAAAATATCAAATTTAAGTGATTTTGTGCGTAAAACAAGCAAAAAAATCAATTTAAAAAAAGGAAAAGTAAATTTTTCTTGAATTTAGTGTTTAAGAAAAATGTTAAAGATTTTTTACTTACCCCCAGTGGCAGATTTTTTTGCTTGTTTTAAATTTGATATTTTTGGTCCAAAAACGAGACTTATTTTCTTGGGTCATTTTGCTCATCAAGAAAAAGTATTTTAATTTAAGAATTTTCAGATGTTTTTTACTGAAAACAAGACAAAAATACTAAGAATTGTTTTTCTTGAAAATAATTTTTTGCAGTGCAGGATAAAACCCTCAACAATGTTGACTTGACTTACACACTACAAAAAATTATTATCTTAGTATTTTTGTCTTGCTTTCAGTAAAAATATCAAAAAATTCTTAAATTTAATGCATTGCATGTTTTATTTTGTGCAAATAAACGTTTAACATTTCTTGGTTCGCTTGACTTTTCAGAACATTTTAACCAAATGCTTCCAAAAAGTGGTGGGGACATGTCCCCAGCGTCCCCAGTGTAAATGACAACTATGTAGCTGCACAATATTGAAGAAATATTCAATATTTAGTAACTTGCTAATAGGCATGGGCCGGTTACCGGTTTCAAGGTATATCGAGGTTTTAAACAGTCAAGGTTTTAAAACTACTAAAATGTTCTGTGATATCGTCTTCAAGGTATGAGCTGTGTTTATACAAAAATCATTAAATCATGTGATTGATTTGATGTTTACATTTATTACAAAAATATTATATATTTTTTGAAAGCATATTATAATTTAAAGGCTTTATTTTTACCAGGCATTTGAAAAGAATACATTACAAATACCACACATACCGAGGTATTAGTGATAAAGGTTATCATACCACCAGAATCTTATACCAGCCCATGCTTACTTGCTAATTAATGTACATTATCTTTAGGGGTATTAAAATTTCATTTAGATTCATATTGCTGTGATATTGTGTTGCGCTATGCATGCTATTATATTGTACACTATAAGCATACATGTTGCCAACATACACTGTTGGTTTTTATTTGCTTTTTTGCTGTTATAAGTTATTGACAATAGCTGCGTTTCCATTACCCATTATATTGTGCAAATTCTATATTGCGAATTGAAAATACGTTAATTTTGCAAAAAAATCCTTTAATCGCAAAATACCACGTTTTTATGCTTGCATGGGGTGTTTTTTTTTCAGCCAATTTGTATTTTGCAAAACTGCAATGGAAAGCCTTTTTAGGTCACCTGATGCAAGTGAGTCATAATAATTATTTGAAGATGACGTGGTATGTAATAAAACCTGCCATAAACACCTCAATACATATCTGCTCCCAAGTATAAAGGCTTTTCTTGCCAATAATGTTTGGATAACACTCCTACATCTCTTTTGACTTAATTTACTATTACCTCCAAAAAACACCTATTCTTGGCATTAATGTTTGGATAATTCTCTTATGTCTCCTTCGTTTGAAAATTATGCATAGTGCTGTGGATGTGATATGAGTAAACCTACAAACATCATTACACGTGATGATGTTTGAAATGATTTTTCACGAGAGGAAAAAACTACGGTTTAGTCGCATTATGGAAACGGGTCATTTTGCAATAGTCTTTTGCAAAAATAACGCTAAAGTTATGCGTAAATCTGCAATGGAAATACAGTTAATTACATAGATCCCATATTCTTGCAGTAAATGAGAGACTCAAGGCTTTTCAAGGACTTTTCCTTTTATGCCCTGAATTAGGGGCTCGCTTACTGTAGTGGAGATCCTAATAGATGAACCTTGAAAATGCTATAACAAGTTCACAATGTTATGTTATTTTCATAAAAGGAGTGTTTTGCGTCATTTACATGATATTAATAACACAAAAGTGTGGGTTTGTTTAAGTCCGCAAACGCTGCCTATCACTGAATATTATTCTCATTGGAAAACGTGTATCTCATACATTAGCCTATGGCTTACTTAAGCTACAAAAAATTTAGAGATTAGCTTGTTTGTTTTTCCTTCAGGAGTTGTTAAGGTGTCTGTTTCCCTTGTTTTAATGTTTTCCTGTGCCTAATTTTCCTCTGCGCCTAGTAGAGAAAATGTGACGTCTGGTTTGCAGCACATTTCCTATCCAAATCCGTTGTTTCTGACTAATGACAGAGAACAAGGTGTGAAAGAAGTAAATTCCCATTCCACTGTTGTTTTTGTGGTTTACCCAAAGCAAATATGTAGGGTGCGTACTGTAATCTGCCTTAGTTTTGAATAACCAGATGGCAATAAGGAGATTGGGAGAGTGACAATAGCTGAACCCTTTATTATTGCATATCCTTCCTGCTATACAGTTGTGTGTTTTTAGACCGATCGCCACGTGATCCGTGTCCAACGAGAGGATGTTGCAATTGCTTGAGGTCAGATCTTGTATCTCGGCGCCGAAGGTAAATGCTTGCTTCCTTTCACACACCTCTCACTCTTTCACACACAAACATGCATCACGTGCCGGTTTCCCTCATGGAAGCTGATCTTCTCGTCTCAGTTGTTGGCTTTACAGGTGAATCTGCTCAGCTCCTGTTTAGTGTGCAGACGCTGGTCGCCGTTTCTGGTTAATGAGTCACGTGCGACCTGATGTTGAAATGTGACCCAGATCCTGCAGAACATGAATGAATGAAAGCTAATGAGCAGTGACTTGTGTACCAGACCTGCACATTAAAAGATGTACTAATTGATTTTAGATATAAAAATCAACCCCCTTTCTTGTGTGTTCCATGGAGAGGATTTGTGTAAATGTTGGGGTTTGTGGTATCACTAACCGAGGATGAAGCTCACAGTAGTTTATCCAATTGTTTGTTTGTAGTTTATGAAAAGAGAATATCTCTCTTTGCGTTGAACTTTAAGCATTGTAACTTTGCACATGTTGTTTATGCTCAAACACCAACGTTACACACTGACTGAAGTTAATAAAGTCAAATCCCAATCAAGGACCCCTTTATAAAAGCCACTTGAAAAAGTATATGGGAGGTTTGTAATGTATTGCAATGCGGTTGCTAGGCTGTTCTGGGTTGTTGTTTGTATATTGCTACTTGGTTGCTTACTGGGTCTAAAGAGCCCACCCCAAAGCTTCAGTGATATTCTTGTCACTAAATATGGCTCTGCTCCATCTTTCAAAGCAAGTTTACGTTCACAACGATAGTGCTGCTAGAAACAGAGCATTTAAGGACTCTTAAGAAATTTTTATATAAATATTTTTTACAGTGTTGCAAATCAGCTTTACATTTGAAATAAATTTATAATAAATTTTTTATGAGATATTGATATGAGTTTTTGTAGCTCAGTTGGCAGTGCAAAAGGTCTCTCGCTCTCTCTCTCTTTCTCTCTCTCTCTGTACGCGTGCAGAGGTGTCTTAAGGCGTGCGCAGTGAGCTGCTAATACTGTTAATAACACTGTTTGCAACACTTGCAACACTGTTTGCAAAGACCACAAACAAAACAAAGTGAAAGAAAGAGTCAAACTGCCCAACTAAAGGAAACACTGATCATCATAATGGGGACCTAAAACTTCCACCCTCTTTTAATTCTCAAAAAAGTGTTGACAAATCAGGGTTTTCCTTGCTCAAAATAAGGGGGAAGTGGTGCTATCCTGATGCACACATACTGTACATGTATACCGTGGCTCAACCACTAATTTTTTGTGTTTAATAATTAAATGATTTTTAAAAATTCATTTATAAAACATTTATTAAAAACAAAATAGAAGCAGCGTGCATTTACAAGTAAAGCTACAGTCGACAACTCTGGATGATTGAGATGATTTAGAATGTTTACAATTTTCATGCCTATCCCTCACTACCACACCCGTCCTCATCGGTGCATGTGCAAGCATACTTAGATTACTTGCATAACACTCAGAAATACAATCAATGGTTGATAAAGCACAATTACCTGTCGAAAATAAATGTGGCAAGCTCTGCATGCAGCTTGAACCCTTTAAAATCTCATAGATCTCTCCACCTTTCAAATGCCGGTCCGATATTGATCCTAGTTTTATTACGGGCACGGTCGCTTTCTATCTTTGTTTCCTGGTTGTTTTCTTTTCCTTGGTTGTTATGTTCTCTAGCTCTGGTTTTTAACCGAGGAATCACGCTGCGTACTGCGTTCAATCCAACACACCTGTAAACTTCAGGCGGATGCATGTGATATTGTAACGAGCGCGAGGGGGGAACCGTGGCGTGTGCAGGAACTGTAATTGACAGGCAGATTTTACACAGCCACACGCTGATTGGACCAAATGAACCGGCCTGCGCTGATTGGACCAGTGGAACCGGGGGCGATAGATTTTTGCCAAACAAATAACAGGCTCATTGGTCATACACATCATCTGTCACCTTTGTCATCCATTACTTGACTCTAAACAAAGAAAACTATTTTTCTTGCCTTCATTACTTAATATATGATAAGCTTAATATAACAAGCAAGTTTACATCCTAATCTTTTGCTTGATCTAAAAAGTGTTATATTTAATAAATGAAATTTAATTATCATAAGAAGAAGCTCTTAAATTTTAGTCTACTATTGGTAAATTCGGTTAAACTAAATATGTCAGAAAATTGCATTATTTGTGCTTAGTCTTATGGGTCTTAATAAATGCGGAGAAAAGCTTCACTCACTGATCTCTGATTTATTTGCTTGGTGACTGATTTGTTTCAACTGTACAAAAATTGGTTAAAAAGAATCATTAGTTTTCGAGTCATATTGTGTTAAACGCATCAATAAACATTTTCATGCAGGAAACATTACTGCATTAGCTTGTGTCTGTAGTGATTCACCTGCATAACATCCAAGAAATTTAGCTAATATCAAAGGTGGAAAGAGTAATAAAATATTGTACTAAAAGTAAAATTACTTTAATAATATTTTACTTAAGTAAAAGTAAAGTTACTTTAACTAAAAATCTACTCAAGTAGAAGTAAAAAGTCATTTTAACTTTGCTCAGAGTAAAAGTTACCTATTTGCAGCGGGGTGAGGTGGGGGATTCTAGTATAGCTCAAATAGGACAAGGGAATATAAATATCAAACTAGTTGTTTTTAATTGAAGGAACACCTTTACAATTACTTTACTTGTGCAATAACAAAAAGTAAATATAATAAAAATCTTTTTTTATAACTAAGAAAATTTATAGAATTGTTTTGTGAACTTTTGAGGCAAAAAATATGAGGTCAGCAGCTACACTCAAAAAAATGATTCATTGGATTAACTCAATAAAATTGTGGGCAGGATTTCCATCCAATATGAATGTGTTCCCCTAACTCATAAAAAACTGCTTTACACAATTAAAATATATTGAGTTGGTCCAACTCAATTTAAAGTCGCAATGAAATTGAAATGAAAAACTATATATGTATTTTTAATAGTGTGGTATTATTAACAAATGACTTATCTGTGAGCTTCATTATTTTTTAAAAATTCGTGTGTGCTCATAATCTTTAATCAAAAATGCAAATCTCCTCCCCTCCTCAAAACGATCTCTCTTCACTTCCGGTCAAAAGTATGGCAGGTGGGCGGGGTCCGGGAGAAGATCGCAGTGATTAGCAATTAGCAACACGACCCAACTTCAAACGATCCAATCAGATCTCGATGGACAAATTCAAATCCAGCCCTGCCTTATTTCATCTCAAAAGCTGTTTCATTCGGATATACGTCACCACGGGGAAAATAAGGCAATCGCTACTTCCGTTTCATGGCGACTTTAAAGTAAATGGCAATACTCAATTAGTTGCCTCAACTCAATTTAGTGTAGTCTGAATAACTCAATTTAGCGTATTTTGAATAACTCAATGTAGTGTAGTCTGAAGAACTCAATTCTGTTATTTTATATATAACGTTTTTATATCATACTTATTAGCATAAGCACATGTTAGCATGTTTATAATAATAACATATGATACTTTGGATGAGCATTTGAGAAGAGACTGATCTCCAAACAGGCATAAACACTGTTAATGCTCATTGAGAGAAATATGTCACATCCACAACCTAACCACAAGCGCAACTCTTCTGCACGATGGTAACCAAACAATTTGAAAAAATATAACACAAACGCTTCTAAATCAATAAGATAAACGGACATTTAACACTATTAAGTCTTTCTCTTTACCTAAAAATGCATAAAATAACACTTAATTTAAAAAAATGACTCTCCAAAAGCAGTTGCATGCAAAGCATGCTGGGAAATTCTTTTTCCTGAACCCAAACTCAAACTAATCGTGTTAACGCAATTAAAAAGAAATCAATAAATTATTGTACATATTTATTTAGTGTTATACTAATTAAATATATATACTTATTGCTCTTAATGAGCTATTTTACATTTATTGAACACAATTTTAATGTGTCATGTCTAAGAAGGGCTTGAATCATTTTTTTGAGTGTAGTAAATACAACAGCTATTAGGTTGTAATTGATTTACTGCTGGTAATATTTATTAAACACATAATAATTGGCATATTAAGCATATAATGAGATGAGTGGCTATATACATTTATTCTTTACATGTTTATCATATTCTATATAGTTTTCCTGACTTAGTTACTTGACTTAGTTACTTGATGTCTAAGACCTTTATTCTTCTCTCTTTCGCTCAATGTCTTATGGCCCTGCGCATTCAGACATTCTGAAGTTGTTTGATATCACACAAAGTTGCTAGACCTCGGAAGATAATGCATGTGATTGATGCATCGAGCGGTAAAAACCCGGTCGGCAATTCCGTACTCACGAGTGTGAAGCATACCTTCCATAGGAATGAAACACTCGCTTCGGGTCAGTGTGCACACCCACCAGTGGTTCAGCCTTTGTGTGCCTGGTATCATTAAATCACCTGAACATGCTTGCAAAGGTTTGATGTCGAGTATTTTAAGATGCAAAGTGGCTTAAATATGGCCAGGGGTTTCTTTCATAATAATTTGAGTGTCTGCATCAGCTTCTGGCTGCCGCCTGTCTCATCTGCATCCATCGTTTGTGAGTTTAGCGCGTTCCCCGCCCATCAATTAATCAGTAGGTTATACGTAGCGCGCCTTTATCACCTTGCTTTTTTCTATTTTTTACTCCGTAATGAATGTGATTTAAAATGTAGCAAAGTACAATACTTTAAACAAAACGAACTTGGGTAAAAGTACAAATTTTAAAAACTACTCAATACAGTAACGTGAGTACCGTAAAACTTCAAATAATAGCCCGGGCTTTTATTTTCCCAAACCTATCGTCACACCAGGCGTCTAAAAGAGACAGGCGTCTATAAGAGACAGGCTTTTAAAATAATTGTTCCAGCATGACAGCAAGAGTTTACCACATATTACCTTTTATTTATAATTTGAATGTGTTTAACAAATTAGTTTGTGTAAGAATAACAGTATTAAATTATTGGCAGCATAAATAAAGCATACGAGGATATATACCGTGAAATCTTACCCAGATACAACAGTGCTATTTTCTGATTGGCTATTGTGTAGCCTCTTTCTTTTTTTTGGATTGGCTCGCTCGACTAGAACTCCAGGGGAGACGGGCTTGATAGAGAGAGCAGTGCGGCAAGATACATTTTGGGCACTGCAGTATACAACAATAGTGTTTCCGCGTGAGAAATACAATGTGTGGCGGGCTATTAATAGCGGCCTCAAAACACTACCGGCCCACCCGGAAAAGTCCCGACTCTCCCGATTGCCACTGTGCTACTGTCATCATCGCTGCAATCCTGACGACGAACCTTGTTGTGTTGTCATAGTGATGAGTAACCGAACGACTGCGTCTGTCACGTGACATCTACCGGTAATCAAAACTTTAGCGTGTGCAATCTGCACCATAGAACTGGCTTAAACAGACGATTTGATGGGTTTTAGAAGATTAAATACAACCCGAAACTAAAAAACAGACCAGGCCTTTATTTGAGACAGGCGTTTATTTACCCAAACCTGTTGTCACACCAGGCATCTAAAAGAGACAGGCGTCTATTTGGGACTAGGCTATTATTTGAAGTTTTACGGTAAATGTAATTCGTTACTTTCCACCTCTGGCTAATATAGCTCCCAATATAGTTCAGGCGGAAACTCCATACTTTGCAGTTCGTCGTCTTGTAAAGTTTGGTCAGTACCTCACTGTGCTGACAACAAAACAGCGCCACCACAGTGGTGTAAGGCCGCAACTGCACTTGCAAGAATTGTTTGTGTCCGTTAAGACGGCCATTCCCAAACTGTGGTCCGCGGACCACTAGTGGTCCGTGAGGGTACTGCAGGTGGTCCGTGAAAAGGCAAAATAAGAATATGTATATTTTAATATACAAACTCGTTCATATGTTGGGCGAACGTGTACTGCTGCCTAATAAACGTTACTGTGAACTCATTCATTCTGGTGCCTGTGAACGGCACGCTCTCTCAGTTTAACGTCGTTCAATAGGGTGCCAGATTTGTATATTCTTCCAGGCGAAAACCCGACTAAAACACACTGTAAACAGGCCTTAATGTGTAGCGGAAAAAACACCCAATCTGGCAACACGGCCACCACTCGGCGTTCACCAGTCACGGTGCATGCGTCATCACAACAACACAGACGCAACTCAAATAGTTTAACATTAAATAACATCATATTTGTCCTAAATCGTTAACGATTAACATAGGCTGCTAACGCATATTCTGGATCTTGAAATAGACTCTGACTAGCTCACGCTATTTAACGTGCACGTGTGGTGTGCAATTTCTGCGAGTTGCTACACGCAATGCCTCGCAGACCCCCACCCAGCTAGCCTTTCAAGGTATGTGCAAGCAAATACAAAAATTAAAAGACAGTCAATGCTAATGTAAACCCTGGTTGGATAAGGATTTAAAGTTGGACATGAAGATGAAATCTGACGCATTTAGCTTCACTGTTAAAACTGATCAAATAATTGCTGTCTGTGGTGGTTCTATATGGGCTATAATGGCAATCATTTAAAAAAATAATATGGGAAAAAATAACTATAAATTAGTTCATTTTTGGAACTGTGACCTAGTTTAACATTTTCAAATAAGAACTATGAACTGAACTAGTTCATTTTAAAATTTGTGAACTGTGAACTAAACTAGTTCATGTAGAAAGTGAACTTTCCCAACACTAAGAATATGTATATAAATAATTATGATATAAGGTTAAGAAACCTGTTGTACTGATGTGATGACCAGTTATAGTTTTAGTGCTAGTAAGACTATTTAGATGTGCAGATTAATTCAGGACTTTGTGTAGACATATTTTATAATAAGTATTATGAGGTGGTCCGCGAAAATTCTTGATTACAAATAGTGGTCCACACACACAAAAAGTTTGAAAACCCCTGCGTTAAGACACATAACAGAGAAACCTGTCGGTCAAGAGCCGGAAGCAGCACAAAATTTGGTCTATGTGGCCGCCCCTAAAATCTCTATACAGGAAAAACCAGAGTCAGTCTGGTTTGTAATAAGAGAGATTTAATGTTTATTTTTAGTTGATTTTAAGGCAGTGGCTGAAAGTCAGTTGCAATTCTTGTTTCTCTTTCCTTCAGTGATTCTGCTCATCATCATCATCATCATAAAAAAAATCTTCAATTAATCACTTAAGTATACAATTACCTCTAACACCCTGCTGGCGTTTCCCATTTGAACACAGAGCAGTGTTAATTTAACACAGGGGAATTTACTTGTGAGCATGTGTGGTCCTTAACAACTTCATATATGAAATGAAGTATTATATAGCATTAGTATATACCGAGTTACACGAGTTATAGGGTTTGTTTTACACTAATAATAGTGAAACGGAAGCACTCTGATCTTCAGAGGAAACATTTACATTTATTCTTACAGCAGGCACTTTTATCCAAAGTGACTTACAAATGAGGCAGCATTCATATTTTAAAGGGACTCGTAACTGTGCAAGAGCTAGTTGTAGCTCTGCCACCTCCCGTTCCCTTGTCTTTCTGCCAAAGGTTGCAGACACCAGAGCAATAAAGGGTTAACACACAGCGACTCTGCCTCACAGACGGTAAAGGCCATTGAATGGTTACCTTCCACAGGCAGCAAACACATTGGTTAATGTCGAGGGTGGATCTCCGGTTAGGGCTGTAAAGCGAAACGGACTCTATGGATCAGGACTCTTCACACGCGGCATGCACACATTTGCTCACGTCCACGTTCAGCGAGCGAGAGAAAGAGGGAGAGGGAGGCGCAGGGGCAGTAGGGGTTTTCGAAGAATTAAAGGAAAATGGATTTTCATGGAAAGAGATTTTCTAAGTCAACATGGTTGTTTTTTGTGCAACAGATGATGTTTCTCTCTTTTGTGTTTGTTGTACTGACAATAGACAAGATTTACAGCATGTGGCTTGTTTTTCACTTTAACACCTCCATTGAAATCAAACCCACACACCTTCTCTCATTTGGTCATGGGCGGTCAGGTGGCCCTGCCTGAATTGTGCTTTAGAAAGGGACAGAGGGTTATGTTGTTTTTGCTCTTGAGCTTACATCAGAGCGAACAACAACAACAGTTATTCACGCACCTGACCGGCGCTTTGTGGTTACGTGCAATAACATTCATGGGACGGATAGAGTTCAAGGTTGTCCTGTGTGAAGAGCAATTTTGTTTTTACACCTTTTATTTCATTTAAGAAAAATGCATTGAGCAGCTGCAGTGGAAAAACAAAGTTCTTCCGAACCTGCGTATGATTTGAGTATGAGCTCTGTTCATCGCCAGCATTCTAACTTTTCATGACAGCTTTTCTCCGTTTTCCTTTTGTATTTGAAGCTCGACATAAATTTATGTCTTCGTTTTCGCTGGTTTTGTCAGAGCTTGTCAGGATGCTTTGGAAATTTAAGCAAAGCCTTTCAGAAGGCTTAACCTTATTTGCATAAATCTGAACATTTGTCAAAGCATTGTTAAAAAAACAACGTGTTTTCTCTGTCAGATGAGGACTCGATTGTTATGCAGAAGTTTGGAGATGTGATGATGGTGTTGGCATCGAGGCAGAGGTGGGGTTCGTGGGCCAAACTAAATCCAGGATTGTGTTTGTCTGTATTGGTTTACAGCAAATGCCAATAATCCTGAAAGAGATTGACTGGTTTGTCCCGTGGGCAATTTAATATCAGTTCTGATAACATCTCTTGTTTATGCCTGTAATAGCGTCTGTTTTTGTCTGGACATAGTAAGACTGGCTTTGCAGTAATATTGCATTGGTAAATTACTGCGGTACCTTGAGATATTGATTTGTTTAAACATTAATATACATTTAAATACTGCAGTTCAATTAATAAAGAAACCAGTTATCTAAATATTTCTGTAACAAGAATAAATTTAACCTCTGTTATAAGATTTTTTTTTTATTAAAAAAACACAACTGCTACCTGAAATGTTTAAAGTAAACAGCATTTGATTTTGACACTGATCGTCAAATAAAATTTGTATCTCTTTATTAAAATACGTACAGAAAATACAGGAATTATGTATACAAAAAAATAACAAAATGGTTTCTTTATTTAAGAAGTCTGTATTTAGTGTTAACCTTGGCATCTTGGCACACAACACACGTTGAACTCTTTTGAGTAAACTTAATTCCTGAAGTCATTAGATTAGAATTAGAAATTAGGATTTAAGAAATACTGCAGGTGCCTGATATTGCTTAAGTGTAAGGGAAACTAAATACCTGACACTTTCGCTTAAAATCTAATGGTTGTATTTGAATAAAGAGTCTAAAAACTAATTATATATGGTCATTATACCATTGCAAAAACAACAAATCTAAATGGTGCCTTGATGACCTAATGGGAAATGCACCAAATGCGAAATCAACAATTTGCGCAAGTAGATTCAGATATAAAGTGATTTGGGTAATTTCGGGTCGGGAACATTTCTTTGGACCTGAGAAGACCTTAAATTCAGACTATCAGTGATAGCAGTAGCAGAGCGACGCGATCTGATTGATTTCGATCGAAGATTGGCAATTTCCAACAATGGTCACAGTCGTGCGACAAAGTTTAGAAATTTTAACTTTATGCAAATTATGGGTGACTTTCAGGAGCGACTACCAATGAGAACGAAGCGTTGGGGTGCACGTCATCCGTCTCTCATCAGTTACTGGAGTGGACGGTACTCATATGTTTATGACAACCAATTTAGAAACGCCTCTTTTGAAAGAGACGAGCGACACACAGCGACAAAGTCGCTAATAATGTGAATGTACCTTAAGACTTTTGCAGAGTTCTTCATATTGCTTTATATCAGCACTAGCCTGTGTTCTGGTTACTAATGTTTACCAAAAATAAAACTCTTAATATTATTTTGAAACAGATTTTACTTGTCTATTTTAAATTTGGGACCTGATTTTGTTGGCTTTATATTGTAGTTAGGCAAAATTATAATAAAGTCAAATGTGCTTTCTTTTGTACAGAGCTGTTGTTAAAATATAATATTTAATATTAAAAAAAAATTAAAATTAAAATTTAATCTTGGCCCTGAACAAAAGTGAAGTGAAGATACATAAAATACAGGATCTCTTTATAATACATCCTAGAAGTCCAGGTTAAAGTCTTATAATCGAATAATGGGATTTGGATTGAAGTAGTCAGGAAGTTGGGTTCCTGAACACTGATTCATACTCAGTCAATATTAAAGATATCAGGTTAATATTTTCACAAAATATTCTTTACATTATGTATGATGATTTTATGTAGTATACAGTAAATCACACAAAAAACTGACTTTAGTTGGCTTTTCACAGTCTGGGTAAGTTATAATAATGTAATGCACCGCGATGTAGGGTTGTGACACTGTATTGTCATTTGTATGTATTATGTCATCAGATGGCTTGTGGACGCATGCCCGTCTTCCTCTCTTTGAAGTGATTTATTCTGGTTTTGACCACATCTAATGCTTCAGAGAGGAACTTGTAAAGCCAGCAACAAAACCGCCACAACCCGGCTTACTTTGCAATTTAACTTTACTAATCTGTGTGCATTTGTAAGAGGGATGTTGGTCGCGTGTTCAAAAGCAAGCTCATTCGTATGTGCATTGAGGGAGGCGTATGCTTCGTGGTTTATTTTTAACAGACTGTCTCAGAGACTCGCTCGCAGGTCACGTTGTTAGAAAGAGGCCAGTGAAGTCAGAAGAACTCATGTTGTTGACACGGGGGCTTTTCGACAGATGAAGGTCACAATATATATATATTCTCTTCCCTTTGCCACATTTGTCTACATATGGACTTCTGTGACCTCCTTATTACTCTGTATTTATCTGAAGGGTTTTTCCTCTCTCATGCTCTCTGTGTTTCGTATGTCACACATGGCCTCTTTCACGTCCGCCTTTTCGTAGGGGTGTTGGGGTAAAGAAATATGTAAACACTTGTGTTACAAGACTCGTGTCAAACAACTGGAAGCCGTGTCCTGCTCTCTGTACATTTTGTGAGTTTATAGGTTCTTGTGTGGGAAAGTACGTGAGGGAGAGCACATTTAAGGAATGTGGTTACACCATTTTAGGAGCTGCTTATCAAGAGTAAGCCATTTTGTCATTGTTTTAAGGTTCAGAAATGTATCCTGGTGTTTCTAGCAGGTATAAAAAACAGTGGTTGCTGTTGTGGGACCATACAGGCAATGCGTGTCTAAAGTTACTTTGAATGGAAAGCACTTGTTATATGATATTCGTGTTACAATTACATTTGAGGAGCTCAGATACAAAAGTCTCTAAATGCCTCCCTTGTCAAAAATGAGATAATGATATTAAAGGTCCCGTTCTTCCTGATCCCATTATTCAAACTTTAGTTAGTGTGTAATGTTGCTATAATAGCATAAATAATACCTGTAAAATGATAAAGCTCAAAGTTCACTCCCAGGCGATATATTTTCTTTAACAGAATTCCCCTTTTAAAGCCTACAGCGAACGTCTGGTTTGGACTACAGCCCTCTCCTTCCTGCTTTAATGACGTCAATAAACTCCACCGACAGAAATACGTCAGACGCCAGGTATGGCTTAAACGGCTCTTCTAAGCTGCTGTCGAATCACAACACACTAAACAAGCTACACAATCAGAACTCGTTACGTATTTCTGAAGGAGGGACTTCATAGAACAAGGAAGACATCAGCCTGTTTTAGGACTGTGAAAACAGCTGTATACATATAAGTAAATTATGTGAAAAATATTGCAGTTTTTTTACACGTGAAACATGAACACATGTTATATTGCGCACTGTAAACACAATCAAAGCTTCAAAAACACAGAAAGAACGGGACCTTTAACCGAATCCTTTTGCCGCATATTATTCATTCATTAAATACTTTTGCTTCACATCTGCTTAATCTCGGCCTCAGGCTATTCAGGCATCCATTAAGAGTCTAATAAAAAAATGTTTTACAGGAAAACATTTTAGATGGACTAAGAGGTTTTTGCATATGAGCTCTTTATTTGATATATTTATTAGATACGCTGATCCCCAGGAGGTGTAAAATACGATAACACAAGCCATTGGAAAAGTAAAAACTTAAGGAATAATTCAGCCAAGCAGATTTATGACTCTTTTTTTTCAATTGAACACATTTTTTTATTAAAATGGCAAAGTTTGGTTTCAAAAGGCAATTTTATTCTGCTTTTTTAAATGTGCTTTTTTAAATGTTTTTTTTTTTCATGGATCACAAGATGTTGCAGGCCATAATAATATAATATTTTCTGTAAAAGTGTCATTTCGCACATAATTAGTATTATCTGGGGTCACGACTAATTGTTTGCAGAATAAAAGTTCTTGTTTACATAATACATGTGGGTGTACTGTGTATAATAATTATGTATATATAAATAAATACATACACGTACATGTATTATTTTAATAGGAAAAACTATTTATAAATAGAAACGTGTAGGGGTGTAACGATTAACCGAGCAAATGCGCGTTTTCTCAATGAATGAATTTGAATGAATTACGGTGAAATCCAGGCACATCCGAACGCCAGGGGGCGCTCCCGTGCAGAAACTCCCTTTGTGCCACAGAAGTAGCAGCATTATGAATGCTATTCCAGGAAATGTCTACAGCAATATTTATATCACTGTTCTTCAAATTGTTTCAGGTATTTTCATGATAATAAAGAATATTTTAAATGATTTTGTTTTACGAGTGTTGCTTTTTTAAATGCACGTTATAAACGACTCCGACTCGTTATGATTTTAGATTGATAAGGACTTCCTACTGACCAAATGCCGTAGTACACGCACAAGCTGTGCATGAAACTTCCGAAACCGCATACTGTATAGTATTAGATGAAGTAATTAGATGAAGTACCTACTTACTTGGCGTTAAAACAGTAGGTACTGTATAGTATGAATCCTGGTAGTATGAATGAGATTCGGACGTACTACATCCGCCATGTTGCTACATCACGTGACATACGTCGTCATCACGTCATGTCATTTCAGCGCGAAAACAGCCGCGTGCCTCTTCTTCTTCGTTGGATAACTCCTCGTCCGGGGCATCATGGGATAGTGAAGCGTCCATCGTATGCACACTGCAAAATCTAACCGGAAGTAGTAGGTCATCCGGGTACTTTTCGCATACTGTTTTTCGAATACTATGTATTCGGACATACTACTCGCCTCGCCTACTGCTTTTCGCGTACTATATAGTATGTAGTAGGCGGTTTCGGACGCAGCAAAAGAATCGCAGCCTTGCGATTCAGAATCGATTTCAGACAGGCATTTTTAATGGGACACACGGTTGAATTGTTACATCCCTAGAAACGTGTATATACACATGAAAATATTTTTTAAATACATATATGCGTGTGTGTGTGTGTGTGTGTGTGTGTGTGTGTGTGTGTTTATACATAATTTTTATACACAGTACACCCACATATATTTTTTAGAGAACATAGAGTTTTTTTGTGATTGTTGCGGGCAAAAATCCTTGATCTTGCGGCACGTTTACTTAAAAATGCGTTGGAATATGCAGGATTTTTATGCAATGAAATTGCGGGAACTTGCAAAAACTGCGGTAACCGATTATTCAGACTGCTATATCGATTCCAATAGTTTGGAGGGTATATTAACTAGCATTAACTAAATTCTGAAGATTAAAATTTTCTGAATGTTATTCATTCATGTAATGGCCATTAATATTGAATGTTAAACTAGTGATGTTTCTTTACACTTTCTATGTACAAAGCTCATATTCATTGTTTTTACCAGTTTTCTTTTGATTGGCAGGATATATCGGCCATAACTTTTGGCTGTTTTTAAACTGTTTTTTTTTTTAATCGTCCAAAACCGATTATTGGCCGATTTATCGGTGCACATCTAGTCACAGGGCAATACTAATCGTGTGCGAATAGGGCTTTATAAAACTGAAAATTATGATGTCCTGATTATCCAGTGTTGACAGTTTGTAACAGTACTGGAAGTCATACAGAGAAACACAGATACTCTCCCTCTTTCTTTCGGTCACACACCTTGATAACACAGTTTGACAGCAACAAAATTGACTAATTTGGACAACAGGAAATCATAATATACCTGTAACATTTTGATATCCACGACAATGAGTACCATATTATTAAAGTAATAAAAATAAAACCATTTGTAAAAAGCAAAAAATAAAAACAACAAACAACAATATGCCCTGATGTATGATTACTGCTTAAAAACCTCTACTTATCTTGTACGCAAAGCTTTTATTGTAAGTAGGCATGCCTATTCGTAAGTGCACTTATGTTTCCTGATGTGTTTTTATGAACTGAGGGTTGAGTCAACATTAGTTTATGATGTCATTGATAGTGCTTAAGCCAGTATATTCTTTGAACCCTATATCAGATTGCTCAGCTTGTTTTCAGCTTGGATAAGTAATCGTTTTTCTCTTCCCTACAGTGTGTCCGTCCTCATGCAAGCACCGTTCCTGCACTAAAGACAACCGCTGCTGTCATGAGCAGTGTCTGGGTGGCTGCTTGGAGCCAAACTCCACTAGCAAATGCGTGGCCTGTCGCAACTACATGCACAATAACACGTGCGTTGAGAGATGCCCGCCTGGCTTCTTCACCTTCAAGGGCTGGCGCTGCGTCAACTTCAGCTTTTGCCAGGAGCTCCACAACAAGTGCAAGCAGAGCAAAGGTGACTGCCACGAGTACGTCATCCACGACGGTGCCTGCATCCCAGAGTGCCCTTCAGGGTACACCACTGTAAACTCTACCACGTAAGTAACCTACTAACGTACACTTTTGCATCAATGCAGTGGGCGATGCTAGCACACACATTTGATCGACGTGTCCTGAATGATACTTCTCTGTGCAAGGTCTGCCAGTGAAGTTGAAGCTTTTGTGTATTCAACGTCGAAAGAAAGATGCTCAAGCGGTTGATGTACGTCATGTTGGGTTGATGGAGCCTTAATGGTTGTACTAAATAAGTTTACTACACAACAGACAACACAAGAATGTCCTGACAAATCATGCCCGCCTCTGCGATAGCTCTGTAAATAGCAAAAAAGTCTGCGCTTTTTGGCACTTGGCGTTTACAGTCTCAACTTTTGGGAAGAGGGTGTGCGGTTAGCAAAAAAGTTCCTTAAATGGTTGAAATCACTTACACGACCTTTATTTACTTAAGTATATCTCTTAGTTAAATGTTTCTTTAGATTCAGGCTTTCTATATAAAATGCAGAAAGACCAGAGGCTTGGCATCTCTTGTGCAGATTTACTGCTAAGTGGAAATAATTGAGAAAACATGTTTATAACAAGCTTAGACGGTGCTGAGGATCGTTGATGGTTGTTCAGCTCAAGTGATGCACCTTTACTGTTTGTATACCATTTATGGAACAAGTGAAGATGTCTTAGGTTGATCATGGTGCTACTGACCCCCAAAAATTGGTTGGACACTCAAAAGATCACTTTGGAGAAATCTATTGTATGATGATGAGTGTAAGTGTGTGTATGGGTTTTAAAGTGCTGACCCAGTGTAAGGTTTGGCAGTGGACCTTAAGCCTATTTTAAGAAGATCAAGAGGAATGGACTTTCACAGACCGCCTCGATTTTATAGATGTTTTCAGGACACGGTTTTATATTGTTTGTTTGTTTGTGGTAGAACTACAGGATGACCAATGTCTCAGTTATTCTCTCTCTTGCTATTTCTATACCCGCATGCATATCTGTATGCGGATGGACGATTGGCCACATAAGTGTTGGGTTTCTAAGATTCATCGACATAATGGTCACTCTGATTTCCAGACATTGCTTTGGTCCAGCTGTGGGCAGACACCAGCAAAACCCTTAAAAGAAAAAGCAGAGCATACAATTGAGATATTTAGATATAATATAAATATCTTATTTGATATGTGACCATGGACCACAAAAGAGTCACACTGGTATATTTGTAGCAATTGCAATAACATTGAGTCTCATTCACTAATAATTGCGTACGTTTTTCGTATTTATACGCCTATTGAACTTCTCACAAAACCTTTCCGCCTAATTCACAATACGCACATGAATTTGTTCTTATACTTGTTCTTACATTAGTGAATTTGTAGTGTTCTACATGAGCGGCTGCTTGCACAAGGTTTTTATTTTGCATAAAACAGGGCTTTGCGCTGCGCTAGTCCACCAAAGATTTTAGAGCAGTTTGTCATAGAAGCAAAAGAAATCCATGATCATATTTAGCAAGTTCTGTTTTGCTTTGCATTTTTTATTTGGGAGGTTTTGCTGTAGATAGATAGATAGATGGATTGATTTATGAATAGATGTGTGGATTTATGGATAGATGTGTGGATTTAAGGATAGATGTATGGATTTATGGATGGATAGATGGATGGTTATGTGGATAAATGGATGGATATATGGATAGATGGATGAATGGATGGATATATGAGTGGATGGATGGATATATGCATGGATGGATAGAAGGATGGATATATGGATAAATTGATGGATAGATATATGGATAGATGGATGGACGAATATATGCATGGATAAATGGATGGATATATGAATAGATAGATGGATGGATATATGCATGGATGGATATAAGGATATATGGGAATATGGATATATGGATGGATACATGGATAGATGGATGGATATAGGTATAGATGGACAAATATATGCATGGATGTATATTTGGATGCATCGATATATGGATGGATGGATATACAGGTATGAATAGATTAGGGATGCATAGATCGATCGGCCGCCGATTGTAATCGGCCGATAACGTCATTAAATGACTCGATCGGCACTCGCTAAATTTGCCGATCTCATGAGCCGATCTTTCTGTTTACTTTTGTTATCATAGCGTTCCTGATGCGGCTGCAATAAGAGACCATTTTACACAGTGCGAGCATTTTGTAACCCGTTGCTCATGTGTGACGTGCAGATTTGGATTTCTCTCTCTGCCTTTACAGAGATATGCGTATTTTCTATGAGGATGCACTCCGGTCCTCAGCGCGATGCGTCTTCACATCCCTATCAAACAGCGTATACAACACATATCTATCGCGGACAATTGCATCCTCATGACGAAAGTTTATTACTTTCATTCGTTTTAAAGTTTTGAAGGTTTAAACTTCCGTTTTCCTCACAGCTGCTCTTGTTTGCGGACACCCGCCGCACGCATACAGTACACAGCAGCCGGTCATCAGTGCACGTGAAGAGAACGATCTCTCCCACGTCTTAAAGCTACAGTATCCTAATTCATCTCTCAATAAAATTACTCTCTGCTCATCAGTGAAAAACTGTTGTACTTCATACGAATGCGTGTATATTTAATTCATACAGTAAAGACTGTGAAGTGTTTTATTTTTTTTACTTTTAACAGACATAAGCCTTTTTAACGGCATATTACATTTCTCTTTGCAAGAAGAAATATTTGTTGTGCTTATTTTTTTGATTCTCCATTAAAACAATAATATACATAATTTATAGTTAGTTTCATTTCTACAAATGGTGCAAACTCTGCTAGATTATAGATAAAAAATTCCCATTCCACTGCCATTCTGTGATCGGCACTGATCGGCGATCGGCAGATCATGATCTTGGTGATCGGCCCCAAAAATGCTGATCGGAACATCTCTAGAATAGATGGATGTACGAATATATGCATGGATGGATAGATATTTGGATAGATGGATGGATATTTGGATAGAGGTATGGATAGATATATGAATAGAAGGATGGATGGATATATGCATGGATGGATATATGGATGTGTATATATTTGTGGATAGATAGATTGATATTTGGATAGATGGATGGATGGATGGATATATGAATAGAAGGATTGATGGATATATGCATGAAGGGATTCTTAGTATATATGGATATATGGATCATTTTATGACCTCTGGATTTGGAGCGGAGGGAGTCTGCAGGCACAAATCCCAGAGGCTGGGCAGACTACACAGAGGTCACGTCTCTCGTCCTGCGCTGATGCCCGAGGTTACCGTATCTGTGTGTTAGCCAATCTCCAATAAGATATCGTGAGTTTCGACACTCCGTTCCCTTCTGTGTCCCCCGCTGCTCGTCTCTCCCTGTCTGTCAGCTGCGTAGACAGGGAGCGCCGTCTGGCCACTGACAGATAAACGACTCTAAGTTGCATCCTTGCTGCGGGGAGACACGGCACTCTGGACTCTGATGTGTCTGCAATACGAATTTCACCCACGCACCAGCTTTTCTTCAGATTAGCTGGATATGGCTCAGCACATTCTGTCCTTTTTGGCTGGTGTCACAAACTAGGAAAAGATAGCAAATCACTGCGACAGAGGAATTAACAATATTGGCCAATAGATGTTTTCTGCCACATTCTTGGCACGGATAAAAATGTCATAAAATCGTCGGTTTCTGTTTTGACACTGGTTTGGTTTTTGTTAAGGCTTTGTCTATAAACAGCACCTGTAGGTATAGGTTAACACTTACTACAGTCAAAGAAATATGCAAAAAACTTAGCTTCACAGGAACCGGTGGTGCGGGAAGCACAGAACACAAATTGTTCCTCGGTCAGTCACGACTCATTCACAAACACAATAGGTCATTAAGTTGTGTCTCTGGCACGTCTGGGAGAATGTCTCATTCGTCTTTGATTTCACCCTCGCCCTGCCCCGCGAGGTCACTGCTGCAAAACAGCACTGGCATTTGCGCAACAGGATCCACGTCCTTGACGGGAACCGTTCATTATTGTCCTAATTCCACAAATATGCCTACACGTCAACGAAAATAGAAACACTCCATCATATTTGAATCTTTTTTTGTTTCCACGTTCTGTTGGCATTGTGACTAATTGACTCTTATTTATTGTATGGGTTGGTGTACATGTGACCTTTTGTCCTCTGCCACAGGTTAAACTGCTCGCCCTGCGCTGGTCTCTGCCCTAAAGTGTGTATGGGACAGAAGACCGTGGACTCGGTCACAGCGGCTCAGGCTTTGAGAGGATGCACCGTGCTTAATGGCAGTTTGGTCATTAACGTCCGCGGAGGAAGTAAGGACAACTTTGTTTGGGTTACATTTTCAATTTTGATTGGTTGAATGTTGTTACAAGGTGTTTTGGGATTGTTGACAGCATTGCACTTAAAACAAAATATAAAAGTTGGCACATGCAAAAGCATTTTAGATGCACTTTATGCAGAATAATTGACTTTGTACAGTTAAAGAAAACTCTATTGCAATATACTGAGCAGATAGTTAAAAGCCACATATAAATTGTGACAATCCAAATTTTATGCAAGACTAAAGCTTAGTTTTCTCCCAATTCCACCTCCTCCTCTCAGATAACATAGCAGCAGAGCTGGAAGCTAATCTGGGTCAACTAGAGGAGATCACAGGTTACCTTACAGTGCGACGGTCCTATGCCCTTGTCTCGCTCTCTTTCCTCCGCAAGCTCCGAGTCATCCGCGGAGAGACACGAGAATCCACGTATGTGTCTCATTATAAAATAATAAAATGTTGGTTGCGTTTCTGTAATCAGTTAAGATGATTTTATTTGGGTTTACTAATCAACATCCATCCCTCTCTTCATTTTCTCATCTTTCACATCAGGAACTATTCGTTCTACGCCTTTGATAACCAGAACCTGCGTCAGCTGTGGGACTGGTCCAAACACAACCTCACCATCCCGCAGGGTCGCATGTTCTTCCAACACAACTCCAAGCTTTGCATGTCAGAGATCCGGAAAATGGAAGAGGTGACGGGCACTAAGGGCCGGCAGATAAACACTGACATCACTTCTAAGACCAATGGAGATCAGGCATCATGTGAGAAGAACTAAAAACTTGTGACATCATACGCTGTAAAATATGATTTGTTGATTCAACTTAAAAAAAGAAGTTACCTGGTTGCCTTAAAATTTTGAGTTAATTCAACACAAAACTATAAGTTGACAATATTTTTTTTAACTAAAATCAAATCAACTCAAATTTTAAGGCAACCAGGTAACTTACTTTTACAAAGTTGAACCAACAGTTATCATTGTCTGTTTTTTACAGGTGAGAGCAAGGTGTTGAATTTCACTCAGATCCGCACCCTTTCAGACAAGATCATGATTAAATGGGAGCCTTTCTGGCCGCCGGATTTTCGGGACCTGCTGGGGTTCATGGTTTTGTATAAAGAGGCGTAAGTTTAATGTCTCACACACAGGTCACTTCGGTTTGGTCTAGATCAAACACATGGTAGTGTGAGCGACTGCAGTGGCATTTGCCATTTTATGTTTATTGACGCACACAGCTTTTTTATTATATCAAACTTCCATCAGTTAAACTCAATCAACTGCATTTGTAGCATTATGATTATTGTTAAGTTTAGGGCCAGTACATAAATTATAAAATACACGTTAAATGTATAGACACAAGATGTTTCGCATGATTCTAGTGTTGTTCGTTTAGCGCTTAATCTAACCTTCTGCTATATTTTCAATAACTTTACTTTGGCTAACTTTCTGTGTAGTTATATCCAATATCTCTGTTGTCATGACAACATAACATTGGTCAGCCAAGACATGATATAACTTCTCAAACATATGGTTAGGAAGTGATTTGATCACACTAAAGCTACGTCAACACATTTGTGTCTTATGGCTTTACACCTGATTTAACCTTTATGAATTTGCTTTTTTCTTTCCCTGTAAGTGTCTTCCTGTAAGCGTCATTTTAAATAAATAAGGGGCATTATAGTACAGATGCTGATATTTGAGCTTGACCCATATTGAATCAGACATGTATCTCTGATTTGAAGGAATAGTTCACTTAAAAAAAAAGTTTGTATGACGCATGTGATGAATAGTCAGGAGACCCGCGAGATCCATTGGTCATTGCCAGTTTAGATCCTACAAAACTTACAGTGTAGTTTACATTAAAACGCAACTTATCGATCTCCAAATAAGCTAATAGCTTTTTCTCGCAAACATATCCTTTCACTTAAAAAGCGTATATAAAACCACTGAAGTCCTTTTGCTGATGATTGATGGGCTTACAAAGCTCAGAAAAGTCAGGATAACATTTAATTTGCTTCCGGGTCCAAGCGCTCCATCAGATCACCTACAAAAAATACTGATATTCACTCACACTGTGCTTTAAAATGATGAAAAAATCCTAATCTTTCATTTCATGCTGAAATCCTAGATGACCAGACAGCAGTTCATCTTTTCTAAATTTGTAAAATATTAAATTCTGGTATGCCGACGCATGGACAACGTTGTGTCCTCCGTGAGTTTATTAAAGCTTAGCTTAAATGCGTAAAAAGAGTAAACAGTGCTCATAAACGGCAGTCAACAAACACATCTCTGCTACAAATGAACACTTAAAGTTTGTTTGTGGTACCTACCATTATTTTACAAATACACCAAAAGTGACAGGAGTGCAAACGTTACAACTTACTCCATAGGTGCGGTTCATTGTAACAAACAGAGGGTTAAAAGACAAATAATTTAATACAATTTTGTCTATATACTAAAGGTGGATATTGTTTATATATCTGCCTATAATAGATAGATATCCATCCATGATCCTTCATCTTACCATCCTTGTATTATGCATCAATGCATATAAATACATTTTTTAAAAGGGCTGCAAAATTAAGACAAACAAAATCATAATTGTGAGTTATTTCTCCTAATATTGTATTAACAGTTATCATTTTGATTAATAGCATTTAAATTGTTTTCATTATCATTGTATACCTGAGGTGTAATTGTAACACTGTGTGACAACTAATCCCCCTTCTTTTATAGGCCATACAAAAATGTGACCGAGTTTGACGGTCAGGACGCGTGTGGCACTAACAGTTGGGTCATAGCAGACGTGGATCCTCCGTCTCGCGCCACAGACGGAAAGGATCAGCAGGAGCCCGGACACCTCATCTTCCCTCTGAAGCCGTGGACGCAGTACGCCATCATGGTGAAGACCCAGCTATCTGCTTCTGATGAGCATCAGGTCCACGGAGCGAAGAGCGAGATAATCTACGTCCGCACCAATGCTACCAGTAAGAGTCTAAGAACACGGGCACCCGAGAGGGGGATACCCAACTTTCATAAGATCTGGATATACCAACAAAAAAATTTTTGCGCTCGCATGTGTCTTTGCTGCAGTATGACTTATCCGTAGTGGCACCTGATTTACATGAGGATACATGATGTGGCATTCGTCCATAGTCTTTGTAAGATTTTGGTTTATCAATTGCCCTGAATGGTTGTTTATTGTGTCTCAATCTACATTCACTTTAAGCCTCATTTCTTCGTGAGTGTATTTAAGTTTCAGTGTTTCCCAGGAGAGGAATAAGAAAGGGTGGAAGGATGCTAAAATAAGTCATTGGTGCATTTTAGCGATGTTAAATCATCCAGCATCGAGCTGCAGGTCGAATCGTGATTGTGGTTTAGTGTCAGTGCAGGTGCCCGTCTATCTTCCTTTAGAGCCTGCTTTGTCTTTCCTTACCGATAAGCGTTCACTGAGCTGAGAACGTTGTTCGGCAGCTGGTTGGCAAGGCCTGAAAGCGACGCTTTAGGGTTTTGCTTTTTCATTCTGGTTTGGCAGAGGGTTGCGGTTCGCACGCTGTGACATCGGTGCCCTACGCTCCTCCGCTGACATGAGGAAGCTGTCATTATCCCTGTCGTCTCATCTGTGACCCGGTCTGACAATGTGGTCTAACCAGAACTGTGTTCTTGTGCATATTTCTACACAAATAATTAAAGGGGCCTGTGGAGATGAGAACTTGTTTTTCGCTTTGTTCTATTTTTCCACAGGAATTATTTTCTCCATGTACCTTGTGTTTATTTTGCGTGTTTGTTTTTCTATCCAGAACCTTCTGTGCCCTTGGACCCCATATCTTCATCTAACTCCTCATCTCAGATCATACTCAAGTGGAAGCCCCCGAATGACCCAAACGGAAACATCACACACTATCTGGTCTTCTGCCAGCAGCAACCAGAGGCCAGCGAGCTCTATAAGTTCGACTACTGCCAGAAAGGTTCGGAAACGTACCCGAGTGCACTTACACACACTCTCACGTTTATCATTTTTTATACACCCTGAAAATGTGGTGATCTATCTGCTAGGACTTCATCACTTTTTGTAGGTCTGAGTATCATCAACTACCATAATAAATACATTATTTACAATGCATAAAAAATGTTTACTGGCAGAGCATGACACTAGTCAAGGAATGCGTGTATAGGTTGAATGCATTTTGGATAAAAGCATCTGCTAGATGCATAAGTAAGGGATAATAATGCATAAGTAAGGTTGCAGTACAAAGGAAAACCTCCACTATTTTGGCAGATACTTCTCACCCCCTTCATAGTTCATACTTTAGGTAGACAGTACAATAGGGTGTGGCAATCAAAGGGGCGGGGCGTACGCGTTATGATGAAAATTTAAATATTTTTATTAAAAACACTCAAATAAAACTTATATATAACCTATAACAGGAATTGATGAAGTGAAACTAAAGGGTTAATTAACACAAACTAAAGCAGATGTTGTAGAACGTCTGGCGAACGATGATAGATTGCGCAAAAATTGTAAAAACGGATTATTTCCCACTATTAATTATATTATCTTAAAGGAGTGTAACTACTGTAGCATGTAAATAATGCACATTAATAAAGTGAGCAAGAGTGCTCAACAATTATATCTAATCAACAGGCACGTGAAACCTAGCCTAGCAGGTTTAACTTTACATTTGCAAAAACTATAGACTAATACAAAAACAGGCTTAAATAAACCCAAAACTTAAGTCCACTTACAGTTCTCACGGACATGCATTTGATCAACTGGCTATCTTCCAGACATGATGGACCACATCTTTCTCATTTCGGCCACGTGCATACTTGCGGTGTGAAGCGCGTCTGCACTATTCTCCGAGATGTTTTATCAACTGGCTAGTTATCCTCCACACAGTGAAGGTCCGGACCACTTCTTTCTCATTCCGGCCATGTGGCGCGCGTGCCCGCTCGCGGTTTGAAGCGTGTCCGCGCTATTCTCAGAGATGCACTTGACGGCCTTTTTTTTAATGACCTAGTTAAGGGGGTAGGGTTTCCCAGCTTAGGCGGGCCACCCGAACTGAAAATTTGAAAATAATGCTCACCTGCGTACCTTATTAGCACGTTGGGTGTGCATAATTTTCTTATAATTCAACGGCCCGTCGTCAGTTATTCCTTACATGACAAAATGCTGCCTGTACACATTATCCTACTTATTACACAGCTATTTACCCCATAAATAATGGTAAGGAACATTAAAAGACACCTATGGTCCAATTCACGTTTTAACATTTCCTTTGGTGTGTAAGTATGTATTAGTACATGTTAACGACATGCAAAACAAACACCCAAAGTAAACATAAATGACGTAAGAAATCATTTCGAACATAAATCTCTTTCCTTGGACTACAACACACACACAGATTCTAGGCAACAGTTTACTTCCTGGGATTGGTGATGTAAACAAGGCCGACATTATCATAATTCCTCCCGCATCGGACTCACAGCCTGTAAGTTAACTCATGTTAGCATTGCATTGTGAGCGAATCTTTTAAACATGGTACGGAGCGTCACAATTCCGGCTGACGTTAGAGGTATTCAGACCAATCACAACATACAGATTAGCTGGCCAATCAGGGACACAGCACTTTTAAAAGCAATGATTTTTATACAAAATCAATGCGTTTCAGGAATAGAGTGAAATCTCGAGCTTAAAAAATGCACGATATGAGGAAAATAATGTCTTTTTTAACCATAAACCACACGAACACATTATATTATACCAAATACACAAAATAACGTTGTTTTTAGCAATGAAATAGGTGCCCTTTAAAAATGTATTTGAAATATTTTATTAGCTAAATATTAACAATTGCAGACCTTCCGCGAGGAAAATCCATTAACTTTCAAATGTAAAATATGACAAGACGTTCATTAATTATTTGTAAATATAATGTAGTATATGTTATTAAAAGACATATTTATATAAAATCTTTGTGTAAAATCAAACTGTACCTGTCAAACTGATTTTAGCATCCAGGTTACCGTGTGTTATTAGTTTTGAGTGATTATTGTTTGGAAATAACAAACCTGCAAATGTCACGACTGGCCAATCAGTATCAAGCATTCCAACGAGCCGTGTAATACATGTAAATAACTGTGTTGCAAGATAGATGTTGTATTTGTAGGCAGCTCACTAGTTGTTATACACAGACCAGTAATGAAACCAGAATAAAATAAAGCTGTATGTTGTATTGTTCAGGTATGAAGCTGCCCACCAGAGCCCCTACAAAGGTGGATAATGAAGAGGAACAGAAGTGGAACCAGACGGAGGAGCAGGGTCAGGCCAAACTCTGCTGCGCGTGTCCTAAAACCGAGAAACAGCTGAAAAAAGAGGCGGAGGAGTCTGAATACCGCAAAACCTTTGAAAACTACCTTCATAATGAAGTGTTTGAGCTCAGGTAAACTTCATAGTTCCTCAATAGTGTAGATAACTAAACACACATGCT
The DNA here is from genome assembly GCA_025389145.1 of Misgurnus mizolepis. Classification (NCBI taxonomy): domain Eukaryota; kingdom Metazoa; phylum Chordata; class Actinopteri; order Cypriniformes; family Cobitidae; genus Misgurnus; species Misgurnus mizolepis. The sequence goes on from JAIFKI010000002.1 coordinate 56,139,856, forward strand.
TTTCATCTGAAATATTTGAGAATCAGCTGTCACATTCTTCACCTGACGTGACCCTCTAGGTGGAGATTCTCAAGTGTTTTTTGTTGTTCGTCTGTTTTCACCCCGAGTCCTCAGCTCAGGGTTGAATGTCTCAGCAGCGGTCAAGCCGCGGGTTGTTTTTGACTCCGCCAAGACCTTGAGTGCATGTTTTTGAAAGGTGCGTTTCCACCGTTTTTTGTATCGTTGGCCTTCAGAAACTCACAGCTGGTTTTAAGATCCCATTCCACTACACACACACACACACACACACAGTCTCCCACATCCACACAAATGCTCTTGTACCTTCCACAGACCTTGGTTTAGTCTTTATAGTCTTTGTTTTGGGGGAAGATGTTTTTTGCTCTGGTGTTGCCAAGTGGCTTTCCGAGGATGTACAGAAAGTTTGTCTTTCCGTTATTGTTCTAAATATTATTGTCTGTCGTGTTGTGAATTGTGAAGTTCATCTAAGGATATTAAAGTTTCACTTTAATGACTGGTCCTTGAAAATTGGCTTTATTGTACAGCAGAAGTGCTGATTGTTGTGTGCTCTTACATTTGAGGAAATAACTGAACGCAGTGCTCCTCTGGTGGTGGTGTACCACTGGAATTGTTATAACCAACCGCACGCATGCTCTTCTGCTCCCTCTTGTGATGACTTTAGTAATGACATTGCTAAAAAATGAAGTTGTTTAGTGGTATTGTCACTTTTATTCCATTAGACTTCAAATATTTCCTAAACCATAATTTGCCACAGCTATGCAATCATTTGTGGTCTCTATACCACAATGTGATGTTGGGATCTGTTCTCCTTCTGAGGGTAGTTTACAACTTCACTCACAAAACCAATGAAGAAGAAAAGCCTATTATGTTATCCACTGATGTCATATCCGTTTTAATTGCAAAATTAAAGGATTGAAAATTTGTAGAAGTGGTCCGCCAGCGGCAGCATTTTTTATGATTTTCAAATCATGTGTATCAAAGTGTAATGCCTTCCAGAAAAAGTTTTTTTATATATATAAAGAGAGAAAGAGAGAAAGAGAGAGAGATCTCGGTATCGGCAGATAATGGCATTAAATGACTCGATCGGTACTAGGGCTGGGCAAAAAAATAGATTTTTCGATAAATCGTGTTTTTTATGTAGTCGATTCAAAATCGATTCTCAAAGAGCAGAATTGATTTTTTCTTTCATATTTATTCCTGCAAACATTCAACGTACAATTAACGTTGATCTAATTACTAGTCTTCTTCACTAGATGTCTCCCTCTGTTTTGCCTTGCGCGATGTTACCAAGAAGCGAGAGGCAAGCCTGTCATTCATTCATTCAGTGCTTAAAATGACAGTTTCAGGTGCTTCATCGGCGTTGATGCTTGAATCCAGTATAAAAACCGACCCGAGAACCGAAATCGAATCGATTTGTTAGCTTGCGAATCGAATCGATCTGGAACATCTGAATCGATGCCCAGCCCTAATCGGTACTCGCTAAATTTGCCGATCTCATGAACCGATTGTTCTGTTTACTTTTGTCATCATAGGGCTCCTGAATACGGCTGCAGTTAGGGCTTGTGTACACCAAAACTTTTACACCCGCGGCCGGCGCATGTTTTCAATTGTTTCCAATGGAAGCTCGGCGTTTTTCAAATAAGCCAGCAGCTAGCGCGTTTTTCCGCGCTGAAAACCGGCGCTCGGCGGTTTTTCCGTGCTCGGCGCTGAGCGTCGAGAGTTGAAAGAGATTCAACTTTGGGAGAAAAGCTCCGCTCGTCAATGTCAGTTCTCACACGGCCGCCCAATCACTGTGGAGGAGGGGCGGGACATTACCACAGCAACCAACTGGCTCGCAGCTGAAGTATCACAGCTACCAAAGCGCTCAGCTGAAGAAAGCTGGCACTCAGCTGAAAAACAGCTGGCATTCGGCGTCCTCAAGGCGTTTTCAGCAGCGTTTAAAAGTTTTGGTGTGTCCAGCCCCTTAGAGAGCATTTTTACGCAGTGCAAGCATTTTTACAACCCGTTGCTCATGTGCAATGTGCAGATTTGGATTTCTCTTTTTTCCTTTACAGCAGGGGTCTGTAGCCCACCAGGTAGCACACACAGAATCTGTGCGGGCCAAAGCACATTCTATTAATACTGTCGTCTCAATTGTAATATTTATTTATTATATATTTATAGTAGCTTGGCTTGATTTACGTATATTAACATTTTAAACAATACTAAAACAAGTAAAATAAAATAAAATCAACATGTAAAACAAAAAAGTAGCCATTCAGATTGTTTTATCTATTGTTGTAGCCTTTGCTCACTAAAAGGTTGGAGACCCCTGCTTTACAGAGATATGTGTATTTTCTACGAAGATGCGCTCCTGTCCTTACAGTGCAACACGTCTTCACATCCCCATCAAACAGCGTATACAACACGTATCTATCACGGACAATTGCATCCTCATGGCAAAAGTTTATTATTTGCATTCATTTTAAAGTTTTGACCAGTTAAAACTTTAATTTTCCTCACAGCTGCTCTTGTCCGCGTGCACACACAGCAGCCTGTCATCAGTGCACGTGAACAGAGCGAGCTTTCCCACATCTTAAAGCTACAAAAATCTAACCCCTGATTTACACCGCATGAGTCTGTGGCGCGTTACTGCTCCGAAGAGGCAACCGGAGCTGATCGCGGTCATTCTAGTCAACGCTTGTGTTTACAAGCCGCACCGCAAATACAAAATAAAAGTCAAATATCCTGTCAATTTCAAAATAAACACCCCGTGCAGACTCTGTATTTCACATCATCTTGCTCACAGGCACTGTATGTGAAATATACATGTGTTAAAATATATGATGTGTTTTAGACGAATGTGCATAGCTAAATATTTGTCCTTCCTAACTGAATTTTTAACATTATGCACTTTTTTGACTACAGAACAACAAAATAGGACATGGCAAAAAACAATATACAGAATTAATCCTAATAAACATTAACATTTAGCGAACTTATACTTGTTAGAACTTAGAAAATCAAGTAAAACAACGTCAGACAGGAAAATCACGTGATGACGCCGTCCTACTGCTGCTCTTCTGATCCGCTTCTTGTGTGAGTTGGCACCGCGTAACAAGGCGAAACAAAACCAAAAGTTAAACTATTTTGAACTTTGACCGCGGCGTGAGTTCAAGCTGCGCTCCCCTGCGCTCGCGCTTTGCTCTGCGCAACAAAACCACCCTCGCGCGGCGCAAGCCATTGAAATGAATGGGTTTCATAGCGCAGCGCACACCGCATCCTATGTGAAAGCTGCATAACGCATCACAAGCACTTGCAGTATATTTCTGGCGTAATTCATCTCTCAATAAAATCACTCTCTGCTCTTGACTAAGGTACTGTTATACTTCATATGAATGCGTGTATATTTAAATAATACAGTAAAGACTGAAGTGTTTTATTTTCATTACTTTTATCAGACATAAGCCTTTTTAAAGACATATTAAATTTCTCTTTGCAGAAGAAATATTTTTTATGCTAATTTATATGATTCTCTATTAAAACAATAATATATCTAATTACTGCAAGTAATATAAAATAGGCAACATCTGTAGTTACTTGTTACTATATCTCGAAAAATGTTAACAGTTACAGTCATCAAAGAGCTTGCGTATCATCTTGAACAATCGGCATTGGTATCGGCCAATCACAAAGACAACAAATCGGTAATCGTGACGTATCGGCTGCAAAAATCCTGATCGAAGCATCCCTAATATATTTATATTTTTGTAAAGAACTTTTGTTAGAGATCAGATTCAGAACGATGATCACAACGTACACAGTTTTTACTGCTTTTGAGTCAGTGGATGTTTAAAGCCCCCTTACCTAGTAAATGCACTTTTAAATGTGTTTCTATCAGAAAATGAGTCACCAGTGTGTGCTGTTATTATACAAATCCATCTTTTTTTATTTGTGTAATCTCCTTTAAACCGCAACAGTCACACAAAACAGGCTGTTGGGGATCCCCTATCAATGTGATGTCAATGCAATAAAAAAACAGTATTTCGCATTTACAGGCCACCTGGCATACATAAAAATCACATGAGCATTCTTTAAAGATGTGAAATTGCGCACGAACCCCTCATACATCGCTGCTTAAGTACAGGGGGGTCTCCTTGCCATTAATGCTTGGATAACACATATGTATCTCCTTTGACTAACAATTACTGCGAGTGCGGTGGCTATGAAATATCTAAACCTTTCAACCTCTATCGGCATGATTGTTGATATGACTTTTTGCGAAAGGAAAAAAGATTGTTTTACTTGCATAACAGCTGTCATTTTGCAATATCTTTTATTTGATATTACAAATTATTGCAAAGGTTGTGTTCACATCTGTAATAGAAACCAGGCTCGTGGTGCAAGCATTTTCATGTGTTTGATCTGTGTATGATGCTGCTCGTGTCAGCTGGTATCACAACAAACAAACGCTTGCACGACTGGTTTTTAAACACTTAATATAAACACCAAAACCGAAACGAAGAAAAGTGAAACAAATAACCAGGTCACATGCTTTAATTCGAAATACAAGGAAACTCGTTTTGTTTTTGGATAATTTTGTCCCCGGTGTGTATATGTCCACAGTGTTTCTCCATGCTTTAATGAGCACATAATATTATATTCATGGCAAGTCATTACTTTGTAAATTAATAAGACCAATCGTCCCTCTCTGTCTTTGTTCAGACCATCAAGACAACGCAGATCTCTAATGGGCGTGGCCAATAAGACTTCCTCTCATTTATTCACCACGCCCGCTTCACTGCCCAATGGCTCGGCCACACGTAGCCCAGAAGAGGAAGCGGAGGCCAACAAGATCTCGTTTCGGGTTTTCGCCAAGGAGTCCACCGTCATCTCCAATCTGCGGCATTTCACCAGCTACCAGATAGAAATACACGCCTGTAACCATCCGACTGAGCCCACTCGCTGCAGCATGGCAGCCTACGTCAGCGCCCGCACCATGCCTGAAGGTATGGCATTGTTTCGTATGTTTATTGGGCAGCCGTCGTGTCACGGTTAATAGCTTTGCCATGAATGCCTTCGGTTTGTTTTGTATTACAGAAAAGGCAGATGATATCGTGGAGCCAATTACATATGAAGTGTCCGAATACTCCGTACACATCAAGTGGAAAGAACCTAAGGATCCCAACGGCATGATCATCCTCTATGAAGTCCATTACAAGAGACTGGGAGATACAGAGGTGAGACAACATGCGGGCGCTTTCCTCCAGTGAACGCTTTAAATCAGATTTGTATTAATCAACATGTGTTAGCGCTAAATCAACAAGCTCTTTTTAGCATCATTGCCTCATTGTGCGTTGTGTTTCTGTAACCATGGAGAAATCCTCCCGGAGACAGCGAAAATGTCCCTAATGTTGTTTTTGAAAAGCCTCCGATAAACAAGGGTTGATTATATAAAGGTTGATATAAGCAAAACATGATGTTTTTGCACTCTTCGTTTCATTAAAGCCTGATGAGTAATGTTAAGATGTGTTTGTTCGATATGGATTTTGTGCAACATAATAACACGATAAAAGCTTAGTTGTTAGCCACTGTCTAATGAATGTCCAGTCTGGCTTGGACATTGCGTACAACAACAGCGTTTCTCTGTATCGTAGGAGCTGCACCATTGCGTGTCCAGGAAGAATTACATTGCAGACGGAGGCTGCAAGCTGAGAGTGGTGCATCCTGGGAATTACACGGTGCGAATCAGAGCCACCTCTCTGGCAGGCAATGGATCATGGACGGAGCAAACACACTTCTACGTGCAGGACCTACGTAAGGCTCATCGCACACAAACACGTCTGTCGTGCTAATCCAGTTTCTCAGTTATGCATAAAGTCAAACAATTCAGACTTTAACATCATAGGCAGTTTGAAAAGTGTAGGTAGTCCCTCCAGTTTTTGCTGAACATGTTGCGTTATTTTGCAATCCTTCATAATTGATTTAATCACTAAATAATAGCAGAAAAATCATCTAATATTCTGTCATGATTCAGAGTAAACAACTTGGTGAACATTTCTGGCAAACGCACATAAACAACCTCTCTCTCTCTCCAGCATGCTGCACCAAACTACCAGCAACCCCATGCCCAACATTTAACAGTCAATCACAATCTCCCTAGCACACATCACTACATTATCTCTCCTTCAATACTTAAGTTTTTATTTGTAAGCTAGTATAATGCATTATTTTCATGAGGTTACATACGTGAAGGTCTGTGTGAAACCTGCTTTCGCATATAAATGCATTATGACATTGCTTCACCCGGTTTTTGGCATTACAATTTACTGTTTTATAGTCCTTAAATGAAGTTGTTGGAAACTTGGGACGCAAAAGAAAGGCATCTGTCCACCATCATCTCAGTGTAAACAGACGTGTGCTTGCCGCCTGTCAGCGCGTGAGGACCGAATTTTCTTCTACTCCCGAGCAAAATGCAAATACACTATTCATTGCTCCGCCTTACTTACGACTATGTTCATGCAACAAAAGGCAGCACTTACTGTATGTTGTACTGTATGTTGGGCAGGGGACGCGCGTCTTTGCGTTGTGCCTAACAACGCCCCTTAGCTGTTATAAAATGCATTGGTAACCCACTGCTTCTTGGGACTTATTGCTTTATTAGACAAGCTAATATTATATTAATATTATATATAATATCCTAATTAGAGAGATTTTGATTGCAAAAATCACAAAAATAAATTGTGAAATCCTGGAGGGACTGTATAGGGCATTTGCAAGGCACTAATCCTAAAAAACTGTCTAGATACATCTAAAAATAATTTTCAAAAGCACAATACATCGAACTTAATTGAATTAACAGAAATTTGAATGCTAAGGGACATATGATTGATCTTTTGTGCCTATGTGAACAGGTGTGGATCCGTCAAACATGCTGAAAATTGTGATTGGCCCGGTGATCTGTGTGTTCCTGCTGCTGCTAATGGGAGGGGCGGGATTTTTCATGTTTAAAAAGAAGTAAGTTCGAACTTTAGTGAATATCCTCCAAAGCACTCTCTATGGATTTTATTAAGTCTGTTCGTTCATCTAAACAGGCAAACAGAGGGGCCGACAGGACGCCTTTACACCTCACCCAATCCTGAATATTTCAGCCCAGATGAGGGTGAGCTTTTCTTTTATTTTCCTAGAAAATGCTGCAATCGATTCAGATTGATTCAGTTTGTTTGATTATAACTATAATTAGCTTGGCCATAGCAAGCAAAATGTATCACATTGACAGCCATATCGATTTGGGAAGTTGATTACATTTAAAAAGACTTTCTCATTTGCCCAAGTTCTGCTCAATCTCAGATACGACTGTGTAACAGTATTATATATATATATATTATATATCATACCTGTGTGTCGTGTTTGTGCAGTGTATGAGCCAGATGAATGGGAAGTGCCTCGTGAAAAGATTAATCTGTTGCGTGAGCTGGGCCAGGGATCTTTCGGCATGGTGTACGAGGGCATTGGAAAAGACATAGTTAAAGGTGAACCGCAGACCAGCGTGGCGGTGAAGACCGTAAATGAGTCGGCCAGCCTCAGGGAGAGGATCGAGTTCCTCAATGAAGCTTCTGTGATGAAGGCTTTCAGCTGCCATCATGTGGTGAGACACGACTCTTACAGGACTACGTAGGAGTAAAACATTTCACACTTACCCCTGGTTTTACAGACAATAATCGTACGCAACAGTCATGAACAAGGAAAAAGAACCCTATAATATATATCTGCGTTAGATATTTTATATATTTTTTTCTTGTTCATGATTCTTGTGTAAGTGTGGTTTAAGTTGTTCTTATGTTTTTGCATACATTTAAAATACATTTAAGTATAAAAAATTTTGTTGAATCATGATTTGTTATTTAAATGTCCGAATGCACATTTTACAAACAAATTTGTACGTAAACATGCTTAGTGAATGAGACCCATTGTTTTATCTCAGGATAAACACCATTAACATCGTTTTCTTAGCAGGTTAAAAAAATTTAACTAAGCACAGTCCTGGCTTTAGATAAGCCATGTCTGTAAAACCAGGGTTTAAAGATAGTCCTCACCCTGGGTTACAAATCTGCAACCATTTTACTCTATAGTCATCACAAACGCTTGCTTCATTGTAACTTTAATGGTAAAATTAATATATTAATGTAAGGATACAATCCCCAGGGAGCATAGGAAATTTGTCAAACTTGTAAGCTAAAAAATTTCCTCCATGGCGTCAAATCTTATGAATATAAAAATGTGATTCAACATTGTGTCCCGCTGTTATTGTGTATATTATGCATTAAAGTACTTGTATATGCATTAAATGATGTAACTAACATGATTTTGTTGATTAGGTGAGGCTGCTGGGTGTGGTTTCTAAAGGCCAGCCCACACTGGTGGTGATGGAGCTCATGACACATGGAGATTTAAAGAGTTACCTGCGTTCCCTCAGACCAGACTCAGAGGTAACAAAGCAAACAAAAACGTCAAGAGCTGCTTTTAGACCTGGCACAGCTTCTCTCTGTTAGCAGCTATTACACCTCTAGTCTACACAGTAGGGATGTTCATTTAAGTTCATTTTTTCTGACCGACAACCGCAGCTTGTTAACCGAACATTAATCGTTAACTGATACGGGTAAAAATACAGTTGATGGATGTCTGTCACCCGGTAAAAAAAATACAAACATTTTATTTCATTTAAGCATGCAAACAGCAGTAACAGATCAACAACAGTATTATTACAACCAGTATTCATACATTATAAAATTTTCACGCCACATTACATAATAAAAGAGCACGCCATCAGTCCAGAGGATTAACACAGTGGCTATTTCTAAAACAGGACACATTTTAAAAAGTTTTTCTTTTGCGTCATCTTTTTCTGTTTTTTCTGCAAAAAGAGAGATGTTTATGGTCAGGGTCTAAGGACAGAGGCGATCAGCGAAGGTCTGTCCGGATGCACTCGAGACTGAGACGGTCCGCATCATCTGTCTGCATGCAGCTTCCAAAGCACGGACACATATGCTCTACAAATGATTTCTCGTACAAATAATCACTTTACCAGACCATCAGGGCAGCAATAATTCGCGTCATTTACAGGCCATTCACAAATTAAGGATAGACAAGTTGAGAAATGTCTATAGCAGTGATTCTCCAACCTTTTTGTGAGCAAGTGCTACCACAATGGATAAAACAATCTGAAGGGCTACTTTTTGATATACCGGTAGTCTACTCAAAACTTTAATTTTATTTTACTTGTTGATATATTTTTGTATTGTTAAAAATGTTAACATACGTAAACCAAGCCAAGCTCAAATAAAAAATATGTAATAAATAAATAAATATAACAATTAAGACAGACTCTGTGCGGGCACCACGTTGGGCACGTGTCAACATGCACTGTGCGTTAACAGATATTTTTTTCTTTTAACTGATAATATTAACCGGTCATTGTGAACATCTCTACTATACAGCTAGATTTAGTTGACATTACTTAAATTGCTGAAAAATACTTGTCCTCCTTTAAAGTTCCAGTTTCTGCTCCTATGGGTTTGTGTTTATTTGTGGTGTTGTTGGCCTTGTTCCAGAATAACCCCGGTCGGCCTCCTCCGACACTGAAGGAGATGATTCAGATGGCAGCGGAGATCGCAGATGGCATCGCTTACTTGAACGCTAAGAAGTTTGTGCACAGAGATCTCGCTGCCAGGAACTGCATGGTGGCCGAAGACCTTACCGTAAAAATTGGAGGTATCGTACCATGATATACAGTACTAAGAGTCTATAACATAAAGCTATACAAGGTCAAAGATATTTACTATCCGACCAAGATGCGTCAACGATCAGTATGACCGCCCTTGTCCCGCCTGTCAATAAAAAGAGCCAATTTTTAACCATTAAAGAATGGCGCATGCTCTAGCAAGACCTTGATGCGCTGCACATATGGCGCCGCAGTGACATAACTTCCTCAAAAAGACTTTGATATGTTTCATTTTCTGTAAATTGTCCACAAATATTGAAATCACATTCAATTTCCTAACAACATTTCTCTCAGACTACTGTTTGTGCTGTTTAGTCCAGTACAAACATTTGTGGATTTACCAAACATGGTGTGCATATAAATCGAGTGTTTGGATCTGGACAGTGGTCTGTTAACTGTATGAGTTTAGTTCTGAAATTGACTGCATTTCATTTAGCAAGTGCCTGCATCACGGTTATAGTGAGTGAGCGATAAAAAGGTCAAGCTGCTAAAACATTGTTGTGATGGTGTTAATGAAGTACAGGATGGGCCTTAGTCCGTCGTGAAGCGATAGTGTAATCTATTATCTTAAGAGCCTTGATGATGTTTTCTTTCCTCTGTTCCCTTGCAGATTTTGGCATGACAAGAGACATTTACGAGACCGATTACTACAGGAAGGGTGGGAAGGGCCTGCTTCCTGTGAGATGGATGGCCCCCGAGTCGCTGAAGGACGGGGTCTTCACAGCCAACTCGGACTGCTGGTGAGCCGACCATGTGCATAGACATAAACAAGCGTGTGCAGACATGTGTCATCGTTTAAGGAATTGATCTCGAGATTGTCTGAGTTGCTCATGGCCCATGCTGCGTCCTCATTTAGGTCGTTTGGAGTGGTGTTGTGGGAGATCAGTACTCTGGCCGAGCAGCCCTACCAGGGACTGTCCAATGAACAGGTCTTAAAGTTCGTGATGGATGGTGGATACCTTGACAGACCAGACAACTGCGCAGACAGATTGTGAGTATATCACTTGCAAGATCACTGGAAGTTGGTGTTGTTTATTGTAATGTATAATGTATAATCGAAACAGATAAAGGTACGACGTGTGCCCATTCGATCGATTTCTTTGTCTTCCAGGCATACTCTGATGCAAATGTGCTGGCATTACAATCCCAAAATGAGGCCCAGTTTCCAAGAAATCATTGAGATGCTCCGTGAGGATCTGCATCCGTCGTTTCAGGAGGTCTCGTTCTACTACAGCGAAGAGAACAAACCACCCGAGACGGAAGAGTTTGACATGGACATGGAGAACATGGAGAGCATCCCATTGGACCCATCCTCATACTCTCAGAGGGAGAGCTGTTTAGACGGGGACGAGGGCTCCTCCGTGGGCTTGCGAGGGAGTTACGAGGAGCACGTGCCGTACACGCATATGAACGGCAAGAAAAACGGACGCATCTTATCTTTACCCCGATCTAACCCCTCCTAATATTATCTTTAACCCCTGCGAGCAAGATTAGATTTAACCCTTTCTACAGTAGACTCATTTCTCTCATGCTCTAGATCAGAAGCCCCTCAGAAAGCAAACTCAGGACTTTGGTTTTCTTCTCGCCGCCTCCCCGTGACGACGATACGGGGTGCGGGCGTCGTTTTTGTATTTAAAGAAGAAAACGTTCATCATCTGCTTCTTTCCTGTCATCTTTTTTACTTGTTTATAATTGCCAAGTTTCAATGACTGGTCAAATGGAACAAACTGTGAAATTAACCTCATACAACCAGAAGGCTGCTTTAAACGTCATGTTATCTCCTCACCCGCCAACCAGTTCTCAGACTCTCTCCAATAACCTAGAAGAAATTAAGAAAAAAAAGTGACCTTACTTGGGTTTTTTAGCCTGTGTCAGTACAACGTGGAGTTATGTCCGAGTCTATGGGCGTTGGTGGCAAACCTGTTGAACTTGGGAACTGTAGGATGACCCGTATTGTCCTTTCCAAGAACAAACTCTTTACAGGGGGAGGACACTGCTTTTCTACCTGCTACTCAGTATTCTTGACTGCACACAGATTTTTGGACTCATTTTTTATTTATTTGCTTACCTGTGCTTTGTTTTCCTCTTTTGTTTTTCCTGGTGTTCACACATTTACAGCTGAAGGATATTTAAACTGTTTTCAGGACTAAAAAGAGTTCCTCAGATTGACCAATAGTTGCTGCTTTGATATATTTTAGTGGGTATAGATGATGATGAGGAGGATGATAAAAGAATATATATATATATATATATATATATATAAATATATTGATGTTTTTGTACATAGCTGTCATTCAAGAGTTATTGCTGGTTGTAGAAATGTTTTTACATGTTTGTCTTGAATCTTTATTTTTTCTAATCCAAAAAAAATCATACTAATCCTGGACCTCTGATCAGCCAGCAGCTCCTAGGTGCACAGGAGTATTGTAAAGTCATGGGCTTCGGATGTCAAATCTTGATATCGATTGAAATAGCTGCTGTAAATAAAGCAGTGAGGTGCATTCAACGAATGGACAGATGTGTTTCTCTGTCGTTTTTTTGTGCGAAACGGAAACTCTCAAGTGACGTTTCTTGGGAAGTATTTGTGCACGGGTGTTGAAACTTGCAGTCACTAAAATATCACAGCACATTTTTCAGGAACTGACCGGGAAATGTACAATATTCACTGTATATGGATCACAAACCATAACTTTATCATAGATAAAAGTGTTCACATGCATTGCATTCACACAACATTTGTGGTGATAAACTGTGGACAGAAACATAGCGAAATTACAGATGTGTACTGTACTTGCAATTCCAGCATTACTAATGTGACGGTTTCAGTCAAAATTAAAACTTTATATTTTCCTGAATCCTTAAAGAGTCCAGACGTCAGAAAAATGTCAGTCTGTGCTCGTGTTTTTTGTTTTAGACAAGGGAAATATATACATGTGTTATGTATGTGCCAAATAAAGGACACGTTTTTTTTTTGGAGACAACTTACTCTGTGAATTAAAGGTGCCAAATAATGCATTGACATGATATGTTAAATTTCTCTCTGATATCTGGGTATATAAAGTGCAAAAATTATCCAGAGACATTTTTACATGTCCATTTACCACCCTAGGATTTGTTCACAAAATGAAATGGTATTTTAATACCTTATTTGGAAGGGTTGTGAATATTAATGTTGAGCTCTGCTCTGATTGGCTGTTTCTCAGAGCAGCTCATTTCAGTAGCTCTGTGTGTAAACAGACCTTATGTTTAAGCCTGTATAAGATGAAGATATGGATTTTAAGGAAAAATTAATTATTCAGAGATTGGACATTTTTAAATGGCAAGTTTATTTGTGTTTTTTTCAGTAGGGAGCTGCAAAACGTAACTAACTTCAATAGCAGAACTTCAGCCTGAACATTAGCATGTAGCATTACCTAGCATATAGTGCTAACTTGGCAGTCACAACTGGGTACAAGCTTTGTAACAACATTGTTTTGATGATGAGGAACAACTAATTATTTAGAAATAAAAAAAAACAAATAAACTTGCCACTTCGAAACGTATGGATTTGCAAACTTCAGCCTAAATGCTAGCATATAGCATAACGCTATTCACAACTAGGGTGACCATACGTGCCATTCTTCCCGGATGCATCCCGTCCAGGATTTTGTGTTCGTCTTCCGGAAGTCGTATTTGTCGACCGCATACGTCATAGAGGATTATTATTATTATTACAGAAAAGCAACCGTTACATTTTAAGGTAAGAATGAAACTACGATTGTATATCTTATGTTTTTAACTGAATGGCATATGCGGTCAACAAATACGACTTCCGGAAGACGCACCAAAATCCTGGACGGGATGCGTCCGGGAAGAATGGCACGTATGGTCACCCTATTCACAACTCGATAACAAATAATATTTCATTTTTTGTGTGTGATGAAGAAACAATATTGTGGATGTGACAGTTCTGAAAGCTGCACTTACCTAGCTATAGATTTTTTTAATTATTGAAATCTTGCACTGGTATTTAAAGGAGTAGTCCAGTTTAAAGATGGGGTCCATTGACTTCTCATAGTAGGAAAAAAATACTATGGTAAGTCAATGGGCCCCATCTATAAAGTGGACTACTCCTTTAAGCCACCAGATATTGACATCTGAGTTATTAGTATTGTTAAAACAGTTTGGGTAAAAGTCTCTTTTATGGTAAGGTGGACATTTCATGGAAGTGCTCTGCTGTAGTATAAGCATGATGGTTTTAGGGGCATCTGAAATAAATGTAGACCAATAATTGGGGTACATGAAGCACTGCTGTTTAAAAGTTGCTAGAGTTACTGAATTATGAAGATAAAGCAGCCAACAGGAGCCCAGAATATTTATGACTTTAATACTTTTCATAAAGTATCTCAGGGTGAAAATTAAAAAAATTAAGCTTGATAAAATGACAAGAGTTCATTTCTGCAAATTCTAGGCAAAGGGTGACTGCACTTAATAAAATATCTTTTAAAATATAACATTTTGGATTGTGTTGATCCATATTTTTTATTTTAGTTTGCAATTATTCTCAATTGTGGAAACAAGTTTAAATATGTGACCCTAAATGAAAAGAAAAAAAATCTTTGTTAATTTTCTGTTTCTCTCTGGTCGCATTTTTCAATTACATGTTTTTATATAGCACTTTTCACAATTGTTTAATTGTTTCAAAGCAGCTTCACATTAATAAAAGCAGGAGAAAACACAGAAAAATCGATGGACAACATAAGAAGCAGCGTACAGCGGTTAAGATTAAACTACTAGCGAGAGTAGTAATAATTTAACATATAGAAGAGAGCTCTAAGTTAAGCCAATGTCAGCTGAGCTGACTCCCTAGGGGTTGAAAAAACCCCTAATTTAATCAGGAGGAAAAAGTCCAATGAAGAAAAAACAAGAGAATCATAACAGCATGTCTATTGAGACTGCTCTGATTTAATGGAGATTTTAAAAGGAGGAGTTAGAGCATTGAAGATGGGTCGAGGCTGGGTCTTCCAACATGACAATGACCCGAAGCACACAGCCAGGATAACCAAGGAGTGGCTCTGTAAGAAGCATATCAAGGTTGTGACGTGGCCTAGCCAGTCTCCAGACCTAAACCCAATAGAGAATCTTTGGAGGGAGCTCAAACTCCGTGTTTCTCAGCGACAGGCCAGAAACCTGACTGATCTAGAGAAGATCTGTGTGGAGGAGTGTGTGCAAACCTGGTGAAAAACTACAGGAAACGTTTGACCTCTCTAATTTCAAACAAAGGCTACTGTACCAAATATTAACATTTACTTTCTCAGGTGTTCAAATACTTATTTGCAGCTGTATCATACAAATAAATAGTTTAAAAAAATCATACATTGTGATTTATGGATTTTTTTTTAGATTATGTCTCTCACAGTGGACATGCACCTAAGATGACAATTTCAGACCCCTCCATGATTTCTAAGTGGGAGAACTTGCAAAATAACAGGGTGTTCAAATACTTATTTTCCTCACTATAGATAGATAGATAGATATGAATACAGGTAGATTAAACGGGAGGAAGTCTGTGGTCATTGGTCAGACATCGACTGGGCAACACGTTGCAGGAAGGGCAGTAGATCAGTGGTGTGATGAGCTTCACGCTGCAGGAGCTGGGTCTGTTTGGACGAGACAGGGAGAGAGTAACAAAATACTGTTAGTGTAAGGGCCGTTCGAAAGTAATGCAAGTGTCATACAGTATAATGGTTGAATGTCTGCTTGGTTCCTGTTGGTGGGGCTTTGTTAGTGTGACATCACATTAACAAGAGAATCATAACAGCATATCTATTGAGACTGATTTAATGGAGATTTAAAAAGGAGGAGAGCGTGGATTTTTTTTTTCAGTGTAAAATGGTTGTGTTAACACATAATTAACACATAATTGTGTTTTGCATAATACGTGCCCTTTATGCTACAAATGTGCATCACTTATGGTCAGACAGCTGGATCATGTTTGTGCCATCTGTTATTTCTGTTGGGGTTTTCTGATAAGTTTAAGTCAAAACAAATGCAAATGTCTTCACATTATTTAGTTCACATGAACTGTAAAAGCAAAAGTGCTGACAAGTATTATAAAGGAGTGTTGAAGGTTCAAGTGAATGTAAAATGTACACAGTATTCCCAAAACCTGTTCTTCAGCTAAATGTAAAGCCAGTTTGAGCTGTTGTTGTCATATTGACATGACCTGACTTAAAGGATGAACGAGGACTTACTGTAAAATATGTGGTAGTTTCTTTAGTCTGTTGAACACAAATTAATTTGATAAATGATAATAAGCACACATTTGACGGTACACAGTGACTTCTGTAGTAGGATAAACAAATAATATAGAAGTCAATGGGTACTGTCAACTGTGTGCTTAACATCATCGTTTATCAATCTTCTATTGTTACAGGTTTAAAACATGAGGGAGGGTTAAGGATGACAGAATTTTAATTTTTTGGGTGAACTATCCCTAAATTCATTTTAGAATTATTAATAATACATAAATCCTTGTATTCCTAAGGAGCATAGGAAATCTGAGGAAAACTGAGCGTCTGCTGCCATCTGCTGTGCAATATCGACAAAAAACTTTTACACTTATTTCATTTGTATATGTAACATTTTGAAGAAAGTTAAAGTTTGAATCTTAACTTAAAACAAAAATAATTGTTCAGTAAAAAGCGCAATGACGTCAGCGTAATATTTGCATATTACATTTCGACTGACGTCTTCTGACTGTGGCCTGACACTAAAACTTCAGTGTTTGACTTTAACAATCTCTCTCTCTCTCTCTCTCTCTCTCTCTCTCTAATATGTCAAATACATCTTTAGTGTCCCCAGAGTATATGTGAAGTTTTTTTTAGCTCAGAATATCATATAGATATTTTATTATAGCATGTTTAAATTGCCACTTTGTAACTGTAAGCAAAAATTTGCCATTTTGGGTGTCCTTTAAAATGCAAATGAGCTGATCTGTGCACTAAATGGCAGTGCCGTGGTTGGATAGTGCAGATTAAGGGGCGGTATTATCCCCTTCTGACATCACAAGAGGAGCAAAATTTCAATTAACTATTTTGCACAGAATGGTTTACCAAAACTAAGTTACTGGGTTGATCTTTCTCGCATGTTCTAGGTTGATAGAAGCACTGGGGACACAATTATTGCACTTAAACATGGACAAGTCAGGTTTTCATGATATGTCCCCTTTATCTTAAAAACACATTGTACTCTTGTACATATCAGTGCCATTGTTTTCAAGGTAAGGTTTGTTTGTAAAAAAAAAAGACTTAAATGTCCTAATTTAACTAACTATAACTAACATGTTAATGAATGCTGTTAAAGTTTTATCCTTGTTATTTAATGTAAGCCTTTTTTATTTTGACGCATTGAAAATAACTAACTGAGCCCTGCTCAGTTTGCTGTTGAAGGTCTTGTGTTCCCATCATGCCTTCACGGGGACGCGCACAGGACTGCTCCACTCTCAGCACCCTTGTGCACGAGGACGCGCGCACTCAAGACTTCTACACTTTCAGCACCCCCGCGTCTGTGTGGGTGCACTTGTTGTTACCGGTGTATTGCGGATGCTAATTTAAACAAACTCCGTCGAAAACGCTGGCCTGGATTGTGACAATAAGATCACAAATGTTCTGAAGTTAAAATAATGTGATTTATCTTCAAACCGGTGAGTAGAAACGCTACAGCCGAAGTTTGTTGGATCTGCTTTGTGTTTAAACTTTCTCATCGAGGCCTTGTGTTATTTCATCTATATAGTTGTTTATAACTTACTAAACGTTGGTAAGATTTCAGCTTTTATGTCGTTCAGAGACATACTATGTCTTTTATTGGCTACTTTCGGGAGTTTTTTTGTTTCGTATCATTCATTTATCGCTGCAGTTGATACCGCTGTGACGTATGAGGTAAGTAACTGGGAAAGTTTCGCTGGGATTATGTTGAGTTCAACGTATCATAACTTATGACGAATACAATTTTGTGGTTTTGTTTGTGTCGGTTAGAGGTGGCCAGTGTTTAAATATATTTTATATCCGTTCGGTGTATTTATTTACACTTGTCCTCTGGTGTCACGCTGAGGAATGCGGGCTGGTTTATCGCGTTGCCGTTGCATTCCTCGCATTCTGTCTTTGATTTATGTCTGATTCACTGGTGATCGGATGTAATGGGTATCTTTTAAGTTTCGCTGCTCCCAGATAAGACACTGTTGTAGTTGGTTTGTGGTTTAAAAAGTTTAATACTTGCTGGAGGTCATGACTTTGCCTATGTTTTGGTTTCACGGTTAAGTTTCTATAAACTGGGACCAGTTTTAAAGCCATTAAAGTTAAGAAAACCACCAGTTTTACAAATTTATTGAGCCCAATCTATTGCATTCAGGCCACGTGTTTAAAGGGATAGTTCACCCAAAAGTGAAAATTCTGTTATAATTTTATTATCTTCATGTTGTTGTAAACCTCTATAAATTCATTTTTTTCTGATGAACACAACAGAATATATTATATTATACCACGGGTCTGTTGAATGCTGTATTCTGATTGGCTGAGAAATGTTCCGTGGGTATGCATTAATTTCTGATAACCCCACACCTAACTTGTCAAATGTCTTAAAAATAGGCACCAGAGCAATGTCTGTGGTAACTGTGGGATAAGAGGAATAATTGACTCCGGTCCTTTGAATTATTTGAAAATAATGCACACCCGCGGTGTAACGGGTCGCTTTCACAGTTGCCAACTCTCGCGAGACAAATACGCAACTGCAGCTTCAAAAACAAGCCCAATATAATATTATTTAGTTTTATAATTTATTATTTAATACCAATAAATGAGCCTGCAACATGTTAAACGGAAATCTCTCCAAAAGGATAAACAAGTTATTTAGCAAAATCTTTTACACAGGAGATAAAGATAAGAGCATCAATGGGAGCTGTAACATATTTAGCTTAATAAAATACATTTTAACCATATGTATCTTCTTTTAGTATTAGTAGACTATTGTTTTATATATTACATGCATTCATCCATTACAAAACATGGTAAAAATTAGATATTTACCTCACAAAAGGTGTCCATCCATTACACTATCCATCATCTACTCAGCTGTCTCCTCTTAACTATCATAACAGACTAACATTAGTTTAAATTACAGTTTCGCTGAGTTATTAGCTCTTGCGAGCGCGGTGCCTGCGCAGTGAACGTGACTATTCTCCAATGAGGGGGAGAAGGGGCGAATTCTGTGGGATATTTTCACGAATTACTCCACAGCACTTACTGTATATTAGCTGTAAGCAGACAGTGTCAATCAATGTATTGGATATTGAGAAAACACCAACCATAAATGTAAAGAAAACAGATTTTCATAACAAGCAACCTTATTTCTTTAAATAAGCCCAAAAAAACGCAACCCGTGATTTTTTTACGCAACTTGCAAAAATAAGAAGCCCAAAGTCGCGTATTATAAGCGGACTTGGCAACTATGGTCGCTTTGCGTCGTGCCGCATTGCACCTTGGGTGTGCATTATTTTCTTATAATTCAATGGCCCGTCGTCAATTATTCCTTACATAAATGAGGGTAAGCACACAGCTGATTGTAACCATTGACTTCCATAGCAGGAAAAACAAATATAATGGAATTCAATGTGTACCATCAACTGTGTGCTTACCATCATTTATCAAAACATCTTCTTCATCATTTATCACAATATTAAGTCAATGGTTACAATAAAAAAATCATACAAATTTAGAACAACATGAAGATGCAAAAATTTTGACAGAATTGACAATTTTTGGTGAACTATCCCTTTAAAAGCCTACTGCTACTGTACTTCTTCTGCTGTAGGGATCGAGAGCCTACCAATACCTACAGATGCCCCAATAAAATATTTCTGTGCAAACACCGATATTTAATTACTTTATAGGCCTATACATTGGTGCGCATAGGTCTATCCCTACATAAAGGGATAGATCAGATCATAAATCCGAGGTCGGTCAAAGGACTCACAGGTTTGAAACAGTCACAAGCCTTGTGGTTTTTATTAAAAAATCTTAAAATGTATTTTGAAGATGATAGCAGGACTTCAGTGTTTGGAACGACATGGGGATTAGTGATTTATGATCAAATATTTATTTTGGAGTGAACTACCCCTTTAAATCCGAATGAAAGTTAGAGAATCACAAAATCTTGTTTCAGACTGCAGTAATGGACAGCTACTTTTTTGTAGACGTGTAATCTTATCTAATCTTTTTGAGAAAAAGGGAGGTTTTCTGCGTATTATCTTCTGTGTTGATGTGAAAGAGGGGGAGGTATCATGGTCACAGGCAGTCTGCAAGCCAGGATTGTATTTACACCATAACAGGACTAGTAAATCAGTTACAGCAAGTGTAAACAAAACTTTGACATCTCACAGCCATTCTGCTGCATTATCACACAAGTAAACCAGCACAAACCAGTATAACGTAATGTAACCAATGCCCTTCGTCTAGGGGTGTATTAACTGCAGAATGGAGGTTTTTAGTTTATAAAAAACACAAAGGTGGACGGAGAATCACATTTAATGTGTCTTATGTTTAACGTTGCATGTCCGGAGGAAGCAGGGTGTCTGTTTTTCTACCCTGTGCTTCTGACTGGTGCAGCCTGCTTTTCTTGTTTGGCCGATAAGTGTGAATCATAGCTACGCTACGTAAATGATCGTCTTGATCCATTGGATGATTCGTGGGAAGGTGCAGCCTGAGAACCACCTGTAGGAAGCATTACATAACCTTGCATTGGGTAGGTCTGACTATTTCTTAACATGTGGTTCAGATCAAGCAGTGATGCTTTAAATTCCTGAAGCGCTTTATTTTTGCTGTTTATGAGAGTGCAGCAGGATTTGGGTTTGAATGTGCATCCTAGTCTGTATCCTTCTCCTCATAACACAGCACAAGCCATTTGTTTACATAGCGTGTGATAGGTTTACTGTTCTGGTTTGTCTGCTATTTATATACAGACCTTTATGTCCCCTTTTATGTTGTCATCTTAATGAATTAGAGCCCGACCGATTTATCGTTTTGCCGATTTTATCGGCCGATATGAGCATGTCGCAGATATATCTGTATCGGCGTATAAGCCGCAGATATGCGCCGATATGAACGTTTGTTACAGAACACATTAAATGCATTTGAAAGATGTAA
The DNA here is from genome assembly GCA_025389145.1 of Misgurnus mizolepis. NCBI lineage: Eukaryota > Metazoa > Chordata > Actinopteri > Cypriniformes > Cobitidae > Misgurnus > Misgurnus mizolepis. The sequence continues at coordinate 56,160,811 of JAIFKI010000002.1, forward strand.
GTACTTGTTTGTCCAGCAGAGTGCGCCATACTGGTTGCTAATGGCGACCCAGATCACTCACTGTAGTGACACCAGCCAATCCCCCACCCCCTTCACTTCAGTTCAGTCAGTCAGTCTCTCAGTTCAGGTGGCTGCAGTCACGCAGTGTCTTCTTCACAACATTTTTACACCTGGTATTAAGACGCGCTTTGGTCGATTGGATTATAAATGGACAAGAGAGACGCATTCCCGCTTACATTTGGTGTTTTTAATCCGTCTCTTTGTCGACTTGCGAGTTAAAACGAAGCGGGAGAAATGACGCGAGACGGAGAAATGACACGTTTAAACTACGCGCAGCCGTTCACTTATATAACACTATATGAGATTACTGCTGCTTGTGTTGTTAGTTAACACGCTCATTTCAGAGCAATTGATTCAATAAGCTCGCGCAACTCTACACCCTTGCTAAATAAAAGAGGCGGAGCGAAGACGCATTAGTTTTATTAAAGTCTAAAGTTTGCACGGAACCCTGGGTTTGTGTTATAAAAACGTTGTGCACAACATTAAACATAGTGTACATTAGTATATGCTCCGTCAAGCATTGTCTTCGTAACTGTGAGTGGCTAACTAATTTGTGAAGTACACAACTTACTGTAAAGCTAATATTAATCAATGACTTCATAAGTTTCTCTTTATAACGTTATTCTTGTCAAAACTGCAAATGATGCAAGTTTTATGTATTTTGTTCTCTTTGTGTTTTAAAGTTATTTATAATAAGTCAAGTTTACTGTTTAGTGCACTGATATCCAACTAATTTTGGATAATAAAGTTTATTGTTAACTTCTTGCCTATAGTACATATCTTTGTCACATCAATATAAGTGTTGGATCACCACATTTGTGAGTGATCATTGCATTGCATTGTATTTATTCATAGTATATTATGTTAAAGTATATAGTGTATTCTATGTACAGTACTTTAGTATAATATACTGTAGTATATACTGAACTATAATGTACACATAAAGAATATCGGCCGATATATCGTTATCGGTCTTTTTTACTCCCTAATATCTGTATCGGCATCGGCCCGAAAAAACGCATATCGGTCGGGCTCTATAATGAATGAATGCTTTATGAATGTTTGGATAGCAGGGCACATGTTGTACTGTTAAGCATTGTTTGTTTATAGGTAAGGTGTAATGGAGGACAGACTGTAACAGATGAGCTGTTTGCGTAATACACCTGTGTTGGGGTATATTAAAAACTCGTATCATAACAAAAATAGCACTAAGATAAATACTTTTATTGATTCACTCACATTCGTTCTACACATCAAACATTACTATACACTTTGTGGCAATAAGGAATAGTTAAAGGTAATGTATAGTTCACCTTAAAACCTGAAGTTGTATAAATGTCTTTGTTTTGCTAAACACAATCATGCAGGAAGCAAGAGCACCAAAAATAATACATGTCAATGTGTTAAAAAACGGTTTGGTTACTAATATCTTCCTTTGTGTTCAGCAAAAACAAAGAAATGTATACAGGTCTGTAACAACACATGTTGTAATGTTGCATGTAAGTAACTATTCTAGGCTGTGCTGCACATAAAGCTTCTTGCATGTGAAGGATAGTTTGTGGGTGTTTTCAGTTAAGACCAGTTATAGCTTTAGGATATTTTTTGATAAACCTGTTGTGTTTTCCAGACGACAACAGTTTAAACAGGTGATGGGCAGGGTAAGATATGTGTCCTTCAAAGGAGGTGAATATGTCATCCAGGCAGGAAGCTGTTGGTTTTTGATGTCTAAGGGTGCACTTATAATATCCCAAACAAACCGCACCCATGCTCATTTGACCTCCAAAGGCTGCTTCGTTTGACTAGAGAGATTGCTCTGTACCATGCCCGGGGTGGCTTGGTTAATGGCGCACTGGCCCCCGGTTTGGTTAATGGCGCCCTGGCCCCCGGTTTGGTTAATGGCGCCCTGGCCCCCGGTTTGGTTAATGGCGCCCTGGCCCCCGGTTTGGTTAATGGCGCCCTGGCCCCCGGTTTGGTTAATGGCGCCCTGGCCCCCGGTTTGGTTAATGGCGCCCTGGCCCCCGGTTTGGTTAATGGCGCCCTGGCCCCCGGTTTGGTTAATGGCGCCCTGGCCCCCGGTTTGGTTAATGGCGCCCTGGCCCCCGGTTTGGTTAATGGCGCCCTGGCCCCTGGTTTGGTTAATGGCGCCCTGGCCCCCGGTTTGGTTAATGGCGCCCTGGCCCCCGGTTTGGTTAATGGCGCCCTGGCCCCCGGTTTGGTTAATGGCGCCCTGGCCCCCGGTTTGGTTAATGGCGCCCTGGCCCCCGGTTTGGTTAATGGCGCCCTGGCCCCCGGTTTGGTTAATGGTGCCCTGGCCCCCGGTTTGGTTAATGGTGCCCTGGCCCCCGGTTTGGTTAATGGCGCCTGGCCCCCGGTTTGGTTAATGGTGCCCTGGCCCCCGGTTTGGTTAATGGCGCCTGGCCCCTGGTTTGACCTAATGATTAAAGCCTGCGCGGATTGATAAAAGTACAGTGTGAGTGCAACATTTGGGGGAGTGGGGACTATCGTGCTCGGGCACGGTTCAAGGCAACTGTGCCTAATATGAGCGCCCTCTAATAAAAAAGGTGAATGTATTGTTACACCACATTTAAATGTCCTCTTCAAATCATCCTATGGGCCAGCAATGTTTTCCACAGAATTTTGTGAAATTATTGGTGCTCAACGTACTTTCCTCTAGGGGGTCCAAAGAAAATGTTGCCTATTTTAACTAGCACTGGACCAGAATATTCGAATAATCGTTCCGTGGGTTGACATTCGATTTTCAGTATATATAAATATTTTTTACAGCGTTAATGCAGAGCTTTTGTCAAGCAGGAAGTGCGCTTCACGGTCCCGCTCTATAGGTGGCTCAGAGAGACCAACATCCATAGCCAACAGCCAACAAACGCCACCAGTAGAAAGAAGATCGCCTCGTAAAGCGCGATTCCTGCTTTGGCATTCACACTAAGAGTGTTGTAAATAACGTTCAGTGTCTTGCAAAAACTGATTGATTTGCTTCACAAGACGTCAATATGTCACACTGAGTTATGGGGGATTACTTTTGTATTGGATATATATGCTTTAGCTCTCGAAGTGGCAGATCGGTTGACGGAGCACTGGGGTTTACGCAAAATATCTTCTTTATTGTTCTACTGATGAAAAAACATATTGGATGGTGTAAGTGTTTTACGGTAAATAAACTTTATTTTGAAAGTATGCTACTGTTTTATTACAGTTTGTTGAACTTCGTTCATTTATTTTCGTTGTTTTATTCAAATGGCCTACCCTTTACGTTGTCAGTAATTACTGTGCTGCTTATTTCTGATACGGGAATGTTTGTTTGTTAGAAAAATGTTAGGCTAGTACCTTATTAAAAGTATTGCTCTTGTGTTTGTTTCACTAATGCTGTTCTCGCAGGATGCGTGACAGGCACACCGCTTCCGGCTTGCACTGTTCTGTAGTTTATTAAACGTTTATTAATTTATAACATGTCACATGTCCATATTGCACAAAAAAGCCACTACACTCCCTTGGGTCTGCAGCAACACATCCGCCACATAATAAAACTGTAAACAGACACACACACACACACACACACACACACACACATGCACAGAGAGATTCCTGCCTTTATTAAAGAGAAAAATATGTTCAGCCCCTCCTTTCGAAGCTTTGAATATTCGATTTGATTTCTACTAGAGCTTCGAAGCTCAAAAAATGGTATTCAGAACAACCCTTATTTTAACAGTAAATGCAGAAACAGTAAAGAAAATAGCTATAGTAGCAATTTAATCATCAGCTCCTTGGATATAAATTGTAATAATAGGGCACAACATGTGGTTAAATGCGAGTTCAGTCAAAACATTAGTGGTGTGTTCAAAATATCGATATGACGAATTGACGATACACCGTCATGAACTCCTGGTGATGCGCGCATCGATAAAGCACATTCCGTATCGATTTTGACACACCTTTGAAGGCAGCGTGACAGATCGTATAGTTAATCCGAGATCATACTAAAGGGACGCATATGACCCGCGGAGAACGTTTAGTGATGTTTAAGGGGTGTACTTTCCGCCTTTGTCTCCGTCTCATGCGCACACGCGTCTGCAGTGCACACCTTTCCTAAGAGTGTGCTTCTCTCTGTTTATTCGCAGATATCCTAACTTTAACTTCATGACTCGCACTTTGCAGCAGTTTATGTAGCGTTGCACGAAAAGACTGCATGTCGCATCTTAAAGGAATAGTCTACCCTTTTGCCATATTAAACTTTGTTATTACCTCAACCTAGACAAATTAATACATACCTATCTTTGTTCAATGCGTGCACTGTACAGCGCGTTATGAATGTGTTAGCATTTAGCCTAGCCCCATTCATTCCTAAGGTACCAAAAAAAAGTTTTATTTTGTGGCACCATACTTACTGGTATAACTCCTCATGTAACAGTCTTTAAATAGGGAAAACACGGAAGTGTTCGGTGGCTTCCTTGTTTGGTACCATAGGAATGAATCGGTCTAGGCTAAATGCTAACACATTCATGACGCGCTGTACAGTGCACGCATTGAAAAAAGATAGGTATGTATTAATTTGTCTAAGTTGAGGTAATAACATTTTAATATGGCAAAAGGGTAGACTATTCCTTTAAGCAATCCATAATAAACCTATTGTGTGCATGCATTTAAAATCAATGAAGCACACGCTGCTGGCCTTTTATCCGCTCTCTTATAATATACAGAAACGTATTTGGAAAGAAAGATGACAAAGAGCTGCAGGTGTGACGTGTGTGTCTAGGAGAAGAGATATAAAGCTACTTCAAAGTATATAGCTGTCACATTAAAAGTCTGATTCTTATAGAGAAACATGTAGTCTGACTGCATATTTATACATATTCATAGATATAGAAGAATTATTTAATGAGAGAACCCCAGTAAGGCACTATTTTTGTAAAACTGGGTTGAAACAAGATGAGTTAAGCACTGTAAGTCTGACAGAGATGGATTTGATGACTTTCAACAAGTTCCCTAAAAGCTAATAAATGAATGGCCAAAACACAACTGCTACAACACTGCTTATTCAATGTACAAGAAACGTATAATTTTTCTAAATGAAAATGTAATTCTAAGTTTTCCTGTACCGTGACGCGTATCGTATCGCGACCTTGTATCGAGATACGTATCGTATCGGGGAATTGTTGGCGATACACAGCCCTACAAAACATATAGAGCAGTGGTCTTCGATATTTTTTTTGGCAATATTGTTTGGGGGCCACCTTTCTCAGAATTTTATGGGGTGCTGTGCAGGACGATTGGCGAGTAAAAATACTGTGCCGCAAGAGCAATTCGAAGGCATAAAAAGCCGTCTGATCTCACGGTACTTTGATGTCATATGACAATTGCTCTGCGCAAGCGCTGCATACGATTGAATATTCTCATCAAAGTGCGTCTTGATATGGTTTTCTAACAAAGTTAGTGTTCGGAGCAGAAAAGACTACATGCCTGCATGATCATATCACCATATTATTTACTGCTGTGTGAGCCACAAATTAAAGCTTGCCGAGCTGCGCAATGACAACATAATTTTTAATAGGGCTGCCTAATGAGTAGTCACGACTAATCGTTTGCAGAATAAAAGTTTTTGTTTAAATAATTATTATACACAGTACATCAACAAATATTATGTATATATAAATACAAACACATGTATGTATAATTTTAAAGAAAAAATATATGGATATAATACATATTTATAAATGATATAAATTATATGTAAATATACAATGTTTATACAGATGCAAATATTTCTTAAATATATACATGCATGTGTGTGCATTTATATATACATCATTACACACACATTTAATATGTAAACAAAACCTTTATTCTGCAAACGGTAAGTTGCGACTTATCATTAGGCAGCTCTAATTTTTAATGCTTGAAACACAATCGGAGCATTACAGTGCCGAATGATCATCATTTTAAATGTCATTTGTGCTCACTTTAAATGATAGTGTAAATAATTTTATAATTTACACTGATTAAATTATGTTTGTACTGGACTAGTTGATAACTGCAGTGAATAACAAAACATTAGTTAGGTTTAACTTGCATCTGACTTTTCGCGGGAGTTTGATTGACATGTGTGAGGCGTCCTGACCAATCATAACATTGATATTATGTGTCACTGACGGTATTTGCCATTTTGTCCAACATTCAAACCACATAAGAGTTGAACCGGCTGATCCCCTTAGGGCTTTTCACACTGGAAATAGTAGTGGAGTGACGAGATCTGGCAAGATTATATATGTATCGTGAAATTAATTATGTGATGATGAGATTTCTCGTGAAGGTGAAACGCTGGCCGTTTCTCAAACAAAAGGCTGCGTCCTTTGGAGGTTGCATTTGTAGACTGCATACTTCATAAAGACTGTCTTATTACAGAATATTAACAATTATAAAGTTCACTATTATATTTAGTGAATGACTTGCGAATGTAATGCTCAGTTAACTGAAATAAACCAGGCTTGATGAAGATATGCAGCCTGCATATTTGACCCCCGAAATCGGAGGATGGAGTTGTCCTAATACCAGCATAAAGTTACGTTCTGGCTTAACCTTTTCCAGTGCAATGTGCATGGCATGCATTATATTGTGTCTTTTACTACGTGTGCTTTTTTGTTTCAGTAATGTTCGTCATGCGTTACGATTGTCTGTTGATCAGTGTCAGATGTGAAGTGTCTCCGCAGATTAAACCCTCATTCTGAGTTTACATGATTTTATCTTTGCATGTTCTTGCTTAAGAACGACAGTGGCTTTATCATTTCTATTGTAAAGAATTGGACAAATATTAAAGATGTAAATGTATTCAAATGTTGTTTGGCTAAAAGTAAGCATCTAAAGCAGGAGTGGGGAACCCTGGGTCCTGGAGGGCCACTGTCCTGCAGAGTTTAGTTCCAACCCTAAACAAACACACCTGAATTTCATTTCCAAGTAATCCTGAAGACTTTCATTTGATTTTTCAGGTGTGTTTAATTAGGGTTGGAACTAAACTCTGCAGGACAGTGGCCCTCCAGGACCAGGGTTCCCCACCCCTGATCTAAAGTGAAAGTAACAGATGCGGGTCCGTTAGCGCCCCCTGCAGGCATTTGTTATAATACATAATGCTGGTTTTTATAACATAGGCTACATAGTAATGTAATGTGTTTACTTGTTGTTGTGATACTTTATTTGAACCAATTATTATTGCATCATCATTCTGGTGTCATTTTAAAGGTTATTGCTCATTTGGGTCTATTTTATTACAAAAGATATCAAATACTTCATTATCGATTAGCAAAATAATAATTGTTAGGGACAGTCCTAGATTAGTTAAAACATTTTAAAATAATGGGATTTTAGTTTACCATTCATATTTTATCATTGAGGATTTCTTAAAGTTAAAAATGTTGTCTCGTTCTCGTGAACCCAATCTCGTGTCTCATCTTGTGGATTAAGTTTCTCATGATCACACCCCTAGGAAATAGTTAAGATTTAAAAGATAACCCTGGGTTAGGGGTGGGCAAAAAAATTGCCTGCAATTCTCATGCACTTCTCATAAGTAAACATGTTTCGTGATTAGTAGTAAATCGCCATCACCTACTTTTAAATGGAGCATCATTTACTACATAGAGCTGTATTTCACAGAGAAACTAGGCAAAATCGCATTCATAATTGTGGACAAACCGCATCCGACAATATATGCAATTTTGCCGAGCTTTACTGATGAGAGACGCATGAGAATCGCAGGTGATTTATTGCCCACCCCTACCCTGGGTATTCATAATCTGAAGTTTCAGGTGTCTCCAATCTTACCACTGGTGAGCTACTGTCCTGCAAACTTCAGCTCCAACCCTGCTCCTACACCTGTCTGTAATTATCAAGCAACCCTGAACACCTTGATTAGCTGCTTCATCTGTGTTTTATTGGGGTCATTCTTATGGCGCTTTTCCATTGCATAGTACCCCATGGTTTGGTTTAGTTTGGGTCGGGTCAGCTTACTTTTGGGAGCTTTTCCATCAGGTGCAGTACGTAGTACCCGATACTTTTTTTCGTACTACCTCAGTTGGGGTTCCAAGCGACCCGAGCTGATACCAAACGTAACACGAAAACACTGTAGATCACTGATTTGTCTGAGAGAATCATCACTACCAGGCAGCATCATCGCTATAATGTTAGCTTTACCTTTAGTGCTAGCTTGCGCTGTCTCTAGCGAACATGTTGTCATCTGTGCTCTGCTAGAAGTTCCCAAACTCCCTTTTAGCCATGAAAAACATCCACAGGTTGAGAATCAGGGACACCATAACAGTTTTTTCCAGACTTGCAGTTTGTGGCAGAACATTCGCGATGAGTACGTCAGCATTATATATGCTTAAATGCAACTTCAATGAGGCTCAGCAGAGTGCCGTCGGCTGAAGCCACGGGTCGGGTGTTTGAACAGAAACTGTCATGTGAGACAGAGGTAGTGATAAACGCGATATGCAAACATCAATTTGTGGTGGCCAATTTTAATTTTGTGGCGGACTGAGAAATAAATGAATGTATGGGAATGTACTAGGGGTGACCCCGAATAGTCGAAGATTCGATGCATCGATAGGATAAGCCTGATTCGACTACCAATCTCACAGTCGAATCGTCGCAGATGTGTTACGAAATGAGGATCATTCAATTTTGGCCGTGGGTGCACACATTATCTGATCTCACATATAACATCTTTCTCACAATATATTAATATACTGCATATTATGATAAAGCTGCAAATAATATGTGAAGTAGCAGCTTTCAATAAATATTTTTAAAATGCTTTAATAAATCCAACAACCCGTCCATAAGAGGTTTATATGTTAATATACCATTGCCTCTTTGTTTCTACATTTAAAAGAAAAAGCTGGCAAATTATATTATGCCTTTCGTTCTTTTAATAATTTCTATATTTTATTTTATTTATAAATCACTTTGGGTTACCTGATTTAACTATTTGGCTTGTGTTTTGTTTCTGTGCACTTGAGGCATTTTGCATATTTGTTCTGCACTTTGTTACTTTTGACCTTATTTTATTAACAAAATTGTATTTATTATAAACGTAAATTCTGATCTAATTTAAGTATGTAAATTTTGGATAGCTTTTCGTTGTATCGATGTTGCGCTATTGCGTGCTGGCCATGCTTGCGCATGTAATTTAGCCGAACAGGCTAGGTGCTCTGCGTCTCATATTTAGGAGTTCATCAAACTAAACTTTAAAAAACGGATGTTTTTCGACGAGTATAAGTTTTTAAAATGTATTGAAAACAGAGTGGTTATCTTAAAAAGTCAAAAGTTAAACTACAAAACTGGTAAGCCGGTTTTTTTTTCGGTGATGAAACGGAAACTAGTATCTGCACCGAACCTATTTCTGCCTGACACGAATGTCTTTCTTGTGATTTAATATTATTGTCGGTCGGTGTTCACTTTCAAATGATAGCAAAGAGATTCCTGAAATAAATAATATCATCCGGTCTTTCTGTATCTAAAGTTAATACAGAGATGATCAAAGTCAAAGCAAGCAAGCAGGTATTTCTGTGCTAAATAATAACCCGTAGTGTCTATAAAATCATTAATTTCAGTGTTTTTCTTGTTATAAATTAACGTTTTGTATATATGGTTATATACAACGAATTGTATATAAAGATTAGTTTTTATCATTTACAGTCACAATCACAAATTATTTGTCATTTCTCATTTGTCGGGTTTTTTTGGTCATGACTGCTTTGACGCGCTAAATCTCCAAATTAAATAAAAACACTTAATTGTAGCCGGAGTTTCCAAAGCAGGAACACCTTTGTTATTTTTTTAGGTTTATTTAATCAAAATTTATTTTTGTGTGATGGTCTGTAGATCGTGGCTTTAAAATGTTATGAGGAATAATTAAACAAATGTTGCCTTACATTTTACCTTAAAAAAAAAAAAAAAATATATATATATATATATATAAATGCATCGTCAGTTTTGTCTTCTTTTATTAGGCCTACTTGAAAGACAGTTTTGGTCACTTTATCAGAAAGTTGTTTATGTGTGCTGCTTGTGAAAGAAAATAAAAGTTACCTGGCCCCTTCCCAACCCATGCACACAAACATAGATGATTCGACTATCGGTCGACTATGGAAAGATTCGACAATTCTGATTCGAATATGTAAATCCTTAGTCGAGGACACCCCTAGAATGTACAACAACGCTCTCACTTTTATGATGTCATAGCAGTAGGCAGCGCAAACTTGACTCTTCTGTAGTTACATTGTGTACTAGTCTAAGACCGACAGAAAAAATGAAAAGTTGCAATTTTCTAGGTCGATATGGCTAGGAACTATACTACTTTTCTGGCGTAAAAATCAAGGACTTTGCTGCCGTACCACCATGGCTGCAGCAGGCGCAATGTTATTACGCAGTGCCTGAAAATAGTCCGAAAATCTCAGAGCCAGTCGCATTTCAAGTTAAGGTGTCTGGGCAGCACGAAATGCACGTTGATGATGATGATGATGATAATAGCAGTGTTTCCCACAGGACTTGTGGCGGTGATGACGTCATATAATTGGCATATAGTACATGTTTATATTTGCATATACGTACGTGTTTGCCTGTGATAGAGTTTTGGCACCTGAAATATGTTTCACTTCTACTCTTTGATCTGTCACATTATATTGCATTTAAACACAACTGAATGCTATTTTTACATATTATCAGTTTTGTTGTCAGACATAAAATGAGTATACTATAAAGTAGTGATTAAACATGACCCAATAACACCTCGTGTTTAATCCAACTGCTGCTAAAATCCTGATTTATTAACGCGACATCTCTGACAAAATCACCATACTGTTGCTCTTCCTATCAATGTCATGAGCCATTTTTTATTTTAAATGTGAGTTTGTTTGTTTTTTGTCGCATATAGTGCAGAAAATTCAGTGCAAATTCAGACATATGAGAGAATACACAGTAGCCTAACTGTTACACAAAGTTACTACAAAACACGTGTGCAGGCATAACGCATCATAGAGAGGGAGATATCGGGGGGGAGGGTGTGGGGGGGGAACACTAATGCTAACCTTTCGTCAAGTCATGATAAACTCGATCAGCCGTCTTCTGTCAGTAAAATCTGTGACTGTTGACATTTACGCGAAAAAGAAAGTATACAAAGGAATGGACATTGGAAACACCGTCACCTTTTCACTGTTATGTGAGAGAGAGGCGCGCGCGTGCTGCACATTACATTAGAGAAAGGGAGGGGGAGCGCTGGGCGCTTGCAACAATGAACTAAGACATTTTTAAACAGTAAAATGTAAATGGGAATCCTGAAAAATCTATTAGTGGCGGCCAGTTTTGATTCCGTGGCGGTGTGCCACGATTAAAACAATGTTTGGGAAACACTGCATAATAATAATTTAAAACTATAATGGGCAAACATTAGGCTAGTGCTATCGGCTGTAGACCTATACTGTATGTCTGACTATCGTAGCGAGGAAACACCACTAATCTAAAATCACTATCATGTGGCGTTTGCGGACTTGGGGGAACCACACCTAACTTAGTAGAGCATAAAACTGTGTGTGTGTGTGTGTGTGTGTGTGTGTGTTTATATATACGTAATTATTATACACGGTACACAAACATATATGATGTAAACAAAAACTTTTATTCTGCAAACAATTAATCTTGATTAATCCAGCTCTATGTATAGTAATAATCAAGTATAACTGGCTTACTTCATTACTGAGTCATGAAAAACAAATATGTATTACAGTGATTATTTCTAGTTAACATTTTATTTATATTACATTTCTTTGTTGTAAACCTACTAATACAGCTCAACTTGAACCTGCTATAAGCGTAAATCCAGCAATCTGTCATCATGAGAGTCGAGCTCTCTAATAAGAAACCTAAATGCCACCGCTGTCAAAAACAGCTCAATATAATATAGATGATGTTTACTTACCGCACCTTTATACAGTACTACTCTAGCTGTCCTCTGTTACACAAGTGAATAATTTCCTCTACCATATCACCCCTTTATATTTATTTATATATTGTGTTTATGACCGCAAGGTGCTAAAAAGATTGACGGACCGATAAGTGAATGGTTACCTCATGAGCAGGGTAGAATAATTCTTATCAAAGCTTATCATATTTTTCTCAAGAAGGTGTTCTAAAGTAAATATTTGACTGTCTATCTATCCACATCCTCCACAGCCTATTAAGATGTGCACTAAAGCTTGAATAGTAAGTCCTGTTTTCTGTGAAGTCATGTGTCTTCCTCTCTTTAACCTCGTCTGACAAGAGCTTAGGAATCTGACAAACCTAAACCAGTTTGCTGTTTGAGAGAAGAAACAGATTTGTTTCATTTTTCATGTTTTCAGCACAGAGATCTGAGACTGTACAGTAACACCACCTCCATTATTGAGTGTGTTTAGTATCACTGCAGTTTAGGAGTGTTTGGTGACTGAGACAAACCAAAACACTTCATCAGAAGTGTAACCTGAGTGATTCATGTTAAACACACGTACAGATCCTTCACCTGCATAGCTATAACAAGAATCAGCTTACTGTAAAACATTTTTTTAAAGCATCATGATTTCTTGTGGTAGTCGACAGCATGTCACCGATTCTTCTGGAAGATCTCAGATTCGATTTAATCCTGAATATTTTTTTTTTTCAAACAGATACCATCTATTTCATCTAATGCCCAGGTCTGACAGAGACTTCAATTCATCCTTCGTGTGGCTGATGCATCATTGAAGCATATATCAGACATGACCTTCTCACAGCAGAGATAAACCTGCCTCATCCAGCCTTTAACCTTTTCTGGTTATCACTACAGCAACAGGTCAGTGCTCTGGCATTCTGGGAGGGAATGGTGAAAGGAAAGAATTTGACATTTACTCTGTTAAAATACTTTCTTCTGTTTGACAGTCATGACCTGGTCACACAGTGACATTGGCTCAACCAAATCATGTGTGTTTGGGGTGGGGCTATTTAACAAATGAATATACAACAGAAGTGCTAAAGAAACCTGTTTGAAAACAACATACTTTCCTAATTTTGTATGTACACTTTAAAAAGTGAAAAATTTTGATCAAATTAAACAATTACTTCAATTGGTAACACCTAAAAAATGTAAGATTTTCAACCAAGTATTTTTCAATTAAACATATAAGTTATAAAAACGTAACTTTTAGTTGTTACCAATTGAAGTAATTTTTTTTAAGTTGATTCAACTTTTGACTTTTTACATTTATGTATAGATGGTTTCAGCAGTAACAACATAAACAAGCGGCTGTCGTGGTCCGCACGTAACTTCCGGTAAACTCTGGTAAGACTAAACAACAACAAAGTTCTTTAAACATAGTTTATTTATATAACAATAAAAAACAACACATAGAATACCTAGGAAACCAAAACATTTGTTATTTTCAACGAGACCAGGGCTCCAGACTAACTTTTTTCACTAGGAGCACAGTGGCCCCCAACTGAAAATTTTAGGGGCGCAACCAGAAAATTTAGGGGCACACACCGTAAATTAACATGCTTACCAAATATTCACATTTCTACTAATTTCCACTGTATTACTAATAAATACTTGATGATAGATGCAGAAATTACAATGTGCTGTTTCAAATTCAGTGTCACATTTTATTGTGCACTTTTGGCAAAAAGGTCAAATTTACTGGTTGCACATGTGCGACTGGATGTAAAATTCAGTGGCACACTCTCAAAGTTTAGGGGCAAAATGCCACCATTTGGGGGCAGTCTGGACCCCTGGAGACATTTGTTCAAGAGATCAGATTAGCAACTAGTCAGACCATTAAAAAAACGAAACCGGAAGTAAAGTTCAGATCCAGACGTGTATCGCGTTAGCGCACGTGCCTCTGATGAAACCGTCTATATTGTAAAGAAAAATGTAGCCATTACAGATGTTTTAAAATCATCACTGTGTGGGTGGTATGACGGTATATTCCGATAATCTGTAATTCCACAAAAAATTTGCTAAATGTAAATAAGTGGGCGTGGCTAAGTATGTTAGACTGAGTTTGACAGAGATAACAAATGAACGAGTAATTTCTGTAATTTAAAGTGCACCTATTTCATTGCTAAAAACAACGTTATTTTGTGTATTTAGTATAATACAATGTGTTCGTGTGGTTTATGGTTAAAAACACATTCTTTTCCACATACCGTACATTTTTGTAGCTCCACATATACCTCTTTCCTCAAACACATTGATTTTGTACAAAGCTCATAGATTTGAAAAGCGCTGTGTCCCTGATTGGCTAGCTAATCTGTACGTTGTGATTGGCTTGAATACCTCTGATGTCAGCCAGAAATGTGACGCTCCTTACCATATTTGAAAGATTGACTCACAATGCAATGCTAACAGGAATTAACTTACAGGCTGTGAGTCAAAGCGGGAGGAATTATGATAATGTCGGTCTTGTTTACATCAACAATTCCACTGTTGCCTACAATCTGTGTGTTTGTTATAGTCCAAGAAAAGAGATTTACGCTGGAAACGATAACTCACATAATTTTTGACTTTGGGTATGTAGCTTTTGCATATCATTAACATGTACTAATACACACTTACACACCAGAGGAAATGTAAAATTGTGACACGGACCATAGTTGCTCTTTAATAATAAGCGCCAATAAATCCACCGTGGGTTTCTCTTGCTCGCTCGCTCGCTTTCTTTCTCCCTGTGCTTATGTAGCAAGGAGCTGTGTCGCCAAATAAAGAAAGCACTTCTCACACATAAAACTAATAATTGTAAAGTTTTAACTGCAAGCTAAGACAAAAACTCGTGTTTATATCAGTGAAATGTGCACTGCTGGAGCTATGTAGTTTGATGCCACATTTGCTCATAGTACAAACATCTTTGATCAGAAACACCAGAAAGAGAAGCAATGATTAACCTCCTAAGAGTTGGATGTCCACATTATGTGGACATACTAGGGATGTCACGGTACCAAAAATCTAGTAGTCGGTACCAATACCACAAAAAGTACACGGTACTCTGTACCTACGTCGGTACCACAGTGTGTAAAAAAAGAACAATTATACTTAAATATTTTTTTTTTTATTAAAACATTTCAACATTATAGAAAACTTTTAAGAGCTTCTGTTTAGGTTGTCTGTGTTAATGTTTGTTGACTTTTCTCCTGACTCTCTTGGTGTACATCCTCCTCTAGTTGATACTGTTAAAAAGAGAGAGAATAAGAAATTCATTTTATTTATTTAACATACTGTCTGACAATGACTAATAAATCAGCTAAAGCTACAGGTACTAAGGTGCACTTATAATCACACGCACGGGCACATACACATACTGTGAATGCAAGCATTAGTTTAATATCACTCATATTGTTGCAGGATGAAAAAAGTTATTAAAAACCCTTTACATTTTAATACTTCATCCAGTGACATTAGGCTACATTTTGCTGACAGGATGACTAAATGGCGATGCATGGCCGCCCATTTATAGATAGTTTATAATGTTGCAAATGCAGCGTTATTAACAAATAACTGACTTACACAAAACATTAACATCTAGCATAAAGTTAGCTGGTTACACGGCATTAATGCCAGCTGCCTCAAACAAACGTAATATAGGGTCTGGGTTTCAGTATAAAATTAAAATATTACAGTTTGTATATAATGTTAATGTGAATTCAAACTTACCTCGAATTCTTTAAAGAGATTGGGGTGTCTGTCTTTCAAGAGCTTTGCCAAATTCTATGTTTGATAGCGAGAAACTCTTTTTGAGAGATTCCCGTGTGCTCGTAAGAGGCGTTCTTCCTCTTCTTTAACTCTTGTGGAGCGTCAAATACACACGCGCGTATATGCTGCCCCCATCAGTCCCGGAAGAGTATTGCAGCCTCTGTACCTCCGGTACCAGAGAAAGCAGGTGCCGTCATGTTTAAAAAAATTTTGGTATCGACTTGGTACCAAAGTATCGGTTCTCGTGACATCCCTAGGACATAATTTTTTTTTTATGTTACCATAATACTGAATTCTGTTTAACTCTTTCACCGCCAGCATTTTTTTTTAAAAGTTGCCAGCCAGCGCTAGCGTTTTTCATGATTTTCACCAAAGTTTAATGCCTTCCAGAAAATGTTCTTCTTTAAATATATTAACATACAATATACCAAATGAAAGAACAGACCCTCTGCTTTCAAACAAAAAAACCGTTTCATCCTACCTTTAGTGGTTCTTTTGTAATCAGCTTTTGAATATGGGTAGGTTTCTGCAAAAACGCCACATTTTGAGCAAAAAGCAGAGATAATTCCATTTTTGTGACGGACTTTTCATAGAGATCCCATTCAGAGCGACCTTTAAAACAGACACGGAGTTCTTTCTTCCTCGTGAGGCGCTACTTCCGGGTTGTATAAGTTGCGAAAGTGCGCCACCTGGTGGATAATAGCGGTATTGCGGAAAGACGGAATATCTCGTCATTGGTGGGGAAGCGTTTTCTCTTAATTGACGGGATATCTCGTGAATGGCGGCGAAAGAGTTAACTGGAACCTGTTGTACACATACATGGACAAATACACTGCTTCATGTTCTTAGAAAAATATATGGTTGTTATATTTATTGGATCTTTATAACCCCAAAATAGATGGTAGAATTCTGAAAAAAAAAGGATGTTAAGGTCTAACGTTAATAGAACGTAAAGGATGTCAATATATTGTGCATATATTCATACTTTTCATTTTTAATGTACTGTAATGTCTGTATGACTATGAATAAATACAAAATACAATGCATACTATATCTTCAATACTCTATAAAATGAAAAATTTTAAACAAGATTCTGTCTATCAAGACTTCATCTGTTGTTATCTTCTAGGCATTTTCAATATAACACTAACTTTTACTTAGTGAGCACCTGGTGAGCATTTAGTTAAAAGCTTTAGTGAGTGGCAAATTTCTGCAAATTTTTATATTTAAAAAACAATATATAAAAACAAAACATATATCGTGGCTCATTCTGTAAAATGGATGTTTGGTCATACCGCCCACCCCATCACTATGTCAAATGTCTGATGATAGCCAATCCAAAAATGTATCTTGATAGTTTGTATGTTTTGCCTTGTTTCAGAATAAATGATGGATGAACCTGACTCTGTCCGTGTCAAGGCTGTGCTAGAGGACCTTCAGTCTGCATATTCCGCTGACACCATTAATATTGATGGTACAATGTTTAACCTGCTGTGTTAGCCATGTGATTACTGTATCATCAGAGGTCTTCATTGATTTTTGATGTGTCATGTATTTTTTTTCTTTCAACACAGATGGACGTTACAATGCACTACGTGAAGATCTGGAGGCAGATACACGAGACTTTGAATCTCCCACCTGGAGTTTTGCTGTTGACCAGCAATATTTAAAGACCTTTTCCAAAGAGGCGACTAAAAGACAAGATGTGATTCATGGTAAGTGTTGTAATCTGTTTTTTTTTCCTGTTTGTTTGATTTTGGTCTGTTTTGTTGTGCCAAAATTTATATTGTGAGGCATCCACACAAGATTTAAAAATTTTTTTAACTAGGGGTGAAGATAAATAACTGCTTAACCATAAACCATTCAAATTAATTTAGATGTATTGACTGTATACGATTAACCGGTTAAAGGGATAGTTCGCCCAAAAATGAAAATTAACCCATGATTTACTTACCCTCAAGCCATCCGAGATACATGTCCATAGTTTTTTAGACAAACAAAATCATGGGGTAATTTTCATTTTTGGTTTTAAAAAAGAAATGTAATTAATTCATGATATGACAATATGTATGTTTTGCAAATGGTGTTTAAATGATTCTGCATGGCTCAACAATATGTGAATCATCATGTCCTGTTGTTGTTTATGCTGGTATTTGCAAATATTATGTAAACATAAACCGCTATATATATATACATTTTTGTCAAAACATGTTTATTACGAGCATCAATCAGAAAAATATTCAAAATGAACATCACTATTTTAAACTATTTTGTTTATAAAAGTGATAACAGGGCCACTACTAAACAAGCATATGATTATTATTACAGAACTGATTCAGACAGAGATAAACCATGTACGGACGCTTAAGCTGGTTTTGGGCGTTTACGTACGGGAGCTGCGTGAGACTCTGCAGATGGATGAGATGCGGCTGGAGAGACTCTTCCCACAGGTGGACAGCCTTCTGCAGATTCACCAGCTCTTCCTCAATCGCCTTAAACAACGACGATTCGACTCCATGGAAGAAGGCAGCAGTCAGAATTATTGCATCCAAAGAATCGGAGACATCCTCATCACACAGGTGTCTCATATAGCAGCAAGTTCACATTGATCAACTGATTGTGTTTGACTTCATGTTGTTATCTTTGTTCTTGGGTTTTGTTGGACATGTCAGCTGAGTTATAATGTTTTGATTTTTAGTAGGGTTGTTAATTTAACGCATTAATTAGATTAGTTGTTATGGGGAAAAGTAAAACATTTGATGCACCTGAACAATCCAATGCTGCATAGTCACAAAAGTTTATCATTTCACATGCTTGCAGGCATTGCCAATTTAAATATTTAAGCACAAGACCTTAATGACATCTCATTGTGGTTCTCACATGCTGTTTAAGAAGTTTTGTGTATGTGGGTGTTTGTGACTTCACGTGTCAGCGCCAGTTTGTATCATAAAGCACCCAGAAATCCTCCAAGGCTTCAGACAAATGCACAAATGCTACCCAGGCATGGGCGTTAAAAATGTGGCTGGGTCCCCCAGAATTGTTTTTATCTATATAATATATATAATTTTTTTGTATATGCCATTTTTGTATTCTGGTGCTTTTTAATTAAACAATTGCTTTTATAGCATGAAAGTTTAGTTTACCCAGGCGTGTTGTGTTGCGGTAGTAGAGAGGGGCGAAAGTAGTGAAAACACAAAATGGAGTTTAAATTATATGGACTCAGAGTGAGTCAAGTATTCAACGCTGTTGCTGAAATGTGAAGCAGAGTTTAATTTATAAGGGCATTCCTTATGTGCTCTGAAACGTGAACAGGCATATGTGCTAAATTAGAGAAAAAGTGAATGGGTTTAATATCTTTGGTCTGAAAAAGTAAGGGACTTTTAAAAAAAACATGAAGAGTTTGGTTCTAGGGCTGGGTATCGATTCACAAGCTATCAAATCGATTTTCCTTTCGATTCCGATTCTCGGATCGATTTTCATGCTCGATTCGACTCAATGAATATAGATTTAATAGTGTTTTATTTTAGGTACACTTGGGTACATTAAAACGGAACCCATCTCTAATTTTTCAAATGCATACAATTATGTTACAGTAAATACAATACAATTTTGATGCAAGATTAACTCTTTCACCGCCAGCATTTTAAAAAAAAGTTGCCAGCCAGCGCCAGCGTTTTTCATGATTTTCACCAAAGTTAATGCCTTCCAGAAAATGTTCTTCTTTAAATATATAAACATACAATATACCAAATGAAAGAACAGACCCTCTGCTTTCAAACAAAAAAAAAACCGTTTCATCCTACCTTTAGTGGTTCTTTTGTAATCAGCTTTTGAATATGGGTAGGTTTCTGCAAAAACACCACATTTTGAGCAAAAAGCAGAGATAATTCCATTTTTGTGACGGACTTTTCATAGAGATCCCATTCAGAGTGATCTTTAAAACAGACACGGACATGCAGCCGCTTGCCATAGGGCAATACTTCCGGGTTTAAAAAGTTGCGGAAGGGATAATAGCGGTATTGCGGAAAGACGGAAAATCTTGTCATTGGCAGGGAAGCATTTTCTCTTAATTGGCGAGATATCTCGTCAATGGCGGTGAAAGAGTTAAAAATGTATGCTGAAAAAAGTCAGAACAGTCGCATTTCTTGATTAAAAAGGATCAGGTTATTTCATTTTTAAATTCGTGTGAATCGATTTTGAATCGACCATGTTAAAAAAAAAAAAGATGAATCGCCCTATTTGGTTCCAAAACCTCTTTTTTTTTATGAGTTACCACCAAAATCAGTATTGTATCAGGTCAGTATTAAAAAGTAAATTCTTAATTTTAGGCAAAATCCGATATCCGGCGTGTTATTCTGTCATCTTTTCAACCTTTTTTCCAAACCGCTGCAGAATGAAATAAATTTGCTCAACAAATCACTGATCACTATTCCACACACTTTAAACAATAATGACCGAACTTTGAATACACACAGAATCCTAGTTTTCCACATCTACTTTGTACTTTAACAAACAAACAATTTTTTTTTGATTAATGCCATTAATGTGTTTTTTTTTTAAAGTGTATACTACTAGTCAACTAAATAAATATAGTTATGATAACTTAAAAATGCTATGTGAAAGTTATTAACCGAAAATAGTTCCTTTTATGGGCACCTCCCCCTGAAAAGCTCACCCACACGTCAATCAGAATAACTGCAAGAACGGTGTTCATTAGCATTTTTCCTTTGAGTAGAAGTCCCAGGCATCACTGTACGTGACAGCTTTGTTTTAATTTATATCATGACTCAACAATGGCATGAAATAAAAAGTGTGTTTATGGATGTAAGGAGAAGAAAGCCTCGTTCAGCTTTCCAAGTAAACCAGCCTTATGGATACAATATAGTTTGTTTCTCCGGGGTAGCAGCGCAGTTGTGCGTGTGTGTTTGTTTAAAGCTGAATTCGTTGAAAAGTCCCAACTGGGTCATGAGTTGCATGCGGTACGTAAGACTCATGTGTCATGTTGGGAAAAGGCGCATAAGTGCATAGTATATAAACAACACAAACATGTAGTGAATCATAAGATATCCAGAGATAGTGGGATGTTTTGTGTGTGATACTATATAGGTACTCAAGATTAAGATAAGCAGAAACAGCGTGTGTTCTGAAAGCTTTAAACCACAGTCCAACATGAAAACGCATGAAAAGCACGGTTTATTTTATTCAGTTTAAAGGGTATTGTTTCCATTTACATGCCAATATTTATGTGCGATTAATTCGATTAATTATTCAACACATGTAATTCATTTTAATTTTAATAATTTAAATTTTAATCAGCCCTAATTAATAGATATACTTAAAGCCCAGTTTTTTACGTTTTTTACGTTTTAACTTGTCAGCTTCTGGAAGGAGGCTGAATGTTAACCATTCTGGAAGGAGGCTGATTAGTTGAATAAGGTGTTTTAAATAAAGAAACATCTCAAACATTTTGAAAGGGGATCCTTGAGGACCATGATTGGGAAGCACTGGACTAGACTTTGCCTTAAAACTTCTTATTAAACTTGTGGTACTGTTTTTAAATGTTTTTGCTTTTAGTGGCCTTATATTGTATGTTTGTGTGTTTAGTTCTCAGGTAGTTTGAGAGAGCAGCTGCAATACTGCTATGGAGTATTTTGCAGTCACCACACTGATGCAGTCAACTATTACAAGGACCTAATGGCAAACAACAAGAAGTTTCAGAGTGTTATAAAAGTAAGAATCAACTTCTTGCAAGAAAAACTTTGTTGCAATAAAACATGCTGGAGTTGGAATTGTGTGTGTTTGTTCATTTCTAAGAACTGCGTTCTTTCTGTTCTCAGAAAATATCTCAGCTATCCATCCTGCGACGATTAGGAATACCAGAAAGCATTCTCCTTATAACGCAACGCATCACCAAGTATCCAGTTCTTATTGAACGTATCATTAAAAATACAGAAGGTATGCATTTTGTAACTTTTTTAGGAACAAATCCTGTTTTTTTTTAATTCCATTTAAAAGTTTTTTTCTTTCAAACATAACATTGTTTATAACTATGACTATTATAACTTAGTTTTTATGTAGTCACATACAGGGTAAATTTCCAGCCTGATCTCACGAGAAATCTTACATATTTTACGAGTTGGCTTATTCGTATCAATTCACACGAAGTTAATCGTGCAAAATCGTACAATTCTCATGAAAAAACCAACAACAATGAAACCGAACCCCTAACCCCAACGTCACGGGTCAAGGCAAATCGTGACAAAACTTACGAATGTGGTCCTATGAATTAGCCAACTCATAAAATATGTACGAATCCTCGTGAAAAACAGTGTTGGCAGTACGAAGTTATGACGAACGCTTGTTGTGTAGAAGCACGTCCACAGATCACCTGCATTGAGGTTGGTGTGAGTTTGATATGCCTGATTTGCTCTCAACCTGTTGACAGTTGACTCAGAGGAGCACAGGGAACTGGTACAAGGTCTGGAGCTGCTTAAAGACACCATAACTCAGGTGAATACTTGCGTGGATGAGTTTGAGAAAGCAGCGAGACTGAGGGATCTGAGTAGTAAACTAGAGCCCAAGTCCCAGGTGAAGATGGCCCACGGTCGAGTGTTTCGCAGAGAGGACATGTTTTATGGCGAGAGGAGGCTGCTGTATGAGGGGATTCTCAACTGGAGATCAACATCTAACAAAAGCAAAGGTCATCACTTTAATACTGACATCTATTAGCAGTTGACTGACCGACCTTTCATTTTTCACTGCCCAAATTTTTTTAACTGTACTGACTAATTTGATTTTGAGAAGTTGGTCTTTACACTTTTAAAGGCACAATATGGATTTAAAATCCAAAAACTACTAGCACAGTGTTTTTCACATGTTTACTACTTGCACTATCGAATGCCGTCATGTCCAAGTTATCCTCTGATTCAGCTTCACATGGCACTGCACAGATTGACCAGTGTATGACATCACACTATCGAGAAAGTATTACTTTTAAATCACTAGTTTGACGTCATCAGCCGATCGTTCTGCACAGTAGTACCAATAGTTTGCATGCGGATTTTGTAATGTTGAGCACATGTTGCTCTGTTTTGAGGTTTACATTAAAATGTAAGGGTTTTAAAACTTTATTTCAAGAAATAAACATGATTTGTAAGTCCTGGCCATAGACTGTAAAAAAAGGTGGACAACGCCTGTTCGCTCTCTTCCATTGGTGAAAAGTGAAGCCGCCAGTTTCCCGATATGGCGCTGACATCTTGGGTCTTGAGTCTGCGCAGTAGCGATTTCGGGACCAGTCCTGCACAGTAGTGAGCAGGAAGTAAAGACACGAAATCAAGACCCGCCCTCGCTCTCGTAGAATGTGCATATCACACGATATCACAGCTGTCAATCATGACGTGACACCACTGTTTTTATATCATTAAATAACTAACTTAAAGGCTCTCTAAGCGAATCTGCGAGACGTTAGTTATTGTTGACGTTTGAACTGTTTTCAAACAGACGGAGCGTAGCTAACTCCTCCCCCTCCCTTCCGTGCTTTCATGAACGCGCCCAACCCCCACCCCCAAATCATTTTTGTCTTTTATTGGCTGGAATACTTGTATGTGATGCTAGGTTTGGCCACTATGTTGATATTGCTGTTTGTGAAGCCTGGGCTGTCTACAGAGATCGCGTTTTTTTACAGTTT
This sequence comes from Misgurnus mizolepis, assembly GCA_025389145.1. Lineage (NCBI taxonomy): Eukaryota > Metazoa > Chordata > Actinopteri > Cypriniformes > Cobitidae > Misgurnus > Misgurnus mizolepis. The sequence continues at coordinate 56,184,309 of JAIFKI010000002.1, forward strand.
GATCAGCGGACAGGCAGCAAGCAGATAGTGAGGAGATGTTTCCGGTATGTAACAAAAAATGTTTAATGGTCTAAAACGCGTCGGTTCGCTTAGAGCGCCTTTAATTACAAACCTATTTGAAAAACTAACATTTGAATGTACATTAGCGTGACAAAAACTACAGTAAATGACAGAAACCAGCTTTGGAAAAAAGATAATTGAAGTGTAATTAATTTTTTTTGTTGGTCTCAAGTCCCATTGAATAACATGGGGAGGCGGGCTTTATGACCTATACTGGGACCAGTCACTGGGGGGCGATCGAGACGTTTTGGCTTCACTTTTCAGGGCTTGTGCAGCACGCTTGGTCCTGGCAGATTGATTCTTATCGACATTGAAGATGAAGACTACAAATCCCATCATTCCACGCTTTTTAATAGAGTCATCAAGCTACTGCTGCTGCTGCTGCTGCTGCTGCTGTTTTGAGTGACATCTAGTGGTGAAAATTATATATTGTGCCTTTAATTGTGTTACTTATTTAAATCTCTTAGAACATGGGTCTCCAACCCTGTTTCTGGAAGGCACCTGTTCTGCGTATTTTACTTCCAACCCTACTCCAACACACCTGCCTCAAATTTTAAGTTAGAGATTGCCTTCCAGGAACAGGGTTGGACACCAATGTCCTTGAACATGTTTAATTTTTAAGTAGTTATCAGCTTATTTCTGTGCATGTACATTTTAGTATTTAAAGAAGAAATGCATATGAAAAATGGTTAAGTAAGGAATAATTGACTGTTGAATTATTCAGAAATAATGCACACCTGAGGTGGTAATGCTGTCGCCCGTTACACCGTGGGTGTGCATTAATTTTAATAATACCACATGCCTGTTGAATGCTTTATTCTGATTAGTTGAGAAATGTTCCATGAGCGTGCATTATTTATCTGTAAAACGCTAACATAACCTGTCACATCTTAAAATAACCATCAGAGCAATGTTTGTTGAATCCGTGATAGAAGTGGAATAATGGACTCCGGACCTTTGAAAAAATTGACTTGTTTGAATAATTCAATGGCCCGTTGTGAATTATTCCTTACTTAATTCAAAAGATCAGAGTCAAATTATGATGCTTATACCACGGTAACCACAGGCATTGCTAAGACATTGCTCTGGTAGTTATTTTAAGACATTTAACAGGTCAGGTGTGCACTATCAAAAACAATGCATACCTGTGGAACATTTCTCAACCAATCAGAATAAAGCATTCAACAGCCCTGTGGGATAGATTACAGTAATATCCAGCAGTGTTTTAGTCATTTATCAGCATGTTTTATTCAAACTACACTGTTTACAGAAAATCATTCCCATGAAAGGTTTTTGAGATTAGCAAAGGGTCAGTTTTCATGTGGGCTGAAATTTGAATCTTTCGTATTCTTTCAGATGTCCTTGTCCTGCTGTTATCAGATGTGTTGCTGCTTTTACTTGAAAAAGATCAGAGGCTTACATTTGCTTCTCTGGTGAGATTTGACAAATGTCTGTTCAATGTGATCAGTCACACTATTCTATATCTATATATTTCCTGTATTTGTTGTTATCATGCCTCTTGCTTTATCATGTAGATTAAGCTGTCCAACATGTGTTCCTGCAGGACGGTAAACCTGCGGTGATTCCACTCCAGAAGCTCATAGTGCGTGAGGTGGCTCACGACGAAAAGGCTCTGTTTCTGATCACGGCCTCCTCCGACCCTCCAGAGATGTACGAGTTTCACACTTCCTCCGGCGAGGTGCGCAGGGCTTGGAGAGACCAAATTTGGAAAGCTGTGGAGTGGTGCGTTCCATTGAAAACTTAGATACTGTAAAAACCTAGCATTAAAGTGTGACTGTGCCTAATTTCATCTGGTGTTTCAGCTGTCCAGAAGAAGCGGTAGAGGAACCAGAAGAACTTTCTGAGAGAATCAAGGACTTTGCAAGTATAATGCAAACTTTCATGTAAAAGTCTATTATCTATTCAGTCTGCTTTCCTCAGCATCATTTAACCGTGTTTTTCTCCTTCAAATTGTGTGTTTTCTGTACAGGGAGTCTGTGTATGATGGATGCTTATATAGAGTATCACCTCACAGAGAAGCACAGGTTATTTGCCAGCATTGCAGCCAATGTGACCGGTGTTGATGACTGCTCATCATTTGAGCGCCATCTGCTGTGTGGTAATTCAGCAGAGCCGCTACAGGGCCAGCAGCTCCTCATCGGAGCCTTAAAGGATGGTGAGACTCGTACCATAGAAAAAAGATTTGATAGTGTTATGGCAACATTGTGGAATAACTGTTTTTAGTGTTCCGTGCCAGGCCAAGCACCATTATTCCTATTGCTTATGTTTATATATTAAACTGTAGCCGAGTCATCTTGTACATTTATGCTTTGAAAATATGTTATGCCTCAAATCATTTCGTTTATTAAGAAAAGCTTGCTTTTCTTAAGGAGCAGCATTTTTTTTTTTTTTTTGCCTTACAAACAATAAAATGGGAACAGAATACAGAATAGATAGCTCATGTGCAATGCCCCAACAACCAATCATAAGACCATACAGCCACAAATGTCAAGAGCTTGCAGATTTTTAGGTAAATACAGTGGTGTGAAAAAGTGTTGGCCCCCTTTCTGATTTTTTACGTTTGTCACACTTTAATGTTTTAGGTCATCAAACTAATTTAAATATTAATCATAGATAACACAAGTAAACACAACATGCAGTTTTTAAATGAAGCTTTTTATTATGAAGGGTAAACAAAATCTTAACCCACATGGCCCTGTGTGAAAAAGTGCTTGCCCCCTACACCAAATAACTGGTTGGACGACCCTTAGCAGCAACAACTGCAATCAAGTGTTTGCGATAACTTGCAATAAGTCTTTTACAGCTCTTTGGAGGAATTTCGGACCACTAATCTTTGCAGAATTGTTGTAATTCAGCCACATTGAAGGGTTTGAGAGCATGAACTGCCTTTGACTAGGTCACTCCAAAGACTTGTTTATCTTCAGCCATTCAGAGGTGCACTTGCTGGTGTGTTTTGGATCATTGTCCTGCTTCAGAACCCAAGTTTACTTCAGCTTAGGGTCATGAACAGATGGCCAGACATTGGATCTCATTCACTAAGCATGCGTACGCACAAATTTGTTTGTAAAATGTGCATACAGACATTTCAATAACAAATCCTGATTCAACAAAAACATTCATACAAAAATTTATTTTAGATGTATGCAAAAACGTAAGACAAACTTAGACCACATATACGCAATAATCATGAACAACGTAAAAATATAAAATATATTACACAGATATATATTACAGGGTAATTTTTCCTTGTTCATGACTATTGCGTAATTGTGGTCTAAGGTGTTCTTACATTAATACATATTTCTTGTATTGCAAACATTTAGAGGAAATTTTAATATAAATGTTTTTGTTGATTCATGATTTGTTAGTTAAAAACGTCCGGACGCATATTTCACGAACGAATATGTGTGTACACATGCTTAGTGAATGAGACACATTGTCCTTCAGGATTTTTTGGTTCCAGATATCACAATAAGTCTTCCAGGTCCTGAAGCAGCAAAACAGCCCTAGACCATCACACTACCACCACCATATTTTACTGTTGGTATGATGCTCTTTTGGTGATGTGCGGTGTTACTTTTACGCCAGATGGGACACACATCTTTCAAACAATGTACCTTTTGTCTCGTCAGTCCATAGAGTATTTTTCCAAAAGTTTTGGGGGTCATCAAGATGTTTTCTGGTAAAACTGAGGCGAACCTTTATGTTCTTTTTCTAAGCAGGGTTTTTCATCTTGCAATTCTGCCATGCAGGCCATTTTTGCCCAGTCTCTTTCTTATGGTGGAGTCATTGGGGGCTATGGGTTTGGATAGTGGTTCCCTTCATAATAAGAAACCATGTTGTGTTATTTGTGAGTAATATTTAAATTAGTTTGATGATCTGAAACATTAAAGTGTGACAAACGTGCTAAACTGAGATTGATTGGTTTATGAAATGTGTTTGAATGCTAAAGTATTGTTAAGCGTGTCCTGAAATCTTTGTGTTGTGTTCTTATTCCTCAGTGGAGATTTTACAGAGGTTGTTAGTAGGTTGCGAGTTGAACCAAACTCCTTTCACCACGGAGGGATTGGATTTGGTGCCAGTGCCCTTCACAGGTTTTGACAGTGACACCTGCGTGCTACCCGAAAGTAAGAGCAAATCTACAGTTGTCTATACTATACTACTATATATACTGTATGTTTATTATACATGTATACTATATATGTCTTGTAATCGTGACACATGTACTGGTGGACTGTTTGCAGATGGTGCTGGGAGTTTATTGGAAAGTCTGGAGCTGTCTGTGAGCATATTACATTCATTGATACCATATGGTTTACTCTACTGTTACTTGTGGTTGTGTTGGTAATCCTGGTTTTTGCTTTTTACCTGTTAGGCAGATGAGGAGATGACCTTAGAGAGCAGGATAGTCAGCTTTCCTAAGGCCGAGGTGAAATTTGCACTTTTGCTCTCTGAAGTTCTCTTCATTTAAACATTTTCAGTCTTTTAAACATGAACATTTGTCTCGGCAGCTTTATGAAACTGTAACTAGACTGTCACAGAAGCTTTGCAGCCTTCAGGTAATCAAACTTGAATTTTTTGCTACTATATTGGTGAAACTTTCTGACCAACATGTACAACAAACAATCGTATTTTACCTTGTTGCTTCATGTAGGGGTAAATTAACGTAGATTAGTTGATGCCATGATAGTTAATTGTCTGAACAGACTGTTTACTCGACACATTCATTTAATCCATAACCAGCTGTACAAGAAACTATTTGATAAAAGTATAATATATAATCTATTATTTTAGAAAAAAATGGACCTTTGCCACATCTCTCTGTGTGAGAGTGTATGCAAAAATGTGTGCAAGTTTCAGTTTACTTCTATAACAGCTTGAAACACATCAACATTATCCACGTGCAATGAGAATGCAAAAGAAATAAAAATGTAACTTACAGTTTACAGTTTTAATATTCAATTGGATGCATCCAACAAAGTTTGTGTCTACTCTCATGTGTGCAAGGAATAATGTATGCCTTCAGAACATTAGAAATGTTTATACAGTATCATGTCATTTCAGTTAGTCGTAGGTTTATTTTGGTTTGACAAATGTGCACATTATTTAGCTAAACTTTGTAATATTTACTGCTCAATAGCCTCAGTTATATCATCAGAGTATTACTTTAGTTTACATCATTACTAAACATTTACGTCAGCACCCAGTAAACTGTGTAAAATTAAGTCCTTCTCCCAGTTGTGCCTTATAATTTATTTCCTCTTGTCTTATCATCATCATCTTTGTTTCACTCGTTTTATCTCCTGCTCTTCTCCCATTTGTTGCTTTTTCATCTCTCACACAAACACTGCATGAACTTTCTGGAAAACTAATTGAAAGCTTGGAGAATGGGCACACAGAAAATAAAATAAGCACCACATCCAGGATGTCAGGAACAAAAGCCAGGGTTAAACTCTGTAATTGGTCTGTAAATAGATAGAGTATGCTCAAGTGTAGGGTTTGTAACATTGATTAAAAGCTATATTAACCACAAAATCTCTAAAAGTACATGCTTACAACACTTTTAAAGGTGCCATAGAATGTAAAACATTTACCTAGGCATAGGTAAATAATAAGAGTTCTGTACATGGTGATGACATATCGTGAGCCTCAAACACCAATCTCAACATAACACCGACTGTGACGTTACAGTCGAGATGTACACCCCAACATTAAATTACACATTAAATTAATTAAAATGTTGTTTCAATGCTAAAAACAAAGTTGTGACTGTTGACTTAATGCTACATGCTAGCGTTTAGGCTGAAGTTCTACTATTGACATTACAGTTATGTTTAGCAGGTCCATACTAAAAAAACACAAAGTTATTACTCAGAAACATCCAAAAACAATATCGAAACAATTGATTATTCCTCAAATTCTGTATCTTTGTCTGATACAGGCTCAAACATAAGGTCTATTTACACACACACAGAGAGCTACTGAAATGAGCTGCTCTCAGAAACAGCCAATCAGAGAAAAGCTCAACATTATTATTCCTTTCAAATAAGGAATTTTAATTCTAGGGACAAATCCTAGGGTTGTAAATGGACATGTAAAACTGTTTCTGGATAATATTTGCACTTAATAAAGCCACATATGTACAATTTAACATATTGTATCATTGCATTCTTTGGCAAATATAATGAAGCCGCAGTTCATTTTCCTAACAAATAATGCCGAGTTCAGGCTGCACGATTTTATCCCTGATGTTGACTCGCCGACAGGTTTAGAGAAATCGCAGATAAAACGATGCTCGTGCACGTGAGTGACAATCACACAGTGTGTATTATCAAAGATGTGATTTGAGAGCATTGCAGACGAGTCGCCGACACCGTGAGATATTTGCCATGCTAGATATCTGAACCTGTCGGCGATTTAAAATCATGCCGTGTGAAATGTGTTTTGACTGAAAATAACATCGGCAATGACCTACAGCCAATGAGAGCGCAACACACAAGGCGGCTGGAAGTTCGGGGAGGAGTCTCTTCAAACATTTCCTCTTTCATAATCTTTATTTCTTTCCCTTCTTTCTGCTGCAAATGACTGTTTTTTGTATTTGTATGGTAAGCTTCTTGCAAGCTACCATTTTTAATAATAATCCCATTCTCACGTGAGAACTCAGGTCTTGCACGCATGACCTCGCGTTGTTTCCTTCGTCAATTCTCGCGTGCATTTGGTTGTGAGATGTAGTTTGCAGAACGGGACAAAGTTGTCGGGATTCTTACAATGATAAAGTCATAGAGTGTGAAAACCCCTGTCACCAATCCATCATGCAGTCTGAAAACAGCAGCGACTGAACGCTACCTCAGAACGTCACGCAGTGTGAAAACATCTGTGACCTGACTAGTGTGAAAATCATGCAGTCTGAACTCCGCATAAGAGAAAAATTTAATTTTTGCAATATTTAAAAAAAGTCATTTATATGCATGCACACAATAGTAATTTGCTATAAGTCTTGCACATCTTGTCACAGACAAGGTCCACCTTTAACCTTTATCACGCCTCAAACCCTAGCTGGCCCACTTGCGGCCCGACAATAAAACCGCGACTACTGACTTCACCCTGTGCTCTGTTTTTCAGTCTGTCTTCTTGCAGTTAAAAAGCCACATCAAGGTGCAGGGCGCCACTATCGATGAGCTGATGTCCCGACCCAAGGGCAACACTCTCTTGGAACAGGAAAAGTATCGAAACTTGGAGAAGCAGCGGGAAGAGCTGGCTAACTTCCAGCGTCTGCAGGAGCAGCACAGGCAGGAGCAGACGCAGTGGGAGCAGGAGCGGCAGAGGCAGAGATGGCAGGCAGAGATCAGTGAGAAAGAGCTGACAGAGAGAGAACTGGAGTGCAGCAAACAGGAGCAGCAGCTGGCAGAGGAAAAACAGCAACTGGAGAAGTGCCGAGAGGAATACCAGCAGGATCTGGAGAGACTGCGAGACTCCATGCGCACTGTGGAAAAGGAGAAAGAAAAGCTGGAGCAGCTACAGAAAAAGTTAAAGAAGAATGAGAACGGGTTCAACATTGGAAACCTTCCTCTGAAGAATGAACAGATTCAGGTTTGTGACACGACTAGTTATTTTGTTGGTCAATGGTCACGATGAAACTTTAATGCTCCTAATGTCATAATTAAATTTTGAGCCTGGATTTCACAGAGAGGGGAATGATGTTTCTTGATCTATTAAATACATCTGATGTATATTTTTCTTTTTCCTGGTTTCCTCTTCAGATAGCTTCTCCTTACCCTATAGTGAACGTGGTTTCTCCCAGCTTTGAAGAGAGGCCACCACTGATACCACCACGCAGGGAGAGCATCACTTCTCTGCCTGTCAAGACAGATGTACCCATCCACCTCATCAGCACCACCAACCAATCACAGAAAGTCAGTACAATTCAACAAAAGATCCCAACCAAACTGGCTGCCCAGGCAAAGGGCAAAGAGAAACACAGCAAACACAGGAACTCGCATCAACGTAACAACAGTGCAGGTATAAAGATCTCCATCTTTGTGTAAATATGCAGGTGTATTTTAATTAATTATGTTTGATGATTTGTCAGCATGACTAAGGTTTGTGTGTTCAGTATTGATGTTAAGGTGTTCGTTCAACACAGTGCTGCTTAAAGTAATTTAAACTGAATGCACTTTTACTAAAACTCTTTTCCCGCTCCAGCATTTTTATGATTTTCACAAAAGTTTAATAAAAAGTTTAAATATATAAACATACAATATATTAAAAGAAAGAACAGACAAAAAATCTGTTTCATTCCATCTTCACCTCTCTTTTGAGATCATTTTGAGATAATTGCATTTTTGTAAAGGACTTTTGTTAAAGATCAGATTCAGAGTTTTTTTTACTGTTTTTGGATCAGTGGATGCTTTAGTGTTTTATAAGTTGGGTAAGAGTGCCGCCTAGTGGATAGTAGCGGATATATGGATTGCAGTAAAAACCTTGTCATTGGCAGGGATAATTTGTCAATGTGTCGGGGAAAGAGTTAACAAATACTTGAGCTATATTTTGGTCTTTAGAGAATACGAGAGACATGGGACATAACTTACTGAACTTCAGTATTTGGCCTTAAAGTCGAGTCGACTTAGTCCTGTACTGTGCTGCAATAAACTTTTAAGTTTTCTCATCCTTAGATTTAATTTTACAGTGCGTTGTCTTTTGTGTTTTATTTGGCTGCTGGGATGTTTTTTCATTGTCTAAATGTACTTTCACACTTTTAGCTGGCATAGAGGTGTCTCAAGTAGTGCCCATCAGAGTTACAGGAAAAGAGGGAGGCAGTTTAAGAGCCACGAGATCCAAAAGTCCTCAATGGCTCGCTCCAGGTAAAAGCTATTGAATCTGTATGCTAATGTCTTTCTTCATAAGATAAAAGACCTCTGTAAATCTACTTATCTTGTTTTGGTTTAATAGACATACAGACAAAACAAGACTTGATTTTTTTATATTGAATTTAATTACAAGAAGTAACTACATTTGTGAGTGACAGAAACACTTGAAGAACAATTACAGTCACACATTACTCATATTACATCAAAGCTATATTAGCTTCAACATGTAATGTTGTGTTGCATTAGCTGGATTTCCACCCTGATTTAAAATATTGCATAAGAAAATAGTGATGGAAATGCTAAATTTCAATTAAAAATCTCTTAATTTGCAAAAAAAGTTTTTGTGCTCGCTTCAGGTGGTTTTTGCAAAAAAAAAAAAAAATGCGAAACTTGGGTGACTGATTGTCTACGTGTTTCCACTGACATTGTCTTTCCCATATATGGGGCTTGACGTCATCTCAATGCCCTTGCAGCTAGTGACTGCATCAAAATTCTGCATTTCTTCTTCTGTGCATATCATTCAGTTTGGCAAGTACAAGCTGCAACTACTTGCCCAATCGTTATCCAAATGCAGTCCGGTCTCCATTTTTTAAGCGTGCCTTGTTTTATTTACTGTTAGTAACTACTGTCAGTTACCACTACCATCGTCATTAGCTTGAACAACTTGATGGATTTTTTTGTGAATTTTTAAAATATATGTGCTGTATTTTTGGATAGAAACCCAGAGTAGTTTGCACTTTTATGGTACCGTTTCTTTAAAGGGATAGTTCACCCAAAAATGAAAATTTTGTCATCATTTACTCACTCTCATGTTGTTACAAGCCTGTATAAATTTCTTTGTTCTGATGAACACAAAGGAAGATATTTTGAGAAATGTTTGTAACCAAACCATTCCCCATTCACTTCTATAGTAGGAAAAAAGAATACTATGGAAGTAAATGGGGTCCACAAACATTTTAGTTACAAACATTTTTCAAAATATCTTCTTTTGTGTTCATCAGAACAAAGAAATATATACAGGTTTGTAACAACATAAGGGTGAGTAAATCATGATGGAATTTTCATTTTTGGGTGAACTATCCCTTTAAGTTGTCAGAAATATTATTGTGTTTAAAACAAAAAATGACATTACAGTTGATGTCTATTCTCACAGCTATTATATTCTCTCAGTTTTGCATGATTACTTCAAACAACAGCATCTGTCAGTTCACGTTTAACCAACAAGGTAGAGATAAAAAAAAAAAAATCGAAATAAAATGCTAGGTGAAAGTCAGACTTATAACATAACCTGTGACTCGCAAGATTGAATTACAACTGAAATGTTATATTATTTATATATACATTATCTATATATAATAGATTTTTTTTCTCTTTTGTAAAAGTTTTTTGTAATATTTTTTACATAGAGACATGATGACCAAGTGTGAAGAATGGCCATTATTTCAGAAATGTCTCAGTCGGTCTTTATTAATGTATCTTGCTTGAAGTGTTTCTGCTAATGTAAGTATGCATTTCTGTAATGTCTTTGCAGATATGTTCATTTATCCGGAGAAGTCATCCAGCGCTGTCCCCTCTCATTCAAACACAAGCAGAAAGCACCACAACAACCCCACACACACTACACAACCAGGACACCGTAAAACCAAAGACCATGAAAATACTGATCACATTGTTTACTTTTAATGCCCCTTATCATCTGCAATCTACAGGTTTGATATACTGTGATTGTTTTTTCCCGGTCATGATCTGAACAGTTATGTTGTGGGATACTGCATAAGTTATGAAATCATACAGATTTAAGACATCATTTTAAGACTTGTTTTGTTTTTACTGTGATTTTATTGTTTTTAATTGGAAAAAAAAAATTCAGGTATAGAAGAAAATAAGGAAGAATTGATTGAATTACTGAATGTTGATGTGTTCAGCAGTCTTAGTGTGTTATATTTAGCAAATCATTGCTGAAAGAATGTGTCTCTTAACAACCAGGACTCGCTGTACATTTTAAAATCTGTCCAGTTATTCATTACAGAAGAGTCTGTGTCTTATTAAACAGTCATTCCTGTATATAGCTGTTTTATTAGTTATTTATTGTGATTTAGAATTTAGGAATATTTGGCCCAAGAAACACTACACTGGAAAATCTTCATGTTTATCATGGACTATTTGCTGGGAAGTGATGTTATCAATTGTTATAAACAAATGTTACAATTTTTGTGAAATGTTAATTTTCTTTCCTATTTCTGCACAGATGGAAAGATTTTTTACATGCATTGTTTTGCTTTTGTCAACTGGAAAATAATGTTTGAGTAAGGGGTAAATATTTTATATATATTGCTTCTTTAAAAAAATATATATATCTGGGGATAATGCTCTTAATCCATGATTCTGTAAAGTTAATAATTCATTTCTTTTAGTTTTTGTCTTACATGTAAATATAAAATGGCACATCTCTAATAGAGTATCTTAGTTTATCGGCTTCTGACAAAGCGCAAGTAATGCTGTCTTAAATTGACACTGTACATGTAGCTGATTCTGTTGGAAAAGAAAAAAGTAAACTTAGTATAAGTGCTTGTTTTTTTTGCTCATAAACCCTGTAAAACTTTGTTTTGCATTACACAGTCTTTTGTTTGTTAGAAACAAACTGGAGTCCACTTATTCCCAGAATAAATTGCTAAGAATTGAAAGAGCTGCTTGGCCTTGAGTTCATTTTATTATGGGACAGAATGCTTTTTAGATTTAGTCATGTGATCAGGGTTGCAAAACATCCATGCACCTTGTTGGAAAAAATGACATGAACCCATCTTTCTTGTAAATTCTCCAAACCCCCTTAAATTAGGTCTGCGAATCAATTCTGAGATAAGAGATGAGAATCGTTTAGTTTGGTATCCATTAAATCAAAAGTGAATCGATTTCTTTTTAGAGCTCCTTTAAGGGTCATTCTACAGAAATTTCCATTTCCCTAGCCTTTACAGAAATATTACACTTGAAACACCCTTTAGGGTTACAATTTTTTATATTTTAAAATGAAACAATAAGTTATTTGAACAATTACAGCTTCTTGAGCCATCAATGTAGCAATATTTGATTTTTATTAATTAATTAGAATTCCAAGCACCACAGAAGTGCTCATCCCCACAGTCATGTACAGAGGGAAAATGCTTTATTTTGAGATCAAAACTGTGTTTTCTTCCATTTAAAATACAATATTGGGTCCATAATTATCAAATATATGATGTAAATTACATTAAAAGACAAAATGCTTAATAAATATTATAAAATATATAATGAAAGTAGTGGTCCCCTGGAGTTCTGTCAATGGTGTTACCGTTTAACAAAAAAGCTCTTATTTTTAAATCGAAATCACACTGATGACATCACTTGACTTCCTTCAATTTCCTGGAGATCTATGAAGAGACGCCCATATAAGTCCACTGTCTCTTTTCAGTTATCAGAAATCTTCTAATTTATCTCATGATTTCATATGAAGCTTTTAGTTTAAGTCACTGGTATGACCTCCTTTATTGTTATGGAATTGCAAAAAACGAGAATACAAATGGATTAAACTACTTAATTTAGTGAATATACAATGATTGACAACATGTGGTTTGATACTTTGCAGCAGAAATTTTGTAAAATGCAGTTTTCATGAAAATTGTCACAGGTCCCAGATAGCATGCAAACCATTGAAACAATGTTAAAAACAGTTGATTTGTCAATGTTAACTGCATTGGATCAATGTCAAGTTTGCACCCTCCATTAATATTGAAAAAATATTTCAACAAACCACCACTATTGTGATCAGTGTTTGCTTTAGTTGGGTCCTTGACTCTTGTCATTCACTAAGTTAAATCTTTCTTTTCTGTTTTTAGTGTTTGTATGTATTTGTGTTGAAACTCATGTGCTTTGGAAAAAAGATGTGTTTCAAAGTTAAGTTGAAACTGTTTGCTTTTTGTGAAGATTTTTGATAATTATAATTATTTTGGTTTTTGAATACACTGTGATAAGACAAACAGAAATAATGCTGACACATTCAGACATCATTACTCATCCTACAAATCTCAACAATGGTGACAATCATCAAACAATTCAGATAAAACGATCAACTGCAATGCATGCTGGGAGTTATAAATTAGTTTAGTACTACGATGTTACCCAGTAGCATTGTAGCATGAAGCTTTCTTTTGTTGATTGTCACCATTGATGAGATTCATAGACCGATTCATGATGTCAGAGATAGATTCAGAAGTTTAACTTTTTATATGTGTTTTTGTAATTTTCAAAATAACAGAACTGACACTGTTTCCAATTAGTACAGTAACAACCATTTCTTGCACAACTTTAACAGTATTTCATTAATACTATCTAGATATATTTACAAGAATTAAACTACTTGATAACATTAGATCTTTGTTTTCTTTGCAATAGCAGATGTATTTTAAAACACTGCTTCAGCAGCTAAAGAAAATTTACCATTACAACACAAGAGCAAAGGGCCCAACTAAAGCAAACACTGATCACGATAATGGTGATTTGTTGAAATGTCAATATTTTTTTCAATATTAATGGAGGGTGCAAACGTGATATTGATTCAATGGTATTAACATTGACAAATCAACGATTTTTAACATTGTTTCAATGGTTGCATGCTATCTGGGGTGTTAGTGTCACTGGTGTTACCTTCCTTATGGGTAACAGCAGTGAAGATCAGTAACACCAGTGACTGGTGATTTGTTGTGTCACTGGTGTTACTGTTGTTTTTTCACATTAAATAAAATCTTTCACATGTGACATTGTGATAAATTTTTATTCATTGAATTCTGCTACACTTGAGAATTAAGCTTTGAAGCTGAAAAAAATATTCCAAAAAGACCTTTAATATTGCTAAAGAAGTAAGGTAACACCAGTGACAAAAGAAAAAGGTCTATGCAGTCTTGAAGTACATGTAGGGTGGCCATTCGTGCAGTCTTGAAGTACATGTAGGGTGGCCATTCGTGCCAGTTCCGCCGGACACATCCCGAACATGTTTTCGGGTTCGTTCTTCACTGTTTGTGCCACTATGCTACAGTTTATGTACAGTAACAACAGGTGTGTGTCTGGTGATGTGTGCGTCACTGCTGGTCAGAGGAACGGGAGTGTTGAAAGGTTTCACAAAAAAGTTGAAAGGATTCACATTGGTACAAGGTGCTTCTTGTTTGTAACTCTGTCATTACATATAGGTCGGAGACGTTGTATGATATATCATGAATATTATGTACATAGTTTAAACACAAACTTGTGAACACAACCTCTTGCCAACTGCATAGAGGTTTTACTGGATAAAAGTGTGTTTACAAAAGTGCTTAATAATCAGGCAACACAATGCTTTCTGTTAATGCACTCATAGTAAAATCATCAGGAAAAACATACTACTGTAAATTATAATTATTTTACACCTAAAATAGTAAATGACTTAAAGAAAGCCAAGTTATAAACAGCTAGGGCGACTCTTGCAACGCTTTAAAGTGACATTTGTATCATTTGTCTAACCTAATAACTGTGCTTTGACATTTTTGATTATGACCGTTGATCAGCAGTGTCCTGAAAATAACTCAAACTTTAATGTGTGCCACGAAAGAAATTTTGTTTTAATCTTGGGCGCCGATTTGGGTAGTGATGCTAGGGGACATGTCCCTACCAATATTCAGGGAACACTGAATTGAACCTAGCAATAATTTCAACCAAACAAATTATCTTTCTTCATATAGGCTATATATAAAAATTGATTTTTGTCTGTTTCTTGTGTTTTTTAATTATTACTTATTAAATTCAACATGAATTCATTCAGGAATCATTTTAATGAGATTTAAACTCATTTAAACTCGGGGAAAGCCAGAGGAGCGGGCATGGCAGTGCAAACAGTACACACTTAGGGAAACGCTTTGCTGCCCAGATGTGGAGCTTTTGCACTTGGATTTGAGACCTCAGTATCTCCCAAGGGAATTTGGTAGTGTGTCTGTGGGTGCGTTGTACGTTCCGCCAAATGGGGACGCAGCTAGAGCAGCAAGTCGCATTGCTGATTGTGTACATAATGAATTACAGCGTTCTCCAGCAGCACCTGTGTTCGTTATGGGCGACTTTAACCATTGCAAATTAGAACTTGGGTTTGAACAGTATATCAAGTGCAGTACACGTGATAAAAGTACTCTCGATAAATGCCATGGTAACACCAGCAACGCATACGTCGCCAATCCTAAACCTCCCCTGGCTAACTCAGACCACAATGTTTTTCACTTAATAGCAACATACAAAACCATGCTCAAATGTAACAAACCTTAAGTGAAAACTATAACCATTTGGAATAAGGAGGGGATAGAATCTCTTAAAGGCTGTTTTGTGTGTACAGATTGGGGTGTATTTTATGATACAGACATTGATGTGACCACACACAGCAAACATGCCCGTGCGGGGCCCCTATAACTTTGCCCTTTTGGGCCCCATAAGGTTTTTGGTGGGCCAACCCACTGTGGGCTTGCCCACAGAAAACCCACACAAGCCCCATATTTTCTAGCTAGCCCACATTATTTTGCCATTAATCATAGTAATAATATTTGTTTAAATATTTTAATTATTAAAATAAGTATGATTATTATTAAATTATTAAAATAATTATCATTGTTTTTTTATTATTTTAGCAGATAATTTCCTTTTGATGTTTATTGTTGTTGTTCAATCAAAAAACATAGTTACTACACTTTTACTATAATAAAACAATTTTTATAATTTTTTATAAAGGTCTGTTCATTTAAAACAACATGTGCATGCATGTTTATGTAAAAATACAATATTTCTGTTTATTTTAATAAAATAAATATTTAATGTTAAACAAGTTCTAATTTTCAGTCCGTCTGGACGCAGTGCTTCTCTAGGAGAAGCACTTTCTTTACCATCTTTATTGTTCTTTAACTTCTTGGCTTTAGGCATGTTAGACTTCATGAAGCGCTGCGAGAACCCACATCATACGTTGATGACGTCAACGTATCGCGAGAGCGAGTCGAGAAATTACACGTAGAGGTCTAATTTGAATCGCTCTCGCGGTACATTGACGTCATCATCCTTTCAGCGCCGCATGAGGTCGAACACACCTATTATTTGCGGGCGCGTGCCTCCGTTTAGACGACAGTTATCGTTTCTGTGATAAATTCTGAGGTAAGTTTTCATTAATTCCTGGTTACTTCATTAAAATAAGTTCACAGTAATGTTCATTTTGTTGTTAGTAATTCGATATGACTAAAATATTATAAACTTTAATGTTTACTGTTGATGTAAGCTGGTAGTTTGAATGAGCTCATGATGCAGCTATGAGCTAATGCAGATCTTTTATTTGTCTTTACCTTATAAAAAAATGTTTTATCTTCGTTCTTCAAATTTATTTGACACTGTTTAGTTAATTATAATGCAAGTTATTTCAATGTAAGTTAAATGTGATGTTAAATTATAACTTACAGTACAGACACACAGTTTATAGTAGAAGAATTTAAACAGAAGCCATCAATTCTGAATGAATAACTATTGTATATTTATGTTCACTTTTCTTTCAGGTCATTTTCTTGTTGTGTTTTGATGTTTTCCATTGGCTGAAGAGTAAGTATACTTTGTGTTTATATTTGCACCCATAAGTAAACCAACATATTTTAAAGCTTTCTACAATACAATGGATAAATAAAAATATTAACTACAACTGAATAGTCAGAGCTCACTTTGACTTGATGTACACATCAGTCTCATATAATGTATAATATGATGCATATAGTTTTAATATTTTTTTTCTGTCATCATTTTGGATTTTATTGTGCTCAAGGTCAGAACACAGCTCATTCACACAAATCTAATAGTGACACACTGGCTAATATCTGTCAGCTTTCTGCAATAAAATCCTACAGATGTACTCTTAAACAAAGACAATTATAAGACAATCCTTTTGGAGCCAGTAAAACATCCAGTTAAAGACAAGAAAACAGCTACTTAAAATACTTGGTAAGAAAAAGTAGTGCAGTTTACACTGTATAAATTATAGCACTTATCTTATTATTGCCACCTTAAAGCTCACATTAAACACCACACTGTTTCTGCTTATCTCATGTTAAAGGAGTAGTTCACTCAAAAAATGGTCCCCATTGACTTGACCATAGTAATTTTTCCTACTATTAAAAGTCATTGGGCCCCATTTTAAGGGTGGACTACTTTAATCTTTTATATCTATAGAGTAGTATTGCCTCCTTCAAATATACAAAGACCTTTTAGTTTTATCAGACTTATAAAAAGACAGAAAACCCCTTTTAAAATAAGTTACCTACTTGGATTAATCATGATTGGGTGTTTGTATAAGGAAGGCTATGGGGCCGGATGGGACCTCAGCCCGCCTCTTAAAAACATGTGTGGAGGAGCTTGTACCCGCCTGGTGTCCGATTTTTCAGCGGTCATTAGACTCCCATACTGTTCCAGCTATCTGGAAAAAGACAGCCAGCAGTCTCAAAAAAGCCCTGTCCGTTAGAAAATAATGACTTTAGTCCAGTAGCTTTGACTTCTATAGTTATGAAATGTTTTTAGAAGTAAATGGTTTGTCCCTTAAAAATCAGGTAGGCCATAAACTTGATCCCTGGCAGTTTGCCTACAAATGCCATATAAGCACAGGTGATGCCATAAGTAGCATCACCCACTTGGTTCTTAAGCATCTTGAGGATACGAAGGCTTATGCACGTCTTCTCTTTATCGACTTTAGTTCAGCGTTTAATACGATACAGCCCTTTTTACTGCTAGAAACTGAAGAATATGGGTGTTAGTCACTGATCTATATAAATGACTGGATTGCGCATGACGTCACACTTATGAAGCCACCGCGCCACCATGTTGGTATACCCAAACGTTCTATTAAATCAATGGACGTTATCAGATTTTAGGGATAAAACATCACTTTACTTGTCTTTGTTTTTATATGTGAAGTTACCCCGTACATTATTACAACACAAACGTCCTAAGAATGTAAATGGTTATTTACTGAAAGTTGTACATTTTGCTTTTTAATCAGTTATTATTTATTACAGTATCAGACAGACCACAGCATATTTAGTATTAATGACAATAAACGTGCTCATTCTGAAATCTAAATAAATATTCATGCTTTGTACCGTATGTGCATGCAATAATTTGCTAGTTTTGTAATTATGTTATCTAAACTTACAAGTTACCTAAACTTATTTAGAGAAATAACGCTGACCGTCACCGTAGAGCTGAATGTCAAAAAAACTTTATTTATAAAGTTATAAATCCATTATCCTTCCCGATTAAAACATAAACAGGCAAATAACACCAGAATTAACAAATAATTAACGTACACATATCCTAAAAATTAACCTTGTGTAACTGATACGCTGTAAAGGGGGTACATTTTGATCATGATTTTGAATGAAAGTCAATGACGCCCTCTGCCGGTTGGGTATACCAAGATGGCCGCTCGAACTCTGTGCTGGCTTCACCTCACGCGGTTACGTCAATCGTTCTATGCGCAATCCAGTCATTTATATAGATCAGTGGTGTTAGTCCCTTTATCATTAAATGGTACTACTCATTCTTAACAGATAGGATGCAGTATGTAAGAGTCAATAAAGAAGTTTCACAACCAAAGCCTATAAGCACAGGGGCGCCCCAGGAGTGTGTGAGCTCCCCAGTCCTCTTTACCATCTACACAAATGATTGTATGAGTAAACACCCATCTGATTATACTGTTAAATTTTCAGATGACACTGCCATCTTGGGTCTATTATATTGTGATCAAGACACATCATCCTATCATTCAGAAATCAAGCAGTTTGTAGATTGTTGTAGGGCTGGGCGATTCGTCCCCATAAAAAAATCTGAGATTTTTTTATAAAAAACTCGATTTACGATTCGAATCGATTTTTTTTCCCCGACCCCATTTAAAACAAAATAATTGCAAACTGTATATATTTTTAAAATATATATTTATTATATTTAATTAAAATGCATCAACAAAAAATTGGGAAGGAATGAAGATTGGCGAATGCAAAATGTATGTCAGTGTTTCCCACAGATCTGAAATTTACTTGTGGTGGTAGCTGGTGAAAAGGGCAATCATTATAATCCACCGACAAAAAATGGTCTACTATACATGTGACACAGAACTAATAATGTGTGACACAACACAATACTTTGAATTATTGAACATTAATATTAATTTCACATTATAGTTCATTAATCTAACCACCCCAAACTTTCTTTGTCATGAACAAAGCTGACACTGTTTGTCAAAGCACCACGAAAACACTTTCTGTTTTTGCACTGATATATGAAGCAATTTGACGACCCCTTTTATCAAACTCAATATATACAATACTATGTACAGTATATTAAAAGACAGTGCAGGTCTATAGATTATAAATGTGACTGATGTTATAATGGTAATAATTTCTAGAGATAGGCACTTTTACTGCTTCTGCTTTCTATTTCTCTTTTGCCGATTAAAAAAGCTTAATCCACTCATTATTTCAGATTTAAAAGTTTACTTGCTGTCCTGATGACAGGCTTTACATTACAGCTTAGCGTTTTTTTATATCCTGAGTCAGCTTTAGCTTTGCTCGTTCAGAGCAATGGGCTTGACATTAGCACTGCTTTTTGCTACAATCTCTGTGCAAACTTTTTAGATTTTAGAAAAGATATGGTCTATTAATAGTATAGATTAGATTATAAAAAAATGGATTAAAGAAAATGCAGCGCGTGGGCGCAACAAGAGCCAGTTGTCATCACCCTAGAAACCGGAGGCACGCTGAAACTTCACTCGAGCTTTAGGTAGCGCTCACGGCAGTTCTCCGGTCGAATCGGGTTTTACACACAATATTAATCATACTTGGGACTCAAAGTAATAAACTAGGACCGACCCGGACCAGACTGACCATTTCTAATATAAACCCGGAACCGTACGGGTCCTCTCAGGGAAGAAAGACCTCTAATGGTAAAACTCTGCTCAAGTTCAGAAACATAAAGGATACAATGTGACACTGAGCTTGCTTCGCGTCGCACCCAATTCATTGAGAAACGAAGAGCACGTGAACGGACACTCAACGGGAGAGACACAACGTGCTTGCACGCAAAATGAAGCCAACTTGGATGCTATAAACACATATGCACATAAGCATATGCGACCATTTTGGTCGCAGTGTAGTTCCCTGGCTGCTCAGTTACCTCAGTATGTGCTGCAGTTGATCCAGTTTGCCGCGCTGGATGATGAGTTTATGATGCGCTGGATAATGAGTTTATGACGCGTGCATCTTCACGGGCTCTCTCAACAAAACACGGGTCATCCAGTCGAGTTCAGAAAATACGGAAATTCGTAAAGTGATTTGTTTTCCTGGGCGGGTCCATTTTACCTGGGCGGAATGCCCAGTAGAGCCTATGTTTGGGAAACACTGTATGTACTGCTCTATACTGCAGAGGGGGAGAAAAAAATCTAAAAAAATCGATTTTTTAAAAATATGAATCGATTTGACCTGCCAACTCGATTTTAAAATCAAATCGATTTTTTTCCCAGCCCTAGATTGTTGTGACGCTTATCATCTAGTCGTGAATGTGAAGAAGACTGAGGAAATTATTTTTGATCCTAGAGCAGTTTCTGAATCAAGTTTAGTGAGCATTCATTGCACTCCCATACGTCAGGTCTCTCAATATAAATATCTTGGTGTACACTTGGACTGCTCACTTACATGGCTTATCCATATAGAAAGTCTTTGTTCTAAGCTCCATGGCAGAGGATGTATTTTTTTTTTAAAAGATTGAGACTGTATGGTGTCAGTAGCGGGCTGTTGTTCTTATTCTTCCAGATGATTTTAGAAAGTGTTATCCAGTATGGCATGCAGACCTGGTATGGCAATTTGACAGTTCAGTTAAAGTCCAGGTTGGCGTCTGGTTAAAACTGCATTGAAGATTATAGGTCATTCAGACCAGGGCTACATGCAGGTACTCTATAAAAAGTCAGTCCTCAGGGAGGCACGGAAAATTTTAGACGACCCCACACACATCTTGTATAAGGAGTTTGTCCCATATTAATCCCTTCAATCCCATATTAACTTGAATGGTTGCAAACTTTAAAAAGTATTTAATGTTTTTTTTAAACAGACTGCTCAGAAAATAATAAAGCACAAACAATAAAATAATTGCTAACTAAGTTTTTGTTTGCGTTTTTTGTAATGGCTGATTGGGAACTAATCTGATGGTTCAGGTATTTTCTAGCCTAGTCAGAATTTTCACTGACATCACAAAAAAGTAAAATATATAATTCAAATAAAAAAAGGCCTAATCTATATGGTTTCTGACACGTGTAACCTTAATAAAAATGAAACCTTAGATTAAAGGTGCCAAAGAATGCGTTGACTTAATATGTTAAATTGTTATTTGATATTTACATATGTATGTGGCTTTATTAAGTGCAAACATTTTCCAGAGACGTTTTTACATGTCCATTTACAACCCTAGGATTTGTCATTTGAATGAAATGGTCTATTTTTGCCCTATTTAAAAGGGTCATGAATAATAATGTGCTAACTCAGCAGTTACAACTTTGTTTTTATCATTTAAACAACTTTGTAATTAATTTAATGTGTAATTTAATGTTGTGGCGTACATCTCTCGACTGTGATGTCACAGTTGGTGTTATGTTGACATTGTTCTGTTTTCCAGCAGTCTTTTGTGTGCACAAGAATGATGAAAAATGATGAAACAAATGCATTTGAGGCTCATGATATGACATTACCATGTACAGAGCTCTTATTATTTATATAAGTAAATACAACTGATCTGCTTCATAAATCTTTTTTTTTTTGCCACTCTCGGTGAAACAACACAGCAGTACACTGTAAAAAGTAATGAACGAGTGTCCTTGCATGGAAACGGATTATCTCAAAATTATCAAGCAAATAATTTTTAAGTTTATTAAGCTTACTACAACGTTGTACTTGTATTTGTAAAGGTAACAAAATAATCTTAAGTACTGATAACCCAGTTTGTCAAGTTGAACCTGGTTCATCACTTAGGGGACGTTTCCCAGACAGGGTTTAGTTTTATTTAGATTTACAAACAAACCTTACAAAAAACAATACGGGTTTGCATTGTGAGACAAAATAATGGCACTGATATGTTTTACAAAAAAATGTGATAATTAAGCCTAAACAATATTACAAATATGATCCTGCCTTGGAAACCCCAGCTACAATTCAGTGTTTTAGCGTGTCAAAGCAATCATGACAAAAAACCCCGAAAAAACTAAGCTTTATATACAATTCATTACATGTTAATTTATAACAAGAAAAACGCTGAAATTAATTCATAGACACTAGGCGTTATTATTTAGCACAGAAATACCTGCTTGCTTTGACTTTGATCATCTCTATTCACTTTAGGTAAGGAAACAACTGATGATTCTTATATTATTTATTTCAGGAATCTCTTTTCTATCATTTGAAAGTGAACACCGACCATAATATTAAAATCACAAGAAAGACAGGCATAAATTAGGTTCTGTGCAGATATTTTCCGTGTCAAAACCGAAATTTAAAGAAACGGCTTACCTGTTTTGTAGTTTAACTTTTGACAAGAAAACCACCCTGTTTTAAATACATTTTAAAACTTATACCCGTCGAAAAACATCCCTTTTTGTTATGTTTAGTTTGATGAACTCCTAAATATGAGACGCAAAGCACCTAGCCCGTTCGGCTAAATTGCATGCGCCAGCATCATGGCCAGAACGCAAACAGCGCAATATCAATGCAACGAGAAGCAATCCAATATGAACATACTTAAATTAGATCAGAATTTACATTTATAATAAATCATTTTTTAAAATAAAATAAAATAAGGTCAGAAGTACAGTAACAAAGTACAGAACAAATTATGTGAAAAATGCCTGAAGTGCACGGAAACAAAACACAAGTCAAATAGTTAAATCAGATAAGCCAGAGTGATTTATAAATAAAATAAAACAAAGAAATTATTAAAAGAACGAAAGTATAACCAGAATTGCCAGCTTTGTCTTTTAAATGTAGAAACAAAGAGGCAATGGTTTATTAACATAGAAACCTCTTATGGACGTGTAGCCCCGTCACAGGGGTTGTTGGATTTATTAACGCATTTTAAAAATATTTATTGAAAGCTACTTCATCACATATTATTTGCATAGCATTATCATAATAGACTGTATATTAATATATTGGGAGAAAGCTGTTATATGTGAAATCAGATAATGTGCACCCATATATGGCCAAAATTGAATGATCATCTTTTCATAACACGTCTGCGAAGATTCGACTGTGAGATTGGTAGTCGAATCAGGCTTCTCCTATCGATGCATTGAATCTCACAATTTGACTTGTTTATAATACTAGAAACATATGTGGCAACTGATTACGTATTGGCAACTTGTTTATGTAGTGTACAATAGGTTATAATTTCTTTAAATGTCACGGTTGACTTTATGTCAAGCCCATATTATGCCTCCATTGGCCCCACCAAAAAAATGACTGCTGGGATATTAATGGAATTGGGCTTAGGAATGTAGTAAGCTAACAGCTTATGGTCCTCCTTATGTGGAGGTTATGTAGTATCTGTTTATCTATCATACAGATTTGAGGCAAGGGAAATACAGCAGAAATGTTAGAGAAACCTGTATCAAAACAACTTTTATTTCTAATTTTCTGCACAGTGTAAAAACAATTATCTGGCCATTACAATTTTTTGTTGTAATGTGAGTTTCATTTCATCATCAATCTGTTAATAACCGATCTAAAAATGTTTCTTTGCAGTGATTGTCTTTTGTATTTCATAACTAAAGATGAAACACAGACTCTCTGCGTGTTGGGCTCGTGTCAGAGGACTCGACCTTCCTGTCTGCATGACACCATCAATATTGACGGTACAATGTTTAACCTGCTGTGCTAGCCAGGTGATTACTGTATCATCAGAGCCTGAGGTATTGTTTGTTGATGTTAAGTGTGAAGTATATTTGCTGCTTTTCAACACATATGGTCATTATAATGCACTGCGGAAGATCTGGAGGCAGATACACGAGACTTTGAAGCTCCCACCTGGATTTGACCAGCACGGTATGTGTCATTATTTTGTTTTTGATCTTTATTGAATTTAATACCTCTACAAGTATCTACATGACATTTTAAAAACAATTTTGAACAATTGTGTTTATGAAATCAACAGTACAGTCACAACTATACAAACATGGATGAGATGCAGCTGGAGAGACTCTTCCCGCAGGTGGACAGTCTGCTGGAGATGGCTCAGCTCTTAAACTCCCTTAAACAACGAGGATTCGACTCCATGGAAGAAGGCAGCAGTCAGAGTTACTGCATTCACAGAATCGGAGACATCTTCATCGCACAGGTGTGTCATATATTTGCTGCAGTTTGTGCATGAATCACTTTTGGTGTTTGAACATTGGACTTTCCAGCCCTAAATAAATATGTTTAAGTATATGATGATTTGTATCAGATTTCCCCCTGCTTACAGGATCTGCTTTGATTTTAGTTTCTCTCCCTGCTTGTTGTGTGTGTAGTTCTCAGGTGAATTGAGAGACAAACTGCAGTACTGTTATGGAGTTTTCTGCAGTCACCACACCGATGCAGTCCACTGGTACAGATACCTACTGCTAAACAGCAAGAAGTTTCAGAGTTTCATCAGAGTAAGAATCAACTCAGCCTTTTTGTTGTCAAATTTTGAGAAACGTAATGTGCTGGAGTCAGGTAACAAAAAAAAACCCTAAGAAAATGATTTATTATTTATAAGTGCGTGTGATGATCCCAACCGACAATAAAGTTTTCCAGCTATGCCCAAACCGCATTGAAAAAGCTACGGTTTTGAAAATGCATGTGTACGCGTGGACAGGGCCTAAAACTAATGACTACAAACATGGATTTTCATCAGGCGTTTTTAATAATTAAATAATCATCAGTCAATTAATCACTAAGTATGAAATTAACTCTAACACTGCTTCAGTGTTACTTTTAACACCTGCTGGGGGTTCCCATACGAACACAGAGTGATGTTAAATTTACACTGAGGATTTAAGTAGTCAAAATTAGATTTAGTATGTCACAAACTGTACCTTCTCCATCAAGGGGGTTGTACAATAAGATTCAATTTTTATACCTTTACTGGATTAAAAAACATTAAAGGTCACTTTCTTCCTGATCGCATTTTTCAAACTTTAGTTAGTGTGTAATGTTGCTGTTAGATAATAAATAATACCTGCAAAATGATAAAGCTCAAAGTTCACTGCCAGGCGATATATTTTCTTTAACATATTGGCCTTTCAAAGCCTACAGCGAACAGCGGGTTTGGACTAGAGCCCTGCACGGGCCAAAAACTCCAGCCCTAACCCGGCCCTGGCCCGAAGTGTTCAAGCCCTACCCGACCCCAGCCCGACAATGCATGCAATTTGTTCAGCCCGAACCCGACCTAACCCGAGACCAATATCAATCACTTTTAAGCTCTCTCTGATGCGCGCGCTCTTTGATGCGCGCTCTCTCTCTCGGATGCCTAATAAGAGGTGAAGTATAGCTTTAGCCTACAGAAATGCTTATTGCTTTAATGTAGGGAGTTAATAGCTCATTGTTCACAGTTCATATTTATGATCTTATAGTCCATTTGAACATTTTTGTACGAACTGACTGTATTCTTCAGAAAAACACTAAATAACTTATCTTCCCTTACCTGTCGCTGTTCAGTGTGCAATTAATAAATAAAAATTTGTATGACGTTAATTTTTAAAAGTGTGCGAGGTCCGTGCACGTCCTCCGCTATAGCAAAAAGTGCAATCGGCTAAACGAGCATTAAATATTAATATGACGTTGGTTTTTTGTTTTTATTCATTTATATTCACAAAACTTATCAACAAAACATCGATTAAAATTAAGAGACAAATGATATGAAACGAAATTCATTTTAAAGTAGCAAGAAAAACTTACATTAAACTCGAAAATAATGTCTGACCCATTACAATTCTCCCTTCAAATTAATCTTTACAAAGCGTATGGCGTTTAAAATTACGGTCTATCTTTCGTATTAAGCTAACTAAATTTAAAGAAAACAACAACAACATTACAACAATATTCAAACCTAACAATACTCAAACATAAATATAAAACAGACATTATCTATAAGGATACATAAAACAATCTGATATAGCGTTGTTAATAGCTGGTTGGTATAGATGTTTACTATTTTTGGCAAAACCTCCGTTGCAAACCTCCATTTACCTGAATAAAAATAATTTTTACTTTGAAAATGATGCGCTGTCACTGACAGCGCCTGTCACATTAACATGAGCTGTTCATTTACATAAGACTCCATCTACGTTCATTTACACTGCAGCGCAACGTCTTGAGTTCTCAAACTAAAACAAGGTCTGCAGCTTTTGCGAACGAATCCGTTTATGAGGGTCGAAAACGGTGGTGTGTAAATGAAATGAGTAAACGTAGCAAAAGTAACGTTTAAAGGATAAACCCATTAATGTAAGCCTCAGATGCGTGCTGTCTCTGCTACACACGCAATGACGCAAACACACACACAATGAGGAGAGACGTTAAAATAAGCCCGACCCGAGCCCGGTCTGTAAAAAAAAAAACGGCCCGAGCCCGGCCCAAATGGGCTTAGCCTGTCGGGCGCCGACGGGCTTGCAGGGCTCTAGTTTGGACTACAGCCCTCTACTTCCTGCTTTAATGATGTCAACAAAACATTTTTTTTTTTTACTAAACTCCGCCCACAGGAATACGTCAGTCACCAGCTTTTGCTCAAACGGCTCTGCTAAGCCAAGCTGCTGTCGAATCACAACACACTAAACAAATGACACAATCAGAACTCGATACGTATTTCTGAAAGAGGGACTTCATAGAACAAGGAAGACATCAGCTCGTTTTGAGGACAGTGAAAACAGCGCTATACAGATGAGTAAATTGTGTGAAAAATACTGAGTTTTTTTACACGTGAAACATGAACATGTGTTATATTGCGCACTGTAAACACAATTATCAGAGCTTCAAAAGCACAAGAAGAACGGGACCAAGAGGCAAATGTTTCAGCTATTAATTTTGTTAATTTTATCTGACATCAAAAAATAAAATCTAGCTGTTTATAATGCGAATCAAATAAATATATCTGATAATCTGGGAATTAAGATAAATGTTTGATCATTCTAGACTCTTAAAAAATGGGATAAATAGCACTAAAAGCTCGTAATCATAGGGGAACCATTTTTAATGCTATATAGCACCTATAAAGTACCTATGAAGAACCATATGGGGAGGATATATCATCACTATAGCACCAGATATCGTTCAGCACAATAGGGTTCTACGAAGGTGCTACATAGGTGCTATATGGCACTTAAAATGGTTCCCATATGATTACAACCCAGTGAACCACTTTTAGTGCTGTTTAGATGTTAGTCAGACCATATAATTGTAGGCAGTTGATATGCCAATACTTTACCCTGGTAGGTGGAGTTAAGTGGTTCATCAGACCAAATAATTAAAGGCAGTGAATGCGGCAGTGCTTAACCCTGTAGTTAATATTAAGTGGTTTGTCACACTATATAAATGAACAAAAAGGCAGACAATACACCTACTTAATCCTGGTTGTAGATTTGAGTTAACAAAGGATACATCAAATTGTACTTGTAGCCGTTATTTGTATAGTATAAGCGTAAAGTATAAACGGTTTCCCAGATGAGAACAAATGACATCAAATGCAAATTACAATGCAAGTCAGTGAAAATCTATTTGTACATTGTTCTTTTAATGTCATTGTTTAATGTTTTGTTTAATATGACTTCAGTAAGTGTAGGGCTGAGGTGTAACCGTCTTTGCAGGTAAACTTTGATCTCACCTAAGCAAAGCTGCGAACGTTGAGTACATAAAAGGTCCAGCATTGCACACTTAAATTTTCAGTAAAATGAGTGCATCATCCGGGTACTTAAAGTACACTTTCTGTTTTGGTTTGTTCAGTGTGAACACACGTGCACAGAAGTGTGCAATTTGGGATGCACCTAGTTTATATTTTTCTCACAAGAAAAGCAGTATGTGAAATGGGATTTAAGGCTTGATTGGCTGTTTCAGGTCAGGTGTTATTAATTAGGGTTTGAACTGAACTGCAGGACTGTGGACCTCATTGGAGACCTCTTTTCTAAACCATCTGGTGTTGTAGGGGCAATAAAATATTTTAAACATTTTCTTCATAATTCACAAACCTAGCCACACCTGCATTATCATAGGTTGTATATTCATTTTTTACCAGTAACCTAGAGATAAAATGTATAAATAAAGTTTAAATATGCAGTCAGCTAAACCAGTGGTTCTCAAAATGGGGGTCGTGGCCCCCTGGGGGCCCTGAAATGGTGCCAGGGGAACCCAGTTTAATGACAATAATAATTTTAAAAACGCTAATTTATCATAAATTCTGTGTAATTAAAGCTCAGAAAAATAATGCTACTATACCAACACCACTACATTGTATAATTTAACATGTCATACATTTTCTTTGGGGGATAACGAAGGGATGCACAGTACACGGGGGGCACATGCCGGAAAAGTTTGAGAACCACTGATCAAACCTTTAGACAACAGAAGAAAAATTCTGTACATCCAAAAATGAACTTTCATTACTCAAAATCATTGTTTTGTTAATTAGGAATTGGAGGCTGAGTGGAGGAATTTAATTTTATTTCTTAGCACTGCATTCTTTCTGTTGTCAGAAAATATGCCGGCTGTCCATCATACGAAGATTGGGAATACCAGAGATTATTCTACTTATAACACATTGCATCACTAACTATCAAGTGCTTGTTGAACGTGTCATTACATACAGTCAAGGTATGTTTATGTCCTGTTTTATTTTAACTTTTATCTTGTTTTTTAGACAGTTTGACCTTCGAAATGAGCAAGTCATTTTATGTAAGGCAAATTGTAGGTACTTTGTTTTATTCATTTAAATTATAGTTTTCACCCAATTTGTATTTAAAGGTGACATAGAATGATTGAACGGGGTATTTATCCTTGTTCTGTGATATAACATGTAAACAAAAATTTTTTTGTTTGGGTCTGTAATGCCTTAGAAGCTTCCTAAAATCCTCTCTCAGATAGCTCTGTTAGGGTGGGGGATTTAAGTGGTTTTGCACCTATTTGGCTCCCCCTACTGGCTTAACTTGCAATCTCATATCTGATTGGCTGACTTTGCTGCCACTCAAAAATGTAGCCAATTATTTTAAAGTGGAGGGGCAGTTAGATGCCTGTGATGTCATAGGCATCAGTTGTTCAGATTGGGCCGTTTTCTGGCTGACATTTCTAAAAGAGGAATTTCTATGAGACTGAGATGTTTAGCATGTTTAGACCTTTTGGATGTTCGTGAATGCGGGTAGACTACCATTCAACAAAGACAAGGTAAAAATGGTTTTTCATTCTCTGTCCCCTTTAAATAGAAATAGACTACATTTATGAAAAAACATGGAAACGTCTTGATTACTGATGTAACCTCCATTGCCTGATGGAAAGATTGAATGCCTTGCGCGTGGATCACTCCTGCATGAGGAAATAATGCGCATCCTTGTGAATTTTGGAAGTTAAAGAGGACTGAGCTGCAGTGGCCTGGCAAAACACATTTGAGAAGAAAGGCGCAGCAACTCAAAAAGACCTGCGTGTTTCACAATTACTCTAAAAGACCATAATGACAATTTCGCGCGTGGAAGTTAACTTATGTGCGATCTACCGGCATTGCCTTTGCGATCTACGTATTGGACACCCCTGCCCTAAACCATCCGCTGACTGTTTAGATATAACATGAATATACTTCTGTAAAAATATGCACATAGTTTGTTATTCAGTCGCTGGGTGCGCTGCATTATACAGTAATACTGCCAATCACTGTGTATAATGATGATGATTAGACGCTTAACGTTAGTCAGTTCGTGGAAGTTAATGCCAGTTAACATATAGAATTAATATGTCACGTTTAATTACAGAAACAGGACATATATGTACATAAGAATGACATTATTTATCCCTTAGTTGCATTAAAGTACAGTATATGACAGTTCAGACTAGTAGCAAAAGCGCAAACATTAACCTGGCTTTGAGAGCAAATGTGACGTAATGACGTCACAGATATGCAAATTAGTACGTCAAGAATCGATTCTGAATCGAATCGGGACACTAAGAATCGATTCTGAATCGATTCATGAGGGTCCAAGCGATTCCCACCCCTATTTATTTATTTTAATTTTGATGATTTTAACTGACAACTAAGAAAAATCCTAAATTCAGTATCTCATATAATTAGAATATTACTTAAAACCAATACAAAAAAAAAATATTTTTAGAAATCTTGGCCAACTGAAAAGTATGAAAATGAAAAGTATGAACATGTACAGCACTCAATAGTTGGGGCACCTTTTGCCTGAATTACTGCAGCAATGCGGCGTGGCATGGAGTCGATCAGTCTGTGGCACTGCTCAGGTGTTATAAGAGCCCCGGTTGCTCTGATAGTGGCCTTTTTGTAATAGTGGCATCGTTGGGTCTGGCACATAGCATCTTCCTCTTTCTCAATGATTTTTTATATGGTTAAGGTTTGGCGACTTTGCTGGCCATTAAGGACAGGGATACCATGGTCCTTAAACCAGGTACTGGTAGCTTTGGCACTTTTCAGGTGGCCCATATTTCTAAAAATCCTTTCTTTGATCTTAAGTAATATTCCAATTTTCTCAGATACTGATTTTTGGATTTTCCTTAGTTGTCAGTTATAATCATCAAAATTAAAAGAAATAAACATTTGAATTATATCAGTCTGTGTGTATTGAATGAATATAATATACAAGTTTCACTTTATGAATGTGATTAGTGAAATAAATCAACTTTTTGATGATACTCTAATTATATGACCAGCACCTGTATTTGTTGTAAGGAGCATAGATGGTGTTCCGGCCAATTTAGCAAGCAGTTCAGCTGTGTCCAAGGAGAGACACAAGGTCTTGTTTTCTCCATCAGGGAATGGAGGTTAATCCTAAAGAGGCCTCTATATAAAGAGAGAGTATTTATATTTACATATATATGTATTTGTGTGGGCATGCAAATTCCACTCACCAATTCTCACGTGACTGGCCTCTTTAGGATAAACCCCTAATGTCACTACATTGACACAGCATTGAGTAAATGACAGATAACAAACTCGTATTAACACATGAAAAGCGTTTTAATTAATTATGTCACGTTTGTTCAACAGTACATCACATTTGAACTTAAACCAATGAGCCATTACATTATATGACCACCTGCCTAATAACCTTTATACCACGGGTCTGTTGAATGCTTCATTCTGATTGGCTGAAAAATGTTCACCATGGGTGTTGCTTATTTTTCTTTAAACCGCACACCCAACCTTTTAAATGTCTTAAAATATGTACCAGAGCAATATTTTTGGTAACAGTGGTATAAGTTGAATAATTGACTGTTTTTTGAACTATTTGAACCTTGGGTGTGCATTATTTTGTTATAACTCAACGGCCCGTCGTCAATTATTCTTTACCTAATACCACCACAAAACAGGAGCACTGATTCAATATGGTGGCGAGAAGGTCTTCTGGGATATCTTGCATAAATGTTAAATTGGTGAATTTGGAGGCCAAGGCATTAACAGAAATTAACCATATGTTCCTCAAACCCCTCCTTACCAATTCTGCCAGTGTAGCATGGCACATTATCATGATGTTAATGAGCATCACCAGCACGAAACACAGTTCTGAACACAGTCTGTACCACTGTTTGGTTGCCAGATGCGCTCATTGCTGTAAGTTGGGGGTGGTCATAATGTAATGGCTTATAAGTGTACATTTACTGTCCTTACTTTCTTGGATGACAGAAGATTAAACAGAATTTTTACTTCTTTTACGTCTTATTACTCAACCTGTTGACAGCTGACTCAGAGAAGCACAGGGAACTGGTACAAGGT
The DNA here is from genome assembly GCA_025389145.1 of Misgurnus mizolepis. Taxonomy (NCBI): domain Eukaryota; kingdom Metazoa; phylum Chordata; class Actinopteri; order Cypriniformes; family Cobitidae; genus Misgurnus; species Misgurnus mizolepis. The sequence continues at coordinate 56,216,303 of JAIFKI010000002.1, forward strand.
CTGGAGCTGCTTAAAGACACCATAGCTAAAGTAAATATCCCTGTGGACGAGTTTGAGAACGCAGCAAGACTGAGGGACCTGAGCAATAAACTAGAGCCCAAGTCCCAAGTGAAGATGGCCCACGGTCGAGTGTTTCGCAGAGAGGACATGTTGCAGGGCGACAGGAGGCTTCTGTATGAGGGGATGCTCAACTGGAGATCAACATCTAACAAAAGCAAAGGTTATCCCTTTACCACTGACAATCTGTTTCTAGAACACTTTTGATCTTGTTGAATCTGACCTTACTAAGCCTAATTTAAAAGGGGTCCTATTATTCCCAAGATGTTATATAGGTCTCAGTTGTACCCATAATGTGTCTGACATCTCATAAATCTATTCATTCTAACATTCACGTGTGTACCTTAAAATGCAAATCTTCTGCTTCCCACTTCCTTACCAAAAGGTAGCTTTTTTTTTTTAAACAGATGGTGACTGTTTTCATAAATTAATGACACAGATCTGTTTTCTGTGAATATAGTCTGAGAAAATATACCTTTAGCCATATTAGTGCTAAAATGTGATGATAAACACATTTCCGATACAGCAAATAAATTAATTTCTCTGGCCCAAAATCTATGTACTGTATATATGCTAAATAAATTTTGTAGAAAGTAATGCTCAATTGAATATATTTTTGAATTTGATAATATATTTAGTCTTAAACTTAAATTTAAAGTTTAAAAAGCTTAAAGTTAAATTTTAAGTTTAAAGCACAACCAGGGACAGGAATTGAAAATTATTTTATATTATATTTATACATTTGCTGTAAACGTTTTATGCAGCATTTTAGTAACAAGCTTGCTTTGATACTATGTTGGTTTGCATTGTCCCTGTCAAATAAATCAAATGAATGTAAACTTCATAAAAAAATCCACCAAGTCCATGATTACAATTACGTGATTACAATTACATTACACATTACACCCTAATATCACACACACGGATTCCAGAAAATCACTGGAAATGTGAACGAACCAAAATCAAACCATCTCGAGACAAATCCAGAGACTTATTGCCTGTCAATGTTTTAAAATCTCTGTGTGTAAAGGCCTATACATCTTCACAACATCTATTGTACAGAATAGATTTTACAGCAGATTATAGTTTTTCGAAAGGATAATAAGGACATAATAGTGATCGAAATTAAAATGCATTGTTAGTTATCTCATGATGGACCGGGTAAAAGTGAATCTAAATGACCAGAACTACAAGCGTGAACAGCGACCTAGAAAAGTAAAGTAAGTGTACACTCAAACATCAACATTACACACTAATTGAAGTTGAAAAAGTGAAAAAGCATAATAGGACCCCTTTTTAATAACCTTCAGGGTTGCAAAGCCTGCAGTTTTACTACACAATTGGTCTTATTTTAAACTGTTGCCACAGTTGTTTTATCTGTGATTTGAAGAGAAAAACATGCATTATTTATATTGACTAACATTTGAATCTTTCATATTCTCTCAGATGTCCTTGTCCTGCTGTTATCAGATGTTTTGCTGCTGTTACTTGAGAAAGATCAGCGCCTTACCTTTGCTTCACTGGTGAGATTTGACAAATGTCTGTTTTAAGTACAGCACATACTGTATGTTGTTATGCCTTTCATTGTAACAGTCAGGTTCTGTTCCCGTAGGACAATCAACCTCCAGTGATCCCACTTCAGAAGCTCACAGTGCATGAGGTGGCTCACGACGAAAAGGCTCTGTTTTTGTTCACGGCCTCCTCCGACCCTCCAGAGATGTACGAGTTTTACACTTCCTCTGGAGAGGTGCGCAGAGCTTGGAGAGACCAAATCTGGAAGGCGGTGGTGTGGTGCGTTCCATAGAGTAAATACTGTAAATGATTGTAAAAATGTAGTTTTTACACAACAAATCCAAACCATGTGACCCATGTGCTGTTAAGTAAACACATACTGTAGGACTTCCATACATTTACACAAATCTCCAAACATTTACAGTACATTAGATTACTAACATCTCCTGGCAGGCTGAAACTGTAAGATTGATCTGTACTGTTTTTAAAGGTAGTTATTAGTAAAGGGTAAACAGCTTAATACAGATAATATTGCCCAGGCACTCACCCCAAACTTACTGGCTGAGCAAGAATACCTAAATCTTATCTGTCTTTGTTTTGTATATATTTTAAAATTTATTATTATATAATTCTTATGTTAATGAATATATGATTTTCCTTGCTAAAAGCGCTTTAAAAAAATCTATAACAATGATTGGTTGTGTTTCAGCTGTCCAGAAGAAGAGGAAGAGGAACCAGAAGAACTTTCTGAGAGAATCAGGAACTTTGCAAGTATATAATGCAAACTTGTGCTGTGTCTGAAATCGCATATTGTCTTAAGGAGGTACTTATTTGAATCAGTAAATACTTAACAAGCTTATAATATAGTATAAATGTGTAGTATGAAATGAAATCCAGACCTACTACATTATTGTCATTGTCATGTGACCTACCAGCATCAGTTGCTTTGCATCATTTTCATTTATACATCCTCTCCAATAGCCTCATGGGATAGAAAAGTGTCCATTGAATGCACACTTCAGAATTCAGCTGGAAGTAGTAGGTCATCCGGGTACTTTTCGCTTACTCTTTTATGAGTACTGATTCAGACATACTTCTTTTGTCACATACTGTTTCTCTGTATATAGTAAGAAATTATACGGTTTTGGACGCAGCCACAATCTATCCATCAGTCTCCCTTTTTTTAAGCAAAGAGCAAGCGTCACATTTAATTGTGTTTTTTCTTGTTTGAATGGTGTTTATTTCTGAGCAGGTAATCTGTGTATGAGAGATGCCTTTATACAGCACCACCTCACAGAAAATCACAGGTTATTTGCCAGCATTGCAGCCTATGTGACAGGCGCTGATGACTGCTCACCATCTGAACACAATGCAGTTGAGTCCTTGCAAGGGGATCAGATTCTCACGGGTGCATTAAAGGACGGTAAGAATTGTGCTATAGAAGAAAAGTCATTTCCTTAGTAAACTAATCTTGTACATTTGTGCTATGGAATTGAGTTATGCTAAAATCATGCAGTTTTGCCAATTTTATCTCAAAATCTCTAGCACCACCAACAGGTCATTAAATAAAAAAAAAACTTAAAACTCAAAAACAAAAGTTTTGTCAAATTTTCACAGAATTTGGTATATAGAATTTGTGGACACTCCTGACAAAAATTGTAATTAATGAAATTATTCAATTTGTGACCAATCTATACTTGTACAACACGTCAAAATGAACACTAGAAAATTTATATAAGACTGCATTTTCGGAATGGCCATCAATTTTCGGGGATAATGTGCAGAGGTTCTGTTACAGCAGAGAAAACCGCTTTTAGTAGATTAGTGAGAATAGGATCTAATATACATGATGACAGTTTAGATTTTATTAGTTCTGATTGCGCTTCTTTGAGCTAGTCATATGGACGACAGGTGCCACTCTCATGCCCAGATCAGGACTCGAGGTCTCATATGCACCAACCTGATCAGCACCACTGCTGCTAAGGATCCCATATACCCGAGGAGTCTCTGAAAACTGTTTCTGTTGAATTGCTGTTTCCTACCAGAAAAGCCTTCATTCAGGTTTTGTAAGACGAGCGGTCACATAGGCCAAGTCCAACACCAAGCAAATAAAAGCGATCTGCCCAGGGGAGAGCTTGATCTTTGTTTAGTTGACTTGAGGCCCTAAGTGGTTGAGGTCCAAAGCAGAAGGGCCCAATTGCACTGGTCGTTAATTTGACGTTGGACCAAAAATGAAAAATAAATTGACATCAAACCTTGACTTAATGACAGAATAAGGTGATAATTGACCGTTTAAGTGTTCTTTGCCCATAAAGAGGTACATCCGTACCTTGAACTGATCCAAACTGGATCACATAACCAAGACAGATGATCCCAAATGATGCGTTGTAGAGTATCTGCCATGCTGTAAGTCTACATACTAGCAGTGCCAAGGGTATGATTGGCTTCATCGTACTTGAGGTGGATGTGTCGCAGCAAGGAGATCTGTGCTGTGGCCGGCCTCTCTCTATGGGCTCAGGTTGCAATGGAGCCACTGGTGGCACTCCAGGAGCATGAGTCAGATAATGAGCATAGTTCTGCCTAGGCAAGATGTGTTTTATTGCTTCAGTCTGCTTCTCCAATGCCAAAAAAGGCTGTGCAAAGTCTTCAACAGTGTCTGCCATAAATAGTGATAAGGGCTTTGGAGGGAGACTTCTCCAGGTGTCAGCATTCTGTGCACATAGATGTATTGCAATATCACGTTCCACCTGGGGAATTACAACATATTCCTTAGCCGCCCCATAGTTAATGGCATGAAAATGTTAGGATTGCCACTTTGTAGGTGTAAGCCTTTAGAGAGCCCCAATAGATTTGAAAACTTGATCAGACAGAATAAGTCTGACAGGAGATAAGAGGTCAAATAAAACTTCTATATCGCCCATGGAACTTGCCAACCCCGCTCTCCTGGTCAGTGGCAAAGGGGGAGCAGCCAAGGTGGATCCTTTGGGAAAACTTTTCAGACTTCAAAATCGCAAAAATATACAGTTTTCAATCTTAAGACAATCGTTAAGATCTTAGTCAAAAGTTAACCTCTATTACATTTTTTTATTGTCAGTACTGAAATCCTCGTGTGGTGATCTTGTTTTACAGTGGAGCATTTACAGAGGTTGTTGGTAGCATGTGAGTTAGACCAGACTCCCTCCACTGGTGAGGGAATGGATCTGGTGCCAGTGTCCAAGAGTCCTCGTATCTTCACAGGTTTCGACAATGATGACTACACATTACCTAGAAGTAAGTGCAAATCTATATTCATCCTTCCTAAAGTATACTATTTTTTTACTATGTTGTAATGAGAATGCAATGCTGTTAAATAGTGGACTGTTTGCAGATGGTACTGGTAGTTTATTGGAAAGAATGAAAGATGGAAACCAGCGGGCTAACTCAGATTCTCAGATCAGAGAGCTTTGTACTGAGGAGAGTCTGGAGTTATCGGTGAGCATATCACATTCACTGATACCACACGTTTTCCTCTACTGTTACTTATGGTTGCGCTTGTGTAATCCTGCTTCGTGTGACCCATTAGGCAGATGGGGAGATCATTCTAGAGAGCTGGAAAGTCAGTTTTCCTAAAGCAGCGGTGAGAGTTACTGTATTGTTCTGTTCTTCACTTCCTCAAACACATTTGGTATTTTTAACATAATCTCTTTTATCTCCTCAGCTTTATGAAACTGTAATTAGACTGTCACAGAAGCTGTGCAGCCTTCAGGTAATCCAAAATGCATTTCTTTTATTTATAGTTTTTCCACTATACAGTATAGAGATGAAGACTCATGTCTTGATTACACGTCACTGAAATGCACAGACAAGTGTCTGCTTTGTTCTCTCCTCAGCCTGTAGTCTCGAATTTAGAAACCCACATCGAGGTTCAGCGTGCCACCATTGAAGATTTGATGTCCCAACACCGGGGCAACACTCTCATGGAACAAGAAAAGCATCGGAATTTGGAAAAGCAGCGGGAAGAGCTGGTCAACTTCCAGCGTCTGCAGGAGCAGCGCAGACAGGAGCAGATGCAATGGGAGCAAGCGCAAGAGAAACTGAGAGTGCAAACAGAGATCAGGGAGGAAGAACTGAGAGAGAGAGAAATGAAGTGCAGCAAGCAGAAGGAGCAGCTGGCGAAGGAGAGACATCAGCTGGAGAGGTGCAGAGAGGAATACCAGCAGGATCTGGAGAGACTCAGAGGCTCCATGCGCGCTGTGGAAAAGGAGAAAGAAAAGCTGGAGCAGCTACAGAAAAAGTTAAAGAAGAATGAGAACGGGTTCAACACTGGAAACCTTTCTCTGAAGAATGAAGAGATACAGGTTTGTGATTAAAGACCGAACTGGTCTTCAACTGCTGCAGATTTCATCATTTTTTTATTTATTATTAGCTACTTGCAGCTGTTGTTGTTTCCTTTAATATATACAAGGATCTTACTTTTTGTTGTTTCCTTAAAACGTTCTTTCCAATTTCACAAAATTGATTTGATTGTGCTTTTTTTGTTTTCTCTTCAGATAACTCCTCCTTATCCCACACTGAATGTCTCCAGCTTTGAAGAGAGGCCTCCACTGGTGCCACCACATGGTAAGAGCATTAGTGCTCTGCCCGTCAAGACAGATGTACCCCTCCACCTCTTTAGCACCACCAACCAATCACACAAAGTCATTGCAATTCAACAGCAGATCCCAACCGAATTGGCCAGCCAGCTGAAGGGCAAAGAGAAACACCGCAAACATCACTCACATCACCATACCAACAGTGCAGGTAAGAGCTGCTATAAGATCTCCATCAGTGTATGAATACGCAAGTAAAATTCTGAGCTCATGTTGCTCATGTCTTGTGTGTTTTACTGGGGTCATTTGTCTAAATGTACTTTCAAACTTTTAGCTGGCATAGAGGTGTCTCAAGTACTGCCCATCAAAGTTGCTGGAAAAGAGGGAAGCAGGTTAAGAGCCATGAGATCCAAGAGTCCTCAACAGCTCAATCCAGGTAAAAGCTACTGAATCTGTGTGCTAATAAGGGATGATCCCTGTAACACTCTGCAAATCTTATCAGTGTAATTTTCCGTTTTTGGCATTATCAGACGAAAATATTGAGCATCCTTATTGCTAATGTATATACAGCTTTTCCTGTTGATTTTTAAGTTCTTCACTGTAAAAAAAATCTGTAGTTTTTACAAAGAAATACTGCCAGCTGTGGTTACCAGAAAACCTCTGTAAAAAATACAACTTAAAACAGTAAACAACAACAACAACAAAGTTGTATGCATTACATGGAATTTTTGTAAATTTTACAAATCTTACCTGTATACAGAATTTCTTTGATTTATTAACTGTTTATAAATTCTTTTTTTTTTTAATGGTAAAATGCAGATCTGATTGCCAAAAAAACACCGTAAAAATATATGAACATGTAAACAACTTCTTGTATTTCATTAACTAATATAATTTTATTCATATTTTAATATATGCAGAAAACCACTATAATCCAGGTGATGGAATAGACAGCTGCACAAGGAAACAAAGTTTGCTGTGAAATTATTACAAATTGTTTTCTAATTATTTGCCAACAACTTAAAGGATTAGTCAATTTTCATAAAACAAAATCCAGATAATTTACTCACCACCATGTCATCCAAAATGTTGATGTCTTTCTTTGTTCAGTCGAGAAGAAATTATGTTGTTTGAGGAAAACATTCCAGGATTTTTCTCATTTTAATGGACTTTAATGGACCCCAATCCTTGTTTTAATGCCGTTTAAAATTGCAGTTTCAACAGAGTTTCAAAGGACTTTAAACGATCTAGTGAAACGATTGTCATTTTTGACAAGAAAAATAAAAAATATGCACTTTTAAACCACAACTTCTCGTCTATCTCCAGTCCTGTGATGCGCCAGCGAGACCTTACGCAATACACCATCACGTCAAGAGGTCACGGATGATGTATGCTAAACTACGCCCCAGTGTTTACAAGTGTGGAGAAAGAGGACCGTTCCGACATGTTGTGTGTCAAATGATACAAATGAATGTCTTTGTGTCAGTTTATTGTTTAAAATGGTCCACAAATGTTTGTTTCATATATGTAACACGTGACCTTTCTACGTCATTACGCAATTACGTGAGGTCGCGCTGGCTCGTCACAGGAGATAGATGAGAAGTTATGGTTTAAAAGTGCATATTTTTTATTTTTCTTGTCAAAAATGACAATCATTTAGCTAGATAAGAACTTTATTCCTGGTTTGGGATCATTTAGAGTCCTTTGAAACTCTGTTGAAACTGCTAATTTAAACTGCATTTATTGGGGTCCATAAAAGTCCATTAAAATGAGAAAAATCCTGGAATGTTTTTCTCAACAAAAAAAATATTTCTTCTCGACTGAACAAAAAAAGACATCAACATTTTGATTGACATGGTGGTGAGTAAATAATCTGGATTTTTTTTTAAAGAAAATGGACTAATCCTTTAAAAAGAGACCATAAACATACACAGAGATTGTATCATACAAACAAATACAAAACAACATCAGGGTAATGTATTACATCGCTCAGTGTCCATTTTACAGACACTTAAATAATGACTTGATGAATGAACATTAATGATGAAATAGAGAGCAGTCAAAACACAAGTAGAACTGAACTACAGACAAAATCTTAGATGAATATTAACTGTAAATAACAGGTAAACACATTCAATCGCTCAAGATCTCACCAGAGGAGAATTAAACACAAACCCTATTACCATCTTCACTTATTACAAAACAGTTTGACTTCATTTCTGTCATACATTTATATAATCTCTTATTGAGAAATAACAGAGGGTTAGATGATGATTTATCAAAAATTTTGTGTTTGAAGAACAACTTTTGTTTTTTACTGTAAGTATTTACTTTTACTTTAAGTATTTACTTACATAACTTTTCTGGTAACAACAGCTGCCAATATTTCTTTGTAAAAACTACAGATTTTTTTTTACAGTGTAGACTTCCACAATCTACCTGTCATGTTTTTGTTTAAGGAACATACTTTGTAACATGACATGATTGAATTTATAAATGACTAGTTGTGGGTGAATTGAATCACTTGAAGAACAATTAAATTAACCAACTTCTTCTCATATAACCTCAAACTAATAAATATAATAGCTTCAACATGTAATGTTGTAACACTGAGTAGTGTTTCTTTGTAAAAAAAACAAATGCAGAATAAAGTTTAAACAAGTCAATTACACTATTTTTTTTTTTTTTTTTTAAAGTTATGTTTTTGGGCCATTTTATGCCTTTATTAGATAGATAGTAGTGTAGGAGAGGACAGGAAAGTATAGGGTGGAGAGAGAGGGGTACGGGATCGGCAAAGGACCTCGAGCCGGGATTCGAACTCGGGTCGCCGAAAGTGCGACTGCACCATATGTCGGAGCACTTGCCCACTACACCATCGGCTCCGACCAATTACACTATTTTAAGTATTGGCTTGTGATAAGTTGACAAAACTTATAAAACATAGTTGAATTTTTTTCATAAAAATATGTTGATTTGACAGAAATGGTGGATAATATTGTGTTTAAAAAAAAGGTTGCAGTTAATCCCTGTCTTCACAGCTATTATAATTTAACACAGTCTCACCCCATGGCGTCAATATTTGACGACACTTGTTGACGCGGAGGGTATACCTTTCGCGTCATTTTTTGACGAACTGGGGACTTCAATACTATTATGTCCGTTGCATTCTCTTTCCTATTTTCTTACCATTTTCGCGTCGGTTTAGGGTTAGATTACGCAAAATTAAACAGTGTACGCGAAATTAAATAGTTGTCACCTGGCGTTGGGGTTAGAGTTAGGTACGCGAAATTAAACAGTTGTCACCTGGCGTTGGGGTTAGAGTTAGGTTTTGGTAGGGATGTCATTATGTAAATCTAACCCTAAACCGACGCGAAAATGGTAAGAAAATAGGAAAGAGAATGCAACGGACATAATAGTATTGAAGTCCCCAGTTCGTCAAAAAATGACGCGAAAGGTATACCCTCCGCGTCAACATATTGACGCATGGTCAAGTGTCGTCAAATATTGACGCCATGGGGTGAGACTGGGTTCTATAATTTGCACGATTACTCCCAACAGTTTAGCATCTCTCATTAGTTAATAAGTTAAGGAAGAGATTACATCAATAATCAAAATCAATATAAACATTTCATTAGTTTGAGACAAATAAAATTTTTGCAATAATTCTCACATGTGATGGCACAGAGAGAACATCACTAAGTGTGCTGAATTACTGCCATTATTTGTTTGAGATTTAAGAAATATCTTACAGTTGCCCCTGGTCTTTATTAATGTATCATACTTGAAGTGTTTCTGCTAATGTAAGTAAATGCATTGCTGTAATGTCTTTGCAGATATCCTCATTCATCCAGAAGAGTTATCCAGCGCTGTCCTCTGTCATTCAAACACAAGCAGAAAGCACCAGAACAACCCCCCACACACTACACAACCAGGACTCCGCAAAACCAAAGACCATTAAAATACTGATCACATTGTTTACTTTTAATGCCCCTTATCATCTGCAAGCTACAGGTTTGATATACTGTGATTGTTTTTCCCTATCATGATGTAAACAGTTATGTTGTGGGATATTGTATTTGTAGTTATGAAACCATTTAGATTTTGGTCATAATTTTTAAATACTTGTTTTTTTTTTACTGTGATTTTTACTGTTTTTAATTGATAACACAGATGAAAAATAAGTAAGAATTGTTTTGATGAATGTTGACCTCTTATGTGTGGTAGAGACTCCGCCGTAACACATCTAGCCTTTATTATACATATCTATGGGGACGACTACCAAAACACACTAGCCAATCAGCAGTAAGGCGCGTGTCTACTAACCGACATCGTTGCCTGGGTTGCTTATGTGTGGGGCGGGTCTAGCAAAAGAGGGTCCAGATTCTGTTGGGGTAGGGGCGTGTTTGTTTAGGGGATTTCAAATGTCAACATTGACTTTCAGAGATCAAGGACCCTGCCTTTAACAACCAAATATTATTGATATGTTATTAAAAAATGATACCATTTTAGTGAAATGTTAATTTACTTTCAAAGTTTTCTGTCTAGTTTCTGCACAGATGGAAAGATTTTTTTACATGCATTGTTTAGATTTTGTAAACTGGAAAATAATGTTTGTGTAAGGGGAAAATATTTTATATAATGCTTCTCTAAAGACATAGGTTTTCCTTTAATATATGGGGATAAAGCTCCTAATATGTCCATGATCCTATATTGTAAAGAATTCATTTAATTTTAGTTTTTGCCTTATATATGTAAATAAATGAGTCACAGATCACATACTGATGTCATGTACAAACAATTTTTAGTTTTTGTTTAGGGAGAAGCTTAATTTTTAGGCAACATCCCAATCAGCTGATATCAAATGAGGGTTTTTACTTGGTTAGCTCACTTTGAAAGCTTATTTCTGATATGAACTAAAATTTACAGTAGTTGTAGAAGACTACCTGTGTATTATGTATCATGTTATGTATTGGTTTCTCCTCCTCCACAGGCAGCAGGCCGAAGTAAACTATTACACACACATTACTACAGTCAAAACCATTTTACTGTCAGAAGACTATAAATCACATTAGAAGTGAAAAGTACCATATCTCAAGTCTCACATTATTTAATAGATTCAATTGTGTCTTACTCTGAACTTTTCAAGTAATGTTGTGTGTTTGATTATAAAACATTTGTTTTTTTCTTGTTTTTCTTTCTTTTGTCAATTGACATGATCAAAAATGTGTATTCTTTTATTGTTTTTAATACTATTTATTGTATTATGTGTCTTGCTTGAATGTGTTTTACTATCTTCTTGATTAGTATGTGTTTTCGCTTTGGACTTTGTTTTCTGTTTATTCTGTACAGCACTTTGGTCAGGCTGGTGACTGTTTTAAATGTGGTTTATAAATTAAAAAACTAGAACATGCCCAATAATTAAAAACGGCCACATTGCCCCCTCCCCCAATATTGGACGTTTTAACAGGGCTCCAGACTGCGCCTAGTGGACGCAGTTCTACTATGAAAAGTTGCCTGTTTCCACTTTTTTGTCTTTAAACGCTCGTTTTTTTTGTGGTCGACAGCTTATAAAAACTTATTTACAGATTAAATTTAAAAACAGAATAATACCTAAAAGCTGCTGTGTGACAAGGTGTACAGCTAACAAGCAAAAAAAAAAGGTTTTATAAGCTGTTGACCTTAAAAAAAACGAGCGTTTAGAGACACAAAGAGAAAACAGGCAACTTTTCATAGTACTCCTATTAGTATAACTGCGTCCACTAGGGGGTAACCTAGTCGGTGATCCACTTTTTCTCCTTAAAGGCTGGGTTTTACGGCTCGACAGCTTATAAAAACTTATTTCTGGGTTCTTTGGCTTGTTAGCTGTACATATTGTCACACAGCAGCTTTTGTGCATTATTCTGTTTTTTGTTATAAGCCAGAAATGACAAGGAGGCGGCCTCTTGCAATACAAAGTCAATGGAGACGGGTTGCCCCGCCCCCCGGTGGGCGTGATTTTCAAATTTGCATAACTGCGCTCTGTCTATTTTTATTTAACTCATTATTTATTCAAATACAACAGCCAATAGCAAGTCCCCAAGTGCACGCACCCTTTCTTTTTTTATTTTGTTTAACCACTTACCTGTCACTCCACCCTTTTGAGTGGGGGGTGAAAAGTTGATGTGTAGCTTCAAATTAATATAACTTTGGCATTTTTTGGTCTAAAAGACTAATCTTGGTCTTGTTTTAAAGAAGACAATGTAAGGTTTTTCACTGATGTTTCTGGATGTGAAAATATTTAACAGAAAAATTGTTATAGCAGTTTAAATTTATTATAATAATTAAAAATAATGCAATAACATATTAATTTGATAAATAAAATTATAAAAATGAAAATGTTTCACAAAAGTAATAATGTAAACATGAGGCCATATGTCTCAAGCAGTTGTGATCCAAATTTTAAGATAAAATCACAAAAAATTAGGTTTGTGTAACACTTTTAGTGGTTTTACCAACAACGGCCACTAGATGTCAACGGTTTGCTGCATTCTCTTGTCACAAATTGATGAAATACTGTCACTGCATTATTATAACTGCTAAAACGTTTTGAAATATGAAAACTACATTCTTGGAGCTTTCCAATGATATATAGTTTGTCAACATTTATGAAGATTTATAATATGATATTAGAATTATGAATATATAAAATTAATATGCATTCCTATGGGGGGTGGGGTCATGTATCTAAAAACTGTCACTACATTATGTCAATCATCAGATGACCTTGAAATATAAAAACTACATTCTGAGAGCTTTCCAGTGATATATAGTTTATCAAGATTTTTTAGGTTTACAGTAGGGGTTTAGTGCTAGACATATGTAAAAACAAATTGGGCCTACATGTTGGCCTGTGACCTTTTAGAAATTGACTCTCACTACGTAATTTCTTTCCCAAAATTTTGATGAAATATGAAAACTACACTCTAAGAGCTTTCCAAAGATATATAGTTTGACAAGATTGTTTAGGTTTAGAACAGGGTATTAGTGCTATACATATGTAAAAACAAATTGGGTCCACCTGTGGCCCGTGACATTTTAGAAACTGACTCTGACTATGTCATAATTTTCCAAAAATTGTGATGAAATATGAAAACTACACTCTTAGAGCTTTCCAAAGATACATAGTTTGTCAAGATTTTTAGGTTTAGGATAGGGTATTAGTGTTATAAATATGTAAAAACAATGTGGGCCCGCTTGAGGGCCCGTGACCTTTTAGAAAATGACTCACACTATGTCAATATTTTCCCAAAATGATGATGACAAATGAAAACTACACTCTTATAGCTTTCCATTGATATACAGTTTGTCATGATTGGATAAAAATTAGTATGCAAAACACTGAAGTAATTGTAGGCATCCCAGCGGTGGGACAATGCCATTTAGCAGTACATAAATGTTTTGAGGCGCACTCTCTTTAAAATTGAATCAATTACTCTCCCTACATAATTTATTTTATAAAACACTGCTGAAATATGTATTCTAGAGGCTTAGACCTTTCCAAAAATATATAGTTTGTCATGATTCAATAAACATTTACATCCAAAATATTGAAGTAAACCTAGGTGTTCCTCTACAGGAACAGTGACAGTTAAGTGGTTTTAAGTAGTCCTGTTCATTAAAATTTGAATATCCATTTGGTTGTAATATGATATATGGTAGATATAAATCATATAAAATGGTTACTGTAAGCATACATTATTGTAGGTTGATTCGTGATTCCTTCTGCGCAGCTGCATAGCATGCAGTTTTTTTTTTTTTTTTTTTTAAAAAATCGGCGGTTTTGTCATCATCATCTTATACAGCTCAGGTTTGAGAATCTTATGTTTACATGAGTGGAGACGAAATTTCACTCAGAGACTCGCTGCCTTTGGTATACAGTTTAATATGCCACAGATGGACGTCCGTTATGGTTTATTAATATCTGGTATGTTTTGATAAATAGCCCAAATTGTTTTTTCCCCTCCCCCAAAATGTTCGAGCTGTGGTTGCACCATAGGGGTTACAGCTGACAAGAAAAATTCCATAACAAACCAAAGTAAATCCAATTTCTTTACCTCAAATATCAAAATATTGCGATCGGCACCTTCCCACTTTAATGACACCAAAAACTTGACCGTTTTATTAGCCAAAGCCATAAACGGCTAAGCATAATTAATGTAACGTTAACGTTAAGCCAGAAAATACGTGAACCTGGCAACACTGCAAGACAGCGCTGAACGCCAAGACGGAGGTTTATTGGAAAACATAACGCTGAAATATTATTTTGCTCAAAGCTTAGCCGCGCCAGCAGGCAGGGCGTTGCTATGGTTTTTTTTTGTTTGTTTGTTTTTTTGGGCGTTGCTGTGGTTACTTCATGGCATTTTCGGCAGTGAGTTTTGTTCCGTACAGACATGAAACGGTCATTTCGGGGATTCACTCACGCATTTATATGCGGTTGTCACTTCCGAAAGTTTGCAGTGTGTACGAGAGTGGTGCACAGTAAGAAACTGAAGAGCATTCATATCAGCTATGTGTACCCAGATAGCAAAATCTGCCTGGCCCACCACTGGGCCACATATTTGCTTGAGTTCTGGCCCAGTTCTGGCTGGGTCCCCGGCCCAGAACTGGTCCACACACTAAAAATTGGATCAAACTATTAAATCTGGGCCAGTTGTGGCCCACACCCAGTAAAATAGATCTTACATACTGACTTGGCCCAGATTTGGCCAGCACACTGTAAAGTGACCTAAATTGTTTATTTGGCCCAGGTCTGGCTAGCACACTGTAAAGTGACTTAAATTGCTCATTTGGCCCAGGTTTGGCTAGCACACTGTAAAGTGACTAAAATTGCTTATTTGGCCCAGGTCTGGCCCAGACCCTTTGTTTTATATGGCCGACAACATCTGCATGGTCCCTGGGCCAGATGTGGCCCAGAACTGGTAAATATTGTATATTTTTTATTTTTCAAGAAAAATACACCCATTTAAGAAGATTAAGAGCCTTTTATTAAAAAATACACACATCACATTAATGTGAATTAACAGTTAGCAAATACATAAATATGAACATGTTTTAAAATGTACCAACAATTAACCAAATACATTGTAATTTTGAACATATTTATTCTTAACAAATTCAGTACACTTTACAAAAACCCAACAAATACAAACAGACATATATCTCTTACACAACACATTTTACAAGCACATAACCCACTTTATAAACAATTTAAAGGGATAGTTCACCCTTAAAATTATAATTTTCTCATAAACCACTTACCCCTGTGTCGTTCTAAACAACCAAGTGCTCCGATTGTCTTCAGAATACATTTTTAGATTTTTTTTATGAAAACCGGGAGGCTTTTGTCTGTTCCATTGAAGTTAGTCTCACAATCCGTTTCCCAGAAAAGAATGAAAGACATCGCCAAAAAGGTCCATGTTCCATTAGTAGTTTAATAATAATATTATGAAGTGACAAGAACACTTTGTGCACAAAGAAAATAAAACGAACAATTTCAACAATTTGTTCTCCTCCTTAGTTGTTGAAAGTGTATTCAAGACCAGACTACGGCGATGCTGCTGACATCACCTGCAGCTCACATCACTTGCTGATGTGGTTACCAATGTTTTTTTTTTTCTACGCTCTTTTTTTAAAGCATAATGCAAACATTGTAACAACACTTAAACAGCCCAAATAAATGTACAAATTACTTGGCAGCCTATTCTGTCTGTACGCTGGCAACTACGTCAGCAGATGACGTCAGCATGATGCGGTCGTTAACAGGCTTTGAACGACCAAGGAGAAGAACAAACTGTTGAAAAAAAATTTCATTGAAATACTGATGGAACACTGAACTTTTTGGCAATGTCTTTCATTCTTTTCTGTGAAAAGGATTGTAAAACTAACTGAAATCAATGGGACGGACAGAAGCCTCCCAGTTTTCATCAAAAATATCTAAAAACGTGTTCTAAAGACAATCTAAGCACTTGTTGGTTTAGAACGACAGAGGGGAAGTGATTTATGATAAAATTGCAATTTTGGGGGGAACTATCCCCTTAAGCAATTACAGCGAGACAACATGTAAAACAAATTAATTAACATTTAAAGAAAAAAATTCTCTCTCACACACCACACACACACGTTGGCATATGTGGTTTACCGGGACAATTTCATAGACACAATGCATTTTATACTGTACAAACTGTATATTCTATTGCCTTAACTTACCCCAGTCCCTAAGCCCAACCATAACAAAAATCTGTTGGAAGTCTTTAATCTATGAAAAAGTATCACTTAGTATTGTGTCCCTGTAAAGCATGTTTATAGCATATTAAACATGTCATTATACATTATTCCCCATAAACCACATATACCAACCCACACACACCTCTCACACACACACGCCAAGTAATTAAAACAAGTTAAACACATTTAACCAAAACACCACCACTCTTTTTACAGAACAAAACATTCTCCTTTGCAGACACAAACACAGGCGCTAACACTAACTGCTTTTCTTTTGCTAAAGTTGTCTCTTGCACCCACCCTCTCGATCGAGCCACCTCTTCATTGTCCCCTCCACAACTGTAAGGGACCTTCTCCGAACTGCATCTTTAAAATAATTAATCCATATTGTCATTGTGAAATCTTTAACATTTAATGAGCATATTAAAAAGAAATGTCTAATTTTTATTAACAAATAATTAACAGATATATTTACCAATCACTACCTCTTGAGGTTTTAAGCCAGGGAGTTGTCAGTCATCCCTCTTCAATGCCATGTGCAGTCTCGTACATCTGTCCCGCCAATAAGCCCCAACCAGTTAACCTGAAACAGATTTATAGTCTTAATAGTTGGTCATAGTTTCATACAGGACACAGGTAATACAGTAGTTGATTGGTTATATCAAAGAGGTGATGCATGCTATTTTTTTGTGTGCTAATTTAAGAAAAGTTGTGTGCAATCCATAGAAGTAAACTGTTGTGTGTTTGTTGAAGTCCAAGAAAAGAGATTTAAGTTGAAGAAGATAACTGGTGTCATTGTTTACTTACACTGTAAAAAATGTCTGTATAAATTACAGTATTACTGGGTATTACTGGCAACTAGCTGCCAGTAACTTACTGTAGATTTTACATTTATGTTATTTACTGGCAACAGTTTGTTCAAGTTAAATGAACATGAAACATTTTCAGTCTTTAACTTCTACAGTAAGTTACTGGCAACCAGCTGCATAATTACAGATAATTTTTTACAGTGTAGGGTTTTGTACATTTGCACATCGTTCACATGTCTCTAACACTTACACATCAAAGGGTGTGTAAATTCGTGAATCTGAAAATATGTGCCCTGCTGAAAAAAACAGCATACCAGCAAGACCAGCATATGTTGTGTTTTGGTGCTGGTTTGCTAGTGAACACCAGCTAAAACAGCCTCAAACCAGCACCATCACCAAACCAGCATTAGCACTAGCATCCCATGCTGGTCATACCAGCAAACCACAGCATATGTTTTTTGGTGCTGTTATGTTATGCCACCAGCAAAGACCAGCATAATTCCCATGCTGGTTTGATGCTGGATTTTTCAGCAGGGTGCTCTTTAACTTCTTAACTACTTTAGCTCAAATAAGGTTGTGTGTACTGCTCCTTTTTATGAAGACATGAACGTGTGTCTAAATTCTCTGCTTGATTATTAAAAACCTGTTAACCTGCACGAGGACGACGACTGGTTATTTACATCTTTCTAAATCAATTCAGCTTACTAACAACAATATTTAAGCTAACGTGATAGCTGGCTAAATGTGCAGGAAAATTCACGGTTTTGAATATGTAGCAAACAATTCCTTTTCATTGTTATCATGCATTTTTAACATATAAAAACTAAATCAGTGACTTACCAGTTATTGATGAAGGTGTCTGTGTCGAACGGGAGCTCAGCTTTGTGCTCTGCTTGATTCAAATCATAACAGCAGTCGCAATGTTGCCGTTCAACAGCTAGAGGGCTGATTGCCACATCACGGAATCGGGCCGTGTACTGTATACTGTCCTTCTGAAGCATAAACATTTTTAAATTGCCGCCAAACAGCGTTACAACCGGCATGTGTCAGTTGCACTGGCATCGGGCCACATACTGAATTTCTGACATCATACACATCTTGGCAGTATCATATCAAACCATAATCGGTCCAGGCACAATGCAATGTAGTCGGTCCGACTACACAATGCCAGATTCGGCCCGATTACACTGAGACACTACTTGAGTAGACCCAGACTTCAGCTGAGTATGCTTACACTCGGGCCAGCAGCTATAAATAGTGTTTACTACTGGTATACTATCTCCTCATCTGGGCCAGTTCTGGCGCATACACTAAAAATCTGTCCGGCTTCCAGCCGACACTGGCGGAAAAAAGCCAGAATCGGGCCAGAACTGACTGCTATCTGGGTAGTGACAGAAACGCTGGACGCTGTGTACGCAGTCGTTTAATCGTTCGGCAGAGAAGTGAGAAATTACTGTCAAAGGTGAGGAAAAATGAACTGCCACTGATGCAGAAGCACGAGACAAGCGTTTTTAAAAAATTATATATTCAGTCGGTTATTTTGCCAATCGCGTCAGCTGACACTGCAAATATGCAATAAGTTAACCCACGGTTTTGATGTAAGTTAAACATAATTGTGAAACGTGAAACAGGTAACCCAGGATTCAGTTAACCCGTGGTTTACCTGTATTGCAGCATCATGGTACTTAATAAATAATAATAATAATGATATTATTATTATTATTATTATTATTATTATAAAAACAATAATACAATCGGTGAAATAGTTTTCTCCCAGACAAATAAATACCATGTAAATCAATGTAAAATGGCATATGTTATTATTTTTGTATAATGCTGAACCGCTTTGAACCAGTTTTTTTGTTTAGTTTTTTCTGTCGCTATGAAACAGATAGAATTACATTATAATGCGTGACGTCACATAGAACGCTTCTCTCATTAGGCGCTGTCTGCAGTGTGTTCGGTCATTCTATGGTGAGGCTCAGAACAGTAAAGGTTGACAACTCTCAGGGAGACGCTGCAAGGGAGGTAGGAAAGAAAACCTTACCAAGCATTACAACAAAAACGTGTTTTGGCTAATATAACAATTAGTAAAAAAATTTTTTTATTAGTTTATCTTAATTGACCCAAAATGCAGATGAAAAGGCCAACCATTTAGAAACACTATAAGTGATTGGGAATTTTTAAGTACTGCACTATATCCTCAACATGTCATATGCTGTAACTTCACTTTAATATTTATGAAATATCAGTAAGGTATGAAAGGAAACCTTACAAAACATTACAATAGAAACTTGTGTTTTATAAAAACTACTGTGGCTAAAATAATAATAATTGACCCAAAAAGTAGATGTAAAGGTCAACCATTTTTCAAAATGCTAACCAAAAATACTGAATACTGTAGTATATACTGTATATAATACTTTTCAGCATGTCTAAACATGTAATATAATGTTACTTTACTTGCATATTCATAAAAGTTGCTGTAAATGGACCCAAAAAGCAGATGTAAAGACCAACAATTTTTAATTGAATTGTTTTTTTTTGGGGGGGGGGGGGGTACAACAAAGTCTTAAAGTCTTAAGTTTTACATTCAGATAACCTAACACATACTGTACAGAACTGTTGGCAGATAGAGGTTTGCTGTCTTTATGTAATTCAGCCTGAGGGTGGCGCTGTTATATTGATTGGCATGTTTTACATTCATATTGTGGAGATCAGTCCTGTCTTGTGTTTTCCCTGTCCATGTCTCTTATTTTGAAGTTCTGTTTAGTCACCCATGTTTTGTAGTTTTGTGTAGTTTTTTGTTTCATTGGTCCATGTTCTTGATTGTTTCCCAGGTGTGTTGTTATCTTGTTTCCCCTTAGTATATATTGCCCAGTGTCTCGGTTGTCTTTTGTCATTCGTTGAAAGTCTATGTAATGTGTTGGTTTCTGGTACCTTGGAATATTGTGTTTTTTGTGTGATCTACTTTGATTTATTTAATAAAACCTTGCTTTTGGATCCTCGGCCTGCCTTCCTGCCAGCATAACACATATATAGAAAGTGTTAACTATAACACATATATAGTTAAGTGTTACTTTCATATATTAAATATTGATTTAAAATGTTATGAATTGTGGCAAATTCTGGAGAGGAAAACAAAGTTGCATAAAACAATTAATCAAGGAACTGTGTGAATTGGGAGCTGGGTTAATAATGTAAAATATTTTTATGAATTTCTTTTTTATGAATTGTTTCTGTTTATGGTATGTAAGTACTTTTATATTCTCATTCTGTAATGCTTTATATTACGGTGCCCATGATACAGAGAACATACCTTATTCTGTCGTGTTGCTTTTGACCCACCTGTGTGTTACTATTGTCCCAGCTGACAGGGTCGAAAGTAACAATGTGCTGCTTATGTTCAAAGTGAAATTATACTGAAGTCGTTTTACATTTGTTCAAAATCCCACCTGGTATTGATAGACCACACTTGTGAGTTATTGACCAAAGCAAAATATATCTGTTTAAAACATTATCTTTTAAAATTAAGTTTTTCTCAAAATATTGTACTTTTGCCCCTGCTCCCCCTTATGTGTTATTGACTTGATACAGTGTATAAAGAAAGTACTTAGTACTACCTTAAATTTTTCCGCTGTGATCTCCGTGGTGCTGAACTCAAGATCAGCTCTGCTTATTTGCGCCCCTGAACTAATTTGTGCCAATTTGTGCTGCTCTTAGTAGCTTTGGTCATTATGAAAATCTGCTGTTGCGCCTGTTTTATTTAATTAGCTTTTTTAGTAAATAACCCACAGACATTACCACTCCCATTGGTGCTTTTTTTGTAATTGCGCTCTCATGCTAGTTTGCCCTGTTTAGTAAATCTGTTGTATTACAAAAATGTATACCACTTGTAGTAAACTTGTAAAGTTCCCCATTTTTTATACAAAGAAAGGTTCAAATTTACTACAAGTGGTACCTAAATACAGTTTTTAAATACATTTAGCATATTTAAGTTCATATTTATGTACCAAAGAATAATTTTTGTAGGCTATTTATTACAAAATTTGTAGCTACAATAGAGCACTTAAGGTCCGCGTAATACTTCACAATTAAATTTTCAGACCATACAATGTAAATGCAAAATAAAAAATGAAACTAAGAGTTAATATTTACATTTTTCTGGATAAACTTGTAATTGAATAATTGTATTTTTTTCTCCTTTTTTTTTTACTTTTACTAAATTGTAATTTAAGAAATAAAAAATTGAAACAAATGAAAACTAGGCGATTTTTTTATTTATTTTTCATTTATCTGTTTGCTGTGGGCCGTACATTAGCGAGGGTATGACGCACATTTGTTTGGTGATATTTTACCATAATGATTGTAATAAGCATAAATATGAATGGTACACGGCTGTTAGTTTTGCGATTGATCCAGATCACTCTTTTAAAACATCAAAACAATGTAGTGCAGTACTGACAGGAGGATGATCACATGCATTTGCTATGATGTATTTAATGAACCTTGGCTGTTACTGGACATGTTTTAAAAGAGTTATCTGGATCAATCGCAATACTGACGGGTAGTGGACACTTTATATGTGCGCTTATAACTATCATTACGATAAAATATCACAGAAAGATTGTGAGTCCTACCCCAGCTAATGTATGACCCACAGCAAACTGATGAATGAAAAATACCTAAAAAGAAAATCGCCTAGTTTTCATTTGTATACATTTTTCATTTCTTAAATTACAATTTAGTAAAAGTAAAACAAACAAAAATAGGAGAGAAAAATGACAACTTTCCAATTACAAGTTTATCCAGAAAAAAATAAAAATTAACTTTTAGTTTCATTTTTTTATTTTTGCATTTACGTGGTATGGTCTGAAAATTAAATTGTGAAGTGTTACACGGACCACTTTAAGTACATTATTTAAGTACATTATTTTAACATCAGCTCTCAGTGTCTTTGATCAAAGGCCAATGTTTTCATCCAGGAATCATACAATCAAAATGCTTTCAAAAACGGGTAATATCTACCGCATTCATCGGATCTTGCTCTTCCAATTACCGCTAGACCCATTTGAAATCAACCTCCTATGTTAGATTTCTCGTACTCTGATATTGTTGGCTGATGTTGGAAACAACTGAACTCGACAGAACTGCCCTGCATAAGCTTGTGCCTCATCCATTAATTGCATATTACTGTACTTTTCAGCATGAGAAATACAAAGTGTGGAATATGTACGTGTGTGAACCAGCTGAAATGCCTGTGTCTCACAGTGAATTTGAGATATCTTTGAGAACTACTATCAGAATGCAATCCATCACATATGCTGCAGTTGCAAAATTCTGGTCACTTAATTAACCCTAGAATATCAAAAGTGTCTAAGTGTGGTAAATGCATTTTTCTACATGGCCCCCAAGCTCTGGAAGGTTTTCCCTCCAAAAATTGAAAAACAGACACAGTCTATCAATTTAAATCTAAACTAAAGACATTTCTCTTTAAAAAATCTCTTTTACGCATGAAAAGAGTAAGCTTGTCTGGAACTGAGCACACTTTCATCCATGATACTGTATGAGACTTAAATTTTATGTGAGTGTCCCCTACGCTAATAGGATTTTGTTTCTCTCTCCCAGTCTCGTCCTCGAACCTGGGACTAACAGATCCAGTTCCTGCTGCCGAGAAGTTCTTCAAACCATCATCTTGATGTCCAGACGATATCTGACCAGTGTCCACTGTCCACCTTCCTTTTTTTGTGATGCCCAGGCAATGTCTGACTAGTGACCACAGAGTGCTTCCTTTTATTTCTATATTTTATATTCTTAATAAATCTTAAAATATTTAATACTTTTTTTAATGGATCATTCAAGACAACGAACCACTTCCTCTAACTTTTCATTTCAATGATTAAAATTATATAATAATTCTGCTTTTGAAACACAAAAGTGTGTAATGATAAGCACCTTGTTTTACATTGGCCGGGACTAGCGGCGTTGGAGGGCAGGCAGGGGCCGCAGTTCCTCCCAGGGTCCTGCATCTCGAGCTAGGAAACAAGCAAATCTAATGGCAGCACCCGGGAGCACCAGGCTTACACATTTAATGACAGGGTGGTTGGTTGGTCGGGCCATACATGTCTTTGGACTTTAGCCAATCTCTGGACATACCACTGCGTCGTGGTGTCGATGATGCAGCGCCTTGTTTCTTTCACAGGGAGCCGGGTTGCGCTGCTGAGACGCTGTGCGGCGGAGGATCCCATGAACAAAGACTCTCGCGGGGCTCCTATCCTGCCAGGACCCAGTGATGACGCTTAAGATGCACCGCACGCCGTGAGTAGTTCCACTTTTAAGTTGAGTTGAGTTGAAGTTTATTTACCATTTGTACTAGTACAGCCATACAGGTACATAGGAATTTTTGTAGCAGAGCTCGCTGAGTCAACATTGAAGAAATACAAAAATCGACATAAGAGAACAACTTACAGACTCCACACAATAAATAAACTACATACAATAAATAAACTGCACACAATAAATAGACTACACAATAAATAGACTCTTAAAAAATACATTCATGAAAAACAGCACAAACCTGTATCTATCCACTCACACAATAAAAATTATCACTGACTAAAATATTGCACCAGAAAACCATCCACATTTAGTTTAGTTTAATTAAAAAACTCTTTATACTGTCCCAAAATGGTACAAAGTATAATTATTTAAACTTACTATACAGCTACCTCAACATCTCTATATAATAGTAGACATGTTTGTTCCCTCGGCAATGTCCTTCGCCATTAGTCTTACTGTTGCTGGAAAAAAACTGTTATAAAACCGCACCCTGTGCGAAATAAAGTCTTCGGTGCACGAGAGATGGGCATAGTTCCATAAGAATGTAGCCCGTTTTTAAATACCCTAAATCTGCTCTGGCAGTCAAGGGCAAAGGTGAGCCTTACACTGACCGCCGTTGTGCCCATAAGGCCCTCGGGTTTAGGTCGCTCCCGGGTGCTGCCATTAGATTTTCTTGTTTCCTAGATCGGGATGCAGCGCCATGGCCGGGACTAGCGGCGTTGAAGGGCAGGCAGGGGCCGCAGTTCCCCCCAGGGTCCTGCATCCCGAACTAGGATACAAGCAAATCTAATGGCAGCACCCGGGAGCACCAGGCTAACACGTTTAATGACAGGGTGCTTGGTTGGTCGGGCCATACATGTCTTTTGAATTTTGCCCATCTCTGGACATACCACTGCGTCGTGGTGTCGATGTATTGACACCATGACGCAGCGCCTTGTTTCTTTCACAGGGAGCCGGGTTGCGTGCTGAGACGCTGCGCGGCAGAGGATCCCACGAACAATGACTCCCGCAAGGCTTCTCGCCTGCCAGTACCCAGTTATGACGCTTAAGACGCACTGCCCGCCGTGAGTAGTTCCACTTTTAAGTAGTTCCACCCTGTCATTACCCTAAAACTGCTCCGGCACTCAAGGGCAAAGGTGTCCTGCATCCCGAGCTAGTAAACAAGCAAATCTTATGGCAGCACCCGGGAGCACCCGGCTTACACATTTAATGACAGGGTGGTTGGTTGGTCTCGCCATACATGTCTTTGGAATTTTGCCCATCTCTGGACATACCACTGCGTCGTGGTGTTGATGAAGCAGCGCCTTGTTTCTTTCACAGGGAGCCGGGTTGCGCTGCTGACACGCTGCACGGCAGAGGATCCCACAAACAAAGACTCTTGCGGGGCTCCTCGCCTGCCAGGATTCAGTGATGAAGCTTAAGACGCACCGCACGCCGTGAGTAGTTCCACTTTTAAGTCGTCGGCGCACGAGAGATGGGCATAGTTCCATAAGAATGTAGCCTGTTTTTAAGTACCCTAAAACTGCTCCGACAGTCAAGGGCAAAGGTGAGCCACCGCCGTTGTGCCCAAAAGGCCTCGGGTTTAGGTCGCTCCCGGGTGCTGCCATTAGATTTGCTTGTTTCCTAGCTCGGGATGCAGCGCCCTGGCCGGGACTAGCGGCGTTGGAGGGCAGGCAGGGGCCGCAGTTCCCCCCAGGGTCCTGCATCCCGAGCTAGGAAACAAACAAATCTAATGGCGGCACCGGGGAGCACCCGGCTTACACATTTAATGACAGGGTGGTTGGTTGGTCGGGCCATGCATGTCTTTGGACTTTTGCCCATCTCTGGACATACCACTGCGTCATCGACACCATGACGCAGCGCCTTGTTTCTTTCACAGGGAGCCGGTTTGCACTGCTGAGACACTGCGGGGCGGAGGATCCCACGAACAAAGACTCTCGCGGGGCTCTTTGCCTGCCAGGACCCAGTGATGATGCTTAAGACACACCGCACGACGTGAGTAGTTCCACTTTTAAGTCATTGGCGCACGAGAGATGGGCATAGTTCCATAACAATAAAACCTGTTTTTAAATACCCTAAAACTGCTCTGGCAGTCAAGGGCAAAGGTGAGCCTTACACTGACCGCCGTTGTGCCCATAAGGCCCTCGGGTTAAAGTCGCTTCCGGGTGCTGCCATTAGATTTGCTGGTTTCCTAGCTCGGGATGCAGCGCCCTGGCCGGGACTAGCGGCTTGGGAGGGCAGGCAGGGGCCGCAGTTCCCCCCAGAGTCCTGCATCACGAGCTAGGATACAAGTAAATCTAATGGAAGCACCCAGGAGCAACAGGCTTACACATTTAATGACAGGGTGGTTGGTTGGTTGGTTGGGCCATACATGTCTTTGGAATTTTGCCCATCCCTGGACATACCACTGTGTCGTGGTGTTGATGTATCGACATCATGACGCAACGCCTTGTTTCTTTCACAGGGAGCCGGATTGCGTTGCTGAAACGCTGCGCGGCAGAGGATCCCACGAACAAAGACTCTGGCAGGGCTCCTCGCCTGCCAGGACCAGTGATGACGCTTAAGACGCACCGCACGCCGTGAGTAGTTCCACTTTTAAGTATTCGGCGCACGAGAGATGGGCATAGTTCCATCAAAATGTAGCCCGTTTTTAAATACCCTTAATCTGCTCCGGCAGTCAAGGGCAAAGGTGAGCCTTACACTAACTGCCATTGTGCCCATAAGGCCCTCGGGTTTAGGTCGCTTCCGGGTGCTGCCATTAGATTTGCTGGTTTCCTAGCTCGGGATGCAGCGCCCTGGCCGGGACTAGCGGCTTGGGAGGGCAGGCAGGGGCCGCAGTTCCCCCCAGGGTCCTGCATCCCGAGCTAGGATACAAGTAAATCTAATGGCAGCACCCAGGAGCACCAGGCTTACACATTTAATGACAGGGTGGTTGGTTGGTTGGGCCATACATGTCTTTGGAATTTTGCCCATCCCTGGACATACCACTGCGTCGTGGTGTTGATGTATCGACACCATGACGCAGCGCCTTGTTTCTTTCACAGGGAGCCGGGTTGCGCTGCTGAGACGCTGCGCGACGAAGGATCCCACGAACAAAGACTCTCACGGGGCTCCTCGCCTGCCAGGATCCAGTGATGACGCTTAAGACGCACCACACGCCGTGAGTAGCTCCACTTTTAAGTCTTCGGCGCACGAGAGATGGGCATAGTTCTTTAAGTATGTAGCTCGTTTCTAAATACCCTAAAACTGCTCCGGCAGTCAAGGGCAAAGGTGAGCCTTACACTGACCGCCGTTGTGCCCATAAGGCCCTCGGGTTTAGGTCGCTTCCGGGTGCTGCCATTAGATTTGCTGGTTTCCTAGCTCGGGATGCAGCGCCCTGGCCGAGACTAGCGGCTTGGGAGGGCAGGCAGGGGCCGCAGTTCCCCCCAGAGTCCTGCATCACGAGCTAGGATACAAGTAAATCTAATGGAAGCACCCAGGAGCAACAGGCTTACACATTTAATGACAGGGTGGTTGGTTGGTTGGTTGGTTGGTTGGGCCATACATGTCTTTGGAATTTTGCCCATCCCTGGACATACCACTGTGTCGTGGTGTTGATGTATCGACACCATGACGCAACGCCTTGTTTCTTTCACAGGGAGCCGGATTGCGTTGCTGAAACGCTGCGCGGCAGAGGATCCCACGAACAAAGACTCTGGCAGGGCTCCTCGCCTGCCAGGACCAGTGATGACGCTTAAGACGCATCGCAC
Organism: Misgurnus mizolepis; assembly: GCA_025389145.1. Classification (NCBI taxonomy): domain Eukaryota; kingdom Metazoa; phylum Chordata; class Actinopteri; order Cypriniformes; family Cobitidae; genus Misgurnus; species Misgurnus mizolepis. The sequence goes on from JAIFKI010000002.1 coordinate 56,243,600, forward strand.
GCCGTGAGTAGTTCCACTTTTAAGTATTCGGCGCACGAGAGATGGGCATAGTTCCATCAAAATGTAGCCCGTTTTTAAATACCCTTAATCTGCTCCGGCAGTCAAGGGCAAAGGTGAGCCTTACACTAACTGCCATTGTGCCCATAAGGCCCTCGGGTTTAGGTCGCTTCCGGGTGCTGCCATTAGATTTGCTGGTTTCCTAGCTCGGGATGCAGCGCCCTGGCCGGGACTAGCGGCTTGGGAGGGCAGGCAGGGGCCGCAGTTCCCCCCAGGGTCCTGCATCCCGAGCTAGGATACAAGTAAATCTAATGGCAGCACCCAGGAGCACCAGGCTTACACATTTAATGACAGGGTGGTTGGTTGGTTGGGCCATACATGTCTTTGGAATTTTGCCCATCCCTGGACATACCACTGCGTCGTGGTGTTGATGTATCGACACCATGACGCAGCGCCTTGTTTCTTTCACAGGGAGCCGGGTTGCGCTGCTGAGACGCTGCGCGACGAAGGATCCCACGAACAAAGACTCTCACGGGGCTCCTCGCCTGCCAGGATCCAGTGATGACGCTTAAGACGCGCCACACGCCGTGAGTAGCTCCACTTTTAAGTCTTCGGCGCACGAGAGATGGGCATAGTTCTTTAAGTATGTAGCTCGTTTATAAATACCCTAAAACTGCTCCGGCAGCCAAGGGCAAAGGTGAGCCTTACACTGACCGCCGTTGTGCCCATAAGGCCCTCGGGTTTAGGTCGCTTCCGGGTGCTGCCATTAGATTTGCTGGTTTCCTAGCTCGGGATGCAGCGCCCTGGCCGGGACTAGCGGCTTGGGAGGGCAGGCAGGGGCCGCAGTTCCCCCCAGGGTCCTGCATCCCGAGCTAGGATACAAGTAAATCTAATGGCAGCACCCAGGAGCAACAGGCTTACACATTTAATGACAGGGTGGTTGGTTGGTAGGTTGGGCCATACATGTCTTTGGAATTTTGCCCATCCCTGGACATACCACTGTGTCGTGGTGTTGATGTATCGACACCATGACGCAGCGCCTTGTTTCTTTCACAGGGAGCCGGGTTGCGCTGCTGAGACGCTGCGCGACGGAGGATCCCACGATCAAAGACTCTCGCGGGGCTCCTCGCCTGCCAGGATCCAGTGATGACGCTTAAGACGCACCGCACGCCGTGAGTAGCTCCACTTTTAAGTTGTCGGCGCACGAGAGATGGGCATAGTTCCATAACAATATAACCCGTTTTTAAATACCCTAAATCTGCTCCGGCAGTCAAGGGCAAAGGTGAGCCTTACACTGACCGCCGTTGTGCCCATAAGGCCCTCGGGTTTAGGTCGCTTCCGGGTGCTGCCATTAGATTTGCTGGTTTCCTAGCTCGGGATGCACCGCCCTGGCCGGGACTAGCGGCTTGGGAGGGCAGGCAGGAGCCGCAGTTCCCCCCAGGGTCCTGCATCCCGAGCTAGGATACAAGTAAATCTAATGGCAGCACCCAGGAGCACCAGGTTTACTCATTTAATGACAGGGTGGTTGGTTGGTTGGGCCATACATGTCTTTGGAATTTTGCCCATCCCTGGACATACCACTGCGTCGTGGTGTTGATGTATCGACACCATGACGCAGCCCCTTGTTTCTATCACAGGGAGCCGGGTTGCGCTGCTGAGACGCTGCGCGACGGAGGATCCCACGATCAAAGACTCTCGCGGGGCTCCTCGCCTGCCAGGATCCAGTGATGACGCTTAAGACGCACCGAACGCCGTGAGTAGCTCCACTTTTAAGTTGTCGGCGCACGAGAGATGGGCATAGTTCAATAACAATATAACCCGTTTTTAAATACCCTAAATCTGCTCCGGCAGTCAAGGGCAAAGGTGAGCCTTACACTGACCACCGTTGTGCCCATAAGGCCCTCGGGTTTAGGTCGCTTCCGGGTGCTGCCATTAGATTTGCTGGTTTCCTAGCTCGGGATGCAGCGCCCTGGCCGGGACTAGCGGCTTGGGAGGGCAGGCAGGGGCCGCAGTTCCCCCCAGGGTCCTGCATCCCGAGCTAGGATACAAGTAAATCTAATGGCAGCACCCGGGAGCACCAGGCTTACACATTTAATGACATGGTGGTTGGTTGGTCGGGCCATACATGTCTTTGGAATTTTGCCCATCTCTGGACATAACACTGCGTCGTGGTGTCGATGTTTTGACACCATGACGCAGCGCCTTGTTTATTTCACAGGGAGCCGGGTTGCGCTGCTGAGACGCTGCGCGGCGGAGGATCCCACGAACAAAAGCTCTCGCGGGGCTCCTCGCCTGCCAGGACCCAGTGATGACGCTTAAGACGCACCGCACGCCGTGAGTAGTTCCACTTTAAGTCTTCGGCACACGAGAGATGGGCATAGTTCCATAAAAATGTAGCTCGTTTTTAAATACCCTAAATCTGCTCCGGCAGTCAAGGGCAAAGGTGAGCCTTACACTGACCGCCGTTGTGCCCATAAGGCCCTCGGGTTTAGGTCGCTTCCGGGTGCTGCCATTAGATTTGCTGGTTTCCTAGCTCGGGATGCAGCGCCCTGGCCGGGACTAGCGGCTTGGGAGGGCAGGCAGGGGCCGCAGTTCCCCCCAGGTTCCTGCATCCCGAGCTAGGATACAAGTAAATCTAATGGCAGCACCCAGGAGCACCAGGCTTACACATTTAATAACAGGGTGGTTGGTTGGTTGGGCCATACATGTCTTTGGAATTTTGACCATCCCTGGACATACCACTGTGTCGTGGTGTTGATGTATCGACACCATGACGCAGCGCCTTGTTTCTTTCACAGGGACCCGGGTTGCGCTGCTGAGACGCTGCGCGACGGAGGATCCCACGAACAAAGAATCTCGCGTGGGCTCCTCGCCTGCCAGGATCCAGTGATGACGCTTAAGACGCACCGCACGCCGTGAGTAGCTCCACTTTTAAGTCGTCGGCGCACGAGAGATGGGCATAGTTCCATAACAATATAACCCGTTTTTAAATACCCTAAAACTGCTCCGGCAGTCAAGGGCAAAGGTGAGCCTTACTCAGGATGCAGCACCCTGACCGGGACTAGCGGCTTGGGAGGGCAGGCAGGGGCCGCAGTTCCCCCCAGGGTCCTGCATCCCAAGCTAGGATACAAGTAAATCTAATGGCAGCACCCGGGAGCACCAGGCTTACACATTTAATGACATGGTGGTTGGTCGGGCCATACATGTCTTTGGAATTTTGCCCATCCCTGGACATACCACTGCGTCGTGGTGTTGATGTATCGACACCATGACGCAGCGCCATGTTTCTTTCACAGGGAGCCGGGTTGCGCTGCTGAGACGCTGCGCGACTAAGGATCCCACGAACAAAGACTCTCACGGGGCTCCTCGCCTGCCAGGATCCAGTGATGACGCTTAAGACGCACCACACGCCGTGAGTAGCTCCACTTTTAAGTCTTCGGCGCACGAGAGATGGGCATAGTTCTTTAAGTATGTAGCTCGTTTCTAAATACCCTAAAACTGCTACGGCAGCCAAGGGCAAAGGTGAGCCTTACACTGACCGCCGTTGTGCCCATAAGTCCCTCGGGTTTAGGTCGCTTCCGGGTGCTGCCATTAGATTTGCTGGTTTCCTAGCTCGGGATGCAGCGCCCTGGCCGGGACTAGTGGCTTGGGAGGGCAGGCAGGGGCCGCAGTTCCCCCCAGAGTCCTGCATCCCGAGCTAGGATACAAGTAAATCTAATGGCAGCACCCAGGAGCAACAGGCTTACACATTTAATGACAGGGTGGTTGGTTGGTTGGTTGGGCCATACATGTCTTTGGAATTTTGCCCATCCCTGGACATACCACTGTGTCGTGGTGTTGATGTATCGACACCATGACGCAGCGCCTTGTTTCTTTCAAAGGGAGCCGGGTTGCGCTGCTGAGACGCTGCGCGACGGAGGATCCCACGATCAAAGATTCTCGCGGGGCTCCTCGCCTGCCAGGATCCAGTGATGACGCTTAAGACGCACCGCACACCGTGAGTAGCTCCACTTTTAAGTTGTCGGCGCACGAGAGATGGGCATAGTTCCATAACAATATAACCCGTTTTTAAATACCCTAAATCTGCTCCGGCAGTCAAGGGCAAAGGTGAGCCTTACACTGACCACCGTTGTGCCCATAAGGCCCTCGGGTTTAGGTCGCTTCCGGGTGCTGCCATTAGATTTGCTGGTTTCCTAGCTCGGGATGCACCGCCCTGGCCGGGACTAGCGGCTTGGGAGGGCAGGCAGGAGCCGCAGTTCCCCCCAGGGTCCTGCATCCCGAGCTAGGATACAAGTAAATCTAATGGCAGCACCCAGGAGCACCAGGCTTACACATTTAATGACAGGGTGGTTGGTTGGTCGGGGCATACATGTCTTTGGAATTTTGCCCATCTCTGGACATAACATTGCGTCGTGGTGTCGATGTTTTGACACAATGACGCAGCGCCTTGTATCTTTCACAGGGAGCCGGATTGCGCTGCTGAAACGCTGCGCGGCAGAGGATCCCACGAACAAAGACTCTTGCGGGACTCCTTGCCTGCCAGGACCCAGTGATGACGCTTAAGACCCACCACACGCCGTGAGTAGTTCCACTTTTAAGTCTTCGGCGCACGAGAGATGGGCATAGTTCCATAAAAATGTAGCCCGTTTTTAAATACCCTAAATCTGCTCCGGCAGTCAAGGGCAAAGGTGAGCCTTACCCTGACCGCCGTTGTGCCCATAAGGCCCTCGACTTTAGGTCGCTTCCGGGTGCTGCCATTAGATTTGCTGGTTTCCTAGCTCGGGATGCAGCGCCCTGGCCGGGACTAGCGGCTTGGGAGGGCAGGCAGGGGCCGCAGTTCCCCCCAGGTTCCTGCATCCCGAGCTAGGATACAAGTAAATCTAATGGCAGCACCCAGGAGCACCAGGCTTACACATTTAATGACAGGGTGGTTGGTTGGTTGGGCCATACATGTCTTTGGAATTTTGACCATCCCTGGACATACCACTGCGTCGTGGTGTTGATGTATCGACACCATGACGCAGCGCCTTGTTTCTTTCACAGGGACCCGGGTTGCGCTGCTGAGACGCTGCGCGACGGAGGATCCCACGAACAAAGAATCTCGCGTGGGCTCCTCGCCTGCCAGGATCCAGTGATGACGCTTAAGACGCACCGCACGCCGTGAGTAGCTCCACTTTTAAGTCGTCGGCGCACGAGAGATGGGCATAGTTCCATAACAATATAACCCGTTTTTAAATACCCTAAAACTGCTCCGGCAGTCAAGGGCAAAGGTGAGCCTTACTCAGGATGCAGCACCCTGGCCGGGACTAGCGGCTTGGGAGGGCAGGCAGGGGCCGCAGTTCCCCCCAGGGTCCTGCATCCCAAGCTAGGATACAAGTAAATCTAATGGCAGCACCCGGGAGCACCAGGCTTACACATTTAATGACATGGTGGTTGGTTGGTCGGGCCATACATGTCTTTGGAATTTTGCCCATCCCTGGACATACCACTGCGTCGTGGTGTTGATGTATCGACACCATGACGCAGCGCCTTGTTTATTTCACAGGGAGCTGGGTTTCGCTGAATGAGACGCTGCGCGGCAGAGGATCCCACGAACAAAGACTCTCGCGGGACTCCTTGCCTGCCAGGACCCAGTGATGACGCTTAAGACGCACCGCACGCCGTGAGTAGTTCCACTTTTAAGTCTTCGGCACACGAGAGATGGGCATAGTTCCATAAAAATGTAGCCTGTTTTTAAATACCCTAAATCTGCTCCGGCAGTCAAGGGCAAAGGTGAGCCTTACACTGACCGCCGTTGTGCCCATAAGGCCTTCGGGTTTAGGTCGCTTCCGGGTGCTGCCGTTAGATTTGCTGGTTTCCTAGCTCGGGATGCAGCTCCCTGGCTGGGACTAGCGGCTTGGGAGGGCAGGCATGGGCCGCAGTTCCCCCCAGGGTCCTGCATACCGAGCTAGGATACAAGTAAATCTAATGGCAGCACCCGGGAGCACCAGGCTTACACATTTAATGACAGGGTGGTTGGTTGATCGGGCCATACATGTCTTTGGAATTTTGCCCATCTCTGGATATACCGCTGCGTCGTGGTGTTGATGTATCGACACCATGACGCAGCGCCTTGTTTCTTTCACAGGGAGCCGGGTTGCGCTGCTGAGACGCTGCGCGACGGAGGATCCCACGAACAAAGACTCTCGCGGGGCACCTCGCATGCCAGGATCCAGTGATGACGCTTAAGACGCACCGCACACCGTGAGTAGCTCCACTTTTAAGTCGTCGGCGCACGAGAGATGGGCATAGTTCCATAACCATATAACCCGTTTTTAAATACCCTAAAACTGCTCCGGCAGTCAAGGGCAAAGGTGAGCCTTACACTGACCACCGTTGTGCCCATAAGGCCCTCGGGTTTAGGTCGCTTCCGGGTGTTTCCATTAGATTTGCTGGTTTCCTAGCTCGGGATGCAGCGCCCTGGCCGGGACTAGCGGCTTGGGAGGGCAGGCAGGGGCCGCAGTTCCCCCCAGGGTCCTGCATCCCAAGCTAGGATACAAGTAAATCTAATGACAGCACCCGGGAGCACCAGGCTTACACATTTAATGACATGGTGGTTGGTTGGTCGGGCCATACATGTCTTTGGAATTTTGCCCATCCCTGGACATACCACTGCGTCGTGGTGTTGATGTATCGACACCATGACGCAGCGCCTTGTTTCTTTCACAGGGAGCCGGGTTGCGCTGCTGAGACGCTGCGCGACGGAGGATCCCACGAACAAAGACTCTCGCGGGGCACCTCGCATGCCAGGATCCAGTGATGGCGCTTAAGACGCACCGCACACCGTGAGTAGCTCCACTTTTAAGTCGTCGGCGCACGAGAGATGGGCATAGTTCCATAACCATATAACCCGTTTTTAAATACCCTAAAACTGCTCCGGCAGTCAAGGGCAAAGGTGAGCCTTACACTGACCACCGTTGTGCCCATAAGGCCCTCGGGTTTAGGTCGCTTCCGGGTGCTGCCATTAGATTTGCTGGTTTCCTAGCTCGGGATGCATCGCCCTGGCCGGGACTAGCGGCTTGGGAGGGCACGCAGGGGCCGCAGTTCCCCCCAGGGTCCTGCATCCCGAGCTAGGATACAAGTAAATCTAATGGCAGCACCCAGGGGCACCAGGCTTACACATTTAATGACAGGGTGGTTGGTTGGGCCATAAATGTCTTTGGAATTTTGCCCATCCCTGGACATACCACTGCGTCGTGGTGTTGATGTATCGACACCATGACGCAGCGCCTTGTTTCTATCACAGGGAGCCGGGTTGCGCTGCTGAGACGCTGCGCGACGGAAGATCCCACGAACAAAGACTCTCGCGGGGCTCCTCGCCTGCCAGGACCCAGTGATGATGCTTAAGATGCACCGCACGCCGTGAGTAGTTCCACTTTTAAGTCTTCGGCGCACGAGAGATGGGCATAGTTCCATAAGAATGTAGCCCGTTTCTAAATACCCTAAAACTGCTCCGGCAGTCAAGGGCAAAGGTGAGCCTTACACTGACCGCCGTTGTGCCCATAAGGCCCTCGGGTTTAGGTCGCTTCCGGGTGCTGCCATTAGATTTGCTGGTTTCCTAGCTCGGGATGCAGCGCCCTGGCCGGGACTAGCGGCTTGGGAGGGCAGGCAGGGGCCGCAGTTCCCCCCAGGGTCCTGCATCCCAAGCTAGGATACAAGTAAATCTAATGGCAGCACCCGGGAGCACCAGGCTTACACATTTAATGACATGGTGGTTGGTTGGTCGGGCCATACATGTCTTTGGAATTTTGCCCATCCCTGGACATACCGCTGCGTCGTGGTGTTGATGTATCGACACCATGACGCAGCGCCTTGTTTCTTTCACAGGGAGCCGGGTTGCGCTGCTGAGACGCTGCGCGACGGAGGATCCCACGAACAAAGACTCTCGCGGGGCACCTCGCATGCCAGGATCCAGTGATGATGCTTAAGACGCACCGCACACCGTGAGTAGCTCCACTTTTAAGTCGTCGGCGCACGAGAGATGGGCATAGTTCCATAACCATATAACCCGTTTTTAAATACCCTAAAACTGCTCCGGCAGTCAAGGGCAAAGGTGAGCCTTACACTGACCACCGTTGTGCCCATAAGGCCCTCGGGTTTAGGTCGCTTCCGGGTGCTGCCATTAGATTTGCTGGTTTCCTAGCTCGGGATGCACCGCCCTGGCCGGGACTAGCGGCTTGGGAGGGCAGGCAGGGGCCGCAGTTCCCCCCAGGGTCCTGCATCCCGAGCTAGGATACAAGTAAATCTAATGGCAGCACCCAGGGGCACCAGGCTTACACATTTAATGACAGGGTGGTTGGTTGGTTGGGCCATACATGTCTTTGGAATTTTGCCCATCCCTGGACATACCACTGCGTCGTGGTGTTGATGTATCGACACCATGACGCAGCGCCTTGTTTCTATCACAGGGAGCCGGGTTGCGCTGCTGAGACGCTGCGCGACGGAGGATCCCACGAACAAAGACTCTCGCGGGGCTCCTCGCCTGCCAGGACCCAGTGATGATGCTTAAGATGCACCGCACGCCGTGAGTAGTTCCACTTTTAAGTCTTCGGCGCACGAGAGATGGGCATAGTTCCATAAGAATGTAGCCCGTTTCTAAATACCCTAAAACTGCTCCGGCAGTCAAGGGCAAAGTTGAGCCTTACACTGACCGCCGTTGTGCCGATAAGGCCCTCGGGTTTAGGTCGCTTCCGGGTGCTGCCATTAGATTTGCTGGTTTCCTAGCTCGGGATGCAGCTCCCTGGCTGGGACTAGCGGCTTGGGAGGGCAGGCAGGGGCTGCAGTTCCCCCCAGGGTCCTGCATCCCGAGCTAGGATACAAGTAAATCTAATGGCAGCACCCGGGAGCACCAGGCTTACACATTTAATGACAGGGTGGTTGGTTGATCGGGCCATACATGTCTTTGGAATTTTGCCCATCTCTGGACAAAACACTGCGTCGTGGTGTCGTTGTATCGACACCATGACGCAGCGCCTTGTTTATTTCACAGGGAGCCGGGTTGCGCTGCTGAGACGCTGTGCGGCGGAGGATCCCACGAACAAAGACTCTCGCGGGGCTCCTCGCCTGCCAGGACCCAGTGATGACGTTTAAGACGCACCGCACGCTGTGAGTAGTTCCACTTTTAAGTCTTTGGCGCACGAGAGATGGGCATAAATGTAGCCCGTTTCTAAATACCTTAAAACTGCTCCGGCAGTCAAGGGCAAAGGTGAGCCTTACACTGACCACCGTTGTGCCCATAAGGCCCTCGGGTTTAGGTCCCTTCAGGGTGCTGCCATTAGATTTGCTGGTTTCCTAGCTCGGGATCCACCGCCCTGGCCGGGACTAGCGGCTTGGGAGGGCAGGCAGGGGCCGCAGTTCCCCCCAGCGTCCTGCATCCCGAGCTAGGAAACTAACAAATCTAATGGCGGCACCGGGGAGCATCCGGCTTACACATTTAATGACAGGGTGGTTGGTTGGTCGGGCCATACATGTCTTTGGAATTTTGCCCATCTCTGGACATACCACTGCGTCGTGGTGTTGATGTATCGACACCATGACGCAGCGCCTTGTTTTTTCACAAGGAGCCGGATTGCGCTGCTGAGACGCTGCGCGGCGGAGGATCCCACGAACAAAGACTCTCGCGGGGCTCCTCACCTGCCAGGACCCAGTGATGACGCTTAAGACGCACCGCACGCCGTGAGTAGTTCCACTTTTAAGTCGTCGGCGCACCAGAGATGGGCATAGTTCCATAACAATATAACCCGTTTTTAAATACCCTAAAACTGCTCCGGCAGTCAAGGGCAAAGGTGAGCCTTACACTGACCGCCGTTGTGCCCATAAGGCCCTCGGGTTTAGGTCGCTTCCGGGTGCTGCCATTAGATTTGCTGGTTTCCTAGCTCGGGATGCAGCGCCCTGGCCGGGACTAGCGGCTTGGGAGGGCAGGCAGGGGCCGCAGTTCCTCCCAGGGTCCGGCATCCCGAGCTAGGATACAAGTAAATCTAATGGCAGCACCCAGGAGCACCAGGCTTACACATTTAATGACAGGGTGGTTGGTCGGGCCATACATGTCTTTGGAATTTTGCCCATCTCTGGACATACCACTGCGTCGTGGTGTCGTTGTTTTGACACCATGACGCAGTGCCTTGTTTCTTTCACAGGGAGCCCGGTTGCGCTGCTTAGACGCTGCACGGCGGAGGATCCCACGAACAAAGACTCTCGCGGGGCTCCTCGCCTGCCAGGAGCCAGTGATGACGCTTAAGACGCACCGCACGCCGTGAGTAGTTCCACTTTTAAGTCTTCGGCGCATGAGAGATGGGCATAGTTCCATAAGAATGAAGCCCGTTTTTAAATACCCTAAATCTGCTCCGGCAGTCAAGAGCAAAGGTGAGCCTTACACTGACCACCGTTTTGCCCATAAGGCCCTCGGGTTTAGGTCGCTTCCAGGTGCTGCCATTAGATTTGCTGGTTTCCTAGCTCGGGATGCAGCGCCCTGGCGGGGACTAGCGGCGTTGGAGGGCAGGCAGGGGCCGCAGTTCCCCCCAGGGTCCTGCATCCCGAGCTAGGAAACGAACAAATCTAATGGCGGCACCCGGGAGCACCAGGCTTACACATTTAATGACAGGGTGGTTGGTTTGTCTGGCCATATATGTCTTTCGAATTTTGCCCATCTCTGAACATACCACTGCTTTGTGGTGTCGATGTATCGCAAAAGAGGTTAAGTAGGGAATTGCAATCCATTCTGCCAAATCTCTTGCAACATTCAAGAAACAATTAAAAACCCATCTCTGAGAGGGTCACGTGATGCTGTTTAACTGAGAGCGGCGAGTCACGACTCTCCTCACATTTCCCCTTTTAAAATATAGTTCTCGCATATTTCTGTTAAATGTGTACGCGAAATAATCTCGTAATGATGTCTACAAGAGGCAACACGCTTCGAAGCACAGACAAGTCTGGCAAAACGACGAAAAAAGACAAGAAGGGCGACGCTCCGTTTGAGGGACTGCACAAGGACGACGGCGTACTAGAACAAGCGCAAGTTCAACAGGAGTTTAGCCCTTAGAGATTAGTTTCCTGAGCCAGTTGCATGACATTGCGAATAAAATACAAGACAACACAAAGCGTCCGGATGAAGTTGAAACCCGAGTTTCGGGGTCAGAAGACGAATTAGTATCGACCAAGACAAAACTAGAGCACGCCTTGCATTGTTTGGAGGACCTAACAGCTAAAGTGGATGATCTAGAAAATAGATCAAGACAAGAGAATTTGATCATTCTAAACTTTCCTGAAGGAGCGGAAGGAGCAAACCCCATAAAGTTCTTTCAGTCATGGCTACCTATCTTTCTTGGCTTAGGGGATAAGCAGACTCACCTGGATCACGCTCACAGATTGGGAAGACCACCTTCGCAGCTCCCTGAACGGTCGGGACGTCGCCCGAGGCCGGTGATACTGAAATTACATTATTTCCAGGACAAAGGCAAGATTTTAAATGCGGCGAAGTCCAGTGGTCCGTGGCTTTTCCAGGGCAGTGAGATCTTTTTCGTGCAGGACTTTCCTAATCGGTGAGGCAACATAGACGGGGTTTCAATGAAGTTTGTGAACAGCTCAAGAAACTAAATATAAGGTTTGGAATGTCTTTTCCTGCCACTCTGAGGATTGTTTATAACGGCAGTACGATCGTCTGTGATACTCCAGGGAATGCAGTCGATTTCCTTGAAAAACTCTGAGATCCTTCCTAACTTCATACCCAACCTAAGTTGATTTTCTTGCTTAAACTTGGGAGACTCCTGTAGTTATTTAAGATTGGTTGGCCTCAAATTATGTGATGCACGCAGAACATGTTTTGTGAGTAAAACATTTTTGTTGAGAACTGTCGTAAACGACCTTATACATTTGTGTTATTCTGTACCAACGTATTTTCTGTACAGCAGCGCATTAAAATTTTAGTCAGGTATGCTATTGGGTTGTCGCTGTTGCTCGATGAGGTGAAGTTTAAGGTCGGTGAGTTCTTTGCGGGATTTGTGGAGGGAGGGGCTGAGGAAGGACCTGTTTTGGGTGAGACTTTTTCATCTGAAATTAAAATCTTTCTAAGTGGTAAACCACTCGTGTAAAACGTACCCTTATCTACTAAGGTAGTAAAGTAATTTTTTGTGATGTTTGTTTGTATGTTTGGTTTCATTGCTTTTGTGGGTTATGTATTTATTTATTTTTATTTGAGGTTCTATTCGGGGAAAAAAGGTAGTGTGCAGCCCAACAGTTTTGGTTGGGTTTTTTTTTGTTGTTGTCTTTTTTTTTTACAAAAGCAGCATCCTTATCTACACTGTTATTTCAATAGTTGATGGGTGATTTCAAAATGCTTACTCTTAATGTGAAGGGGATGAACCACGCGATTAAACGCAAAAAGATACTGTCCTGGCTTGAAAAAGAAAAAGTCCAAGTGGCATTTTTACAAGAAACACATTTAAATGATATTGAACATGCCAAGCTACAGCGAGATTGGGTGGGTCAAGTTTTTTTTCTTCTTTTAATTCAAAATGTAGAGGTGTTGCAATTTTAGTTCATAAAAAATTCCCACTTAAATTGGAAAGAATGATTAAAGATAAAGAAAGTAGATATGTGATTATTGAGGGCCACCTATATGGAGAAATGGTCACATTAGGTTCTGTATATGCCCCCAATTCTTTTCAAAATACATTTTATGCATCTTTGTTAAACGATTTGGCATCCTGTTCTAGCCCATTTACTGTTATAGGTGGTGATTACAATTGTGTTATGGATGCTAATCTTGATCGTAACCACCCCTAGCAACTAGCGACGTCAGAAAGTCTATGGCTTTAAAATACCTATGTAATGACTTTAACCTCCTTGATATGTGGAGACTTTTACACACTAAAGATATAGATTTCACCTTTTATTCAGCTCCACATAAATCATTTTCAAGGATAGATTATCTTTTTTCATCCAAATTAGCCTTGGATAGATCTGTATCGTGTGATATTGGTGTTATCTCCATTTCAGATCATGCTCCCTTAACTGTAGAATTCCAACCTCCTTTAAAGGATCCAACATGTAAAGTCTGGAGACTTAAAGGGGCTGAATGTAAGTTATTACTTAAAATAATCTTTAAGATAGAGTTTTCATTTGTATATTTATGAGGCAACCATAATGTAAGAGAAAGAATGACACCTTGAGTGTCCTCCACGGTTGTCTCTATCAGCCTGTAGGCTCTTTTCTGTGTGGAGAAGTCGGGTCCGAATTGGCGCGAAATCCAAAATGTGACGTCATGCGCGTGCTCGTCTACCTGGGCGTTCCATATAGACGCGTACGGCAGTCATTAGTAAACAGCGGCAATCGCTAGAATGTTTCAAATGGACTCTGTAGACGGAAAGAAGCGACCAACTTCCAGCACAATCCAGACACTCACGGAAACTCCTCGTAAGTTAAAAAAAATCCTTATCTAGTGCGACCAAAATAGTGCGTGACCAGCGTCGGGGAAAAGACAAGAGTAAACATCGGATTGGCATTTGATTCTTGGACCCTGCAAGTAAGCTTACAATGGGCCTGTATGGGCATAGCCTAAGGGCCCCGCACAGGTTTGCTCACTGGCGAAACGTCGGCCCCTTAGCGCTGGCCCTGCATGGGCGGCCCTCACTTAGCCCCCAGGAAGCCCTCACATAGAGAAATCCCCAGAGTTTAATGAACACTGCTGGATGTATATATTGTCCCAATCGTACAGAGTGTTAAAAAGTAACAATGAAGCAGAATTAAAAGCGCTGTTATCCTCTCTCTCACCATCTCTGTCTGAAACCTAAAATTGCATTTTTACATCTTATTGGTAGAGTAATTTTCTTACTTTAGGTTGAGATTTTGTTTCATTTAAAGTCACCACTATTGTGATCAGTGTTTGATTTAGTTAAACTTGACTCGGGACTATTACATTGTTCAATCGTTTGATTGCTATAACTTTGTGTGTTTAAGACATGTTTGTTATAGCAGAGTGCGATACTTTGGTGGTGGTCAGTTCAGTAAATAAAGTCTAAATGTCATCATATAAAAACGTATGTATTAATTTATTGTTTGCACACTTATCAGAAGGATCTTTCGCTGACAATGTGATACTATAGTACGAGATCCAACTCTCTCTTAGCTGTTTGTCTTTCTGAAGAAGTTTGAAACACTGACACTCAAAATTAACTGCTCTACAATGTAGACACACAAATATCAAGAATCAGAGTATGAATCACAATGATGGTGACAATAAAATGAAAAGCTTCATGCTGCAATGCATGCTGGGTATCAACAAATTACAAATCTCATCCAGGACTCCCAGAATGCACTGGGGCATGAATAAATAATGACCTTTATTTACCATTTTCTTTGTCACCATTGTTGAGATTCATACTCTGATTCTTGATGTCTGTGCATCTACATTGTTCGGCGGTTAATGTTTATGTGCAAACTATCAAAATCCTTCAGAATAATAAACTGCTATGAGAGTTCTGGACCTTACACTGTAGTATTTCATTATTAACAGAAAATGATGCTTCTGATGAGGGGGAAACTATATTAATAAATCTGTTCATTAAATTATTATGTTTGACATTGTTTATGTATCAACCATCAATATTCAATTACTATTGCCTTTTCTTTGCTATTACATGTGTTTTAAACACACTTAGATATAGCACTTAGAACACACTAACAAGCCAACGGTCAAGAGTCAAAGTCCAATTAAAACAACCACTGATCACAATAATGGTGACTTTAAATGAAACAGCCAACATCTTAACATAAGTTAAGAAAATGACTCTACAAGTAAGATGTGAAATGCAATTTTAGGTTTCAGACAGAGATGTTGAGAAAGAGGATAACACAGCTTTTAATTCTGCTTCATTGTTACTTTTTAACACTCTGTAAGATGGGACAATATATACATCCAGCAGTGTTCATTTAACTCTGGGGATTTTTCTGTATGAGGGCTTTCTGGGGGCAAAGTGAGGGTTGCCCGCGGAGGGCCAGCGCTAAAGGGCCAACGTTTTGCCAATGAGCAAACCTGCGCGGGGCCCTTAGACTAGCCCTAAGTGGGCCCATAAAGGGCCATCGTAGGCTTACTTGCAGGGAAAGAAGCGACCAACTTCCAGCACAATCCAGACACTCACGGAAACTCCTCGTAAGTTAAAAAAAATCCTTATCTAGTGCGACCAAAATAGTGCGTGACCAGCGTCGGGGAAAAGACAAGAGTAAACATCGGATTGGCATTTGATTCTTGGAGGGAGCTCCGGTCAGTGCTGGGTATGAAAACAGACCTTGAGCAGGTTTCCTTTTTACTGCAAAGGTAAGACATAGTTACAGGGCATCTGTAATATATTATGTTATTGTTTTTGTGGTGTGATGCTAACGATAGCATGTAGCACAGGACCGTTTCAAAAGTTACTTTCTTATATGAATTATCTTTATTCAGAGCACGAGTGCATTAAGATTGTGAGTGTCGGGAGTGTGTTTTACAGTGTCGTGTTACAAAACTTTTAGAAGTAGACTTCTGTTGAAAATATAAAGTAGCACTGCAACATTTTGCTAAAATATGGTCTGTCAAACAATAACCTTACAGTACTGTAACTTTTCTTACATTTGTAAACATGCTGGTGAATCTCAATGAGCTGTCTGTGGTTGCTACGGCAACTCTGGTTGTTGTGGTCGTGCTCGTACGAGTGTGCCCACCGAGAACGAGCATGAGACTGGCTGCAGTTTCTATAACGGCCACTGGTGTCAGTAACGGTTAGAAATTTCTCAACTTACGGAGAGCACCTTTAATTGCTCTTTGCTAAACAATCCAAAATTTTTAGATTACGTGAAAGTGCAATGGAATTTCTTTTTAGAAACCAATGATCTGCCAGATGTCTGCCCGTTATTTTTATGGGAGGCAGGCAAGGCTTTCTTAAGAGGCGCTATCATCTCATTTGCTACATTATTAAAGAAAGAGACTATAAAAAAGCAGGTAGAACTTGAATCTAGACTTGCAAGTTTGGAATCTAGGTTTAAAGATTCATTGGATAAGCGCCTCTATAAAGAAATACAAACGACAAGATCTGCTCTTGATCAACTTTATACACAAAAAGCCAAATCATCTTTATTTTTTGCTAATTTCAGGATGTATGAAACGGGAATTAAACCAGGGAGACTACTAGCAAGATTGGTTAAAGGTAGGCAAACCGCTAATGTATTTTCATCACTTAAAGATATTAATGGCAAAACACACCATTTGAGTAAGAATATAAATAAAATTATCAGAGAATACTACTCTAAACTTTATTCCTCCGATACCTCAGCACCTGAGTATGTAACGAAACACTTTTTAGAGGGAATTAACCTTCCCAGGTTAAATAAAGAGCATAGAAAGCAATTATCTAGCAATATTTCTAAGGATGAAATTTTGGAGGTCATTGGTCTGTTGAAAAATGGTAAAGCAACAGGGCCAGACGGTTTTGGTTCAGATTTTTACAAAAAATGTGGGCACTAAATTAGTGATCAATTACTTAAAGTTTACTCTAAATCATTTGTAGAAGGAACACTACCTCAAACTTTCTATCAGGCAAACATACATCTTATTCTGAAAAAAAAATAAACCTCCAGATGAGAGCTCAGCATACCGCCCTAACTCTTTAATTAATACAGATAGTAAAATTCTCTCAAAAATTTTAGCAAGACGCTTAGAGACATTTGTGCCTCTTTTAATTAAGGAAGACCAGACCAGATTTGTGCGCGATCGGCAGTCGTTTACAAACGTGAGACGCCTCCTCGGCATCATCCAATATTGTAACCAGACTAAACAACGAGCTTTGGTAGTTTCTCTTGATGCCGAGAAGGTGTTCGATCGTGCGGAATGGGCGTATTTATTTCAGGTGCCGAGGCAATTTGGGTTGGGAGATGAGTTTGTGAAATGGATTCAAATACTTTATAAGTCACCCCAAGCTGCTGTTCTGACCAACGGCATGCGCTCCCATGCCTTTAATCTGAACCGTGGAACTCGAAAGGGTTGTCCCCTGTCTCCACTTCTTTTTGCTTTGGTTCTTGAACCACTGGCGGAAACTATTCGTAACCATGCGGATGTAGTGGGTATTGAAATTAATAGGGCTCATGTGATTGCTTAATATTAATTTGCCTGATTTCCCATTCAGGTGGTCAATTGAACGGTTCTGTTATCTGGGAATTTATATACCTGCAAATTTAAATAAGTTATTATATTTTAACATCACCCCCATGGTAAAAAAAGGATCTAGTAAAGCATTTCTCAAGGTTTATTTGGCACAAAAAGAAACCAAGAATAAAAATTTCTAAGCTACAATTACCAATTGAAGCTGGTGGTCTTGCATTCCCTAATATACGTTTTTACAATTGGTCCTGTCATGCTAGAATCTTTTTAAATTGGTGTCAGGATATGCACTCTGCTATGAATATTGACTCTTTTTTTACTTTGCCATATTCTCCGTCCAGTATGCTTACTGGTACATTAAGTAAAATCATTCTGAATATGAAAAACAATCCTTTTCTTCAGAGTACATTGAAGGTGTGGCGAGATATTTGTAAATTTTTTGGTAAAAATTGCTCCCCAGTTTTGCTGACACCTATCATCAAGAATCAGCAATTTCTTCCTGGTGTGAAGGATAGTCTATTCCAGCAATGGTATGACAATGGAATTAGATTTCTTATTCATTTATTCGATGGTGATATGTTGTTATCTCTTCAGCAGCTGCAAGATAAATTTAATATTCCAAAACAGCATTTTTTTTGTTATTTACAAATTAGACATTTTATATTAACTAAGATTCCAGATTCCTCTCCTACTGTGTCAAAATCACCAATTGTTGATTTATTAATTCGAGACAATAAATTAAGAATAGTAATTTCCGTATTTTACTCTTTATTTCTTAAGAATGCTGGTGCCAATGTCTCAGCCTTTAAAAACGTGTGGGAGAGAGATTTTGGTGGTGTTCCTGAAAATAAAGAGTAGGAGAAGGCCTTTAAGTATTTTGGCAGTATATTTATTTGTAATAAAGCAAGAGAAACACAGTATAAAATTCTCCATCGTTTGCATTGTACTCCTTATATTCTCAAGTGTAAAAGCAGCATTGGCACTTATAGCCACATGTTTTGGTTCTGTCCTTTAATTTCAAGGTTTTGGAGCCAGGTTCAAAGAAGATTACAGATTATATTTGGTTATTCTATATGTAAAAATCCTTGGCTCTTTATTCTAGGTCTAGTACAAAAAAATAACACAATTGCATCAGGGGATTTGATTCTTGCTCAGAAGTTGCTCTTTCTTGCCCGGAGATGTATCTTACTTAATTGGATTAAAGACACACCACCATCAATCCATCAGTGGTTCCAAGAGGTTTATAGAATTCTTCCATTTGAAAGAATTAGTTCATCACTTAAGGGTAATATGGACACCTTTAGATGTATCTGGTCCCCCTTTTTTGACATTTTACCAGACTCAATTAAAGAACTCTAGAGCTTGGACAGCTAGACATATCTTGAATGTTGTATTGCCTATTTTTATATTTGATGATGTTGCTATACACTACCTGAGGGGTGGGAGGGAGGGGAATTAATTTTTTTATTATTATTATTATTATTTACTTTTTCTTTCCCTTTTTTTATTATGTATTTTTTTCATGTCTGTTTTTTCTCCCTTTATATGTGTTAATGTGTATGTTATTTTTTGTTAAAAACTAATAAACATTAAGTAAAAAAAAAAAATACCTGACATAGACACTGACTGCATTTCATTCTCTTCTCCCTTTACAGAAAAAAACACTAACTCGTTATTTTTCTCTCAACAGGTATTGTTTCGAAATAGTGAACACTTGTATCTTTTTATAAGCACCTTTTCTACTATTATCTCATGACAAATCGCTTTTATTGTTTCCTAATATTTTTAAGTCGCTTTGGACAAAAGCATCTGCTAAATACCTAAATGTAAATGTAAATATCCTAAAACTGTTTTTGCAGTGAAGCGCGAAGATGGTTCTTTTCACAATGTGCCCACTTTACACTGTTGTGCCCTGAAGCCCCTCAGGTTTAGGTCGCTCCAAGGTGCTGCCATTAGGTTTGCTTGTTTCTTAGCTCGGGATGCGGTGCCCTGTTTGCTGTGCCCTGTGGGTCATTCATTACAGCTAAGGTTCTAGTAGAAGCAAGCAGACCTTTTCTTGTGTTTTTTTTAATCAATTTTAGTAATACAATTTAGTGATAGTACAAAAATAAGTTATGTAAAATTTAAAGTACAAAGTCTAATACCCTAATTCAAAGTAAAAAGCTTCAGACTGTCAGAGAGCGGAGAAACGGAGGTTGCCTCCAGTTTCTGTCGGACTCGTCAAAACTTCATTGTTTTATAGACAAGTTGCCAAGTCCAAATTCCCCTTCAGTGACGTCACAGTCTTTGGGGAATGCCTTTAAAAGAAATGCATAAATATGACAGTATTCCTTTCTTCTCCGTCTTCAGGCTCACCTTCGCTGTATTCTTCTCCGACGTGTCTGCAAGATATCCCATCTGATGGTAAGTCACTCTTTGTTCATTTGTCTATCTTTTATAGGTTAAATGCATTATTCTTTCTATACATGTTTTTCTCTCTATTTCAATAAACATTTAATACAAAATTGTGTGATTGTCTTTCTTAAAACATGCAACATGTAATTTATCATGCATTTATTTTTTAAACTCAGTGGTTACAATAATACTTGGGGTACATAATAAAAATAACAAACTTCAAAGGTACTAAAGTTTCTAAGAGTTTCTAATGATTATATAGTAAAATAGCATAATACATATTATACAAGGTAGGACAATTTTTCATTTCACTCAGCAGTCTTTTGTCACGAAAACAGTCGTCAAGGCATGGACTCCACTAAACCTCTGAAGGTGTGCTGTGGTGACGTTAGCAGCAGATCCTGCTGAACATTATAACACACAGAGTTTCTGCCAATCTTATGTTAAAGGACAAGTTCGGTATTTTACACTTAAAGCCCTGTTTTCAGACTATTTATGATGAAATAGAACAGAGGTGTCCAATCCTGCTCCTGGAGGGCCGATGTCCTGCAGAGTTTATGCTGCGTTCCAGGTAACCTGTAACCCGTAAATCATGACTTCAAAACCACGACTCACGACTCTGAACTGGGAGTACATCGATCTAGTACGAGTTCACGGGTGGGAAGTCACGGGTTTGACTGCCGTTCCAGTATACTTTCACAGGTAGAAGGTTGTAAAAACACGAGTTACAGGCTGCCTGGAACGCATAGAGTCGTGAGTCGTGGTTTTGAAGTCGTAATTCACGGGCTCAAAAACCTGCCTGGAACGCAGCACTAGTTCCAACTATAATGAAAAACACCTGAAGCAGCTAATTAAGGTAGGAACCCAGATAGCAAAATTGCTGTGGCCCAGTTCGGGCTCACATCTGACACTTTCATCTGGCCCACCTTTGGCATGGAATGATGGCACTTGAGCGGTCCACTTCTTTTTTCCAGAACTTTGCCACAAGCAAGCCATCGAAATGCCACATGTCAGCCAAGCACAAAGCAAATAATGCAGATCTGACCCAAATCCGGGTAGTAGTTGATATAAATTCTTGCCCAGATTCGGCCCACACCTGGCATGATTCATGGCACTTGTGTGGTCCACTCCTGTTTAACACATCTCAACCATGAGCAAGCCAGTGTGATGCCACAATCAGAGTATAAATCTCAACCATGGTGACTATTAAATGAAAAACTTCATGCTGCAATGCATGCTGGGTATTAACAAATTACAAATCTCATCTGGGACTCCCAGCATGCATTGCAACATGGATAAATAATTAACTTTTTACAATTTTCTTTGTCACCATGGTTGAGATTCATAGTCTGATTCTTGATGTTTGTACGTCCCAGATATACAGCGGTTAATTTTTGCCAAAGTTTCTATAACTCCTTAATATCAAACTGCTGTGAAAGTGCTGGACTTCATACATATTATTGACAGATAAAAACTCTTAAAAGTAAACCAATTAATTAGATTATGATTGTTACCATTATATACCAACCACCACAGAATTGCAACTTTATTGTAAATAATTTTACACTACCATAACAAATGTGTTTTATACACACAAAGTAAGGCAACCACGGAACTTCTTATAAATAAGTCAAGGGTCCAACTAAAACAAACACTAATCACAATAATGGTGACTTAAAATTAAACAAAGCATCGACATCTAAACCTAATAAGTTAATTTTGCTTTCTACAGCAATATTTTTACTGTTTTCAGAAATAATGTTTTATAAAATAATAAAATGCAATGTTTCTCTATCATTTACATAACAAGCAAACAAGTCAATATAAAAACAGTTGATATTTAAAACATTTTGGGGAACTTTCAGGGAACGTTCTTAGAACTTTTTTCTGTTAGCTGGGTATATGAATCACTTCAGACTCACACCCACATGAGCCAGTGCGTAATGTGCAATATCTTTGCCAAAACTGGCCCTGATGCTTCTTTATACAGCTGGGCCACATTTGCAACATCATATGTGGGCCACTTCAGACTCACACCCACATGAGCCAGTGCTTACTGTGCTACATGTTTGCCAAAACCGGCCCGGATAAGTTTTAAAAGAACTGGGCCACATTTGCTACATCATATGTGGGCCACTTTAGACACACACCCACATGAGCCGGTGCTTACTTTGCCATATCTTTGCCAAAACTGGCCCAGACCTATTTGTAAAGAACTGGGCCACATTTGCTGCAAAATGTGAGGGCCACATTTGGTTTATTCCAAGGTTAGGCCGTTTCTGTTGTGCAGCATTTTTGCCAAAGGTGGCCCACATGTGATTTGATATATTTGGCCCATTTTTGCTATTTTACATGTGAGCCACTTTAGGTTCACATCCCTTTTATTCGGGCCATAAGAAGGCCAGCAGTGCCGCATCTTCGCCTGAAGTGGCCCACATGTGCTTGCTATCTGGGAATACTAGAAACAGTCTGCCAGGTGTATTGAGGCAAGTTGGAGCTAAAGTCTGCAGGACTCCTGGACCGAGTTTAGACAACCCTGCCATAGAAGAACCTTTACTGTCTAAATGGTTCTTTAAAGCATGTTTAACATCTGAAACACTTTTCTGTCTCACAAAGGTTTTTTCAGGTGATAAAGGTTCTTCAAATTATAAAAATGTATGAAGAAAAAACGGTTCTTCTATGGCATCGCTGTGAAGAACCTTTTAAGCACCTTTATTTTTAAGATTTTAGCGCACGCACACTTTACAATCAGATCTGTGTGTACGCATGTTTTATAAACGAGGCCCCAGTCCTTTAGAGTCAACTCTATTTAAACTCTACTTAAACTCTTAAGACGAACACACGACATGTTGGTCCATGTTGTCAGTATTTTACAATAATTCAGTGTACGTGATGTAAAAATACAGTAACACTGTACAGTAAATGATAAAAACAACAAGAAATGTGAAGCCGGCCATGAAGAGACTTTTATTTTGTTTGACTATTAGCTTATAAAAAATCTCTTTAATTAAACTGTGAGACAATTTCATAATGAATAATATTGAGTAATTACTTATATTAATAATTATTGTTATTATAATATATACTGATTTAACTGTAATGTTATTCATGGTAAAATTGACAGACAGACAGATTTCTAATAGTGTAATAATACCACAAATGTGTTTAGTTACATATCCTGAATGAGACACATTATTTGATTTCTATTTCACATATGATAGGACGATTATCACAACCATCATTATCCCAAAAACCAGATGGCACTCTGAGAACACTACAGTCTTGTGCTCCCTTATAATCATCAGGTTGACCTGAATCCCAGTTGGTAAAAGTCAAGGGTTTTCCAGTAATATCTACAAACTGTCCTTCTTTATCTCTGTCTGTGGCTCCAATATATGGATAACTGTTTGGAACATTTAATCCGCTGGCTACTGATACTTTTAACAAAGCTTTATTTTCATCAGCATTTCTTGGCAAAGCAATTGCTCCACCAATTTCCTTGCAGTATTGAATCCCCTTGTCGAAACTTTCTACGAAGCCATCATAAACAAAATATTTCTCTCCAACCTTTCTGAATTCATCAAAACTTGCAACTTTCTCTATCATGGCAATCTTTGCACTTAGATGCTGGATCTCAGATTTTGGAGATGTGGTGTCACCTCCAAGATGCCCTGAAAATTAAACAATTAAAAGATGGCTGATATTTTCAGGTTTAATGCATTATTAAAATTTAAACTGGGGTGTGATATGTCTGCAGTGGTGGACGAATTACACAAATCGTGTACTTGAGTAAAAGTAAAGATACCCAGGGTAAAATATTACTCAAGTAAAAGTAGAAGTACTTGCTTAAAATTTTTACTTGACTAAAAGTACAAAAGTATCTGCCTCAAAATGTACTTAAGTACAAAAGTACTGTGATCTTTATGGCCGTATCATTTTTGTCACAAAACTCAAATTATGTGAAATAACTCTCTTGGCTAACCAATCAATTAATAGAGGGACATTAATAAATCAGACACTGATGTCTATTAAAATGATCATAAGCCTAAAACCTTAAAAACAAAAAATTTCCTTTAGCATCAAATGAAATAACAGGATTTGAGAGCAGTGAGTCTCATTTCAAGATTTATTTGTTAAATAATTTAACAGTTTAAGTGTAATAAAAACTTGACTTAAGCACAGGTTCACAATAGTTTTCAAAACATTAAATACATAACGTTATCTAGAAATCAGTCTCCCTTTCTTTGACAAATAAAACAAGCCTTACAGAATATAATTTCAGAAACGTTTCATGTGGTTTAGCATGTCATATGTATATTGTAATACATAATTAAATGTATTTATATATTTTGGAAGCAAAACTTTTGAAAATAACAATCTCAGTTAATAGGGAGCACTCCAATCCACCTGCCTGTTTAAGCATCATACACTGCATGGCTAGTCAAAATGTCATTTATATTTTACAACAGTGTTGATAGTGATTAATTGTCATTTCAAAATAACAGAGCACTGAGCTTCAAATACAATGAACTTAAGTGAAACAGCTAACTATACGGCTAAAAATAGCTTCAGCCTGCATAGCTTAAAGTTCATTCATGATAACGTCGTATATATTTTAGCAACACAATTAACAGTTTTCTGCAAGCTACTGTTAAGATTGCTCATTTAAAAATATAACCAGAATAAAAATGGCTTACCTCTACGCGTTTCCTTAGATTTGAAAGAGTATTCTTTTAAAACGAAATAGCACAGTTTCAAGGCAGGCAGAGAAGACACGAATGACTCGTTCTTTTTATTCAAGGACTTAAAAAAAACGTGCATAAATAAGGCCATTGTTGTTGTGACGGGTCAGTTATCTCCTCCGTTGTTTTTGAATGCAGTTTCATTCTCCAAACGATGCATTGGCTGGCTGCTGCACTCGCGTGACTCGCGTAGCTTACGTGAAACAGCGCGGCAACCAAAACAAGTTCAAAACGAAGCGCATGCTGTACCCTGATTGGTGGTTTGACGCATCACGTGTGCATCTTAGTTTTTTTGTGCAGCTTTAGTTTGCCCAGTTACGTTTTTTATCCACTGATAAATAAAAAGGAACGACCGATTTTTTAAAATGTAGTGGAGTAAAAAGTAAGATATTTGACTTTAAAATGTAGTAAAGTAAAAGTAAAAGTCTCCCAAAATAAAAGTACTTGAGTAAAGTACAGATACGCGAAAAAACTACTTAAGTACAGTAACGAATTACATTTACTTCGTTACTGTCCA
The DNA here is from genome assembly GCA_025389145.1 of Misgurnus mizolepis. Classification (NCBI taxonomy): domain Eukaryota; kingdom Metazoa; phylum Chordata; class Actinopteri; order Cypriniformes; family Cobitidae; genus Misgurnus; species Misgurnus mizolepis. The sequence goes on from JAIFKI010000002.1 coordinate 56,268,414, forward strand.
CCACTGTATGTCTGAATGAAATAATGTAGCAGTGTTGGGTGTAACGCATTACAAGTAACATGCATTACGTAATAATATTACTTTTCTGAAGTAACGAGTAAAGTAACGCATTACTTTATAAATGTACACATTAATATTTGTGTTACTTTTTCAAAAATGTAATGCAAGTTACTTTTTTAGTTTAATTAACGTTTAAACGTAGTCACATTATGCACTCTATGCGTACACGCCTGTGTGGGAACAGTTTGAGTCAGAAACTGAGATGGCAGGCCAGAGCTCGACATTTTTGTGATAAAATAAAAAATTTCTGAATGCAGAACTTTTCAGTCTTAAAAAACACCTGCAAGGCCTGAAAGAGATCAAGCCTCAGCCAAAAAAAGTAACGCAAAAGTAACTTAAAAAAGTAACGTAAGCATTACTTTCCATGAAAAGTTACTAAGTAACGCAATTAGTTAATTTTTTGGGAGTAACTTAATATTGTAATGCATTACTTTTAAAAGTAACTTTCCCCAGCACTGAGTATAACTAATAATGTTTGATACCTGGTAGACCTGGTGGCCCTTTTATTCCTTGGGGTCCAGGTGTCCTGCTATACCTGGTGGTCCATGCACTTGCACTCCTGTTACGGTAAAGTAAAAAGCTAAATCTTCTCTCGATCATGTTTTCTGTTAATCACTGACTCAGTCTCACACAAACCTGGCTCTCCCTTCTCTCCTTTAGGTCCAATGACCCCATCTTCTCCATCTCTTTGAGGCAGACCATTGTGTCCAGGAGTGCCTGCTACTCCACAATGAGCAGGGCAGTTTAGGTTTTATTTTGTTTGTTTGTTTTGTTTTTTTATTATTTATATAGCACACATAATACAACAGAAGTTGCCCAAGGTGCTTTACAAATGACAAGCTAAAACACTTAAAAAACATACATTCAAGCAATGCAATTTAAGAGGACAGAAAACAAACAGACAATATTAAAACAAGAGACAACAACAGATTTTGACACTTTCACACAATGGCCAAGTCGCTTCCGACTGGCCCCCATGCTACCTCTAATAAATGTGTCTTTAACAATGACTTAAACACAGCCAGCGACTTTACTGACCTAATCATGTATGGGAGTTCATTCCACAATATAGGACCGACTCGAGAAGACGCTCTGTCACCTTTTCGTTTTAAATTTGTTCTTACAGTCACCAAGAGATTTAAATTTTCCGATCTCAGTGACCTGGGCGGGATGTACACAGACAATAACTCAGAAAGATACGATGGTGCCAAATTGTGTAGTGCTTTAAAAACCAGAACAATGATCTTGTAGTGTACTCTATACTGGACTGGCAACCAATTTAAGGATCTCAATAAAGGTGTAACATGATCCATTTTTTTGGCTGACTTAATCAATCTGGCTGCAGCATTTTGTATATTTTGCAAGCGTGCCAGAGCTTTTTTATCAATTCCAGCATACAGTGAATTACAATAATCAATTTTAGAGAAAATGACAGCAGAAATAGCTCTCAAAATCAGCCGGAGATAGAAATGGTTTGGTTTTTGCTAAAAGCTTTAAGTGAAAAAAACTTGATTTAACCACAGAGTTGATTTGTTTATCCATTTTAGCTCAGAGTCCAAGATAAATCCAAGGGTTTTAACCTTATCAAAGATCGCAACTGCCAGGGGGGTTTCTTTTAGTCGCTCAGAGACTAACTGAGAGTTGGGACCGAAAACTATAACCTCTGTTTTCTCCTCATTTAGCTTTAAGAAATTAGCTGCCAGCCAGTCTTTCACCTCCTGAATACAAGATAATAAGTTGCCGAAAGCATTAAAATCTGACATTTTTACCGAAACATACATCTGAACATCATCTGCGTAGCAATGAAAAGACATGTTGTGTTTCCTAAAAATAGAACCAAGAGGTGGCATGTATAAAGTGAATAAAATAGGAGCTAAAATAGAACCCTGGGGGACCCCACACAGTAACAGGGACCTCCTGGACATGCAGTCTTTTACACACACAGAAACAGATCTATCAGCAAGATATGATTTAAACCACCCAAGGACATTCCCCTTCAGGCCAACCCAGGATTCTAAACGCTGCAGTAAAATATTGTGGTCCACCATGTCAAATGCAGCACTGAGATCAAGAATCATCAATACAGCATTTTCCCCTTTATCCAGAGATAGGAAAATGTCATTAAGCACCTTCACCAGTGCTGTCTCAGTGCTATGCTTTGACTTAAAGCCAGATTGAAACACCTCAGTTATGGAATTTGACCGTAGGTGGTCTTGAAGTTGATTAAAAACAGCTCTTTCTAACATTTTTGCTAAAAATGGCAGATTTGAGATTGGCCTAAAATGGTTTGGGTTGTCCATAGAGAGGTTTGGCCGTTTTAACAAAGGAGTCACAATCACATGTTTAAAATCCATTGGACAAATGCCCTGGCTAAGGCATTTGTTGATTAAGGCATTTTGAGGTTCAGCTCCATGCAAGAGTCCAGACTGAAGCATCAGAAGAAAAATGAAGTACACTGGCGCCATCTGCTGGTGTAAAGAAGGTTTGCAAGAACATGAAAGCTTGTTGTCTAAAAAAAATTATGTATTTTGAAAGGAAGCATTTTATTATTTGATCGGTTTATGTTATACATAACCTCCCATTCTGTATTGAGGTCAATCTTATAATAATTAGCTTTCTATTGTGATACTTTTCATTTATGTAGGTTAAATGTATTTAACATTTTGTTTTCAGAAAGGCGGTTCCTGGAGTTAATGTGATGAAGGCTGTGATTGGTCATTATCTCCACCTGTTCCAGATAAAAGGCCAGCTTCGGCCCACACAACCAGTTTTCCTCGGCCCAGATACAACAAAGAATGACAGCCCTACAGTGGCCCGGTTCTAGATTACAGACAATAGCCCATAACTGGGCAAGAACAGGCCCTACAAACAAGCCTATGATGGCCCTTTCATAGGCAGCCCTCACTTAGCCCCCCAGGAAGCCCTCATGCAGCACAACCCCCAGAGTTAAATGAACACTGCCGAATGCAAATTTTGACCCAACCAGGTATGTAGACACACAAACATCAAGAATCAGAGTATGAATCACAATGATGGTGACAATAAAATGAAAAACTTCATGCTGCAATGCATGCTGGGTATCAACAAATTACAAATCTCATCCAGGACTCCCATCATGCACTGCAGCATGGATAAATAATGAACTTTCTACTATTTTCTTTGTCACCATGGTTGAGATACATACCCTGATTCTTGATGTTTCTACTTCCCAAACATAAAGCAACTAATTTTTGTTTCTAAAATTCATTGGTGATAAACTGCTATAAAAGTGCTGGATCACACATACATGATTGACTGATAAAAAATTTGTGATTAGTAAATTAAAGGGGACATATTTTGAGATTTTTATAAGATGTAAACTAAGTCTTAAACTAGGTCTGAGCAAAAGTGTGCCGTTTTGGGTGTGTCCTTTAAAATGCAAATGAGCAGCTGAAGTACAATCACTGATCACAATGATGGTGGTTTGTTGCAATTGAAACTCAATTGTGCTGTGAATTATTTTCTCTCTCTCAATTTCTCTCTGTACTAAATGGCAGTGCTGTGGTTGGATAGTGCAGATAAAGGGGGCGGTATTACCTTATTCTGACATCACAATAGGAGCCAAATTACGATGACCTATTTTTTTCACATGCTTGCAGAGAATGGTTTACCAAAACTAAGTTACTGGGTTGATCTTTTTCACATTTTCTAGGTTGATAGAAGCACTGGGGACACAATTAGCAGTTAAACATGGAAAAAGTCAGATTTTCATAATATGTCCCCTTTAATTAGATGATGATCTTCACCATTATGTACCAACCACCACAGAATTGTACTATTACAGTATCAAAACAAATGTGTTTTACAGTATAAACACAAAGGTAACACAACCAAGGAAAAGCTAGCACTGAAAAGTCAAGGGTCAAGAGTCCAACTAAAACAAAAACTAATCACAACAATGGTGACTTCAAATGAAACAAAATCTAAAAATAAGTTAAGAAAATGACTCTACGAGAAAAGATGTAAAATGCAATTTTAGGTTTCAGACAGAGATGGTGAGAGAGAGGATAACAGAGCTTTTAATTCTGCTTCAGTGTTACTTTTTAACACTCTGTAAGATTGGGACAATATTTACATTCAGCAGTGTTCCTTTAACTCTGGGGGTTGTGCTGCATGAGGGCTTCCTGGGGGCTAAGTGAGGGCTACCCATGCAAGGGCCATCGTAGGCTTGTTTGAAGGACCTGTTCTGGCCCAGTTATGGGCTATTGTCTGTAATCCAGAACTGGGCCACTGTAGGGCCGTCATTATTTGTTGTATGTGGGCCAAGGAAAACTGGTTGTGTGGGCCGGAGCTGGGTCGGAACAAAATTGCTATCTGGGTAGTTATTAAGATGATGTTAGTTGTAACCAAGATGATCCACACATATTAAATGTAAAATATAAATCACATAGAATGTGCCATATTCAGAATAAGAAACAAAATGCACTACTTGCACGTAGACTCGTGACGTACTTCCGCTTTGAAGTACTAGCGCTCGCTGAGTTCCGGTTGTCGGCCATTGTTTTGGAATTTGGAGGAAATGTTCAGAAAAAAGTGTGTTTATAGATTTCAGAGACAGCAGAAGGTATACAGCGCACACTGCTGTGTTCCGCTGTGTACATCTTCGGCTAAATTTAACGGAACTTTAAGTTTTCACGGTTTTCCTGCAGATGTCGACCTTAGAAAACGGTGGCTTGTGAACATACGCCGAGACGATTTTTGTCCTACCAGCCATTCTAAGGTTTGCAGTAAACATTTCACCAGTGATCAGATTATTGAACCGCAAACACCAGAGGCACGGAGAAAGTTAGTAACTGACGCTGTGCCAGTGCTCTTTGCCTGGAATGATTACTCGGTTAAAGCATTGCGGCCCGGTGTGTGGGATAGGAGAGAGAGGCCTGCCGAAGTGGTTTCCGCTGAACCTGTGCCCATGGACGTAACGATGGATCATGATTACTGTAGCATTCCCGATCCCTCTTCATTAGACCTGGCATGTGCTAAAATAGAAGAGCTCTCCAAAGAAGTGGAGGAGCTGCAAAAACAGCTACATGAGTTACACGTTCAGCGTGATTTCGGATTGGAGCGGTTTGCCGGCTCAGATGAGGATATCAGATTTTACACAAGGTAAATATAAAGATATAGATGTGATTACATATACTCAGTTTTAGATGCATGTAAACAATCAGTAAACCCTAATGTATTCAGTATAAGACTTCTGCTTACAGGTTTCCCAGCTACCGTCACCTGATGTCATTCTGGTGGCTAATCGAGCCATCCGTACACAAAATCATTCGTGTGTCCAGATCTAAATCTGCTGCTAGAAAGCATGAAGATATCACACGTGTACTGCCACCATCAGAGGTAGGTTATATACTTGCATGCACACAATAAGTGACTGTACATGTACAAAACACAGTACAGGGCAGTATTTACAATGTGTTACCTATATGTTTTTATGCAAACTTACATTTCATGCATGTTTCATTTTCCAGAGACAGCTGCTGCAGCCAATCGATGAGTTTTTTCTTTTCCTTATCTACCTGTCAGTTGGTCTAAAGGAGAGAGACCTGGCAGATCGATTTCATATGCATCCTTCCACAGTGAGCAGAATAATTTCAACGTGGACAAACTACCTCTATACCAGGGGTGGGCATCGAGGGCCACAGTCCTGCAGAGTTTAGCTTCAACCTTAATCAAACACACCTGAATGTCATTTGCAAACAGTCCTGAAGACTTGATTTTTTTCCCCAAACCAGTTCAGATAGGAGTTTTACTTAAACATGAGCTCAGGGGCAGAAAGAAATTTGATTGGTTCACAAAAATGACCAATGAAAGTCCTCAACCGGAGCCTTCAAGGCAGCTTCTGCAGTGAAGCAGTTCGAGCTCACCGTTGGTCAGGTGAGTAGCGCAGATGGTTAGATAGGAATGTGACTAGTTTTGAGTTCAGCTCGAAATGTTTCGAGCGTTTAAGTTATGTGTTACCACGTTTTCACGTGTCTGTGGCACGACTTTCTTTTTCGTGCCAGTTTCACGTAATGGTTACTCAATTTTTTTTCCTTTTTTCAAACCATTGTCGTTTGGGATTGGGGTTAGATTCGTGGTTTTTTTTATTTTTAAACTGTTTTCGCGCGAGGATGAAGTTGGGTTTGGGTTAGAATGGCAGTGGTTTATACGTTTATTTGTCAGAAATTTAAACTGCTTTCACTTGATGTTGGGGTTAGAGTTGGGTTTGGGTTAGGATGTCATTTTACGTAACAGAAAGTTGTTCTAACCCCAATCCCAAACGACAATGGTAAGAAAATAGGAAAAACAATTGAGTAAACATTACGTGAAACTGGCACGAAAAAAAAAATTCGTGCCACGGACACGTGAAAACGTGGTAACACGTAACTTAAACGCTCGAAACATTTCGAGCTGAATTCAAAACAGTCACATTCCTATCTAACCATCTGCGCTACTCACCTGACCAACGGTGAGCTCGAACTGCTTCACTGCAGAAGCTGCCTTGAAGGCTCCGGTTGAGGACTTTCATTGGTCATTTTTGTGAACCAATCAAATTTCTTTCTGCCCCTGAGCTCATGTTTAAGTAAAACTCCTATCTGAACTGGTTTGGGGAAAAAAATCACGCGTCCTGAAGACTTCAATTAGATTTTTCAGCTGTGTTTGATTAGGGTTGGAGCTAAACTCTGCAGGGACACTGGCCCTCAGGACCAGGAATTGCCCACCCCTGCTCTATACACTGCTGGGATCAGTGTGTGTGTGGCTTTCAGCAGCTGATGTGATATCTAACCTCCCTGAAGAATTCACCGATTTCCCAGACACACAGGTCATCATTGACTGCACTGAAATCAGATGTCAAACACCATCCTCACCACTACTACAAAGTGAAATGTACTCAAATTACAAATCTCACTGCACAATGAAAGGCCTCATTGGAATAGCTCCTCATGGACCAGTGACATTTGTCTCTCAGCTTTATGCTGGGTCAATCAGTGACAGGGAGATCTTTAAACAGTGTGGGATAACCAAAAGATTGTCAGAAGACATGGCAGTTATGGTTGATAAAGGCTTCCTGATTAGTGACTGTGTCCATTGTAAAGTTTACTGTCCACCATTTCTCTCCAGGTTAAAGCAGATGCCAGCACATCAGGTGAAAGAAACACAGGCAATAGCGAGACTGCGTGTGCACGTGGAACGAGTCATCAGGAGGATCAAACAAAACAAACTTTTTGATGGTGTCATCACACTTTCCCACAGTGTTAAAGTCGCAATGAAATTGAAATGAAAAACTATATACGTATTTTTAATATTGTGGTATTATTAACAAATGACTTATCTGTGAGCTTCATTATTTTTTAAAAATTTGTGTGTGCTCATAATCTTTAATCAAAAATGCAAATCTCCTCCCCTCCTCAAAACGATCTCTCTTCACTTCCGGTCAAAAGTATGGCAGGTGGGCGGGGTCCGGGAGAAGATCGCAGTGATTAGCAATTAGCAACACGACCCAACTTCAAACGATCCAATCAGATCTCGATGGACAAATTCAAATCCAGCCCTGCCTTATTTCATCTCAAAAGCCGTTTCATTCGGATATACGTCACCACGGGGAAAATAAGGCAATCGCTACTTCCGTTTCATGGCGACTTTAACATTAATCAACTTTTTACAGTTGCATGTCTGTTGTCAAATTATCAAAACAAGGCATTAGTAAAGACATGGATCAAATGAGATCTCTTAGATTACTTTGAGTACTGGTATGCTATATTTCACATGTATGATTTTAACTCAGTGATACTCAAATCTGGCTCCTGAGATCCACTTTTCTGCAGAGTTTAGCACAAACCCTAATCAAATACACCTGAGCATGTTAATTAATGTCTTCAGGGTCATTAGAAAAAAACAGGCAGGTGTATTTGATTAGGGTAAGTGCTAAACTCTTCAGGAAAGTGGATCTCACGAGCCAGATTTTAGTATCGCTGCTTTAACTCTTACATTAAAAATGTCAATGTTAACTCTGAATATGTTTATTTAAAAAAAGTTTATGACAAGCAAGATTAATGAAATTTTCTGAATAAAACTGACATTGTACAAATAAGAAAATGGATTTGAACATAAGAAACAGAAATTGTACAAATAATAAACATTTATTAAAATATGTCTGAGTGCTATTTTACACAGTTATGTAATTTCTCTGATGACTTTAAAATATCAGTTACTTTTTCATTGACAAATATTTAGGCATGTATGTGTAAAAGTAAAAATAATCCACCTTCTCTCTAATAACTTTGTGCACTGAAGTGTCACTGTAGATACGCTGGACAAAATAATCATCCTGGGCCCACACCATGAAATCACACCACTGCATTCCTGAGACCAGTAGCTGTCCCTGCACTTGGTAGTAGTATGCATGGCTCTTTTTTAGGGTGAGAAACCCATTGTCCATTTGCAAATATTTGCAGTCAAAAATGTTTTTGACATTGGGGCATTTAATTTCAACAAGTCCAAATTGAGGACACTCAGTGGGATCAAAAATTACACCATCAGGGGATGCACCAAGCCAAGGAGCATCTGGATGGATGATTAAACCACAGGGTGAGTAGTTAACATTTTTCAGTTTGCTGTATTCCACTGTTACCTCAGACTCCATTTCAGCACCTCTTCTCATCTCTGCCGTCTGTCGGGTTCCTCTGATGATTCGCTCTGCGAGGGACTCTGCAGAGCTCAGACCTCTCACGTGACATATCTCCCGAAACCTGGAAGCTGTTACTCTTGATCTGCGAAGCTGATGCCAGTCGGGACAAGAGCTTTGCTCACGTGTTGCCTCTTCAATTTTCTGAGCCATATCTAACTGTGTGTTTAGACTTTGAAGATGTAAGAGCTCCTCCTCAGTGCAAACAAACATGCAGTCAGATGTAGCAAGGTAATGTCCTTCAAGAGGCAAAGGTGGAGATGATGGGGCATCATGTAGTGTGATGTACCGTGATGTTAAAACAGGCTGCTGGTTGGACAATATGCTTCCTTCCTGGACCAACCCAAATGCACTCTCTACAAGTGGCTTGTCAGGTGACATGTTCATGGTGGTAACCAGTGGCTTGTCCTCATGGTTGTATTCTGCATATGCCTCCTCAACTCTAAACATACATGGATCAGGTAAAAGGCCCACCATCCCTCTGTAGAGTCCACTTCTGTAGGGAAATGTTTAGCTTAAAAATTGTTGTTGCTAACTTTACATTTGTTATTGTTCTAATTACTGTGTCTACTTTTTATACTCTGTATTTTTTTAATGCATAATAAATCTTTGCAGCATTTAATTGCAAGACTTAGTGCTGTTAATCAAATTATCTTTGTCCTAAGCATCCTTGTACTAACTAAAAAAAAAATGGTTGCTGAACTTACCTCACTCCACCTTGTGCAGTACGATTTGCTACAGGTTTTGTGATGACCATGGCATTGATGGGGCCTGGTTTCACACCCTGACAAACAAATGTAAGTATTAAAGAGAATAAAAAGCTGAAACTAAAAACATAGAATGCACATAAAAAAACAGGTTCTATATAAAAGACCCTACATAATGTTAACCATATTCTGTGAAAATATAACCTTGATATCTTTAATATTCACTGAATAAGAATGTCAAATATTGAAATTATGGTGAATTAATTAAATGGGTGAAATTTAACTTTGATGCTCCTGATCTCAGAAATTCATTGAGACTTTAGTCTAAATTTCATAATGTCACATACTGTGAATATACAGTCTTATAAATAAGGCTCGGATTTTAAATTACCAGTGTTCGTGGTTTATGCCAGGATTGTTCTCTTTCAGTGCAGCTAAGCACAGGGGGTACAACATGTAAATTAAGCTGTGAATAATGAGCACTTTGAAAGAGTAAGGCAACAGTGTGATTGCACAAAGCAGTGCCTGCCACACATGAACACTTGCTTTGTGTGAGCACCACAGGTGAGGCATCCCTGAGTCCAACCTATAAATACATATATAATTATTAATTTGCATTTATTACCCATAAAGTCCAGGTTAGTAGCATGTTAATTTTAGTAGAACAATAACGAGGTGGCTTTGCAGGAGCAGATTACTCTATGGCTACTATACTCTGGGTTTATGTAATACTTAATGTTGGAACCATACATAATATACAGACAATATTATGATTCTTCTGCAAAACCTCCTTGTTATTGAATACTATAAGAACGTGAACACATTAACATTTGAACACACATGAACATTTGAACACATTTGAACACACATGAACATTTGAACACATTTGAACGCAAATGAACATTTGAACACCTGAACTGGGTTTGGAGAACGGTAAACCCTATGTCTCTAGCATAACGTTACTATTAAATTGTGTGGTGCCTCATTCTTCCTCATTGACCTGTAACACAAAGCTCTAACGCTGACTTCCCCTGTCAGCCTGTCTTTATTTGATACTGATAACAATAACACAAACACACACACACCATGAAAACAACAAAAACATTTGTTTGTTAATAGTTAGCTAACAGTTAGCATTGACAACTAATAGATATTCAAAGTTGCTTACCTTCGTAATCGTGTATATACGAGGCTGCGTATAATTTAAAGCCTTTCTCCAGCTTGCTGGATGGAGCTGTGGTGGATTTTTTGCAAATGCGATGCACATCGGTAACGTTAATCTTAGGGAGATCCTGGAGACAGCGGGTGTAGAACGTAGCCATTGCTAAACCGGAACTGACTGAGCCTTATTGAGAAGAACGCGGAAGTAGTAGTGCAAGTAGCGTATTATTATCCTGTAACTTTACAGTAAGTGACTGGCAGCACAGTTGCCAGCAAGTTACTGCATTTGGTTTAGAGGAATCGTTCTGTGATGCATGTAACACTACTGTATAACTAATAAAGAGTAATTTTAATAAAAAAATATATATTTATAAAATACATAAAATAAACCAAACTTACTGAATTACTAGAAATCCCACATCCTCACCAACAGCGACCATGTGTCTAATGTGAATTCAGGTGTGGCGGTATACCAATTCTGAATTATTGCCATTATTATCATTTAGTCATTTTACAGACAAGACAAAAATAAACTGTGAAATATTCCTGCTCAAACTAAATAACCCAGAATTCAAGATATTTTACTGTAATGAAGAAATATGGTATTGTGCTGTAGGTTTTACAGTATTTTACAAGAGCCGGTGCTTACTGTGCCATATCTTTGCCAAAACTGGCCCAGACACATTTGTAAAGAACTGGGCCACATTTGCTGCAACATGTGAGGGCCATATTTGGTTTATTCCAAGATTAGGCTGTGTCTGTTGTGCAGCATTTTTGCCAAAGGTGACCCATAATTGTTGTTTGATATTTGGGCCATATTCACTATTTGTCGGATGGGCCATTTTTGGTTCATATTTAGATGACATGTTGCCATGGGCACCGCATCTTTGCCTTAAAAGGCCCACATGTGATTTGATATATTTGACCCATTTTTGCTATTTTACATGTGAGCCACTTTAGGTTCACATCCCTTTTGTTTGGGCTATAAGAAGGCCGCATCTTTGCCTGAAGTGGCCCACATGTGCTGGCTATCTGGGTTTAAACTGATGTGTTAGTGCTCTCCAGGGGCGCCGCTAGCAATTTTGGGCCCTATGAAACAATAGGGGGTCAGGCCCCCCCATACCCATTTCGTACCAAACATACAATCCAACCTACTGTAGCTATTCAAAATCTTTGTCTGTAATTTAATAATACAGAACTATTTATTTTGCTATTGTTTTGACCACAGTTATCAGTATTTATAGATACCTAAAATGTCTGCAGCTAAGATAATTTATTGTGCAATGTAAATTTAATTACAAAAAATACAGTACATTAAATCAAATATTCAGAGAAAATGCAACATTCTTAAAGATTAAAGATAAATGTGACCATGCCTGTGAAAACCCAGCTGAAGTATTTCTTTGTGATTTACTGTTTTCCACATAAAATCATCCTATATAATGTAAAGAACATTTGTGAAAATATAAACTTGATATCTTTAATATTGACTGAGTAATGTCATATCATGCTTGAAATTAAACTGTGATGCTTTTTATCTCACAATAAGATTTGAGGCTTTAGTCTGATTTTCAGAGACAGCATTAGTGACATACTGTATACTTGAGCTGTTACACACACGACATTGAACATTTAAAAATGGTGAACAACAACAATGCATCTTTTCTATGTACATTCTGCCTGAAATAAGACTGGGTCAACAATGCTTGACCAAAGCGGCGTGGTGAGCTTGAACCTGCTTACATCACGAGACATTTTTTGGACCCAACATTCGATAGGAAAATTCAACTGCAGTAGCCACCGTTCAACCTGAAGAGGGCAGCACTCAGACGTTTTTACACCATATATTGTAGTATTGAAACACTTTATATCCAAATGTCAAAAAACTTACTAAAATCAATGAACAGCACTAATAAAACCCCATTCTTACACATCATTAACTAAAAAAAGTTGGTTTATGGTTTATTACTCTTTAAGAAAACAGCTATACTGTTATTAAATGATTCTTCTGACTGTTTTTTAATCAACGGGGCTCTGAAATGAAATGAATGACAACTATAGCAGATTACGACATAGATTTCCATTGATTTCTTAACCCTGTTGCAAGTTGAGAAGCTTTAATATACATAATTTGATCTAGTTTAGCCTTAGTTGCATTTCAGTTTTATCACAACCAACTCGATTTACAACTGCATAAAAATCCTTCCTTGGCATATTGCGTTACAAAACGTCTCGGTTACTATCGTAACCTCGGTTCCCTGAGAGAACGTGAACGAGACATTGCGTCAGTTAGCTGACGCTATGGGGATTGATCCTTCAATCACGATAACCCTGAAGCCTTATTGCACAACGCCAGTGCAGTTGAAACTCGCGCTGGCCAATGACGCTCAAGACGGCAAAAGAGGGCGTGGCCTTCTCACTATAATAGCAGCCGTCCTGAGCGAATATCTTCAGTAAAACGACTGAACGAGCGTACAGCCTACGAAGCCGTGAGCACGGCAGCTAACGCAATGTCTCGTTCACGTTCTCTCAGGGAACCGAGGTTACGATAGTAACCGAGACGTTCCCTGTCGAGAACGTTCTCTCGACATTGCGTCAGTTAGCTGACGCTATGGGAGATTGTATAGAACCGCGCCGTGCATACGGCAAGATAGGCCAAGCATAACGAAGCAAACAGCATGCAACAATCTCAATGACCAGCCGATAGCGGCATATCGTACTAATCACCAGCCAAAAACCAACACAGGGCCAGTAGCGTACTAGCGTAACACCACATTAAGCGGGTAAGAAGTAAACGCTAAAGAATTAACAACATACCTAGCGAGCGGACGGCGTCCGGCGCACAAGTTGTAGAAGTGTTTAGATCATTGGACTAGCGGCGGTGAACACAGCACTCTTGCAGTCACCTGTTGACATCCCCAAACGGCGAACGAGGTCCGGCGTTGAAGTTTGTAGAAAATAATCCACATGCAATATTCATATGACTCAGCATCCAGCGAGCGGGTGATTTCCGGCGTCCGGAATGCACGTGATAATCCGCAAAAACCAATACATGGTGGTATTCTCGTAGTGAATAAACCGAATACTCAGCGAGCGAGCAGCGTCCGGCGCTAAGGTATTCTCAAGTTGGCGTCGCAGTAGCGCCGCCCCTTACACACGACCTGATAGAAACCATCAGGTATGTCAGGCACTGGAGGTGGAGGGCGTGTTTACCGAAAGCACTCGGGAGGCCAATGAGGAGACATCCAGATTATAAAACCTAGCAAAGGTGTTCTGAGACGACCAGCCAGCAGCCAAGCATAAATCCTGAATAGATGCGCCTTTATACCAAGCCCATGACGATGCAATAGCTCTCGTAGAATGGGCTCTAATATTCAAAGGGCATCGCACTCCTTGGCTAGAGTATGCCAGTGAAATAGCATCAACCACCCAGTGCGAAAGTCTTTGCTTGGAAACTGGGCGTCCTTTGGTGCTGCCTCCAAAACAAACAAACAGCTGTTCCGCTGCCCGGAACGGTGCTGAGCGATCAATATAAGCTTTTAGCGCTCTTACCGGGCAAAGCTCCCTCTGGACGATCGCGTTAGTAGTCGCCGCGTCGTCCGAGGAGAAGGCGGGGATAGAAATAACCTGCGCTCTAAATGGCGTGGATAGCGATTTAGGCACATAACCCGCTTTGGGTTTCAACGTGACATTACAGTCTCCTGGTCCAAATTGTAAGCATTCAGCGTTCACAGAGAGAGCATGCAGATCTCCTATGCGCTTAGCTGAAGCCAAAGCCAGCAGAAGCACAGTTTTTAGAGAAAGCTCCTTCAAACCTACCGTTAGAATAGGCTCAAACGGAGGAAGAGTTAGTGCTTTCAGGACCAAGGCCAGGTCCCAAGACGGTACGGTGGGAGGGCGAGAAGGTCTGAGGCGCCGTGCACCCCGTAAAAACTTCGTTATGAGCTCGTGTTTGCCCACCGAGCGCCCCCCAATATTAGCATGAAAAGCTGCGATAGCAGCAACATACACTTTAAGGGTGGAGGGCATGCTTCCCGTATCCATTCTGTGCTGTAGAAAGGATAGAATAGCTGACACGGAGCAGTTCACCGGGTCAAACTCTTTTTCTTTGCACCACGCAGCGAATACCGACCACTTAAGGGCATATAACCGTCTTGTAGCGGGGGCACGCGGCTGCATCAGCGTATCGAGCACACTCTGCGGCAGCGCCGCGTCTGTCAGCGGTTCCCACACACCTTCCACGCGTGAAGTTTCCACTTCTCGGGGCTGGGGTGCCAGATCGATCCGTTCGCCTGAGAGAGCAGGTCTCGTCTCAACGGGATCGGCCACGGGGGAGCCGTTGACAGTTCCAACAGCTCGGGAAACCACGGCTGGTTCGGCCAGTACGGGGCGATCAGTGTCACTGTTGCTTTTTCCTCTCTGATCTTGTGTAAAACTGACGGCAGCAGTTTTATGGGGGGAAACGCATATTTGCTGGCTCTCGGCCACGGCAACGACAGCGCTTCTCCGCCCAGAGGAGAGCTCGTCAACGAGAAGAACAGCGGGCAGTGTGTGTTTTCCTCGGACGCAAACAGATCCACTTCTGCTTTCCCGAACTGACTCCAGATCAGCTCGATAGATAGGGGGTTCAATCTCCATTCCCCTTGGGGAATGCCGTTCCTCGACAGCATATCCGCTCCGCAGTTCATGCTGCCCGGTACATGCGTCGCTTTTATTGAAAGGAGATGACGATCCGCCCACAACAGTATCGCTTCTGCCTGTCTGAACAGCGGCCTGGAGCGCACTCCTCCCTGGCGATTTATGTATGAAACCACCGTAGTGTTGTCCGTCCGGACAAGAACATGATGGCCCCCGATCAGCGTCGCAAAGCTCTGCAGTGCTAAAAAGACGGCTTTGAGCTCTAGACGGTTTATATGCCATAACCGCTCCGACTCCGGCCAGGAGCCCGAAGCCGGGACGCCATCGCACAGGGCTCCCCAGCCCGTTAACGACGCGTCCGTTGTGACTACTTTCCGTCTCGTAACCAGCCCGAGTGGGGCACCCCCGCTGAACAGGTTGGGATCGAACCAGGGTCTCAGCGCTCGCATACATCCGTTCGTAACTGTAATGCGCGCTCGTCCCGATATCCACGCCCTGTTGGGCACTCTGGATCGTAACCATAGCTGCAACGGGCGCATATACAGCAGACCGAGTGGGCAAACCGGTGAGGCTGCCGCCATCAAGCCTAAAAGTCTCTGAAACCGTTTCAGTGGCACAGTGCCTCCGTGGCTGAATACATTCAGAGCAGACGTCAGATCCCGTTTGCGCTCCTCTGATAAGAAAGCCTTCATTGAGACTGAGTCGAGACGCACGCCTAGAAACGCGATCTCCTGCGTTGGAGATAGAGCGCTCTTCTGCAAATTCACACGTAGACCGAGGCTGTCTAAATGCGAAAGTACTGCGTCCCTGTGGCTGATGAGCACCTCTCTGGATTGTGCTAAAATCAGCCAATCGTCCAAATAATTCAGGATGCGAATGCCGCTCGCTCTCAGCGGGGACAGCGCCGCGTCTATACATTTCGTGAATGTGCGCGGGGCGAGCGCCAGACCGAACGGGAGGACCGTGAACTGGTATGCAGCATCCTTGAATGCAAATCTCAGAAAGCGCCTGTGGTGCGGGGCGATCTGAATGTGAAAATAAGCATCCTTTAGGTCCACTGAAATAAACCAGTCCCCGGGCCGAATGTGGGCGAGGATCTGTTTCAGTGTAGTCATTTTGAAAGCACGTTTGTGTAACGCTTTGTTGATTTGTCTCAAATCCAAGATCGGTCTGAGACCGCCGTCTTTTTTCGGGACGACAAAGTACCGGCTGTAAAAACCGCTCTCTCTCTCTCTTGCATCGGAACTGACTCTATCGCTTGTTTGGCGAGGAGATTGCAGATTTCCTGATACAAAATCGACTCGTCCTGAGCAGGGGCGTCATGCACCAATTTTTTTTAAGGGGGCACAGTGTCAACAGCTCACAGAAATTTGTGCATATACAGACATCAAACGAAATATTATAGAGCTTTCAGTCTTTTCCATGGCACTTACATTTCTAACAATCTGAAAACCCCTGCTTTCATGCAAAAACCTCCAAAATAAAAGTGATGACTAACTTTCATATCAAATACTATTCAATCGGAATAATGACACATTTGCATCATATTCACATCTGAAACGGCATGTTTTATTTAAGTCTTAATGGCTTGTTTAATTGTGTAATTAATGCATTTTGCACAACAACTACATTATCATATAAAATTAATGTAATTTTAAATCCATAAAGTATATAAACAACGAAAATTACATAAGCTATAGCCACGTGATTGATTTTAATGTTCAATAATGATTTTAAAAAATATGTTTAGATAAAATTATTAGAGGAACGGATTTTTGCATTAAATTTTACCTCATGTGAGCATGTGAGATTCCGCGCCCGCGTGAACTTTGGCGAACTTTGGCGTTGTGCCAAGAAGATGAATCTCTGCTAATATAACGTTGAGACGGTCACATTTAAAACCATACATTTTCTACACAGAGAAGGTTAACTGCACATTACCGTACTGGGGTTTGGAAATGTTGTGTGCGTTTCTAACACGTTTTAATTCCTCAGATAGCCAAATGCAGCAGCAAGCCAGCAACAGCAGAGAGCTCGTGAGCGCGCCCAGACACTGATGACGTCTGCGGCTGCGCTCTGACTGCAGCGCCAGCTGCCGCCAGAATAAAAGTAATGTAACATGATCAAAACACGATCAAAACGGCGAAAATCTCCGAAAAGTGACAAGGATGCAGCACTGAATGTATAATATTGTGCATATTAACAGATTAAAAGTCAAATAACAGATTAATGGACGTTTATTTGATTTTGAGGTTGGATGCAAAATCCATTGGCTCAAAAAAACCAAGGGGGCAGGTGCCCCCTCAGTTTGAATGGGCATGACGCCTCTGGTCCTGAGCCCGGACCGTTGACGCTATCACGCCGTTGAAACGGGGAGGTCTGCGTCGAAACTGTAGAGAATATCCTTTCTGAATAATGTTCAGCATCCATTCCGATATGTTGGGAATGGCACGCCATGCATCTAAGCGCAGTGATAGCGGTTGAATGACAGGATGACCTGACCGCTCGTTGCCGCCGAGCGTCTCGTGCGTGACGGGTAGCTCGGTTCTGGGGGGCTGCGCGTTGCTCGTCGGATCGCTGCTCGGGGGCGAGTGACCCAGCGGGACTAATGAAGACCTCTCCGCTCTGTGCAGCGTGTGTGTTACGGGCACAAGAGAGGACGGCCGGGGGGCGGCTGACGCCGCGATAGACAACGGGCTTTTGTGCGGCTCGCTGAGACCGTGCATTAACCCTTCCCGTCCCCGCTTTCTCTGCGACCCGCGCGTCGCGGGGGGGTTCGAAAGCAGGGAGGGTGCGCTGTGCGTGTCTATATGAGGGTGGGAGCTGCCCTGGGGCGAGCGACCCGAAACCAGATAAGGAGGAAAACGCTCTTTTTGTGAAAAAGTAACATTTTTTATTGCATTCAACACAAAAACATTTAAAGAGACAGTCTCTGCGTCGCCCGCAACAGCCAGGGGGACACTTGACGAGACTTTCGTTCTCTTGGCGGCGGGCTCGCCGCTCGGCGTTCTCTCTCTCACACCACTCACGTCAGGAACGCGGCTTTGCTCCGGACTGCGGTCCCCCTGGACCCGGTTTCTTGCGACGCTTCCTGGTGGATTCGTGCCAGGGGCTCTTGTGACGCACCACCGGTTCAGGTCTCACTGTCGGGGGCGTCGCCGCGGGGGGTTGCGCTGCCGGCCGGCGTGGCGCAGACTCGGAGCGGTGTCTCGGCGGCGGCGGTCCCGCCGGCGCATGAGACATAGGGCGGCGAGGAAGAAAGTGACTCATGGCTTTAGAACTCTTCACCGCCTCCGAGAATCGCTCCGTGATGGTACCCACGGCGTCACCGAACAGGCCAGATGGGGAAACGGGAGCGTTAAGCAGCGTCTTCCTGTCGGCCTCCTTGAGATCTGTGAGATTTAACCACAGCTGGCGCTGCATCACCACCATGAAGCCCATGCTGCGTCCGATAGCCTGCGCCGACTTTTTGGTGGCTTTCAGCGCGAAGTCCGTTGCCGCCCTCAGATCCCTGAAGGTACTCAGGTCCGTGCTGCCCTCGTCCAGCGCCTTTAGAGCCCGCGCCTGGAAAATCTGGAGGACCGCCATGGTGTGTAGCGACGACAGAGCCTCCCCTGACGCGGCGTAGGCTTTATCAGCCAGGTGCGCCGTCATGCGGCACGCCTTAGAGGGTAGTGAAGCCTCACCACCCAAGGAGGAGGACGACGGGCAGAGATGGGCCGCCACGGCTTCCTCGACGGGGGGGATATGCAGGTATCCACGAGCCTCCGCCCCGTCCACTTTAGAAAACAGCTCAGACCCGCCGGCGCGAGCGCGGACGCCCTGGGGGGTCGCCCACGCTTTGGTGACCTCATCGTGCAGGTCTGGGAGGAAAGGGGCACTTTTCCTCGGAGCGGCGGCGCGGCGGCCCGAGTCAAAGTACCACGAATCGAGCTTGCTCCTTTGGGGTTCTTGCGGGGAACTCCACTCGATCTCTAAATCCTGCACGGCCTTAGAGAGAATGCGCACCAGCTCTTCGTGAAAGGAGGGGGGGTGGGCGTCAGCCTCCGACGCGGCAGGCGGAGATTGGTCCCAATCTCCGTCAGACGCCGTCAGTGACATCTCATCCTCCTCTGCGGGGACCCCAAAGGAGACAGACTCGGCAGCTCCCGGTTCAGGACGCAGGCTCTCGGCGACGAACTGAACCGGAGAGCGACGGGGAGGGGAAGCGCGGCGTTCCGGCACGCGCTCGCTCTCCGTCGGTGGCTGAGCCCCCACCAGCGGCACCTTGGCGGCAGTGGGAGGCTGCAGCGAGGAGCTTTCGAGAGCGATGTTGAGCCGAGTCCTGAGCACCCTCATTGTGAGCTCATCACAATGAGGGCACTCCGACCCAACCAACGCCGTCTCTGCGTGGAGAAGCCCCAGACATACTATACACAGTTTGTGCGAATCGGGCGGGTCGATAGGACCTCCGCACCGTGAGCACATTCGCGACATCTGGATCGCTAAGAGGGACGTCCGTCTTATCCGCGTACTCAACAGATGTCTTCGTTGCAGGGTAAAACTTGCTCGTGAAGGAGAAAATACTGAAGATATTCGCTCAGGACGGCTGCTATTATAGTGAGAAGGCCACGCCCTCTTTTGCCGTCTTGAGCGTCATTGGCCAGCGCGAGTTTCAACTGCACTGGCGTTGTGCAATAAGGCTTCAGGGTTATCGTGATTGAAGGATCAATCCCCATAGCGTCAGCTAACTGACGCAATGTCGAGAGAACGTTCTCGACAGGGAACAAAACAGTGTGTAACCGATCGCATTTCTAGTTTATGTTAATTAGCTTATACGGGCTACGTTAATTTAAACAGCTAAGGGCTGACTTCGCGTTAGAATCATAACATAAAACAGGGAACGTAAATCACCTTGTGTTTTTTTAAACTGGGGTGAACAGAGCGAAGACTTTACAGTGGAAAGAAAACTGCATTGTATTGCTCCAGCGTCACATTGTGTAAACTGCATTTATAGTAAGGAAGTCCACATATGCAGATATCATAGGAAATAGCAGTAAATACACACACGTCTTGTTCTCTTCTGAAGTTCACGCGCACTGTGAGACCGTGGATTGAAGACGGCGCTAAAACGCAGAGTAAAGACGGGGCGGAGCTAAGAGGGCTCAGCTTAAGGGGGTTGCGTGTGCGGCACAGTCCTTGGCTGGGGCCCTCAAAAGTTTATGGGCCCTTAGAATCGTCCTAACTTCCCCCCCTTACGGCACCCCTGGTGCTCTCCACTACAGTTATCAAACCACAAATAAGGGCATATTTTTAAGATTGGGTGTCTATTCCTCCAGGATTGTTGTCAAATCAACAGCAAGACACATTAAGGCTGTTCTTGTGGCATGTGGAGGCCCACAACCTTATTTGGTTTTTCTTTCATTTCTCATATCTGTATTTTATCACACACCTCCAAACAACTGATGAGAAGATTTTATTGGTTGTCCTGTTGGTGTACTCTGCAGTGAGTAAACTATTTGTAGGCACCGCACAAATAAATTCAGATAACACCACAGTAAACTTAAGACCTGTCCTCTTGATAACATAGTAGGCTAATAGGTAAGAGTCGTTATTATTTTAAACAATTTGTTTTAAAGATTATATTTGGGTAACAAATCAAACAACAAATATAAAGCTTAGCAAGCAAAAGAATGTTGCTGTTGTTATATTGTTAAAACAGAATAGACTGAGAGAATTATTCTGTGTATTATGTTTATGTCATTTAAGCTCAAATGTGCTAATGTGTGAAAGATCCTGTCCTATATTTATGTTTCAGCAACTGAAACATCTAATATGTGTCATGTCTATATGCACATGAATGTGATAGATGATATATATATATATAGTGAAGTTTAGACAATGTCACTTGTTTACATAGGTTTGAATCATTTAATTTATCATCATTTCAATTTAAATATTTTTTTTATAATTTTGTACAATCATTTCCTATAAGACTTTGCTGAAACTTTGCTATTTCCACAGTCAACTTCACATGATGATGTTAAGGCAATGCATATTTGCTGTGCTGCTCCAAATGCAGTTTTGGTCTCATCTGTTGGCTGCAACAAATAATAGCTGTGCGGTTTATGCTGGGGTACCGGGTATACCTGGACACAACGGCATGCCTGGCAGGGATGG
The DNA here is from genome assembly GCA_025389145.1 of Misgurnus mizolepis. Classification (NCBI taxonomy): domain Eukaryota; kingdom Metazoa; phylum Chordata; class Actinopteri; order Cypriniformes; family Cobitidae; genus Misgurnus; species Misgurnus mizolepis. Next base: position 56,289,846 of record JAIFKI010000002.1, read on the forward strand.
TAAAGATGGGTCTGCTGGTCAGAAAGGCGAGAAAGGAGATCCAGGTTTGTCTGATCTTTCTGGTTAGGTTAATGTGTGTTATTTCTGGCTAGTGTTTTTTTTTTTACTGTATTTTTACTGTATTTTTTACTGCTAGCATTACTGTCCACTATTTATTTGCAGACTGAAATGCCCCATGAGCCATATTAGAAAGAGATTTGGGAGACTGCATGAAAATGTGCTTCGGGATTAAGATTAATCACTTTCTCACTGCAGGAATTGGTGTACAGGGACCTCCAGGCAAAATGGGACCAGCAGGTCCTATAGGCCCTAAAGGAGAGAAAGGAAACACTGGGCAACCAGGTAAAAATAATGTAAAAACATTTCAACAAAGATTACAATATAAAGTAAACATTATAATATAAACAGACAAACTCCAGACCCTATAAATGTATGCAAACCCTGCAGTCAGGAACACTTACTGGAGTTAACTACATTTACAGAGGTGACTATTTACAAAAGAAATCACAAAATGGTATTTTATTTCATTTTGCTATGTTAAAAGTAATTCAGTGACTTCTCTTCTGAGGGGCGTGAATTTAAAATGTGTTTGGAGTGTCTCATCATGTGTTGCTCGTCATGTCAAAATATGTGTTTGTTGTGTAATGTGAACCATGCACTGCAAAATCCCAGGAGTTAAATTAACACTGCTCAGTGTTTATATAGGTCCACTCTCTAGAGTGTTAAAAAAAGTAACACCGGAGAGAGTTAAAATCTGCAATCTGTGACTTTCTCCTCTCTATCACCATCTCTGTTTGAAACCTAAAATTGCATTTTAGATCTTACTTGTAGAGTTAGTTTCTTATCCTAGGATTAGATGTTGGCTGTTTCATTTAAAGTCACCATTATTGTGATCAGTGGTTGTTTTAAAATCCCCTGTGAATGGTTGGCAGATCACTTCAAACCAATCACAAGGGATTTTTCTTGTTTAAAAGAAGTGGCTTCAGCCAATACCGAGCGAATAAATTCAAGTCGGGACGATCTTTGCCGGGAATGATCTTTACCGCTATGTACCAACTACCACAGAAATACACTATTAACTTCACATGTTCATAACAAATGTGGTGTGTTAACACAATCAGGGAAAAAAATAGCAAGTAAAAAGTCAATAGTCAAGAGTCCAACTAAAACAAACACGAATCACGATAATGGTGACTTAAAATTAAACAAAACATCAACATCTAAGCCTAATAAGTGAATTGTGTTTTCTACAGCAATATATTTACTGAACATTCAGAAATAATGTTTTATAAAATAATAAAATGCAATGTTTCTCTATCATTTACATAATAGTCAAACACGTCAATATAATAAACAGTTGTTGTTTTAAACATTGTGTGAACATTAAAACATGACATTGTCATAACGTTTAAAAATGGTAAAATATAACATTCCCCTAACGTTGAGACAACACAAACACGTTCTTAGAACGTCAAGAAAACTGGACACTTTTTCCGTTGGCAGACATTTTTGGGAACCTTGGGAACTTTCAGGGAACGTTCTTAGAACTTTTTCTGTTAGCTGGGGTATCGCTTTATAGATTTTGTTCTTCTTTTAAGGGAATTTCCATGTAAAATGGAAAGCCATGCTGAGTTTAATATGACACCTGTTATTTTTCATATTAATTGACTACAGGTTGGTGAGTCAATGAAAAAGTGAATACAATTTCATTAGAACATATTTACGAGGAAAAAATTGCAATAGGGGATTATCACGCTGATACGCAGTACTTTCGCTTTCAGAGATCTTGCACCTCCACTTTCGTCAGATCGTAATGCCAGTTCTGCTGGTCAAGATTGAACAGAAAAGTTGTTGAGAAAGGTACGTAAAGAAACAATGGTGTTGAGAAATGTAGTAAAGTAAAAGTACAAATAATTTGTTGCAAAATGTAACGAAGTAAAAGTCAAAAGTATGCACTATAGATTCTACTTAAGTACAAATACGTGAAAAAAAATTACTTAAACACAGTAATGAAGTATTTGTACTTTGTTAACTTAAATTACACCACTGCCTAACAGGATGTTAGAGGCTGTTTACACTTGGCATTAACATGCGTTTTCGTCGATCGGATCACAAGTGGACGACGTTAATGCCAGGTGTAAACGGTGTTCAAAACGTTTTGAGCTCGTCCACTTTCGACCACTTTCAACCACATTCAGAGGTAGTCGAAACCACTTTCGATCGGATCGCTTTGGAGTTTCGGAACGCAATGTGGTTGAATGCGTTTGAACAGCCACACGCGACCGCCTTCTCTCCGCCCATTTATCTGATCTGAGGTATTAAACACAAGTTTTACGTCTTTTTTTGACTTCTGGCGTAAACATACGGTGAACAGCGCTATTTTTAGCCTTTCATTGATACAACTAAAGCGGCTGATCTCCGTAGTTTCGTTTTGAAAGCGTGTGAAAGTTGCGCGATCCTATTTCATCAATTGCGCTGAAAATTCAGAGAAAGCTCCAACATATAAACGTACAAAACACTGTGCAGCATGTATACTTGCTAAACAAGCAGTGGACTCCGACATAATATTAGTTTGCGTCCATATAAACTCATAATTACTCCCGCTCGGGTTTGAATGACAGCAGAGAGACTCGCCCACCGTCTCACAGACCACCCCCTCACAGTATTCAGGACAGATGCGGTCGAAAGTGGACAAAAGAGACAGATTTAAATACCAGGTGTAAACGTAATGTGTCTCTCTCGTCCACTTGTGATCCGATCGATGAAAACGCATGTTAATGCCAAGTGTAAACAGCCTCTTAGATACCTAACTGCGCTTGAAGTGGACATGCACAGCTGTTGACAAGTCCCGCCCACGAAACCCGGAAGCGTGATAATCCCCTATAATACCACCTAAGCAAGCAATCTTGTTTTAAAAGATGTCTTCAAGGGGACATTCCATGAAAATCAGACTTTTTCCATGTTTAAGTGCTATAATCGGGTCCCCAGTGCTTCTACCAACCCAGAAAACATGAAAAATAGCAATCCTGTAACTTTGTTTTGGTAAGGCTCTCTCTGCAAGCATGTGAATAAATAGATCATGCGGATTTCGCTCCACCCATGACGTAGGTAAGGGATCTGATTATAATGATACCGCCCCTTCAACTGCGCTATCCAACCATGAACGGCCTCACGAGTGTGATAGACAGAGAGAAAGAATGACTGATAGCACGACGCGTTTGTATTCCCTCAAACACAAACAGGAGCCTACAATCGTATAACTTGTAGTTTTATTAATATTTCTAAAGATGGAATTACCGTTCTAAAGGATTAACCTTACCTTAGTGCAACAGAGAGAGCGAGTGAGTGAGAGAGAGCGAGTGAGCGAACGAACGAGAGAGAGAGAGAGCAACGCGACGGTTCGCTTTCAAGTATATTGTTTAATATGTTTCTCTGAAGTTTATATGAATGAACACGAGGATTAATGCACTGCACGAGACAGAGTGAGAGAACAACGTGTATTCACTATCATACACAATAAGTAAATATGTTGTTTAATGTTTCTCTGAAGTTTCAAATGAATACGAGGAGTTACAAGATAGAGAGTGAGAGACTGACAGAAACGCGAATGTGTTCAATATGTGTACACAATAAACTTAAACATGTCATTTGATCTGTTTCTCTAAAGTTTAAGCATTAAAAGTGTTGTTTTATTACAGATCATTTTAACGTGCTCGTGTGGTTTGGTCAAAAAGTAAACTTCTGAGTGTTTGTGGACGTGTATTTTATTTGTAACATGCTGAAAATCATTGTGAAAATCATTGTGCCTGTTTAAAACACTGGCAGCAGCATGAGAGCTAAAAGTCTTTATTTTTGTTCTACAATGTTCCCCATCTGCTGATAAACATGTATTTAGTATGCATAAAACAGATGATTGACTTTTTAAACTTGTTCAAATATATAATGCTTAACATCGCTCACTAACTTCTTTCGTGAGAGAATCTTCCTCGATGCTCTGTCATGTCTACAGAGCGAGTGCTAGAGACTCCGCCCACCTGAGCAGCTCATTTGGATTTAAAGGGATACACACAAAAACGGTGCATTTTTGCTCAGACCCATAAAGTGCCTATTTTAACAGGTCACAATAAATTACCTATATGGTATTTTGAGCTAAAACTTCACATATGTACTCTGGGGACATCAAAGATTTATTTAATATCTTAAAAACGTCTTGTGGAATGTCCCCTTTAAAGCCATCCAAACACAGTTCAGACATCTAGGCTGAAACTTTGGCTGTGAGTGAAAATTTAATAGAAGTCTAACCATACAGTATAGCTCAAAAATAAATAAAATAAAATAAATAAATAAATAAAACCCAACACCTTGTAATCACTGCTCACTTTGCTTGCATGACGAAATATCATACATTTTATTTTGTTATTTGTTATTAAGTTATTTTGACAAAGCTGGTAGTAGCTGGAATATATTGGGTCAATATTTCATGGTGAAATGACGATCATTGCTTGCTGTTATATATTTTATAACTTCCCTATTTTTCTGTGTTTTTCATTGTTTAGCTTGTAAAGCTGCTTTGGAATAAAAGATGACATTGCTATACAAATAAAAAAGTTGTTGTTATGACAGGTCTTTATTATTTATTATGTTTCAGAATTGAATGTTTGTTTTTTTGTTTGTTTGTTTTACAGCTTTGGATGCTGGTGACAAAATTATCAAAAAACTTGAGTCAGACGTCAGACATCTGACAGCCAGACTCAGTGCAATAGAGAAAGGTAGATGCCAAACACATCACATTTGTGAATTGTTTAACCAGGATTTAATATTGTGTTGTTCATGACCTCATTTTAAAACAATCCTTTATGTTAAGCTTCAAGATTCAAGATATTCAGGAATGTTGGAAAGAAATATTATGCGTCTTTTGGACATATGGAAAATTTTGATGATGCATTGAAGTTCTGCACAAATTTTGGAGAGACAATGGTACTGCCGACCAGTGAAGTTGAAAATAATTTGTTAAAAACAATGCATTCTGTCATTGGCTCTTCCTATATAATGATTGGAACAACAGACAAACAGAAGGAGGGGACATTTGTGGATCTGAACAATCAACCGCTGTCTTTCAGCAACTGGAGGAAAAATGAGCCTAATGATTATAATGGAGCAGAGGACTGTGTTATTCTTAACACTGATGGTGAATGGTTTGATACTAGCTGTGATGGAAAGTGGCATGTGGTGTGTGAAATAAAGGTCTGATAAAACTCAGCATATACTTTCAAAAAATGATTTAGCTTTTAACATGAACTGTGATTTGCTCTATAGTTTGGATGGTCTAAACAGAATACAAGCAATCATTAACTAATATTCACAAAAAACACTGTCACTTATGTAAAACATAAAGCAATCAGTTTCTTCTGTCTTTAGTCATATAGATGTATTAAAAGTTCATACATTTACCTTTTAAATGTGGTTTTATGATTTGTATACAAATCAAAACAATCCACTGGTCCACTAATTTCTCAGCAGTAACACAAAGTTTGTGCTTTCGGAATATGAAATGTAAAGTTTACCAGTGCTCGAATTGAGTCTTATGGGGGTTCCCCACCCTAACTAAACACAACTGTATGGTTTTTGTAATACACTGAAAAAATGAAACTTTGTATCAACTTAAAAATTGCTGTATACTATGGATCAACTTAAAAAATTGCTGTAATTTGTTACAGCTAAATTTATTAGTTTTTCCCAAACTATATTTTTGATTTGGTTGAAACTTTTTAATTTAATATCAATCAGAATAGTTCTTCAGCCCAAGATAAAAAAAACAATACATTAGACAAAGGTTAAAATATTGTTTTTCATGGAGACAAAATCATTATTTTTACTTTGGTAAAAATGTTCCTGTCTCTAATTTCTTATAGACTGTTTCTTTTTCTGGAAAAAGTAATAATAAAATGATGAGGAAAGTCATAATATTAAATGCAATATATAAATTAACACTGTCATGTGTATATATGACTCCATCTTACAGTTTTAAAAAGAGTTAAAAGCTGCAATCTTTCACTTTTGCCTCTCTATCAGCATCTCTGTTTGAAAACTAAAATTACAACTTGCTTGCAGAGTTACAGGGATGATAAGTTTAACTTCTAAAGAACGGCTGTAAATCTCAATAGTGTCTGTCTGCGGAGTGCAAGAGAGGGGCGTGCCGTTAAGCGGCGTAACTTTTAGCAGGGGGGCGGAAATTTAAGTTGTCCAAGTCACACAGAATCCCGCGAGATGTCCGACTTCCGCTAAACTGACACGGCACATCCGATAGCTAGTAATAGTAAGACGATTGTTTATAGCTCTCTTTCAACTTTAGCGTAATGACAAATAACGTTACTGCCGTAAATGTTTTAAATTGAGGGCACGGAGGAAGCTTCATAAGACGCTCTTTTTTTTTATTAACTTGAAATCACATTACATCAATACTCATAATAACATACAAAATAGAAATTACAATCAGACAATACAAACAAACAAATAAAAAAGTATAAACATACAAATTAAGTATAAAAAAATAAAAAAAAATAAAATAAAATAAGGGCATGAGATCATCATACAAATAACGTAAAAGCTTCACATAAGGACCTAGTGCGTTTTGCTTTATTATTTTTCAATCCAAGAAGTAATAAAAAAATTGTATATATACAATTGAAAAATAAGTGTACAACATCCTCCTTTTCTGTCCCACAAAAATCACATCTGACATCAGCATCATCATTAAACCTAAGAAAAAGTGTTTTAACAGGGTACACCAAATGAAGTATTTTAAAATGTACTTCTCTCACCTTATTTGTTATACAATATTTTTTCGGCAGCAACCATGCATATTTCCATTCAATGCACTCAAATTTAGAATGCCAAAATGTTCTAGAAGATATTGGGCTATATTCTGTAAGTAACTTCCTAATAAAATAATTATTCCATCTTTTATCAGTAATGATCACTCCTTCAAGTGCAATATCAGGTTTAAAACTCACATTCTCATTATACACATATCCTTTAAACAGACATTTTAAACCAGATGGTATAGCATCGAACACTATACAATATTCTTTAGGGACTATTGGAATATTGTACGCTTCATAAGACGCTCGGATGGTCTTATATTGTCTCATTCATCGTCATTGTTAAAGTGGGTAGACAATATGGCCATATACGGCATATATGGACATATTTACCATCCTAAAATTATTAAAGTACCGAGGCATACCAATATTTAAATCGTGAACTGTTACACAGTGAGGGTGATTTCGTCTTTTTTTTTTAAGTAAATGTGCACCTCAGACAGTTTAATAAGTATTAAACCAAGATGAAATTCACTTGCAAACTTAATTCTTTTTAAGATTTAAGAGGAATCTACAGAGCTCACGTGGTTTTATAAGAAATGGCTACTAACAGATAACATCTGGTGATATTGTGAAGGTTTATAAAAATAACTATTCACAACAGGTAACATTGTAAAGGTGTATAAAATAACCATTCACAACAGGTAACATTGTAAAGGTGTATAAAAATAACTATTCACAACAGGTAACATCTGGTGACATTGTAAAGGTTTATAAAAATAACTATGCACAACATGTAACAACTGGTGACATTGTAAAGGTTACTAAAATAATTATTCACAACAGGTAACATCTGGTGACATTGTGAAGGTTTATAAAAATAACTATTCACACAGGTAACATTGTAAAGGTGTATAAAAATAACTATGCACAACATGTAACAACTGGTGACATTGTAAAGGTTTATAAAAATAACTATTCACAACAGGTAACATTGTAAAGGTGTATAAAAATAACTATGCACAACATGTAACAACTGGTGACATTGTAAAGGTTTATAAAAATAAATATCCACAACATGTAACAACTAGTGAGATTGTAAAGGTTTATAAAATAATAATTCACAACAGGTAACATTGTAAAGGTGTATAAAAATAACTATGCACAACATGTAACATCTGGTGACATTGAAAAGGTTTATAAAAATAAATATCCACAACATGTAACAACTAGTGAGATTGTAAAGGTTTATAAAATAATAATTCACAACAGGTAACATCTGGTGACATTGTAAACATGGTGACATTGTTTATAAAAATATAATTTTAACAAGATCACCCTGCAATAAATTATAACACAGCATTATGAGAGGCATCAGGAGCTGATCCCAAGTGTATAGCTGGAAGCTGTTGATGTATGTACAGTATTGGTAAAGTGCACATGAATGCATTTTATAATAATAATGCATCCAATGTCAACCCTGTGTAGAGCTGAGAAATGTGGTTGTTTCTCAGCAGCAGTAATGTCCAATAGTGCCAGCTTAACACATTGGTGCAGTTTCCCAGACAGGGCTTAGTCAGGGGTGCCCAAACTCAGTCCTGGAGGGCCGGTGTCCTGCAGAGTTTAGCTCTAACTTGCATCAGAGCACCTGCCAGTAAGTTTCTAGTATGCTTAGTAAGACTTTAATTGGCTGCTTCAGGTGTTGCATTAGGGTTAGAGCTAAACTTTGCAGGACACAGTTTGGAAACCCTTTGTTTAGATCAGGGGTGACCCACCCTGTTCCTGGAGATCTACCCTCCTGCATATTTTAGTTCTAACCCAGCTTTAATAAACACACCTGACTATAATTTTAAGGTTGCCCTGAAATGCTTGATTGGCAGGTTCAGGTGTGTTTGATTGGGGTTGGAGCTGAACTCTGCAGGACAGTAGATCTCAAGACACAGGTTTGGTCACCAATGGTTTAGATTAAACCAGGACTGGGCACTTATATTAGGACATTTTAGTTTTTACAAACAAACCTTACAAAAACAAGACTGGTGTGCACCTTAAAACAAAACAATGGCACTGATATGTTGAGATGTGTCAGTACAAGGTGTTTTCTTAATTACAGTAGCTCAAACATGCATTTTAGCCCGGGAACAGTATAAGCCCTGTCTGGAAAACCGCCACATTGTTTTACCATAACAGATATGGGTTGTTTAAGGTTGAGTTGTGATTTTGAAGTGTAGACAGATGGATCATCCTATTGTATTTCTGCATCACAGTTAAGGTGCATGTGGATGGTATCACCCTCACAAGTTGTCCACTGCATCACTTCACATCAATGCAGCTGTGAAAATAATAACCATAAACAAACATATTTTACATTTGTACTTAAAATAAGCTTACATTATGAGAATATACAATGGCACCCATACTTAAACAGAATAGGGTTTGAGAGAGATACATTAAAAACGAGACAGTAGTACACACATCCTTTAACTCCAGTGTTATTATGACGTTTAATAGGTCATTAATGAATTACTGTCATTTGAAATGTCGACAACTTACAGGAATAACTGTAAGATTCTAATGTACTAATATCTAACGTTACTATCGTAAACAGGAAAATATATAGGTGAGCAATGAAACTCATGCAAGATTTGTTGCATTTTGTTAACTACTCGTTACTGATCATAAGTGTAATCATAGAACGGACTTCACAAATCTAACATTAGGCTAACAACACATAGCTAACGTTAGCGAGCTTACCTGAAACGGTCGACCTTAATTCAGCCCCTGGCGTGACTTCTTAACATGTGTCGTAGCCGAACCATTTCTCGGGAAAAGGATGTTCGTCAGTCGGCTTCCCGTCCATTTAAATTGGTACGAACAAACATGAAGGCGCTTGGATGAGCAACTTTAATAACGCCTTTGGCCGCCGTATCTCTATGCGGGCAGAAGAGAAGACAGAATGACAACATCTCGTCCTGACGTCTCGCGTGGTTCTGTGTAACTTGGACAACTTAAAGTTACGCCCCCTGCTAAAAGTTACGCCCCTTAACGGCACGCCCCTCTCTTGCGGTCCGCAGACAGACCCATCTCGTAAATCTGGTTATAAAGTTATCACCACTGTGTCGATTAGTGTTTCCTTTAGTTGGGCACTTGGGTCTTGAAGTTTGGCATTCCAATGTGCTTTGAGTTTAGTGAGGCATTCACTTCAACTATATCTTTGTAGAAGATAAATGGCGTAATTTAATAGTCACATCCTCAGGTGCCCTACAAGTGGATTTATTGGTTTCTATTAACCCAAATTTAGCAAAATGTGCATCTAACATAAAATAAATCTAGATAAAAGGTTATTATAAGAAGATTTAAAATAATATCATGTATATTTCAAGAACACAACAGTTTAATGGTATTTTACAAAACCAATCAAAAAAATCAATATTTACATTAGTCTACCCCCACTAGTAGATTCACAAGACAGGGTTTGTTGTGTAAACAAAACTCACAGATAACTCTTTTGTCTCATATATCTCCTGCTCTTCTCTAAAATATAAAAGGGAAGGGAGTCGACATTTCTTCTTCATTCCTTTTACCCTCATAAAACATGGTGTTTATAAACAAGTCCAACATTGTTATACAGGGCATCATCCTTTAGATCTTTTGCAGCTCATCTTCCCAGCAAGTGAAGAATTTCAATAATACACTGCAAAATCCCGGGAGTTAAATTAATACTGCTCAGTGTTTATATAGGTCCATCTCTAGAGTGTCAAAAAAAGTAACACCGAAGAGAGTTAAAATCTGCAATCTAATTATCTAATCCTAAAATAAGAAAATAACTCTACAAGTAAGATCTAAAATGCAATTTTAGGTTTCAAACAGAGATGGTGATAGAGAGGAGAAAGTCACAGATTGCAGATTTTAACTCTCTCCGGTGTTACTTTTTAACACTCTAGAGATGGACCTATATAAACACTGAGCAGTGTTAATTTAACTCCCGGGATTTTGCAGTGTAATATAATTAATAATGATGTGCTGCTCATAAACAAATTCATGAAATAGGAAAGGTTAATACACACATTAACAAGTTAAACAAGTCAATCAGTACATAAACATTCCCTCTAAAAAAGCAGAACCAAAACAAAAACAAAAAAATAAATAAACATTTCTTGGTGGAGCCATATAGACAGAAAAATCCCCAGAGTTAAATTAACATTAACACTGCTCAGTGTTTATATAGATCCACACTACAGAGTGTTAAAAAAGTAATACTGAAGCATCTTACATCTTACTTGTAGGGGCGGTTTCCCGGACAGGGATTAGACTAGTCCTAGACTAAAACATTTTTAAGAGCTGTCCAAACTGAAAACAATTTGAACTGACATATCTTAAAATACACCAGTGTCCTTTGTTTTGCCTTAACATGCACACAGGTAATGTTTTAAGTAAGGCATGTTTGTTAAAACTAGTTATATTTCCTAATTAAACTAAGGCCTAGTCCTGGGGCCTATACCATGAAGCTGGTTTAGTTGGTTAGCCAGCTTTGTTTAGGATTAGTTTGTGCAAATCCTGGGTTTTGGGTACCATGAAAATAGCTTTTACCAACAAGGCCTGCACATTGGCTTGGTTTTGTCAATCTGAAACTAATCCTGTAACCCTGAGTTTGTTTAACCATTTTCATGGTACGGGCCCCTGGATTAAGCTAATCCCTGTCTGGGAAACCGCCACGTAGAGTTATTTATTAACTTAGGTTTAGATGTTGGCTGTTTCATTTAAAGTCACCATTATTGTGATCAGTGTTTGTTTTGGTTGGACTCTTGACTCCGTTATCTGATTGCTGTAACTTCTGTGTTGAAAACCTGTTTGTTATCGCAGGAAAGAGACAAAAGTGTTAAGTGTGATAATATAGTGGTGGTTAGGATATAGTGTCAAATATTGTCATGTAGTAAACTGATATACTATTTTAGTTTGCTTAACAAAAATATTATTTCTGTCATTAATGTGATACTGAAGTTTGACATTTGGCACTCTCATACCAGTTTGTCATTTTAAATAAAGTTGAAATACTATACAGTTCAAATATAACTGTGTCTGATTTAGACACCCAAACATAAAGAATCAGAGTATGGATCTCAATAATGGTGGCCATAAAATGAAAAGCTTCATGCTGCAATGCATTCAATCAACAAATTACAAATCTGATCCAGAACTCCCAGAATGCACTGCGGCATGAAAAAATCATGAACATTTTGGCATTTTTCTTTGTCACCATTGTTGAGATTCATACTCTGAGACTTGATGTTTGTGTTCAATTACACCATGGTTAATCTTTAAGTACATATTGTTTTAAAATCTTCAGAATGAGAAACCACTTTGAGAGTGTCAGATATCATACTGCAGCATCACATTACTGAAAGGAAAAAAAATCTTCCAAGTGAGTAAACACTGAATGAATAAATACATTTTCTAAATGTTCAATATTATGTATCAACAACCATAACAGAATTGCAATATATTCTCTTCTTTACCATAACAAATATAACTTTCACAGTTATAGCAGCCAGAAAAAAACAAACAATAGTCAATAATCCAACTAAAACAGACACTGATCACAATAATGGTGACTTTAAATGAATCAGCCAACATCTAAACCTAAGTTAATAAATAACTCTACAAGTAAGATGAAAGAGGCTTCAGTTTTACTTTTTTAACACTCTGTAGTGTGGATCTATATAAACACTGAGCATTGGCTCCACCAAGAAATGTTGATTTATCTTTTTGTAGTTGTTGTGGTTCTGCTTGTCTTTTGTCTTTATTCTCTTCTTGTTCATCTTTCTTTAGTGATTCTGTTTATTAACAGCAGGTGTTTATCATTAATGGTCAATAATCACTTCATTCATCTCTTCATTATCTAATTAACTTCATCACTTCTTCAACCCAACCACCCCCATACTTGGCTTTGATTTAATCCACATTGGCTTCCGTTTCTAAGTAAGGTTCATGTGGGCTAAGTCAGATGGTGCCAGCATGGAACCCGCGGACAAACCAACTTGGGGCCCATATTGCAGGCCCGTATGGGGCCTACATTGGCCCCACCAAGCACTGCTGGCTGGGTAAGTATAGGTGGCCATAAATCTGAGTGGACATCCATGACATGCAGAGTCCTGCAAGGCTCAATTCTAGCGCCACTCCTGTTCAACCTGTATATGCTCCCACTAAGCCAAATAATGAGAGAGAACCAAATTGCCTATCACAGTTATGCAGATGACACTCAGATCTACTTAGCTCTATCCCCTAACGACTACAGCCCCATTGACTCCCTGTGCAAATGCATTGATGAAGTTAACAGTTGGATGTGCCAAAACTTTCTTCAGTTAAACAAAGAGAAAACTGAAGTTATTGCGTTTGGAAACAAAGATGAAGTTCTCAAGGTGAATGCATACCTTGACGCTAGGGGTCAAACAACTAAAAATCAAGTCAAGAATCTTGGTGTGACTCTGGAATCTGACCTTAGTTTCAATAATCATTTCAAAGCAATAACTAAATCAGCATATAATCATCTCAAAAATATTGCAAGAATTAGATGCTTTGTTTCCAGACAAGACTTAGAGAAACTTGTGCATGCTTTCATCACCAGCATGGTGGAATATTGTAATGGCCTCCTCACTGGCCTTCCCAAAAAGACCATTAGACAGCTCCAACTCATTCGGAACGCTGCTGTCAGAATTCTGAGCAGAACCAGAAAATACAAACATATCACACTAGTTCTCAGGTCTCTACACTGGCTACCAGTTACATTTAGGATTGATTTTAAAGTATTATTAATGGTTTATAAATCACTCAGTGGACTAGGACCTCAATACATTGCAGATATGCTTATTCAAATCAATTACATTTTGGACATTTTCCTGTCTCAAAATTTTTATTTTGATGACTCGTTTTCTGGAGAAAATTAGCCTGGGTGCCAGCCGATCTTAGCCCCGCCCACCACATTTTGAAAAACGGGAAGATCGGTCTGGCGTTTTTCAGTTGAGGAGCTACTATGCGTCAGAGATGTTCACGAGTCTCTCATCTGAAGTCTGAGTCGAGTCTGAAGTCTTTCAGCTGGAGTCCGAGTAAAGTCTGGAGTCTTTATCACTGAAGTCCGAGTCGAGTCTGGAGTCTTTTGTCACGAGTCCGAGTCGAGTCTCGAGTCATTTCATGCATTGCCGAGGGGAAAAAAGGTCCATTTAAAAATTCTGTAAATACCCTTTTTTATTTAGACAAAACAGTTATCAGTACATAATATACATGTAAAACACATGTAAAAGTACACTTTTATTTAGTTAGAAATTTGAAGTAAACATAATTGAATTAATGCTCCAAATATGCACACTTTGACATGAATTAAAACCCCTGATGGACGTTGTTTTGCTTTCATGACGACCATAGTATTTTTCTCAATGACTGCGATGAGAGTCTTATTTCAGATTATAGGTATGTACTCTGTTTTACATTTTTATAACTCCTGACAAGAATGAAGACATTATTTTCACTATAGGATTTTCATAATAAAATAATGGTCAAAACTAAATCTCTTGACCCCATTTAATGATGAATAGTTGTTTGAGGTAAATACATTTTAAACTAACAGTAACTGAATTAATGTAAATAAAGAATGCTTTAGGACGCCTACATCCTCGTGCGGGTTGTAATCTATCTCTCTCTCTCGAGCGAGCGAGCGAGCGAGCGAATGATGGTGGTATTGGTAACCTAGTAACCAGCAGTAAACAAAACAAGGTTCGTGTGGTAAATTGAGACATAACTGCATGTAATCACAATGGAGCAAGTTATTAATGTATTAGCCGTGCAGCTTGTAATTACCTAAACTTAATGCTTGCCTGTACAGTACACAGAAGAAGGAATGCGCATTTTTTTGACGAAGGCACTAGCAACAAGGATATTACGACGATGCCAAGACCCATATATGGTAAAGACAACTCCAGCGGAAACAGCTAGATGGTCAGTCACATTTAATGTTCGCTACATCAGAGTTAATTCAACAAATGCGTTTCCATCTCCCTTTACTCGCATTTACTCTTTTTGTCATAAATCAAAAACCACCTCAAGCGAGCGTATAAACTTTTTTGCGCATTAAGGGATTTTTATTCGAAATTTGGCATTTCCATCAATCGTTTTTGATGCAATACTTCAAAATGAGCATAAAATTATGGTGATGGAAACCAAATGGGGCGAGCAGAGTTAACGTGACTAACCTTTGTGGGTGTGTTCTCAGGTGTCTAATAAAGTTCGAAGTTGTTGTCCCAGTATCCTTTATGGTTTTTCCACATTCTTTGCATGTGGCTGTCCTTCCAGAAATGCCGTCTAAAACATTTTAAAAACCGAACGATAGAACATATGGCACTGCCGGTCCCGCCATCTTTATGAGACTCTTATCACATTTCAGATTTTACGCGCCGCACGTCATTGAATTCTATAATAAGGGTCCGGTCCGATCCCGTTTACTGCAGTACAGCATACACAAAAAAACACACATAATCCTTTTAATGAAATCAGTAGTTAAGGATAAAAGACTCGAGTTGATTTTAAAATATTCACGAGTCTTTGCTGTCGAGTCGAGTCAAGTCTGAAGTCATTTCCGTTCGAGTCTGAAGTCGAGTCTGAAGTCCTTAAAAATGTGACTCGAGTGCGACTCGAGTCCGAGTCACTGACTCGAGTGCCCATCTCTGCTATGCGTGTCCCAAAACTGGCCGACGAATCAAATTGTGAGGGCGGGCTTTATACGATGATGGACAGATGATCAACAGTAACGTATCAACCACGTCACCAAAGAGCACGTGTGTTCAATCTGTTTACAATGAAATGGCTGCCGCTGGAGAAATCATATGTGTGGAATTTGACATTGAGTCTGTTCTAAAAGATATCGACAGAGCATTGATTTAAAAAGAGGAACAGAGAAACGCGATCGAGGCATTTGTTTATGTTTTCGCCGTCCTTCCTACGGGATTCGGCAAAAGTTGGTCGCACTTATGGAGGACAAAGTTAAAGAAGCGACTGAAATGGGTATGACAGCGATGCAACTCGGCGTGCACGACAAGATGGATATAATTAGCGGTCGTTGCCAGCTTCTTTTTGGAAGCCCGGAATCTTGACTGCTGAATAAGTGGAGAGACATGCTAGGCTCCGATATTTTTCAAGCCAATGTAATGGTTAGCTATCGTCGTGGATAAAGTTCACCTAACGTACAAATGGTAAGAGAGTCTTACTGTATGACTTAGTAAATACTTAATGTTGTGATATAAATGAAATGTTGTAAATATAGTAGGTGTTGATGTACCTTCGCTAACTCAGACTTAGTTTAAAGGGGACATATTATGAAAATCTGACTTTTTCCATTTTTAAATGCTATAATTGTGTCCCCAGTGCTTCTATCAACCTAGAAAATGTGAAAAAGATCAACCCAGTAACTTAGTTTTGGTAAACCATTCTTTCCAAGCATGTGAAAAAATAGGTCATTGTAATTTGGCTCCTATTGTGATGTCAGAATAAGGCAGAGGTGTCAAATCCATGTGCCAGGAGTAAAAGTCCTTCCCAGTATTTTGTTCCAATCACCTGGATTTGCTAATTAGTACAGTTTTTCAGCAGGAGGTGAGCTCTTGGTTCGTTGGTGTTTTAAGCCCTCAACCAAGCCTTCAAGGTAGCGCTGTCTGGAAGGCACTCCCCATGCCCCGAGCGTTTCAGCCAATCACAGCACTGGTGCTAGATATCGAGCCTTCCACCAGCTTCTGGCAGTTTGAGCTCACCGTTGGTCAGGTGAGTAGTGCAGATATGGTAAGATAGGAATGTGACTGTATTTGAATTCAGCTCAAAATGTTTCGAGCCTTTAAGGGACGTGTTACCACGTTTTCATGTGTCTGTGGCACGTATTGACTGCTCAATTGTTTTTAGATGCTTAGATTTGGGGTTTTCGTCTGATTTTTAAACTGTTTTCCAGCAAGGATAAAGTTGCGTTTGGCATAAATGCGGATGTCCTTTTAAGCATTGGTTTATTTGTCAGAATTTTAAACGGCTTTGGTTGAATTTTAAACTGTTCCCACGGGTTAAGGTGAGGATGTCATTTTATGTAACAGAATGTTGTTCTAACCCCAATCACAAGCAACAATGGTAAGAAATTAGGAAAATCAATTGTGCAACCAATACATGAAATTGGCATGAAAAAAATGCACCACAGACACGTGAAAACGTGGTAAAACATCCCTTAAACGCTCGAAACATTTCGAGCTGAATTCAAATACAGTCACATTCCTATCTTACCATATCTGCACTACTCACCTGACCAACGGTGAGCTCAAACTGCCAGAAGCTGGTGGAAGGCTCGATATCTAGCACCAGTGCTGTGATTGGCTGAAACGCTCGGGGCATGGGGAGTGCCTTCCAGACAGCGCTGCCTTGAAGGCTTGGTTGAGGGCTTAAAACACCAACGAGCCAGGAGGTCACCTCCTGCTGAAAAACTGTGCAAATTAGCAAATCCAGGTGATTGGAACAAAATACTGGGGAGGACTTTTACTCCTGGCACATGGATTTGACACCTCTGTTGACTTGTGAGACATCACATCAGAAACAATATTTGTCTACTAAATCACGCGTGTGGATACTGGAATAGTTGAGCACTTGTATTTTGTTCTGACAGCTGTTTAGAAGTTAAACTTATCCATTTAGAAAATAACTCTGCAAGTTATCATTTTATTTTTCAAACAGAGATGCTGATAGAGAGGCAAACGTGAAAGATTGCAGCTTTTGGAGGCATACACCCAACAGTATTCATCTATTGCATTTAATAATTTGTCTTTCTTTATTATTTTCTCCAGAAAACGAGTCATCAAAATAAAAATTTAGAGACAGGAAAATGTCCAAAATGTTATTGATTTGAATGACTAGCAGGTGTTCACCATTAATGTCTTAATCATCACTTCATTATCTCATTAACTTTAACACTGATTCAGAGTTATATTTTTAACACCAGTCTTTTTAACACCGATCCTGGTGTGGATTATATAAACACCAAATAGTGTTGATTTAACACTGGTAGAGTTAATTGAACACTGGGGATTTTCCTGTGTATTTAAATTTGTATAAATATACGGAATAAGTCACATTTCAAGAATAAAAGATGTATTTTTCCAGTTATTGTCTATTGTGTTTGATTATGATTACAATGGCAGGCATAATAATATTTTTTCATTTGGAATAATTCTGCTGTGTTTTTATTTTACCTGGGAGACCTGCATTTCCCTTTTCTCCTTTAGGGCCTATTAAACCTGCGGGTCCCATTTTGCCTGGAGGTCCCTGTGCACCAATTCTTGCAGTGCAGAGAGCAATGACTAAAGCATTAGAACTAAATCATTAAAGCATTAAACTAAATTATACACAATAAACAAACAAAAGTAAAAAGCATAAACCTGGATCTCCTTTCTCCCCTTTTAGCCCAGGAAAACCATCTCTTCCATCTCTACCATCCCTGCCAGGGCTGCCGTTGTGTCCAGGTGTACCAGGCACCCCAGCTAAGGCCGGACAGCTGCTGTCCGAAGCAGCCAATAGATCCGGCACAAACTGTATTAGAATCAGTGCTGCAACAAGGTAAAGCTTTAACACGGCCATTTGCTGTTTGACATGGAAACATTTGAATATTTTAAATGATGAAGTTTGAACATTTTATTTTGTTTCAAATAATGAGTAAATGTAACATTTTCTTATTGAATGTTAAACAAAGTTAAACAACTTCCAGCAATCCCTTAGATTTGAGTCGTAAGGTTAAAGCTTAAAGACAAAAACAGAAAGTTACGGAAATGTACGGCCTTTAAGGCATATGAGTCTTACCAACAGATCAGTCCTGGAGATCACCAGTTAATCTCTGTAGACACAGAACAAAATACTACTAAATACTTTATCTTTAATTCATGTCAGTCTCAGAACAGAGGACAGATTTGTAAAAAAAGACACTGTGACTCATGCCCTTATCGTGGGTTACTCAAACTTTAAACAGATAAAAGGTTTTATTTGCAAACAGGTCCTCAGTGTTTGTCTAATGTAAGTGCACTTTGATTGGAACATATTTGTTCAGAGCTGGAAATATTTAAAAGGAACCTTTATGGAGAGAAACATAACATGATCTGTGAAAAACATGAGGGTGAGTACGGTAACAAGTGTGATAAGGGGCCATTATGAAAATTAAACATTTTTTTTGTGGTAAAAGTGTAGTAACCATGTTTTTTGGTGTATTAGTAAAACCATGGTTTTACCACAGTAACCCTGGTTTAACTATGTTTTTGAATACCATGGTTAATTTTTCGTAAGGGGGATGCGGCTGGGGGATCCAGGACCAGTACATTTTGTGAATGAATTATTTACAGTAATAAATGTGAAGTTGGCTATGTTGTGTCTCTGGCAGGGGTGTAGCCGGCATCTTACAAGTGGGGGGGGGCGGGCTGAGTCACACGGATCAGCCATAACATTAGGACCACCTCCCTAATATTGTATAGGTCCCCCTTTTGTCACCAAAACAGCCCTGACCCGTCGAGGCATGGACTCCACTAGACCTTTCTATCAGAACCAGCCTTCCCTTGTTAGCAATTTCAGCTACAGTAGCTCGTCTGTTGGATCGGACCACACGGGTCAGCCTTCGCTCCCCACGTAGGTGCATCACTGAGACTTGGCTGCCCATGACCCTGTGGCCGGTTCACCGCTTTTCCTTCCTCGGACCACTTTTAATAGGTACTGGCCCCTGAACACCCCACAAGAGCTGCAGTTTTGGAGATGCTCTCACCCAGTGGTCTAGCCATCACAATTTGGCTCTTGTCAAAGTCTAAAGTTTAGATCCTTACCCTTGCCCATTTTTCCTGCTTCTAACACATCAACTTTAAGGAAAAGTGTTTGTCTGCAAATTTCATGTGTTAGAAGCAGGAAAGTGATCAAGCGTAAGGATCTGAACAACTTTGACAAGGGCCAAATTGTTGAAATTGCTAAAAAAGTGAATGCTGGTACTGATAGAAAGGTCTAGTGGAGTCCATGTCTCGACAGGTCAGGGCTGTTTGGGTGGCAAGAGGGCAAGAAAATATGAACGCAAGAACATATGAACTCAGTTAGCACTCTAAAGCCTTGAGATGCAAGATCACGGCCACACACATAATTTCAAACAGCATGTGAGTAAATCTGTTTTGCGTCGTCTTGTGCTTAAATATTTAAATTGGCAATATCTGAAGCATGTGAAATGATCGCTTGTGCCGACGCAGTAACAGGTCTGCGCTTTTCCCGCTCTTATCCTTTGAACTTTGAAGCTCATCCAGACGTGCGTGCATGAAAGATGATTTGCTTTATAACGCTCATTTGTGATTGGGTAAATGTTACTTTACTCAAATCTAAGTAACAAAAAACAAAGCATGGGCAAGAATAGTGGTGGCAGGATGAAGGCTAGAAAGGATACAATTGCGTGCAAAATCTGAAATCTCACCAGATGAGCACTGTTTTCATCCTATTTCTACCCCTAAACCCCACATTTGACGTGATTTAGGCCGTAGCTGTATCCTATCAAGCCAGAACCGCTGTTTTTCATACTAATTCTACACCCAAATCTAACCCTATTAACTTCCACCAATCCCACACAGTAGAGTCGTAAGATTAATATAATAAAAAAACTAACAGAAAAAACGGAAAGTTACAAAAATGTACGGGCTTTAAGGCACGAGTCTTACCAACAGATCAGTCCTGGAGATCATCAGTTAATCTTTGAAGACACAAACGCAGTACACAGACTTTACAATTTCAACAAACTACTACTAAATACTTTATAATTTTATTCAGTCTTAGAACAGAGGACAGATATGTAACAAAAAGACACTGTGACTCATGCCTTTATCGTGGGTTACTCAAACTTAAAACAGATTAAAGGTTTTATTTGCAACCAGGTCCTCAGTGTTTGTCAAATGTAAGTGCACTTTGATTGAACATATTTGTTCAAGAGCTGGAAATATTTGAAAGTAACCTTTATGGAGAGAAACATAACATGATCTAGTAAAACATGAGGGTGAGTACGGTAAATGACGACAAAGAAGTGACGAGAACTGTATTAAAGGCAAAAAGATCATTACAACTGCAGATCATTACAACATCTTCAAGTGTTGTAAAACTCTAGTGTTTGATTTAAGGGGCCCTTACGAAAATGAAACATGTTTTTTGTAGTAAAAGTGTAGTAACCATGGTTTTTTGTGTATTGATTATTATTAGCTGGTTGATTTTTTTGTGTATTTTATGGTTTATTGATTACTATTACACTCTTTTTACACACTGTTTACAGACATTTCTGTTTATTCAAAAACTGAACATTCTTTAGATTTATAGAACACTGTCCGTAGATTTACAGAACATTCTCCGCCTATGAAACGCAACAATGGTGACAATCAACAACAAAGGTTAATGCCGCAATGCATGCTGGGTACCAGGATTGTAGAAAACTCTTTCTTACCATTTACTCTCACCATTGTTGAGATTTGTATCCAAAGTGTTAATGTCTCTGAAGCAAAAACCACAACTGACACACTTGCATCCAAAGTGTTGATGTCTCTGAAGCAAAAACCACAGCAGACACATTTGCAGCAATCTTATTCAATACAGTGTCTTCAGTACAGAGTGTCACTCTTATGCAATTCAGTATTTTATTCTTATTTAATCATTTCATATTTAAATGCTAGGCAGCATAACATAAAAACAACCAAGCTTAGATGACATCATAGACTCTTCCTCTTCCTCAAACAACATACAAATTTTAACTGCTACAAGCAAAAACAATTTGCAATGTTAAAAGAGCAGAGTCAATTCTGGCAGGTCAAGGGACAAAAGCCCAACTAAAGGGAACACTAATCACCATAGTGGTGACTTCAAATGAATCTTAAACAAACACAAACTGTAGATTTAATGTGATAAATGTTGTGGTAAATATCCATTTGACTTACACGTCACGTCAGAAAGATTTGTCTACTAAATCACATGTGTCGATGCTGGAATAGTTGAACACTTGTATCTTGTTCTGACAGCAGTTGTTTAGAAGTTAAACATCATCCATGTTAGAAAATAACTCTGCAAGCAAGTTGTAATTTTAGGTTTCAAACAGAGATGGTGATAGAGAGGCAAAAGTGAAAGATTGCAGCAGGAGTTGTTGCTCCCATAATGCAACATGTTTTTTAAAAAAACAAATAAACGCCTGTAAAACATAAATACGGAAAATTCCTTCATATTTACACAGTACTTTGTCCGTTTTTTTACGGATTTTTTTTAGAGTGTAGTTAAAGTAACAGCTGGTTGGATTAAACACACAGTGATATTGGGTCGTGTTTAGTCACTATTTTAAACTCTTTCTTTATGTCTGACAACAGAACAGATAATATGTAAAAATAGCATTCAGTTGTGTTAAAATACAATATAATAAACAATGAAAGTAAGATCAGACAGAGTAGAAAAACACATTTGTAAGTAGGCTAATATTTTACCAAACGGTCCTGATATGTCAGAACGTTAACTAATACCAGCTACACGCAACTCTGTGTAATTTAGATAGCCTACTTAAAGGAATTTCACTTAGTTTAAATGGTCATAAACCTAAACTTGTTTCAAACTTGTATGAGTTTCTTTCTTCTGCTGAACACAAGAAAGAAAAGAGTTAATGTCGGTAACCAAAATCAGTTGATGGATCCCATTGACTTCATATGTAGGAACAAAATAACATGGCAGTCAATGGGGTTCATCAACTTTCTGGCTACTAAGATTCTTCAAAATATTTTATTTTGTGTTCAGCAGAAGAAAAACTCATACAGGTGTGAAATAACGGTTGCACTTTATTTTACAGTACGTGTACTTACCTTGTACATGTATGGTAAATAAGTTGTACTTACAGACAAATGTGTGGTACTTACTTTTAGGTATCTACATGGTAATTAACTGGTATCATTACTGTACTTACCAGTAGTACATACTTGGTAGTTATATGTAACTCTAGGTAAGTACTGGGTAATAACATATATATACTTATAGTGTAGGTATACTGTAACTAACGAGAAACATTACTGTACTTACAAATAAATGTACAATATAAGTATTTAGTATTTACAGGCAAGTTAGGGTAAATGACAGGTATTTATAGTGTACATATATGATAACTAATATCGAACACTACTGTACTTACAAATTGTATACATGATAAGTGTGTGGTACCTGTAGGCCAGTGTAAGTTAATGACCGGCACAAATGGTGTATGTATACTGTAACTAATGAGAAACACTACTGTACTTACAAATTGTATATACACGATAAGTGTGTGGTACCTGCAGGCAAGTGTAAGTTATACTTATACCATACGTATATGATAACTAAGAACAAACATTACTGATGTGCCATATTGGTACTCAGACTCAGTATCTTTGTCCTTTAAACCAAGCATTAAATAACCGTATGCATTAACTACTGGGTTCATTCACTAGTACGTCTATGGTAACTGCATATAACAGGACTGTAAAATAAAGTGTTGCTTTTTACATAGTTATTACATAGGACCTACCACCTAAGATATAGCATCATATACATGTTACTGTGAGACAAACCCAACCATTGACTATTATACACATTAACTACTGGGTAAATTCACTAGTACGTCCATGGTTACTGCATGGAAACAGGACTGTAAAATAAAGTGATGCTTTTTACACAGTTATTACATAGGACCTACCACCTAAAATATAGCATCATATACATGTCACTGTCCGGCAAACCCAACCGTTGACTATCATACGCATTAACTACTGTGTACATTCACTAGTACGTCCATGATAACTGCATGGAAACAGGACTGTAAAATAAAGTGTTGCTTTTTACACAGTTATTACAAAGGATCTAACACCTAAGATTATAGCATCATATACATGTTACTGTGAGGCAAACCCAACCATTGACTATCATATGCATTAACTACTGGGTACATTCACTAGTACACGCTTATTGTGTATATACAGTTTGTAAGTACAGTAGTGTTTGATATTAGTTATCATATATGTACACTATAAATACCTGTCATTAACCCTAACTTGCCTGTAAATACTTAATACTTATATTGTACATTTATTTGTAAGTACAGTTATGTTTCTCGTTACTTACAGTATACCTACACTATAAGTATGTATATGTTAATACCCAGTACTTATCTAGAGTTACATAATAACTACCAAGTATTTACCACTGGTAAGTACAGTAATGATACCACTTTATTACCATGTAGATACCTAAAAGTAAGTAACACACATTTGTCGGTAAGTACAACTTATTTACCATATACGTACAAGGTAAGTACACGTACTGTAAAATAAAGTGCTACCATAACTTTAGGATGAGTAAATTATGACAATTAATTTAAAGTGAACTATTCTGGAACAGAATTGTGTTGTCTAATCCATGCAAAATTCAAAAAATTAAAACCATCTATATTAGAGCACGTGGCATTGCACAAGATTTAACTAAACCAGTATTTATTTTCATTAGAATTTTCTGATTGCCCCTCTGACTGGTTCTTGGTCCCCCCCTGTGCCCCCCCATTTATAAAATCCTGGAATCGCCCTGTTAGACAAGACAAACGTATATGTCAAGAAAAGCAATGTCTGGCCATTATGCCAATGTCCACAGACTACTGGTTGTTTGGCAAGTTGTTAAAGTTACTGTTAAGGCCAACTAAATTCAATTCAAGCTGATAATAGTCAGTTAGATAATAGTAAATTGGTCTCTCTCCACCTTAATATCTAAGTTACAGGACTTGATTTAAATGCAACGTCCTAGTCATTTGAGTCCATTTAGCAGTCATTTAATTTTGGATAGTCTGTTCATGGTGGAAAATTACTGATGGCTTTGGCCAAAATTGCAACCTGAATTCAAGACAAGGGGCAAACTAAACAATAATTGAACAAAACATGTATTATGACTGTCACGATCAAAATGGAATGTGAAAATGAATGAAAACAAGCGTTAATGACAGCATTCCATTTAGATCTGTTCACATTAGATCAGGTAACTTTTATGCGTTTTATGTTTTCCTGCATTGAGCAATTGTATAACGATTACACACACACACACACACAAACACACACGCACGCACGCACACACACACACACACACACACACACACACACATATACACCACTGCAGAAAATGTCTATAAAAAACGGGTCAAAGTACAGTATAAATATAAAGGAATTTACGTATTGATGTTTTACAGGCGTTGTACCTGTATTTTTAATAAGCATTGCATTGCGGCCACAATAACCCCTGAGGAGACAGGCGGCCATTACATGAGGTCATCATGCAGGCGTTTGCCATCCACACACGTGATTTAGTAGACAAATCTTTTTTCTGTTTACGTGATGTATTCACAAGTCAAATAGATATTTACCACAAAATGTATCACATTAAATCTCCAGTTTTTGTTTGTTTTAGATTAATTTGAAATCACCATTATGGTGATTAGTGTTTCCTTTAGGTAGACATTTGTCCCTTGACCTTCATGGAACTAACTCTTTTAGCAATTGTAACAGTGTTATATTAAGACCCCTTGTTCATTGTTTGATGGAGGAGGAAACACTATCGGTCGCAGGCGTTGTTTCTACAGTCATGCAAAATTAAAACATTTAAAATAAGAGTATAGAGAGAGGAGCAGAGAATTCAGACATGGTTGTTACTTGCCATCAGTTCACTAAGCCCAATCAACCAGATCCAAAATTAATCTCTAAACAGTCCTTGTCCAAATATACTCAGAGTTTTCAAACACAGTGGTACCAGAAATTTTCATGGCTCCATGTGAGTCCTGGTGTTGAGGGTGTAGGTGTCAGGACTCCGGTGTGATCGGTCGCTCCTTTTGTTTGTTTACCTTTTGTGTCTCATGTGTGCGCACTCGGTCTCCTCCCTTCTTGTTATCCCTGATTGTTTTCCAGCTGATGTGTGTTTGTGTTTCTCTATTTTAGGTCCGGGGTTGCTGTGTTCTGTGCGCGTTCGTTGAGTTACTTCCGGGTGATCGCTGTCATGCTATGCTAGACTCTTGTTGGTCTGTTGATCGTGTTTTTTGTTCTCTTTGTGAATTTTTGCCTCCAGGACTCGGCAGAGATTGGTGTCGCTCGGTACTCGCTCTCACCTCCGGTATGGTTTACTGTTTTTGATTCTAGTGGACTTTCGGTGGCCGTATTCACCATTATTCAACCAAGCCTCATTCAAGCTGGGAGAGTTTCGTCATTTACCCGGTACTGTACACATCTGTGAACTTTTTGTGTCTCGTTTCTCTGCTCATCGGTGTGTCTCGATTTCAGGCTAGATCCGATTGAGCGTGGTGGTGTTCTCACCGTCCGAACTGCCATTTTTACCGGTTTCTGAGAACTGAGGATTATTTTCCCTGCCGCATTGAGGATTGTGTATTCCAGCTGATTCCTAATGAGACTGTGGATTTACTACGATTCAGAGAACTTTCATGGATTGTGTGGTTGGCTGCTGACTTGCTGAGACCCTTGTGGATTACCCTTTGCCTCTCCTCTCTCTGTTTATTCAAATAAACATTTTACTTGCATAAGATTCCCTGTCTCATCCTTACAGAACGAACGCGCCATAATGGAATCTGCAAGTCAGGCGAGTGGAGAGTCGGTCCAAGCGGCTTTAGCCCAGCAGGGGGCGCTATTGGAGCGACATTCATCTATGCTTTCCTCAGCTTCTCATGATTTCCAAATGCTGTCGGGTCGTCTAGCGGAAATCCATAACAGAATGGAGCAGGTGGCGCAAGCCATTGGAGATAGAGGAGCGTCCACATCCTCTACTGAGAGTTTGAGCGGTACCGAACGCGAACCCCATGCGAATAATCCGCCCACCTACGATGGGGATGTCAAGTCATGCAGAGCATTTCTTTCTCAGTGCTCCCTAGTCTTCGCGCTCCAACCTCGGAGGTATGCCTCGGAGGCTTTAAAGGTGGCATATGTCCTTACTCTCCTCACGGGCAGAGCGCGAGACTGGGGAATGGCAGTCTGGGATGCCAAACACCCTTGCTGCGTCTCGTTTGAATCTTTTCGCACGGAGATGATCAAATTATTTGATCGTAGTGTACAAGGCGATTTAGCAGCAGCCGAGTTGACCCGCCTCACTCAAGGTAATTCTTCTGTTACGGATTTCGCGATTAAATTCAGAACCCTCGCCGTGTCAAGCGAATGGAACGATTCCGCCCAGAGAGCTCAGTTTCTCAGAGGTTTGAATGAGCATATTCAAGATGAGATCGCATCCCATGACCTACCTGGCTCTCTGGAAGGTACCATTGATCTGGCGCTCCGCGTTGAGGCTCGCCACAGACAGCGGAGGGCTCGTCGCTCTTTACACCATCTTCTGTCTGATCCCTCGCTGCATGTGGGCGACGATGTTTCTTCACCATCCATCTCTCCGGGTGAGCCTATGCAACTGGGTCGCCTTCGGCTTACCGCAGAAGAGAAACAACAACGTCTCGCCAATGGTCTGTGTCTGTACTGTGGTAAGCCGGGGCATAAGGCTCTCAACTGCCCAGCAAAAGGTTCCGCCCGCCGGTAGCCCCGGGAGTATCGGTGGGCGTTTCTCCACTCAGTTCTTCTCCTGGGTCTCGTACCATGTTGACTGTCTCCATCTCCCATAATAATTCTGTGTTCCACTCTCAGGCCTTGCTGGACTCCGGTGCAGAGGCGAGTTTTATGGACGCTTCTCTCGCTGAGTCTTGGGGTATTCCTGCGGTACCCCTAACAGAGTGTCTAACTGCTTTAACTTTAAAAGGGCAATACATGGCAGAGATCACTCATTGCACCCCCTCTGTAAGTCTTTTTGTTTCTGGCAATCATCGTGAGGACTTTAAATTTCTTTTGTTACATTCTTCCCAGTCATCCATTATTTTAGGTCATGACTGGTTAACTAAACATAATCCTCACGTTGATTGGCAGAATTGTCTTGTATTGTCTTGGTCACCGTCTTGTCATGTATCTTGTCTTGGTCCTGCTCTTTCTGATCCTGTTTGTCCTGTTTTGCAGATTTCAGCGGCTGATGTCTCGGGGGTTCCGGCGGAGTATTCCGATCTGCACCGGGTGTTCAGTAAGACTCGAGCTACGTCCCTGCCTCCTCACCGGTCGTATGATTGTGCTATCGATCTTCTCCCAGGTACTTTTCCGCCTAAGGGTCGTGTTTTTTCCCTTTCGGGTCCTGAAAGAGAGGCTATGGACAAATATATTAATGAAGCTCTTGCCGCCGGTCTCATTCGCCGTTCCACCTCCCCTGCCGGGGCAGGTTTTTTCTTTGTCAAGAAGAAAGACGGCTCCCTTCGTCCGTGTATTGATTATAGAGGGTTAAACGACATTACTGTTAAGAATAAATACCCCTTACCTTTAATGTCCACCGCCTTTGAACTATTACAGGGAGCTCGCGTCTTCACCAAGTTAGATCTGCGTAACGCGTATCACTTGGTTCGCATAAGGGAGGGCGATGAGTGGAAGACAGCATTTAATACACCCTCTGGACACTGGGAATACTCCGTTTTACCGTTCGGATTAGCGAACGCTCCAGCTGTCTTCCAGACTATGGTCAATGAAGTGTTGGGAGACATGATTAACAAATTTGTCTTCGTGTATCTGGATGACATTCTCATCTTCTCACCTTCAGTGCAGATACACACCCAGCATGTTCGCCTAGTCTTACAACGGCTCTTAGAGAATCAGTTATTTGTTAAGGCGGAGAAGTGCGAATTCCACAAGCAGTCGGTTTCGTTCTTGGGTTTTGTTATAGCCGCGGGAGAGATTCGCCCCGATTCCGCTAAGATCAAAGCGGTCGCTGAGTGGCCAGTACCCGACACACGTAAGGATTTACAGCGATTTCTGGGATTCGCCAATTTTTATCGGCGTTTCATCAGAAACTTTGGTCAGATCGCTAAACCTCTTACTTCACTTACCTCTACTAAAGTAGGTTTCCGTTGGAATAACGAAGCTCAGGAAGCCTTTGATGAATTAAAGTCCCGTTTCATCTCTGCGCCTGTGCTTACTATTCCTGATCCGGCTCACCAGTTTATAGTTGAGGTAGATGCTTCTGATGTCGGGGTAGGCGCCGTTTTGTCTCAGCGGTCACCTATTGATGGGAAAGTGCATCCTTGCGCTTTTTTTTTCTCACCGGTTAAACCCAGCAGAACGTAATTACGACATAGGTAATCGGGAGCTGCTGGCGGTTAGACTTGCCTTGGGTGAGTGGCGTCACTGGTTGGAGGGAGCCTCAGAGCCCTTCCTGGTCTGGACTGATCACAAGAACTTAGCGTACATTCGTTCGGCCAGGAGATTAACATCCAGACAGGCTCGCTGGGCACTTTTCTTTGATCGTTTTAACTTCACCCTCTCGTACCGACCTGGTTCTAAGAACGTTAAGCCCGACGCTCTCTCCCGTCTGTTCGGTGGTTCAGAACACGACTGCTCCGAGACCATTCTTCCGGAGGGAAGGGTGGTCGGGGCGGTCGTCTGGGGCATCGAGCAGCGGGTGAGAGAGGCCGGACGAGGGGTGGAAGTTCCAGATGGGTGTCCAGCGAGTTGTCTGTGGGTTCCCGAGGCGTTGCGTTCTGATGTCATCCGGTGGTGTCATGAATCCAGGTTTGTCGGCCATCCTGGTGTTCGGAGAACGTTGGCTGCTGTCCGTCAACGTTTTTGGTGGCCCGCTATGGGTTCTGACGTCAGACAGTTTGTATTAGCCTGCCAGGTTTGTGCTTGTAATAAGGCCTCTCATCAGCCGTCTGTTGGTCTGCTTAAACCTTTGCCTGTCCCCTCCCGCCCCTGGTCTCACATAGCCCTTGATTTTGTCACTGGCTTGCCACCATCTGATGGTAACACGGTTATTTTGACTGTGGTGGATCGCTTCTCTAAAGCGGTTCATTTTGTTCCCCTGCCCAAACTTCCTTCTGCCAAGGAGATGGCTCAGGTTCTGATTAACCATGTCTTTAGGTTACACGGTCTTCCCTCTGATGTGGTTTCAGATAGGGGTCCTCAGTTCGTCTCGCATTTCTGGCAGGAGTTTTGTAAACAGATCGGCGCCACCGCCAGTCTGTCTTCTGGTTACCATCCGCAGACCAACGGGCAATGCGAACGGGCTAATCAGGATCTCGGTCGTACGCTCCGCTGTCTGTCGTCTCGTTATCCGAACTCCTGGTGTCAACAGCTCCCCTGGGTCGAGTACTCTCATAACTCTCTTCCCGTTTCCTCGACTAATCTGTCCCCGTTTGAAGCTTCTATCGGTTTCCAACCTCCCCTATTTCCATCACAGGAACCCGATGCAGCGGTTCCGTCGGCTTTAGCTTTTGTCCGGAGGTGCAGACGCACTTGGAAGAAAGCTAGAACTCTATTATTACTAAGCTCCAGACGAACCAAGGCTGCGGCTGACCGTCACCGGCGACCTCCTCCTCGTTATATCTGTGGACAGAAGGTTTGGCTTTCCTCCAAGGATCTGCCTCTTCGCGAGCCATCTCGTAAGCTGGCTCCGAGATTTCTTGGGCCATTCAGTATTGTCAAGGTGGTCAATCCAGTGACCGTTAAGCTTAAGTTACCCCTTTCTCTTGGTCGGGTTCACCCTGTTTTTCATGTATCCAGGGTTAAACCAGTGATTTTTGCTTCTATTAATTCCCCTGTCTCTGCCCCAAAACCCCCCGCCCCTTTTCTAGTGGATGGTACTCCTGCCTACACGGTCAGGAGGTTACTAGATGTTCGCCGTAGGGGTAGAGGTTTTCAGTATCTTGTGGACTGGGAGGGATACGGTCCGGAGGAGAGGTGTTGGGTACCGGCTCGGGACATTCTGGACCCCGGACTGATCGAGGATCTCCGTCGTCGACAGGGTGAGTCCCTCCCTGGTCCGTCTGGTGCCGGCCGTGGGGGGGGGGGTACTGTCAGGACTCCGGTGTGATCGGTCGCTCCTTTTGTTTGTTTACCTTTTGTGTCTCATGTGTGCGCACTCGGTCTCCTCCCTTCTTGTTATCCCTGATTGTTTTCCAGCTGATGTGTGTTTGTGTTTCTCTATTTTAGGTCCGGGGTTGCTGTGTTCTGTGCGCGTTCGTTGAGTTACTTCCGGGTGATCGCTGTCATGCTATGCTAGACTCTTGTTGGTCTGTTGATCGTGTTTTTTGTTCTCTTTGTGAATTTTTGCCTCCAGGACTCGGCAGAGATTGGTGTCGCTCGGTACTCGCTCTCACCTCCGGTATGGTTTACTGTTTTTGATTCTAGTGGACTTTCGGTGGCCGTATTCACCATTATTCAACCAAGCCTCATTCAAGCTGGGAGAGTTTCGTCATTTACCCGGTACTGTACACATCTGTGAACTTTTTGTGTCTCGTTTCTCTGCTCATCGGTGTGTCTCGATTTCAGGCTAGATCCGATTGAGCGTGGTGGTGTTCTCACCGTCCGAACTGCCATTTTTACCGGTTTCTGAGAACTGAGGATTATTTTCCCTGCCGCATTGAGGATTGTGTATTCCAGCTGATTCCTAATGAGACTGTGGATTTACTACGATTCAGAGAACTTTCATGGATTGTGTGGTTGGCTGCTGACTTGCTGAGACCCTTGTGGATTACCCTTTGCCTCTCCTCTCTCTGTTTATTCAAATAAACATTTTACTTGCATAAGATTCCCTGTCTCATCCTTACAGTAGGTGCTTGTACTGCTCCAATGCCTTTAACTCTGAGACATCACCTCTTGCCAAGAATGTTGATTCAGCATTCATTCCATCTGGGTTTGAAAATGGAAAAAAGCCCTTGAGCGATTTACTGTGCATGAGAGATCTGATAGTCATAAGACAGCCATGACAACACACATATGAAGATCGATCAGTACAGGTCCAGCTATCTAGTGTAAGTCTGAAACAGAAACAGCAAAAGGAGGCAAGGGGATGTCTTCTCAAAATCATTGGTGCTGTACAGATGTTGGCTAGGCAGGGCTTACCTTTTAGGGGCCATGAATGTGGTGAAGGAAATTTTGAACAGGTTTTGAAGTAAAAATCAGAGGATGACCCGTACTCCGTGATGATGGATGGGACACGAGGCGTGTCTGGAAAAGAGCAAGAGGCAGTGGGTTTGAGATATGTTAAAGCGAAGATCCGCACATCTAAGAGCTCCCACTTTACATTTTATTAAGTGACGTTTCGGGTCTTTTCGGCCCTTCCTCAGACTAACAGGAAGTATAACACAGCTGCCCTTTTATAGTCCATATCTCATGTGATTACATTTATACAAACACCTTCACATCCAATATTATATCGTGTCCATGTACGTATTACATATACATGTCAAAAGATGAATATAGAAAAATATCATGTCAGTGTACTTATCATATATACGTATACAGATGACCATATGACATATTCAAGTTAACATCAATACATATTAAAATATTAATATTAATGTATGAAATCACAAATCACATGCATATCATTTTATTTATCCCATAAATACAGATTGGTATGAGTTCTCTGAATAGTTGGTCCGCACTATATTATGATGACATTTTTGAGAGAATAACAGATGCCTCTTATTTATCTCATAGTGAAAAAATGGTCCACCACTTAACTTTACCTGAATATATATTCATATACATTAATATTAAAGATTTTAATATGTATTGATGTTAACTTGAATATGTCATATGGTGATCTGTATACGTATATACAGTATGATAAGTACACCGACATGATATATTGATGTTTTATATATTTACACGGACATGGTACAATAATCCAGATGTATGTATATATTTATATTTTTCTATATTCATCTTTTGACATGTATATGTAATACGTACGATATAATATTGGATGTGAAGGTGTTTGTATAAATGTAATCACATGACGTATGGACTATAAAAGGGCAGCTGTATTATACTTCCTGTTAGTCTGAGAAACGGCCGAAAAGACCCGAAACGTCACTGGGAGCTCTTCGGTGTGTGGATCTTTACTTTATTATTTGTACTATGTAATCGATCCTGCACCCACATTTAATTTGGATGTGCATGAGGATGCAGGGTTTTTTTAGATATGTTGACAAGGATTTAGTCCTTCGTGAAGAATTGGTCTTTATGAGGTTTTTTTTGGCAACAGGAGAAAATATGTTTTGCAGCGCCTAAACTTGCCTATCACTGGGTTGTGTGGCCAAGCTTTCGATGGGGTCACAAATATGGCTGGCAAATACAATGAAGCACAGCCCATTGTAAAAAAAAAATACAACCTCTGGCTCCCTATGTTCATTGTGCTGTCCACTGTGTTAACAATTACACAGTAGCTAATAACACAGAGATTAGAGTTGGGTCCGAGTCCACCTTTGTCGAGTACTAGTCAAGACCAAGTCCTTAAACTTCAAGTCCAAGTCCAAAAGGGTCCGAGTTGGATTTAAGTCCGAGTTCTTAAAGGCCGAGTCCAAGTCGAGTCCGCCTGAGTCCAGAGAGTAATTAAATTGAAAAAAGATACAAAATTTGTATTGTAAATGGTTACTTTCATGTGGAGAGGCGGCTTCAGCCCTGCACGCAATAACGTTGCTGCAGGTTCACCAAGCGAAGGCTTTAGAGATTTACGGGGGAGGCTGCAACCTTCAGTCGTGCGATGTCCACCACAGTGGTTCAAGATCGCCACCTTTGGCTGTGTCTGGCTGACATGACGGACGCAGACTAGAACAACTTCCTGAATGCTCCTGTCTCACAGACCGGCCTCTTCGGCGAGCCCGGGGAGTCGTACAGCTCCGCTGCGCAGACTGAGGCGATCTCCTAGGTCGTGCCCCGGCGCAAGAGAGCTGCCCTTGGTCCACCAACGCCGGCTCCTCAGTCTGCCTCTCGCCGTCGGCGTCCTGCGGCGGCCACCCCGTTCCTCTCCTTGGACCCCATCTCGGCAGAGCAGGGGAATCGGTCTTCAGCAGCTCGCCCCGCCCGCTTAGCTGCTTCCCGTGAAAATTGGGAGTTTAAGTGGCCAGAGACGGGCGACCCGGAGTGGCAGAGGATCACTCTTCAGGAGACGGTGATTCGCTCCTTCCCCCGGTAGAGAGCGCCGTCCACAAGACGGGCTTACGCGTTTAAATGGAACCTTTTTGTCACCTGGTGCTCTTCGCAATGCGAGAACCCCTGAGAATGCCCCGTTAACATTGTGCTTTTATATCTTCAACATAGGTTAGATGGTAGGCTGTCACCCTCCACCATTAAAGTTGACATCGCCGCTATTTCTGCTCATCACTCACTTATCAACGGCAGATCAGTTGGCCAGCATGATTTGGTTATTAGGTTTTTAAGAGGCGTTCGCAGGCTAAACCCCTCGCGCCCTCCCTCTATTCCTCCCTGGTACCTGTCTATGGTGCTGAAAGCCCTACAGGTACCCCCGTTCAAGCCTTTGCACTCTGAGTTTGAAGTTTTTGTCAATGAAAACTCTGACCCTGCTAGCATTGGCCTCCGTGAAAAGAGTAGGGGATTTACATGCATTCTCTGTTGACGATTCGTACCTTCAGTTTGGTCCTGCTGTCTCTAGTGTAACACTGAGACCCAGACCAGGCTACGTGCCCAAAGTTCCCACCACTCCCTTCAGAGATCAGGTGGTGAGCTTGCAGGCGCTGCCCCCGGAGGAGGCAGACCCAACCATGGCTTTGTTGTGCCCCTGCGACTCTACGTGGATCGCACGCAAAGCCTCAGGACCTCAGACCAGCTCTTTGTTTGTTATGGTGGTCAGCAGAAAGGGAAAGCTGTCACTAAGCAGAGGATGTCTCATTGGATAGTTGATACTATCGCCCTGGCTTATAATCTTCAGGGTGTTCCTTGCCCCTTTAATTTGAGAGCGCACTCCACACGGAGTGTCGCCTCATGTTGGGGCGACACTCGCTCGTGGTTCCTCGCTAACAGACATCTGCAGAGCTGCTGGTTGGGCGACACCTAATACGTTCATTATATTTTACAGTGTTCGTATCGAGGCTGTATCCTCTCGTGTTCTTTCCTCTGCAGGGAGAGCACGGAGAGCAGACTCGCAAGTCGGCTTGCAGCCTCTGACTGATACTCCATAGCAGTGTCAGTATGGAAGGCCTTCAGAACAAAAATGCTGCCTTGGCAGTCTATGTTGCGGAGCATTGGCTGTCAGCCTTTCACTAGCTGTATCCTCGCGGACCTACGTGTTTGGCTCGGGCTCCACATTGTGTCCCACCGGGTTCCTTTTTTAGAATTTTCCATGGGGTTAATCCTACTAGCCCACGTTTCCCTCAGCAGAGCTCTGCTTTGCTTACACAGCCACGGCTGTCTTATCTCTCAACTACGGTTGACTTTCGCCCACCATTAGCCCTTAAGAGGGGCGGTGGCTTCTGCAGCGTTCCTATCCCGCTCAGGTAGGGTGCTTCCCAGTCGCTGGCACTTCTCTGGGGTTAAAGGAACATCTAGTGCCCGGCCTTCTGCCTTGATCCTATTCTCCATCTCCTTAAGTGGAACCGGAGGGCTTTTTTGCAGACACTGGAAGAGGTCAGCCCCTAGTGGCGTTTTGGTAGGGATTCCCAATTCGTCGGTCACGACGTGACGTCGTAGTGACCGACTGAAAGGGAACGTCTCGGTTACGGATGTAACCCTTGTTTCCTGAAGGAGGGAACAGAGACGTCAAGTCCCGTCGCCACAGGTGCTGCCACCTGCTGTTACGACCGGTCTCACTTTCTGGCTTTCTCAGCGAAATGAAGCTAATTTCCAGATTTGCACCGGCGGCCTATATACTCACCTGGCGGGGCGGCGCCAGCATTATGCAAATATCTCAATGCCAAGTTCATTGCCGTTTAAGTAGCCTAAGAAGCAGATTGGTCTCTCTAAGCGAGTTCCCAATTTGTCGGTCACAACGTGACGTCTCCGTTCCCTCCTTCAGGAAACGAGGGTTACATCTGTAACCGAGACGTTTGTCACAATAATTACACTAAGCTTTTTCTTATTTTGCAAAATGCAACCACACTTTAGACTGCCTTCCACCACGGTCCATTCTGCAAACTGACTTTAAGTATACGAGCGGATGGTCCTGTGTACTGTGCAGATGACGTGAAAATTATGTGACCTTGCGGTCCGGAATTATTGAGTGGAATTTAAATTTTATAACAAGGATCAGATTCCTTTCTTATGGATCCGATTTGCAGAATTGGAATTGAAATTCAAATCCCAATTCCCTACCATGAGACTCAATTCGAGCACTGGGTATATTCAGAAAGCACAAACATTGTGTTATTACTGAGAAATTAGTGGACCAGTTGTCATGATTTCGGTCTTACCGGCCACTTTGTCTTTGTTTAATTATGTGTTGTGTTTTGTTTTGACAGCTCCACACGTGCGCGCCTCCCACCTGGTGATCTCATTATCCCTGACTCTTCTCACCGGCGTCACACACCTGATTCTCATTTTTGCCCATTCCAGTTTGATTTAAATTCCCCTCGTTTCCTCTGTTCTTTGCAAGTTCGTCTTTGTATGTTCATGCCCGCTAGCCTTGTCTAGTTCTAGTCTTGCCGTGTCGTGTTCAGAAAAGTTTTCTCATTATTATCTGTGCTCTCTGCTGCCTTTGCCCCTTTAGATTCCCCGTTCAGTTGTTACTCTCCTGTGGTTTAGCTGGATTGTATATCTTCACTGCTCTCTGGCTCGCTCGGCTGGTGTGGCAACAGCCGAGTTTGCGCTCCGTCTGTCAGTGGATTCTCAGAGCGCTGTCCAACATCTAGCGCTGACCAGCGCCTCCACCAGCTGAAAGCATTGTCTGCTTAATCTCTCTCTCTCTGTGCCCCGCCAGTTTTTCATCTCAGTGACTTTCGGATTTTGTGGATGTCTTTCAGTCACACTCAGTTTCCCACTACTGAGATCTACCGAAAGGATTCCGCAGAGTAGAGCTGAAGATCTTTGCCCGAACCCGACGGGACCCGTCGGGACCCGACGGGCTCGGGCGGGTTCGGGCTTCATTTCTAACATTTTACACGGGCTCGGGGCGGGCTCGGGCTTCCGCTCCGGCTTTGTGAGGTAAATGAGCGGTCAAGTTCAAATCAGTAGCGCAGGATCGCGCTGAATTCATTTACAGTGGATTTAATGATTTTCCTCATCAAAAACATGTAGCCTAATCTTGGTGAGTAGGTTTTTCAATGTATTACTAAATATGAATCGAGTCTTACATAATTTAGACAGAGGATATAGACTAATGTTGGCAGTAATGGAGAGAAGTGCCGACGCAAATCCCGCGGAGCCTGCCTCTTAATTTCGTTATTGCCAAATACCCATCTTAATTCAGAATGTATTATCTTAATTTAATTCGTTAAGAAATAATAATTTTATTGCCATATTTATAGTGTATTGCATAAGCCTATTTAGAATGAGATGTTACAATGTTACAGATTACTTATTTCTTTGTTTCAACTTCCAAGTGGCGTGTAGATTATTAGTCATGAAAAATAATGTTAAAACCTGTGTAAATTTCTCATTCTTGACAAAAGCTGTGTGTGTGCGCACATTTAAATAATGTCGGGCTGTAAACGGGTTCGGGCTTTTAAAAAGCTGTCAATCTAAATGTACGTTCGGGTTCGGGCTGCATTCTGTCGGGCTCCGGACATTTCGGGCCTAACTTTTAAGGCCCGATTACAGCTCTACCGCAGAGGCCCGCCTCTCAAGTGTTATATCCTCATCTCATCTTTCACACACACACACGGACACAGAGTTTTTCTCTTATACATACCATGGAACTTCAAGTGTTTTCTCCATTTATTCAATTGATCACATCGAGTGTTTGTCTATTATACATTGTGAATAAACACCTCTGCGCTGGGATTCCTGTGTTGTGTCTTACCTAACACCAGTTTATTTTTTTGATTTGTATACAGATCATAAAACCACATTTAAAAATGAATTGTATTAACTTTTAATACACCTATATGTCTAAAGATATTTTACATAAATGACAGTGTTTTTGTGAAAATTAGTTAATGATTGCTGTATTCTTTTTTATACAGTTTAAAAGTATAGACCATCCGAACTCTAGGGAAAATCACAGTTCAAAATCATTTGTGAAAGTATATGCTGAGTTTTATTAGACCTTTATTTCACACACCACATGCCTTTTTGTATTACATCCAACATCATTCCATTCACCATCACTGTTAAGAACAACACAGTCCTCTGCTCCATTATAATTATTAGGCTCATTTTTCGCCCACTTGCTAAAAGATAGCGGTTGATTGTTCAGATCCACAAATGTCCCCTCCTTCTGTTTGTCTGTTGTTCCAATCATTATATTGGTAGAGTCAGGTAAAACATTCATTGTCTTTAAAATTTTATTTTCAAATTCAGTGGTCGGCAGTACAATTGTCGCTCCATTCCCTTTGCAGAACTCCAAAGCTTGATCAAAAGTTCCCTCAAGTCCGAAAGACACATAATATTTCATTCCAGCATTCCTGAATATCTTGAATCTTGAAGCTTAACATAAAGGATTATTTTAAAATGAGTTCATGAACACCACAATGGGATGGTTTCCTGAACAGGGATTAGCTTAAACCAAGACATATAACAGTATTAACAAACATGCCTTCCTAAAAACATCACTTGTGTGCATTTTGAGGCAAAACAAAGAGCACTGATGTATTTTAGATATGTCAGTGCAAGTTGTTTTCCATTTGGACAGCTCTTGCATTTATTTTAGTCTAGGACTAGTCTAATCCCTGTCTGGGAAACCGCCCTAATATGAAATTGTGGTTAAATAATTTAAAAATGTGATGTGTTTGGCATCTATACCTTTTTCTATTGCATTGAGTCTGGCGGTCAGATGTCTGTCATCTGACTGAAGTTTTTGAATAGTTTTTTCAGCAGCATCTGTTGTGTTAGCAAGTAAATACTAGAGGAGTATTACTGCCCTCTACAGGACGAGAGAATAATGTTCACTTGTATGGAGAGTTTGACATGTTTAAGTAAAGCTCCAATTCAAGTATCTTTCGAGTGTTGTCAGTTGCTGTTTCATTCATCGAGTTTGCATCAGGAGACATAACATGGTGTCAGAAGTGTGTTAGAAACAGACAGACACAATTCGGTCTAACTTTAAGACGATTTGAAAAGAAACAGCGTGCGAACTAGCCTACCGGAAGATGGAAGTGAGGAATATGGAGCGGTTACAAATTCCCCCACCACAAAAATTTGACGTTTCGAAGCCAGAGGAATGGCCCAGGTGGAGAAAAAGGTTTGAAAGATATCGGATAGCATCACGGCTAGACGCACAGCCGGGTGAAAATCAGGTAAACACCTTAATATACACTATGGGAGAGGATGTCGAGGACGTTATAACGTCTCTCGCTCTAACAGAAGAAGAGCAGACAGACTATGCAGTTGTAATTAACCGACTCGAAAACCATTTCGTAGTGAGAAGAAATGTGATTTTTGAACGTGCAAAGTTCAACCAAAGACACCAAGAAAACGGAGAAACAACAGACAATTTTATCACTGCGCTTTATTGTTTAGCAGAACACTGTGGCTACGGAGCCTTACATGACGAGATGATACGCGACAGACTTGTTGTGGGTTTACGAGATAAAAAGTTAGCAGAACAACTTCAAATGGATGCTGAGCTAACACTAGAAAAGGCAGTCACTCGTGCACGACAGAGCGAGCAAGTAAAGAAACAGCAGGAGCTCATGAAAACTAACTTCAAAGCTGAAGCTGGCACAAATGTAGACAGTGTTCGTTTCTATCAGAAAACATACAGAAAAATCCAAGACAGACCGCGTACACAGGCTAAAACTTTTACTCCAAAACAACAGCCAGCAATAGAGAAAGACAACGCATGCAACAGATGCGGGAGAGCACCTGCTCATAGAAAACAACAATGTCCAGCGAGAGAGGAAAATTGCAACAATTGTCACAAGAGGGGGCACTTTGCAAGGGTATGCAGGAACAGAGTAGTAGGAGAAATAGAAATCAAACCGGATGAATCAACTGATGATGAGGATACAGCATATTTGGGGTTAGTTAACTCGGAGAACTCAGAAAATGAATGGATTACAGAAGTAAAAATTAATGATCATAGCACACAGCTGAAAATAGACACAGGAGCAGATGTTACAGTCATTCCGGAAACAGAGTACACCGCATGTAAAGACTTCCCATCATTACAGTTGACAGACAAAGTCTTATACGGAGCAGGAATGAATCGTCTCTCAGTTAAAGGGAAATTCACTGCCACACTGACAAGCAGTCGCCAAAAAAACAGCCTGCAAGATGTGTATGTTGTATCAGGGTTGAAGTCAGGATTATTAGGCCGCACTGCAAGCATAGCACTGGGACTTGTTGCTAGAATTGATGCCACTTTCTGCCCAGAGACGGTGACTGAGCAGTTCCCACAGTTGTTCAGCGGTCTGGGAAAGATAAATGGGGAATACAAAATTAAACTCAAACCAGGTGCAAAACCCTACTCCCTTTCAACCCCAAGACGCATACCACTGCCACTCATGTCTAAGGTCAAACAGGAGTTGAAACGCATGGAAGATCTAGGTGTTATTTCTAAAGTCGAACAACCTACTGACTGGTGTGCTGGCATGGTTCCGGTTCCAAAGCCAAACAGTGAGGTCCGCATTTGTGTAGACTTGACGAAGCTGAACCAGTCAGTGCAGAGAGAAAAACACATGCTGCCTTCAGTAGAACACACCTTAGGGCAGCTAGAGGGAGCCAAAGTTTTTTCAAAGATGGATGCTAATTCCGGATTTTGGCAAATCCCCCTCTCTGAAGACTCCAGACTACTAACCACGTTCATTACACCATTCGGGCGGTACTGTTTTAACCGCCTGTGTTTTGGCATTTCATCGGCACCAGAGCACTTCCAGCGAAGGATGTCCCGTATACTGGAAGGCTTGGAGGGTGTAGTATGTCAGATGGATGATGTTCTGGTGTACGCAGAGACAAAGGCACGTCATGATGAGCGTCTTTGGAAAGTGTTGAAAAGACTAGAGGAGAACGGAGTCACATTAAAAACAGAAAAATGTGAATTCTCAAAAAACTCAGTGAAATTTCTAGGTCAAATCATTGATGCCGAGGGCGTGCGGGCAGACCCGAATAAAGTGAAAGCTGTCACCGCTATGGAAGAACCAAGTGATATCAGCGGTGTGAGACGTTTCCTAGGCATGGTGAATCACCTCGGGAAATACATACCTCAGTTGGCTGCGAAGACACAGCCGCTGCGAGATCTTCTGCGTGTGAGAAACATGTGGACGTGGGGACACGCCCAGCAGCAGGCATTTGACCACATCAAGAAGGAGCTGAGCACCACACCCGTTATGGCATTGTACAGTACTCAAGCACATACAGTTGTGTCGGCCGATTCGTCTTCATATGCACTGGGAGCTGTCCTACTACAACAGCAAGGGGACCACACTCTGAAGCCAGTGGCATATGCTTCACGTGCCCTTAGTGACACAGAAAGAAGATATGCCCAGATCGAGAAGGAGGCCCTAGCTACTACATGGGCATACGAACACTTCTCCGACTTTCTAGTGGGCATAGACTTCCATATTGAAACTGATCACAAACCACTTGTACCGCTGTTAGGTTCAAAAGACTTGGACGAACTACCTCCACGAATCCAAAGACTACGAATGAGGTTAATGCGATACAGATATA
This sequence comes from Misgurnus mizolepis, assembly GCA_025389145.1. Taxonomy (NCBI): domain Eukaryota; kingdom Metazoa; phylum Chordata; class Actinopteri; order Cypriniformes; family Cobitidae; genus Misgurnus; species Misgurnus mizolepis. The sequence continues at coordinate 56,331,346 of JAIFKI010000002.1, forward strand.
CAATCTCTCACGTACCTGGGAAAAACATGGCCACGGCAGATGTCCTATCGAGAGCACCTCAGAAAGAAATGACCGACACTTACCTAGAAACAGATCTCAACTTGTATGTGAACATGGTTATGAACAGCTTGCCTGCCACAGAGAAGAGGCTGCAGGAAATAAAAGAGCACCAAGACAGAGACGAGATACTGAGAGAGGTAAAGTGGTACTGCCATGAAGGCTGGCCAGACAAGTTTATGTTGGACGGGAGATGTCACCAGTATGCCCCGTTTGCTGGAGAGCTAACGGTAGAAAAAGGTCTGCTACTCAGAAACAAAAGACTGGTTATACCCAAAACACTACAGCCTGAGATACTGGAGAAACTGCACGTGGGCCATCTCGGCATTGTTAAATGTCGCGAGAGAGCCAGACAATCAGTATGGTGGCCAGGACTCAGCACTCAGCTCAAGAACCTGGTTGAATCATGTGACACCTGTGCCAGAGATAGAGTTCACCATAAAGAACCACTGATTCCCTCAGATTTCCCAGAGAGACCATGGGACGTCATAGGAACAGATTTATTTGAGTTGAATAACCACCAGTATCTTTTAGTGGTTGATTATTTTTCCCGCTACGTGGAAGTAGCTAAACTGTCTAGTACAACATCATCAGCCATTATTGACCATCTGAAATCATTCTTTGCTCGACATGGGATTCCTTCTATAGTAAGAAGTGACAATGGGCCCCAGTTTTCTTCCGACCTTTTTAGCCAGTTTGCAAGAAAATGGACATTTGAACATATCACATCAAGCCCAAGGTTTCCCCAGAGCAACGGAGAGGCCGAACGAGCAGTCAGAACAGTCAAAAGACTGCTACAGAAAGAGTCAGACCCATATTTAGCCCTTATGGCTTATCGAGCAACCCCTCTCTCCAATGGCCACAGCCCAGCCGAGCTACTTATGGGCAGACGCATCAGAACAACTGTCCCTATCATCCCATCTTCCCTCCAGCCAGGTTGGACTAACTTGCGGCTGCTGAGACAGGAGGAGAAGGAAAACAAAAGGAAACAACAACTGAACTACGACAGACGACACAAGACTTACCTTCTGCCTCGGCTCAATACAGGAGATCATGTCTGGGTGTCAGACACAAAAGAAAGAGGAACAGTGTTGAGACCCGCTAACACACCAAGATCCTACTTAATTGAGACTCCTAGCGGCGTGCTCCGTCGCAATCGATACCATCTTACAAATACACCTGTGGCTCCAGGAATATCTGAATATTCACCTGAGACCCCACCTGACACGATTGTAGCAGAACCACCCACAGCAGTCCACAGTTCTGCTGGACCTATCCATATGCAGCCCAGCAGTCCTGAGCCAAGAAGGTATCCAGTGAGAGAGAGAACAGTGCCAGGGTACCTGAAGTACTTTGTTACTAGTTAGCAGGTAATCCTAGGCTTTCTGAGTGGCACAAGGGGCAGAATAATCCCCTCACTCAGCTGAAGGATTGGGTAGTCTACCCCACCTTCATAGTTGAGTAATGTGTTGGGGAATGTAAAAGAAAAGTAACAATGAATGGGGATTAAGTTTATGTTTACACTGTGTTTAAGAACTTTGCATTAATTTTATTGAGAAACCTTAGACCGGTTACCAGAAAAAGAAGACAGGAAATGTTTCATGTTTTGAAAAGTTGGAACAATTGAGTTTGATAGCCAATAGACAGTTAAAACATAAGTTGAATAAATGTTTCAGAATTACAGAACTTAAAAGGGGGATGTTGTGTTAGCAAGTAAATACTAGAGGAGTATTACTGCCCTCTACAGGACGAGAGAATAATGTTCACTTGTATGGAGAGTTTGACATGTTTAAGTAAAGCTCCAATTCAAGTATCTTTCGAGTGTTGTCAGTTGCTGTTTCATTCATCGAGTTTGCATCAGGAGACATAACAGCATCCAAAGCTGTAAAACAAACAAACAAATAATACATTCTTAAACATAATGGGGCGGTTTCCCAAACAGGGATTAGACTAGTCCTAGACTAAAATAAATTTAAGAGCTGTCCAAACTGAAAACAATTTGAACTGACATCTAAAATACATCAGTGCCCTTTGTTTTGCCTCAAAATGCACACAAGTAATGTTTTAGTAAGGCATGTTTGTTAAAACTAGTTATATTTCCTAATTAAACTAAGGCCTAGTCCTGTTTTAAGCTTATCCCTGTACGGGAAACCACCCCACAAAAAATAAAGACCTTTCATAACAACAACTTTTTTATTTGTATAGCAATGTTATTTTTTCATTTCTTTTTACAATTTCTTATTTCTTCAAAGCAGCTTTACAAGCAAAAAAAAAAAAATAATTGAAAAAAAAAACAGAAAAATTGCAAAGCTCTTAAATATTCAGTATTTATAATAGAATATATACAGCAAGCAATGACCGTCCTTTCATTGTGAAATATTGACCCAATATAGTCCAGCTTCTACCAGCTTTGTCAAAATAACTTTCAAAATGACTGTCCAACCTGTACTCAATTAATATGAAAAATAACAAGTGTCAATAAACTCAACATGGCTTTCCATTTTACATGGAAAATGCCTTAAAATAATAAAAAAATTTAAAAGAGCAAGTAGATGCAACAAATCCATGAACAGCAGTGTAAAATACAACTGTATAGAAACTGTAGTAACATTATTAAGTGCACCCAGCACCACCCACCTACAAAAGGAACATTTTCAAAAGTATAGTTCCCTTTCAGTGACCAACGAATTGGGAATGCGCTTCGCGTGATCAATCACTTTGAGAAACTTGGAAAATGGCAGTGAACTTGGCATGCAGGTATTTGCATCTGCCGGTGCCGCCGCGTGAGTATATAACGAGCAGCAGGTGCAATACCAAATCAGCTATTTTCACTTCAAAAGCTGGCAGTCAACTGCTATCGAAAAGCTCTCTTCTGCTCAAATATTCGCTGCTTGCTGAAGTTGGATAGAGAGAAAGCACCACAGCGGAGGCTCACGGATTTCCACCTCTTTTCACAGTCTTTGAAATTGAGTTGAGTTTTTGCGTTGCCACTTCCCTGCATGCTTCATCAACTCAGCATTAAAGAGTGATTTCCCTAAGAGCAGTACAAGGTAAATTTGTGTCTTTTAAAGAAAGCCATTCTGTCATGTCACGGCGAGTGCTTTTTTTTTAAAGTTGTCTGTGCATTTCCGTATGTGTCAAATATACAGTATAGGTCCTAAGGATGGTCAAGATCTCTGTCTTTTGTGCTTGAGCATTCAGCACACCGAGGCAGCATTCGTGGAGGCTTTATGTTCTCACTGCAAGAACATGACCCTTGTGGATTTGAGGAGACGGGTTTCGTCACCCCCCCTTCTGTTGCCAAGCACCGCTAATATTGTGTCTGCAAAGCTCCGGAAGGACGATCTCCGCACCACGGTGTTGAACGGATTGGCTGGTATGTCCTACGAATCTTAGCACCCCCATCCACAGCCGGCAGAGGTGCTGATGGAGACGGTGGGCTTTTGTTCTACGACACCCCCCGGCATCTGTCGGTCCTCTCAATGAAGACTATTTATTTGTCGCTGCATCAAAGGGGGGCGTCTATTTCTGAGGCTGACTCAGATACACTCCCTCCTTTGGGTAGGGTTGTGTAGCCCGTGTTCAACCCCGAGATGGCAGCCCTGCTCGGGCAGACTCGACCTTAACCACCCGACCCGTCCCGCCTCAATAATTGGTAATTTGGAGCTTCTTGGGCGTCTCCACCCTCACCTCCAGTACCTTTCTTTCCCGAAGTGCATGATTTACTGACTAGGTCGTAAAGAACCCAGTTCTCCTCTAGCAGCCGACCTTTTCACCCCTCACCTCTCTCGACAGCTGAGCAGTTATGAGTTACACTGGGATTCTGAGGGACCAGCCAACCCTTCCCCCCTGAGCATACAAACAGTCATCCACACTAATGGCGTCTGCCTACCCGGCTTGCAGGGAGGTGGCCTCTGCGCTTCATGCCATAGTGTTGCTGCAGGTACATCAGGCTAAGGCTCTGATGGATCTGCACGAGGGTTATATACGTAACTAAGAAGGTTGAATGGATGACATAAAAATATGAAACAACCAACAGGTTGCTCATAAGAAGTCTCTGAACAATACATGGTATGCAGAGAGATGCAGAGCAGGCTCTGCTAAGGAAAACGTGGAGGATTAGAACCCCACGGACTATACACACAAATAAACCACACGTAGGGGACAAATGCAAGCGCCTAGCCTACACAGGTTTACAAGAATACATCAGTGATAGGCTGACAGCGGAACTCCGCAACATCGGCTATCAGGGCGGTGGAGGAGAGCCAAAAACCGTTTTTGTGACGTTTTTGCCTCGACGGCCTTCCAAAATGGTGCAAATGTGCAGCACCAAAATAGAGGCTCCAAGCCGACACACAAGCCGACCCTCTGTGTTCTTAACTAGTTAACAGAAAGAACCCGAGTGGATACCGGCTCGACACGAACACTATAGAATCTTGTGAACGTATTAGGTGTCGCCCAGCCTGCAGCTCTACAAATATCCATTAGCGAGGAACCGCGAGCCAGTGCCCAAGATGATGCCACACTGCGTGTAGAGTGAGCACGTAAATTAAATGGACAAGGCACGTCTTGGTTTTGATATGCAAGGGCTATAGTATCCACAATCCAATGGGACATCCTCTGCTTGGTGACAGCTTTCCCTTTCTGCTGACCACCCTAATAAACAAAGAGCTGATCTGAGGTCCTTAAGCTTTGCATCCTGTCTATATACACACGTAGTGCACGAACAGGGCACAACAAAGCCATGGCTGGGTCTGCCTCCTCCAAAGGCAGCGCTTGCAGGTTCACCATCTGATCTCTGAAAGGAGTGGTGGGAACTTTGGGCACGAAGCCGGGCCGGGGTCTCAGTGTTACGCTGGATGCAGCTGACCCGAACCGAAGGCACGAATCATCGACCAAAAATGCATGAATATCCCCTATCCTCTTAACAGAAGCCAAAGCAAGGAGAGTTAAAGTCTTCATAGTGAGAAATTTAACACTCACACTATGCAGAGACTCAAATGGGGCTTCCTGGAGTGATTTCAGCACCAAGGACAGATCCCAAGGAGGAATAGAGGGAGGACGCGAAGGATTCAGTCTTCGAGCGCCTCTGAAAAATCTAATGACCAGGTCGTGCTGACCCACTGTCCTACCGTTTACAGGTTAATGGTGAGCTGATATCGCAGCGATATCGATCTTAACTCTTTCCCCGCCATTGACGAGATATCTCGAGATATCTCGTCAATCAAGAAAAAACGCTTCCCCGCCAATGACGAGTATTTCCGTCTTCCCGCAATACCGCTATTATCCACTAGGTGGCGCCCTTCCGCAACTTTTTTAAACCGGAAGTATTGCCCTATGGCAAGCTGCTGCATGTCTGTGTCTGTTTTAAAGATCGCTCTGAATGGGATCTCTACAAAAAGTCCGTCACAAAATGGAATTATCTCTGCTTTTTGCTCAAAATGTGGTGTTTTTGCAGAAACCTACCCATATTCAAAAGCTGATTACAAAAGAACTACTGAAGGTAGGATGAAACGGGTTTTTTTGTTTGAAAGCAGAGGGTCTGTTCTTTCATTTGGTATATTGTATGTTTATATATTTGAAGAAGAACATTTTCTGGAAGGCATTAAACTTTTGTGAAAATCATGAAAACGCTGGCGCTGGCTGGCAACTTTTTTTAAAAACGCTGGCGGTGAAAGAGTTAATAGTGGATGGTGACAGCCTATTCTCCAAACGACGCTGGAGATACAAAAGCACAACACTAATCGGGCATTCTCGGGGGTTCTCACGTTGGGAAAAACACCAGTCGACAAACAGGTTCCATGCCTGCCTCGTAGACGGTGCTCGCGCAGCAGCAATAGTGTTAGATACCTCTTGCGGTAAATCACTCAAATCTTCCGTGCCCCGTCCAGAGACCACACATGGAGGTTCCACAGGTCAGAAGCTATAATGGGTGCTATAATGTTCCCTCTTGTTGAGAAAGAAAGTCCTTCCTCAGGGGAATCTTCCAATGAGGGGCTGTCGCGAGGAGAGAGAGTTCTGTAAACCAACTCCTGGTTGTCCAATACAGTGCCACCAACAGCACACTCTCCTCGTCCTCCCGGATCTTGCATAGGGTTTGCACAATGAGGCTCACCGGAGGGAACGCGTATTTGCGCATGTTTCGCGGCCAGCTGTGTGCCAATGCATCCACGCCGAGCGAGTCGTCGGCTAGTGAATAGAATAGGGGACAATGGGTCGTCTCTGGGGAAGCAAACAGATCTATCTGCGCTTTGCTGAAACGTCTCTAAATCTGCTGAACCGCTATGGGGTGGAGTCGCCATTCGCCGGGATGCGCAGCCCGAGAGAGCGCATCTACATTGCCGGACTCTACATTGAGCGTGCCCGGAATGTAAATGGCACGAAGAGACCTCAAATTCTTCTGACTCCAAGTGAGGAGGTGACGGGCGAGATGCGACAGGTGACGCGAGCATAAACCGCCTTGACGATTGATGTACGCAACGGTCGCAGTATCTTTGCCCCGTAACTCGTTGCTGAAGCGGACGAGCGCAAGATATACAGGCCACATTTCTCGGCAATTTATGTGCCAATGCAGCTGGGGTGCCGTCCAGATCCCCGAAGCCACAAGCCCATCGTATGTGGCCCCCCCACCCCGTGTCCGAAGCATCTGTGCATACTATTGCATGCCTGGAGACCTGTCTCAGAGGCACACCGGCTCGGAGAAATGCATGGTCTGACCACGGAATGAAAGTGCGACGACACGCAGGTGTAATGACAACACAGTGAATGCCGCGCAGCCACGCTCTCCTCGGGACTCGGTCGTGAAGCCAATGCTGAAGCGGTCGTATATGAAGCAGCCCGAGTGGTGTCACAGCCGCAGCTGCTGCCATTTGCTCCAGAAGCTTCTGAAATTGTTTCAGCGGGACCGCACTCTTGCTCTTGAATGTATTCAGGCAAGTCAGAATCGACTGTACACACGCTTCTGTTAAACGAGCTGTCAAATCGACCGAGTCCAGTTCCATCCCGAGAAAAGAGATTCTCTGCACGGGGAAAAGCTTGCTCTTTTCCCAGTTGACCTGAAGACCCAAACGAGCGAGGTGTTCTAGAGTTAAATCTCTGTGATCGCACAGCGTCTGACGTGTTTGAGCTATTATGAGCCAATCGTCTAAATACGTGAGAATGCGCACACCTTTCTCTCTCAGGGGTTTAAAAGCCCCCTCCACTACTTTGGTGAATACATGGGGCGACAGAGAGAGCCTGAATGGGAGGACATTGTACTGGTATGCTCGCCCCTCGAACGTAAAGCGGAGCAAACCAGACTTGGAAGGCGGGGGCCGTTGCCGGAGGAATGACACCCGTCTCCGCAAATCTGCCATAGTCATGCACTCGCAGACGGAGCATGAACTATCACGCAACGCTGCCTCTGTGTGCTGTAGCCCCAGACACGAAAAACAACGCTCGTGGCCATCCCGGGGAGCAATGAACACACCGCATCCAGAAACAGAGCACGGACGGAATTCCATCTTTAAAAAGACGAACCCGACCGTGACACGAATGAGTGGCTGTCTTTAAAAAGACACAAAGCTCAAACGTGCTGCTCTTTTAGGGAAATCACTCTTTTGTGCAAACTGGTGAAACACACTGGGAGAGGCAACACACTCACTCGAATTCAAGTCCTAAATTAAAGAGACAGAGAGAGAGAGAGAAAGGGTGGAGAAAAAACACTGCGAGCCTCCGCTGAGGTGTCTTCGCACAACCAACTTCAGCAAGCTGAAAATATTTTCCCTTTAGAAAATAGGATCTACGAAGATCAGTAAGCTTCTCGTGAGCAGATATCTGCCGGCTTCGAAGCAATAAAAGCTGATTTGGTATTGTGCACCTGCGGCTTATATACGCACCTGGCGGGGTGGCGCCGGCATTATGCAAATACCTGCATGCCAAGTTCATTGGCGTTTTCGTAGTTTCTCGAAGTAGATAGGTCACCCGTGAAGCGGTTCCCAATTCGTCGGTCACGACGTGACGTCGTAGTGACCGACTGAAAGGGAACTGAAACATGTCTTATTTAGGATTCATCTACCTCTTTCTGTAACTGTGATTCTGTTGATAAGTTTTTGGTTCTCTGATTGAAGACTTTTTGTTAAACTGATGTCAGCAGGAGAGCCTGTAAAGAAAGATTGAGATTGATACTGTAAAGTAACCACAAACACAATGTATGAGAATGATTTACTGTAGCATGTTATTCTCTCTTTATTTCTTTACTGAATTCCTTTTAACATGGCAAAAGGAATTAAAATACTATTTTGTGATTTCTTTTGTAAACAGTCACCTCTGTGAATTGAGTTAACTCCAGTAAGTGTTCCTGACTTTAGGGTCTGGTGTTTGTCTGTTTATATTATAATGTTCACTTTATATTGCAATCTTTGTTAAAATGTTTTCAAATTATTTTACCTGGTTGCCCAGTGTTTCCTTTCTCTCCTTTAGGGCCTATAGGACCTACTGGTCCCGTTTTGCCTGGTGGTCCCTGTACACCAATTCCTGCAGTGAAAAAGTGATTAATCTTTATCCAGTAGAAAATTTTCTAAAGAACATTAATCTGGCTTCTCTGTCAAGTCACGCATTTCAAATTTCAAATGTACACCAACTGAAAGACGGCAATGTCACAAATCTGTGATGTAGCACGCAACAGCCAATGAGCGTTTGAGATCAGTGCCGTAAAACCATGTGTCGTAAAGCTTCTTAAGGCGCAATATTTAAATTTAAATTCATAACGAACACGAGATGTAACTTTACTGTGGCTGAGGAGAACTGGGATTATGATTGCTCGATAAAGGGCTGAATTTGGATATGTTTCTTGCAATTGTATGGATTTTAAAGATGTGGATTAGAGTGAATGAATACAATTAACATCTTTTGTGAATGTATCTTCTGTAATTATTATTGCACATGAGATGACTGCACACTGTAAGCCCATACAGGTTGATTGAACTTAAAACATTTATGGAAACTCGTTGCCCTAAAAAAGTTGATTTTGCCTGGTTGAAATAACAATTAATTTTAAGTTTAATGTACTTAATGTTTTAATTTCTTCCAATATTCCTGCACTCTTAACCCAGTTTAGATGACATTACTAGAAATGTGTGAGGAAACCTGTTGCATATAACTTTAGTTTTTATCACTTTGTATTACTTTTGATGTTATAAATGGTATTATAACAAAACTTAATGACTGATTTTAAGTTAATCATCGAATAAACGTGATTCTCCACAGAAACACACAAAAAGGTGTTTTAACATACATTGTAAGTACATTGGTGAGAAATACAATAAAATGTTTTGAACAGGGTTCATGTACGGAAACACTGATCACCTGAACGGTGACTTCACAAAATTATAATTTACAACAAAACAACATCAATAATATAAGAGCTTGAAACCTATATGACATTTATTAACAAATATTTGAATAGAGAAAGTTCTTATCAGTTTTTAATTTGTGAAAAAGCAGAAAATAATCAAAATATTCAAGCGCAAAGGATTATGGGTATTCCTCACAACATGAACTAATAATTTTAAGTTCATTTTACTTGAATGTTTTAGTTTAATAGATTTTTTAAGGTTAACAGTTAAATCAACAAATCAATTTAAGCTTTGGCTTCAAAACAGAAAATATTAATGATTTTTCCTTGATTGTTTGAGTAAAGACAATTTCTGGGTTAACAGTGCAGACACTGTTAACCCTCAATTTGTTTTAACCCAAATAAATAAGTACACTTAACCCTGAATTTTTCCTCCATTATGCAAGTGTTTTAGTTTAATGCACAATTTGCTTTATTTTTCTCATTCAACAAGAAATGTTGAGTTGAATCAATGTATTTTTTACTTATTTCAATCTCTGGATTTAAAATGTTTACCAATCATGCATTGCAGCATGCATAAATTAAAGGGGCCATGGCATGAAAATGTTAACATTGCCACTTTGTGGGTGTGAGCAAGAATAGGTCATTGAAATTTGGCTTTCATTATGATGTCATAAGGATATCTTATTAGAATAATACCGCCCCCTTAATCTGCACTATCCAACCACTGCACTGCTATTTAGTGCAGAGAGAAAGAGAGAGAAAAGAAGGACTTTACAGCACAATTGAGTTTCAATTACAACAAACCACCATCATTGTGATCAGTGTTTGCACTTCATCCGCTCATTTGCATTTTAAAAACACACCCCAAACGACACATTTTTGCTCAAACCTACAAAGTGGCAATGCTAACATTTTCATGCTACACTCAAAAAAATGATTCAAGCCCTTCTTAGAAATGACACATTAAAATTGTGTTCAATAAATGTAAAATACCTCATTAAGAGCAATAAGTATATATATTTAATTAGTATAACACAAAATAAATATGTACTATAATTTATTGATTTCTTTTGAATTGCGTTAACACAATTAGTTTGAGTCTGGGTTCTGGAAAAATAATTTCCCAGCATGCTTTGCATGCAACTGCTTTTGGTGAGTAATTTTTTAAATTAAGTGTTATTTTATGCATTTTTAGGTAAAGAAAAAAACTTAATAGTGTTTAATGTCCGTTTATCTTATTGATTTAGAAGTGTTTGTGTAATTTTTTTTACAAATTGTTTGGTTACCATCATGCAGAAGAGTGGCGCTTGTGGTTAGGTTGTGGATGGGATATATTTCTCTCAATGAGCACTGACTGTGTTAATGCCTTTGGAGATCAGTCTCTTCTCACATGCTCATCCAAAGTATCAAATGTTATTATTATTAGCATGCTAACATGTGCTAATGCTAATTAGTATGATATAAAAACGTTTTACATAAAATAACAGAATGAGTTCTTCAGACTACACTACATTGAGTTATTCAAACTATGCTAAATTGAGTTATTCAGACTACACTAAATTGAGTTGAGGCAACTAATTTACTTTAAATTGAGTTGGACCAACTCAATATATTTTCATTGGGTAAAGCAGTTTTTTATGAGTTAGGGGTACACATTCATATTGGATGGAAATCCTGCCCACAATTTTATTGAGTTAATCCAATGAATCATTTTTTTGAGTGTATGACCCCTTTAACTTTTATGTTATTTGATTGTTATTTTGCTGTTGGTGGCATTTTTTATACTACTGCAGTTGGTATTATTGTTGCTTATTATTATTTTTGTGAAGTTAAGAGCTCATAATAATGTTTTTTAAGTTGAATCAAATTCAAAGCACAATTGAGTTTCAATTACAACAAACCACCATCATTGTGATCAGTGTTTGCACTTCATCCGCTCATTTGCATTTTAAAAAACACACCCCAAACGACACATTTTTGCTCAAACCTACAAAGTGGCAATGCTAACATTTTCATGCTACACTCAAAAAAATGATTCAAGCCCTTCTTAGAAATGACACATTAAAATTGTGTTCAATAAATGTAAAATACCTCATTAAGAGCAATAAGTATATATATTTAATTAGTATAACACAAAATAAATATGTACTATAATTTATTGATTTCTTTTGAATTGCGTTAACACAATTAGTTTGAGTCTGGGTTCTGGAAAAATAATTTCCCAGCATGCTTTGCATGCAACTGCTTTTGGTAATTTTTTAAATTAAGTGTTATTTTATGCATTTTTAGGTAAAGAAAAAAACTTAATAGTGTTTAATGTCCGTTTATCTTATTGATTTAGAAGTGTTTGTGTAATTTTTTTTACAAATTGTTTGGTTACCATCATGCAGAAGAGTGGCGCTTGTGGTTAGGTTGTGGATGGGATATATTTCTCTCAATGAGCACTGACTGTGTTAATGCCTTTGGAGATCAGTCTCTTCTCACATGCTCATCCAAAGTATCAAATGTTATTATTATTAGCATGCTAACATGTGCTAATGCTAATTAGTATGATATAAAAACGTTTTACATAAAATAACAGAATGAGTTCTTCAGACTACACTACATTGAGTTATTCAAACTATGCTAAATTGAGTTATTCAGACTACACTAAATTGAGTTGAGGCAACTAATTTACTTTAAATTGAGTTGGACCAACTCAATATATTTTCATTGGGTAAAGCAGTTTTTTTATGAGTTAGGGGTACACATTCATATTGGATGGAAATCCTGCCCACAATTTTATTGAGTTAATCCAATGAATCATTTTTTGAGTGTATGACCCCTTTAACTTTTATGTTATTTGATTGTTATTTTGCTGTTGGTGGCATTTTTTATACTACTGCAGTTGGTATTATTGTTGCTTATTATTATTTTTGTGAAGTTAAGAGCTCATAATAATGTTTTTTAAGTTGAATCAACTCATCTGGGCTTAAACGCATTTTATTACTAACTAATACAAACTAAATATTAGAAATGGTTAAAAGATTGCAGAAATGTTTTAATTTGAAGGTTTTATAGTGTAGTCTTATTTACTATTGTGTAATTCTCTGAAAGTCATGAACTTGAAAATGAGTCTTAAATAAACATGAAAATTTGCCTAAAAACATGCCATTAATACGAGTAAGAAACGCCAATGCCCGCCATTTTAAAATTTAAGAATTGAAATACGTACAAATTTGTACATCTGTAAAGCTGTTAACGCAAATAATTAACATTATTAGTCATGTCAACACATTAATTCTGTTGATAAGTGCTCGATGTCTGATTGAAGACTTGTTGCATAACACAATGTATGCGAATGATTTACGGTAGCATGTTGTACTCTCTTTATTTCTTTACTGAATTACTTTAACATAGCAAAAGGAAATAAAATACTATTTTGTGATTTCTTTTGTAAATGGTCACCTCTGTAAATTGAGTTTACTTCAGTATGTGTTCCTGACTGCAGACAGAGTCTGCATTCATAGGGTCTGGAGTTTTTCTGTTTATATTATAATGTTCACTTTTTATAGTTATCTTTGTTAAAATGTTTTTGCAATATTTTTACCTGCTTGCCCAGTGTTTCCTTTCTCTCCTTTAGGGCCTATAGGACCTGCTGGTCCCATTTTGCCTGGAGGTCCCTGTGCACCGATTCCTGTAGTGAAAAAGTGATGTATCTTAATCAAATCTTTATTTTCATGCAGTCATCCAAATCTCTTTCTCATATGGCTCATGTGGCATTTCAGTCTGCACATAAATAGTGGACAGTAATGCTAGCAGTAAAAAATACAGTAGGCTAAAAATACAGTAAAAAAAAAAACACTAGCCAGAAATAACACACATTAACCTAACCAGAAAGATCAGACAAACCTGGATCTCCTTTCTCGCCTTTCTGACCAGCAGACCCATCTTTACCATCCCTGCCAGGCATGCCGTTGTGTCCAGGTATACCCGGTACCCCAGCATAAACCGCACAGCTATTATTTGTTGCAGCCAACAGATGAGACCAAAACTGCATTTGGAGCAGCACAGCAAATAAGCATTGCCTTAACATCATCATGTGAGGTTGACTGTGGAAATAGCAAAGTTTCAGGAAAGTCTTTTAGGAAAAGATTGTACATAATTATTAAAAAAAATGATCTGAATAGAAATGATGATACATTTAATGATTCAAACATATGTAAACAAGTGACATTGTCTAAACTTCACTATAGATATCCTCTATCACATTCATGTGCATATAGACATGACACATATTAGTTGTTTCAGTTGCTGAAACATAAATATAGGACAGGATCTTTCACACATTAGCACATTTGAGCTTAAATGACATAAACATAATACACAGTATAATTCTCTCAGTCTATTCTATTCTAACAATATAACAACAGCAACATTCTCTTGCTTGCTAAGCTTTATATTTGTTGTTTGATTTGTTACCCAAATATAATCTTTAAAACAAATTGTTTAAAATAATAACGACTCTTACCTATTAGCCTACTATGTTATCAAGATGACAGGTCTTAAGTTTACTGTGGTGTTATCTGAATTTATTTGTGCGGTGCCTACAAATAGTTTACTCACTGCAGAGTACACCACAGGACAACCAATAAAATCTTCTCATCAGTTGTTTGGAGGTGTGTGATAAAATACAGATATGAGAAATGAAAGAAAAAACAAACAAGGTTTTGATTGGGCCTCCAAATGCCACAAGAACAGCCGTAATGTGTCTTGCTGTTGATTCGGCAACAATCCTGGAGGAATGGACACCCATTCTTAAAATTATGCCCTCATTTGGTGGTTTGATTACTGTGGTGGAGAGCACTAACACATCAGTTTAAAATTTGTCACACCCACCAAACATGAGACGTCCGCTCGACGTGCAGATCATGTCTATATTAGGTCGGTTGGTCCAGGCCCTTATCTGTACGTCCATACAACGTGCAGATCTGGTACAGTATCTGGACGTCACCCCTATTGGACGTCAGGTAGACGTCCAAAAGGGGTTCGGGAAATCAATACAAAAACATTTTATACAAATGTGGTCTATGAGTTCTGAGTCAAAAAACATAAACATCACGTGCATTTTTGTAGAATATTTTGTTAAGCTGTAAAAATAATGTATCTTTATTCAAAGATTAGTGTTCAAAAACAAAGCACTGCTCATAGATAAAGTTCCACCTTAAATGCTGTCTCTCTCTCTCTCTCTCTCTCTCTCTCTCTCTCTCTCTCTTTAATTAACAGAGATGTATATGCTGACGTTTTATTGAAAATCTTTTGTCACCCTAATGACGATCAGTGATTCCTTTAGTTGGGCAGTTTGACTCTTTGACTTTTCATAGGAGTGTTTGGTCTTTGTAAGAGTGTTTATAAAAGCATGTTATTTGTTGCAAAGAAATTTTGTTAAAAATAAAACTCACATGGATCTTACAACTTCACTGAAAGTTTACCTACAGTAAAACCACGTATGTAAAGTCTGTAAATTAATTTTGTAAACCATGTAGTATTGTCTCAATTTCTCAGTTGATTTGAGGTGTCACAGCCAACTTATTATTTAGGTACATTCCACCACTGGGAAGCGCTTGTATAAAATTAAAAGTCCAGATGTTATTGTCACATATGCAGAGATCAAGAATCAGCCCATGAATCACAACAGTGGTGACACTCTCTGGACTCATGAGTTTTTATAATACGCTGGTGCAATGCATTGAAACACTTAGAAAACTCACCATCGTTGTGATTCATGGGCTGAAAAAATTCTAGACTTTAGATTTTTTAGTACAGTCACAAGGTTTCATTTTTCGTTACAGTAGGCAGCAGTATGCCCCAAGTGTATTTATTGCAGCTCCAAATGAAACTTAGTCAGAAGTTTACATTTAAATGAAATTTATAATGTATTTTTTATGTTGTTATTTCAGTTATATTATACCACCACTTCTGACCATCAAGGTTATTAATGTGAAGCCACAAGTAAGTTGCATTGCTAACAAATACTTGGTGCAATAATAATGTGTTTAAACACACCATCATCAAGCGCACACACTACAATATAAAAACAAAGAATCAAACTACCCAACTAAAGGAAACACTGATCACCATGATGGTGACAAAACATGTTCAATAAAACATCAGAATCTTGTAAATTCTCAAAAACGAGCCGTAGAAATGACAAAAAATAAAGTGAATTTGGTTTGTTTAGTCATTATGGTCCTACTTCAAAACAATGCTTTGTTAAAACAACTGTTTGTAATGGTTATGCCATTGCTTTAGAGAATGTACATGTATCAATTATCCAGCGAGAGCAAGCGAGGGAGGGAGAGTGAAGTTCACATCACTTCACTTCAATTATTGAACGATAGAGAGAGAGAGAGAGAGAGAGCGAGAGAAAGAGAGAACGCAAGACAGAGAGAGAGCAAGATTGCAGACGCAGATAGTTAAGGTGGAACTTGTAAATTTGGGAATTATCTATAAATAATATTTTTTTAACATTTATTCATATATAAAGATTATATATACAAATATAATGTCTAAAATGGCCACATTTTAAATAGTTTTACTTTGCGTGGAGGTCCCCTTGACATCAATATTGGATGTTCAGAACAGGTCATAAAAAGACGTCATAAAAACTTTCATTCTGGCTCCTCATGGGACGTCGAAATGACGTCTTTTTAAGACGCATTGCTCAGTGGGCAGTGGTTCAACTTGGTAGACCAGAGCATATGATTTAACTTCTTAATATGTGAACATCACTTTTTTTCAGCATAATGCTTAAATTCTGTGTAACTGGAAACTGTTGTACACATACTGCTTTAGAAAAATATTTGGTTATTATATGTATTGGTTCTTCCTAACCCCAAAATAGCTGGAAGAAATCTGAAAAAAGTCAAACCAAAGCTGGGTCTTAGGAGGTAAAAAATATTATACCTCTATTTAGCAACCCTTCATGCCCTATTGACAAGGAGCATCCTGGAAAATACCATTCCCTTCAGGATAGAAATATTTCATTATAGGATAAAGATAATCACTCATTTCATGTCATTTATGTTTGTTAGGCTCACAGTTTAACTATAATGCAAGGATTAAAGACAAACAAGGAATGTATACAGTAAGTGAAGCTGGCCAGAAGGGGTTTTATTTCGTTTATTTCAATTAACAAATTATTTTTTCATAAAACTGCTAACACAATTTTATGATGAGTATAGTGCTATTATTAATTATGTATATTTAATTGTAATGTTACATAATAATATATTTGGCATTCAGGTGAAAACATGTTTGTGTGAATATTAAAAAGATTTCTAATAATTCCGCACACCGTAAAATGCCACTGCAGATTTAACCGTACCATACTGTAAAACCTACAGCACAATATCATATTTCTTTATTACAGTAAAATACCTTGCATTCTGGGTAGTTTAGTTTGAGCAGGAATATTTGACAGTTTATTTTTGCCTTGTCTGTTAAATGACTAAATGATAATAATGGCAATAATTCAGAATTGGTATACCGCCACACCTGACTTTACATTAGACACATGGTCACTGTTGAGGTCGATGTGGGATTTCTAGTAATTCAGTAAGTTTGGTTTATTTTATGTATTTTATATATATATATAATAATTATTATTAAACATACTCTTTATTAGTTATACAATAGTGTAACATGCATTACAGAATGATTCATCTAAACCAAATACAGTAACTTGCTGGCAACTGTGCTGCCAGTCACTTACTGTAAAGTTACAGGAAAATAATTTAGTTTCTTACGCTGAATATGGCACATTCTATGTGATTTCTATTTTACATTTAATAGATGTGGATTTTCTTGGTTACAACTAACATCATCTTAATAACCAGAACCCATTTTGAGAACACCACAGTCTTTTGCTCCAATATAATTATCATGCTGGCCTGAACCCCATTTGGTAAAAGTCAAAAGTCTTATTTATGATCCTTACTTAAAGTCTACGTACGCACCAAAGCCAAAAATGGCATACGTCAAAAAATATGAATACTCATAAAAGAAAGCAATGTTCCCCTTATAAATCACAGATCAGGTCTTTGCAACAGTGTTCATTGAACACATTATTTGTTGCAAAGGTTGTTAAGATCAAGTTTATAATGTTTTTATAACAGAGATTGTAGATATAAGTAAATTGTTTACACAATCAAAAATTCGGTATTCATAGAAAATAAAATGTTGATCAAATATATATTCTCTATTGGTTTTAACTTACAGAGCTTTCCTCAGATTAAGCTTTTCAAATTTTATTATTAAATACTTGCTGGAAAGCTTATTTTTTTGCCTCACGTGCAGATATCATGAATCACCCCATTAATCGCAACAATGGTGACATAATTTATGTTGCAATGCATGATGGGAGTCATGAGTTTTATACCATGGTGGATCCCAGCATGCTTTGCAACATCATGTTTGTCACCATGGTTGCGATTAATGGGGTGATTCATGATATCTGCACATGAGGCAAAAAAAGTATTTCCAGCAAGTATTTAACAATAATATTTGAAAAGCTTGATCTCAGGAAAGCTCTGTTACTGAAATCCAATGGAGAATAATATGTATTTGATCAACATCTAATATATTTGATCAATACTGAATTTTTTTACTGTGTAAACAATTTACTAAAATCTAGAACCTCTGTTATAAAAACTATATCAACTTTGTTTTAACAACCTTTGAAACAAATAATGTGTTTAATAAACACTGTTGCAAAGACCTCAAAGGCAAAAACAAGAGTCAAACCATCCAACTAAAGGAACCACTGATCACCATAATGGTGACGAAACAATTTCAAAGTAGACAAAAGTCAGTCTGGTTTGTAATAAGAGAGATGTCTTTTCAGTTGATTTTTTCTAAGGCAGTGGCTGGAAGTTGTAGTTGTAGTTCTGCTCATTATCACCAGGTGTCTTCAATAATCAAATAATCACTCAAATGATTGCTAAAGTATCTAATTAACTCTAACACTGCTTCGGTGCTACTTTTAACACCCTGCTGGTGGTACCCATATAAACACCGAGCCGGTGTTAATTTAACACCATTTTGCTGTGTATGCGTACATAAATCATCCTCAGATCCCACCCTGCAAGGCCATTCTCCCATCAAGAGATTTTTTTTAAATTATAAATCACCACTTTTCCATGGGAGCTGGCGTACATACGTTTCCATACGCATGCTTTATAAATGAGCTCCCTGGTTTCCATTAACGTCTACAAACTGTCCTTCTTTATCTCTGTCTGTAACTCAAGCACGGGCGATTCTAGGGTTTTCATAGAGTATAATAGAATAAATTATATATATATATATATAAATATATTATATATATATATATATATATATATATAAATCCAGAAAACAATGTGCAAAGCATCAAAAAAGCATGAATGAATTTCATGACTGCTGATTACTTCATATCACCCCATATTAGATAAATATAGGCTATAGGCTAGTGCACTGACTCCATGGATTAATGGCATGTAAACATAATGTAAGGCTGTATTTTAAACTTTTCTATTTCTCACATCTGATTTATGTCTGTTAATGAAACAAAAGATCTCATATTAACTGCAGTAACTTTTGTAAAATCTAACTCCATAATACACCTTAAACTTAAAGGGGACATATTATGAAAATCTGACTTTTTCCATGTTTAACTGCTATAATTGTGTCCCCAGTGCTTCTATCAACCTATAAAATGTGAAAAAGATCAACCCAGTAACTTAGTTTTGGTAAACCATTTTCTGCAAGCATGTGAAAAAATTGTGATTGTCAGAATAAGGTAATACCGCCCCCTTTATCTGCAATATCCAACCACAGCACTGTCATTTAGTGCAAAGAGAAAGAGAGAGAGAGAAAATAATTCACACCACAATTGAGTTTCAATTGCAACAAACCACCATCATTGTGATCAGTGTTTGCACTTCATCCGCTCATTTGCATTTTAAATGACACACCCAAAACGGCACACTTTTGCTCAGACCTAAATTAAGGGTTAGTTTACATCTTAAAAAAAATCTCATAATATGTCCCCTTTAACAATTACCTTAAACTTAATTGAGCCTATTTAAGATAAATTTGGATTTATCTTTGTTAAAAAGTTACAGATTTTCTCCTCTGGTTTTCTTATTTAGTTAACTTTAATAACAGAGACTTCAACAGGTAGGCCTAAAAGACTGATAAAGGGGCGGTTTCCCAGACAGGGATTAGACTAGTCCTAGACTAAAACAAATGTAAGAGCTGTCCAAACTGAAAACAACTTGCACAGACATATCTTAAAATATATCAGTGCCCTTTGTTTTTTGCCTCAAAATGCACACAAATTATGTTTTTAGAAAGGTATGTTTGTTAAAACTAATTATATTTTCTAATAAAACTGGTTAAAGCTAATCCCTGTTTGGGAAACCACCCCAGAATGTTTAAAGGGGACATATTATGAGATTTTTTTTAAGATGTAAACTAAGTCTAAATCTAGGCCTGAGCAAAAGTGTGCCGTTTTGGGTGTGTCATTTAAAATGCAAATGAGCGGATGAAGTGCAAACACTGATCACAATGATGGTGGTTTGTTGCAATTGAAACTCAATTGTGGTGTGAATTATTTTCTCTCTCTCTCTTTCTCTTTGCACTAAATGGCAGTGCTGTGGTTGGATATTGCAGATAAAGGGGGCGGTATTACCTTATTCTGACATCACAATAGGAGCCAATTTACAATGACCTATTTTTTCACATGCTTGCAGAAAATGGTTTACCAAAACTAAGTTACTGGGTTGATCTTTTTCACATTTTATAGGTTGATAGAAGCACTGGGGATACAATTATAGCAGTTAAACATGGAAGAAGTCAGATTTTCATAATATGTCCCCTTTAAGATAATCAATTGTTTAATATGATACTCACTAAGACATCTTTTTTTGAGACACGTTAATATGTATTTGTCTGTTTACCTAAAAGACGCAAACGTGAACTCATTTAGCTCTTTGCATGCATGCTATAGACCAGTGGTTTTCAACTCCAGTCCTCGGGCCCCCCCTACCAGAAAATTTTAGATGTCTCCTTATATGAAACACCTGAATCCACTCACCCAGCTAACAGAAAAAAGTTCTAAGAACGTGCCCTGAAAGTTCCCAAAGTTCCCAAAAACGTTCTGCCAACTTAAAAAGTGTCCAGTTTTCTTGACGTTCTAAGAACGTTTTTGTGTTGTCATAACGTTAGAGGAATGTTACATTTTACCATTTTTAAACGTTATGACAATGTCATGTATCAATGTTCATGTCACAAGCCAGGGGCTGGCTGCTAGTGGTTAAGCCACGCCCCTTCTCAATTTCCACCTCGAGGAGGTCCCCAAAACCAACCCAATGACCAAACAACAACGAGGAACAGGTAAGTATAAAAAAATATTCTTTATTTATTTAAATATTTAAAAGAAGTACTGGGAATTGGGGAAAGGGGAATTAAAAACTAATGTCCGGCTCTGCCCTCCAGGGGGGGCCACGAGCAAGTAAGTGACAGGGGGTGGGGGTTGCGTCGGGGAACGGGCTCCCGCCTCTGGTTCCCTCTGCCCGTGGCGCGCTCCTCTTCCTTCCTGGAGGCAAGATAGATCAAAATCAGTGTTGGTATAGACTTTTTCTTATCTGTGTACCTGTAGCTAGCTCGAGGCGGTTCACCGCCTATCTCACACAGCTCCTTGCTTGTCGACTCACTCTCCTTCCCTGTTCTCTCTTCCTCCACAGACTACAGCCGGGACACGAGGACACGGTGGATCGACCTCAAAGAGTTCTCTCACCTCTTCACCGACTGCAGCTTTTGGTAAGTATGGGTTTCCTTCTTTGCTCGTTCCTTTAGCACTCACACTGGTTCCCTCTACTCCTCCACAAATGACTGCTGGAACACAAGGCACTGTGAATCGGTTTCCAATGGTTTCTCTCACCTCGTCGCTGACTACAGCTTCTGGTACGTTGGGCCTTCCTGAACGGCTTGATATCTCAGCGGTCTCACTGGCTCTCTCTCTCTCTTTCTCCCCACAGACGTCTCTGCGCTGGCTACAGCTTTGGGTAGATATGGCTCTCTTCACAGTTCGATATCTCAGCGTTTACGCTGGCTCTCTGTCTCCACAGATGACTGCTGGGACACAAGGCACAATGAATCGGTTTCCAATGGTTCTCTCACCTCTGCGCTGACTACAGCTTTGGGTAGGTATGGCTCTCTTCCCAGTTCGATATCTCAGCGTTCACGCTGGCTCTCTCTCTCCACAGATGACTGCTGGGACATAAAGGCACAATGAATCGGTTTCCAATGGTTATCTCACCTCTGCGCTGACTACAGCTTTGGGTAGGTATGGTTCTCTTCACAGTTCGGTATCTCAGCGTTCACGCTGTCTCTCTCTCTCCACAGATGACTGCTGGGACACAAAGGCACAATGAATCGGCTTCCAATGGTTCTCTCACCTCTGCGCACTGCATGAAAAAAGCTGTATACGGACAAATACGGAATGGGAAATCCCTGCTAAACTTTAGGTTTGCCAGATTTTTGAGGCAGAGTGCTTGGAAAGGTAATACACCAAAGTAAACCCGTGAAACATCCAGAAACCTTACGTTTGTGGATGTATAAAGGAACTGGTGGAAGTTTCCAGGAATCCTTACAGCTGGTTGTGAGGAGCGGTGGGTGTGAGGTGTGAACGGCTTTTATATGTTAATGACCCACAGGTAGAGGTGTCTTCTTTGTTTTCAGAGCTGAGTGGGGTGGGGTGGGGGTTAACCATGTCTCTTTAAGACAGCACATACAGTATTGTGGTACATAAAAACTGTGTTTTCTAAATATGTTTATTATTAATATAATTTAATTAGCCTATTTAAGAAACTAAGCATCATTCAAAATAACTAAAATTCAATGGACACAATTACCATTTTAATGTGTGAAAATTATGTCTCTGACTCAAGAGAAATGCAACAAATATGATTTCAGAATATATATTTCCAACACTTTGAAAACATGTCTCCAACTGCCTAGGTCAGAATATTGTGAACGTATCTCTCAATGCTGCATACATCGTTTAAAAGAAGCCGTTCAAATGACATCATGTAACTCATTTTTGCTAGCTAGGATGTTGATAAATTAGTCAGTGAAATGTAAAGCTGCTTATTTTTGCTGATGTCTCATGATTTGAAGTTCACTGTTTCTATTGTTATTATAATTCTACCCTAACATTTCATTAAATCTTTTAAAATAGAAACAAAAATATCAATAGACAGGTCCATAATCTAAAAGACAGTCTTTCACATGTGGATGCAAAACATGTTGGGTGAAACAGACTGACAAACTCGGGTAAACATATCTGCAGATACCTGTCAGCTACTGTACTTCTAGTCCAGAGGTGCCCAAAGTTGGCCCACAAAAGACCTTAAATTTTTTTATGTTTCATGCATACTTGAAGGTGTATAAAATGCATCACAAAACCTAATGAACTCGGGTACTATAGGCTAAAAATGAAGAGGTTGCGGCAGTGGCACACAGAGAAAAGGATATTTAAAATTGATTGGCAAAACAATTTCTTTTTTCTACAAAAAGCCTTGGAAAATAAAACTGCATTAGTTATGCATAAAAAGAGTAATGTTTGCTTATTTATTTTTAAAATATTAGAAAATTATAAATTAGGGGTTATCAGGGCAACTTTAATTTTAATATAACACAACAACATTTACTTTTGGCCCACGGCCCTCAGTCAGGTTTGGCCCTTGTAAGGAAAATGTTCGGGCACCAATGAATGTTCTAGTCTATCTGAGGAGGTAACTTTTAGCATATGATAATGCATGCTTGCACAAAGTCAGACCACATATTATAATGTTTGTCTTCAATCAATCAATTTAAACAAAAGAGATGGGGACTTTATAATATAATAAGGGTCCATATATCACAGTGAAAAAAGACATACATGTATTTTTACTTTAACATGAACTAATGCTGAGTTACAGCATATCCTAATAATAAACTATTAAAGAGTCATCATTAACTACGACATGTTTTTCATTGTTAGTTAATGCAGTCATTTACAATAAATTAATTTGAGTTCATGTTGTAGTTAAGTAAGTTCAGTAAGTTACATGTCTTAACTCAGCATTAGTTTATATTTACTAATATTTAAGTAAGAATTCATTTAGGTATACGTTCAATGTTTCCAATGATGAGCAGTTAATCCACTAAACCCAGAGATAATTCCTGAGGCATGTTTAAAGAGTTTTGTATTTCATCAAGAAGGTGCTGCTGATTCACAAAGATTTTATATTTAAGAAAATCTGAGCATCATTCCAAATAACTGTTAACATGTTTGTCAACTAAACATGTTTTGCAAACGTAATAAACTTTATAAAAATATTTTTATTTTTTATTAATAATCAAGTATAAAGAACAATGCATAGTGTGAAAACGCGGATTATAAAAAGTATATTAAAGAAAAGGACTACATTTCCCAGAATGCACCTGCACCTACTCATCTGCCCCCACCCTTCACCCTGAACCTATGGGCTTGACGGGAAAATTCAAAATCGCGAACCGTTACTGCCTGGACTACTCCGTCTCTTATTTGTTTGTTTGCTCGCTCATCAACAGTAAGGTAAGTTTGATTTAATTCATTTGTCTGCATCACGCTGATCGGTTGCCTATTTGTTCATATTATGTTATTAACTATGATTCGTTTTTGTCTTTATACTAGAACTGTTTGAATTTAAAGCACAAACAGTAAAACATTAAGGTTATACGTGGTACACAGCGGTAAACATGAGGTTAAAAATACGCGAAGTAACATTCAAACCGGGCTGTTAAAAGAATCAATTCGATGTTTAAATGTTTAAAAACAAAACTTTAAAGAAGCCAAGAGGAGACGTTATTTGCTTAAAACAAACAAAACAACAGTAACTCGTGTGTTTGAAATGTTAGCAGCTAGCAAGTGTCTCTCTGCTATTTTAAATGATACAGACTATCTTTTGTTGTTTTAAAAGCTCATTCAGTTCTGGTAGATGCTGCTTATTTTTCAAGACTGTTTTAATAGCTTTATATTGATTTGTAACAAAGCCAGCTTCACTTTAAGAGAACCTAGATGCTAATTGTAAAGAAGCTTGGAGTCATAATATATTTAAACGTTATATGTTTGCTGTTCTGGTCAGGGGATCTCTGGATAATCCGTAATTCGTTTGTAATTATAAAACGAAAATACCGCTTTTCTGTTTTTTGTTTCAAAACGAAAAACCAAATAACCGTTTTTGGTGTCAGAATCAAAAAACGAAAAACCAATTAAAAACGTCCCGTTTGTCGTTTTTTGGCGATCATTTTATCGTTATTCCTTTTTGAACAAAAAATGAAGAGTGTCTTTGAACTTCAGTCAATTCGTTTTTCGTTTATTGCAAGTGGTGCCCGCTGCAGAGCCAAATGGGCGGAGCTGGAGCTCTAGCGAGGCGGGGCACCCTCGCTGGATCTAGTGGGCGTGGCAGCATCAAGTGCGCAGGCGCAAATAGAGTTTGTTTAAACTTCCCGTACAGCCTGTATCAAGTATTGCACGGTAAGAAAACGGTAATTTAAAGATAAACTGAGCTTTAATATGTATATTAAATCTTAATCTTACAATTATCGCTGTCTCGACGTGATTTTCGGGAGTATGTTGAGTTTCGCGTTAAACACTCGATGTGCTAACATTCTCCCGTCCACCACAAGTGGCACGTAGTGTTTTTATTGTAGTTTTTATTTTTTGTATTTAAATATTTGTTGAACCTGCACAGGTGCACCAGACAATACTTTTGCGAGGACAGGATCTTCTGCTCTCTATATCACTGTGCCTACTGTAAATAAGCATTTACACGAGCTCTGAAATCATGCAGTTCAACAAAAAGGTATGTGTGTGTGAATTAAATATTTTAATTATACTGTGTGTGATAAACATCATGTTTGTTGAACCTTTCTGTTTGTGCATGTCATAGTAATTTCTTTCTTGCATTTAAAACTAAAAACATATTGTTCATTTAATATTTTCTTGTGTTGTGAAACCTTTGGGATGTCTGAATTTAAACTACTTTATTTCAGTTGTTATAATAGTTTTTCTGCGTTACATTACTTATGACAAGTTAAAAACATGTATAGAAATACTCTTTATGTTGTGCTCTTGAGCAAGGTTATTCATCACGAAAGCTGTTTATATGCAATGCACTGTACAAAACATGTAAACAAGACAATGATGCTAATTTATGCTTTCTATGTTTTAGATTTTATCATCAAGCATGGTCTCAAGTGCAGACGATCCCACACTTTCACTGCTGTTACTGTACATCAACATTTTAAAATGTGTAAAAATCCAGCCTCTGGACAACCTTCCATTGGCTGCAACACCACCTTCATCCCCAGCATCAGCATCCCCACCTTTATTTCCCCTCGACATTGGAACATGTCTGTACTGATTTTGAGGTACAGCTTTTTAACTTCTTGCTGCTTGTAAACTTGTTTAAATATCTTTAGTGGAGTATTAAGAAAGAACGCAGTACACAGTTGTCACAAATAACCCACTGAGGGTCAGTTAAGTAAACCAAGTACACATTTTTAACAAAACTGTAAACAAACAGAAAGACTTAACTTAAAAAAAAACAATCCCTAGATGTGACCGCTATATACTGTATTAATTGTATATCTAATTGTATTGTCTATAATTAACAGGGTTACCCTCTACAGCTAGGAGGAATTGATTGTGGGGTATTTATGTTGATGGTAAGTGGTCTTTTATTTGCTGTACACCTGTCTCTGTGTACTAAACACAGCATTTGTTAATATTGTTTTGTTTTTTCTATGCACTCTATGTTATGACTGTGAGAAAACATAAAAAAGAACTATTAAGATTTTCGATTGCTATCTTTTGCCAGTCTGACACACCAATAATCATGAAGTGGTGGTGCTCAGTTAATTTAGACATTTCCTCTGACAAAGTATGATATTAATAACTATACTTCTGATAAAACCTCCATTATGTGCATTTCCAGTATGCAGACAATATAAATAAAGCAATGCATGCCTAAAAACATTCTAATGTTTGTCTCTTCTTACAGTCAAATCCCACAACTACTCACCCAGAAAGTAACATATGCAGATAACATGAAATTCACTCCACCTGAGTCAGATGTCATGGAGATCATCCAGACACCAGAAGTAGATGTATGTAGCGGGAATGTTTATGTACTGATTGACTTGTTTAACTTGTTAATGTGTGCATTAACCTTTCCTGTTTCATGAATTTGTTTATGAGCAGCACATCATTATTAATTATATTATTATTGGGATTCTTATATAGCACACAGGACTCAGCGGTGATGAGAAACATTCAGCTGACCTGTGAGTGGGTAAAGGAGACCACTTGCTGGGAAGATGAGCTGCAAAAGATCTAAAGGATGATGCCCAGTTGGCTATAACAATGTTGGACTTGTTTATAAACACCGTGTTTTATGAGGGTGAAAGGAATGAAAAAGATATTTCGACTCCCTTCCCTTTTATATTTTAGAGAAGAGCAGGAGATATATGAGACAAAAGAGTTATTCGTGGGTTTTGTTTACACAAAAAAAAACCCTGTCTTGTGAATCTACTAGTGGGGATAGACTAATGTAAAAATTTATTTTTTTGATTGGTTTTGTAAAATACCATTAAACGTTTGTGTGAACTGTAAAGTGATGTGTTCTTGAAATAAATGTATAATATTTATTATTGTATCTTATTATACCATTAAAGTCTTGTGTTCTTGAAATATTCATGATATTATTTTATATCTTCTTATTATAACATTTTATATAGATTTATTTTATGTTAGATGCATATTTTGCTAAATTTGGGTTAATAGAAACCAATAAATCCACTTGTAGGACAGTGGAGTATAACACTTGTACACCTGAGTATGTGACTATTAAATTACATTAATCTTCTACAAAAATGTAGTTGAATCGAATGCTTCACTAATGTCAAAGCACATCGTATATCCTCTACTATGAGAAGTCACATGGTTGGTTTTAGACTACTTGTCTGCTTATTCGTTAAAAATAGCATAATGCATAGCCTATCACATAAAGGTTGAATCTTTGAGTCAATATTCCATTTAAATTTGCAATATCATTTTTACACCTTATGCTTTCACATTTACATACAATAAGGGCAGGTTAGGTAACCTAGTCTTATTTATTATTATTATTATATGTATTTATTTATAGAATTAATCAGATGATTTCGTAATACAACAAGGTTGTATTAAACATTAGTAAATGCTTTAATGGCCTTGTTGTCACTTTCAGATATTTACATCATGGTTTATGGTAAGCCACAGGAACTAGTATAAATGTATAAAAGTATAATATAACCTTAACATTATAACACAAACAGAAGGTTTTAGTCTTCACTCATCCACTATGCTTGTAAATTATTTAAGGGCATATATGCAAGTGAAAGAGTTGCAATGCAGAGCCCTGCTTCACTGTACTGTTGTACATTTGTATTTAAAGACATCATTTGACATCATCCAATTCCACAAAGTAACACAATTCAGAAATGTGGCTTACCATAAACCATGATGTAAATATCTGAAAGTGACAACAAGGCCCTTTTATGGAGGAAAGAGTTGTGTGCTGCTTTGCCAGTGAAAGCTTACTATCTGTGCACCCCTCTTTATTTGTGTCCACCGCAACGTGTGGGTTGTGAACTAATCTAAATGATCGATAAGATTAGTTAATGCATTAGCTAACATGAATACTTCTACAGCATTTATGAATCTTAGTTCATGTTAATTTCAGCATTTACTAATACATTTAACAAGCGTTGTAACTGTTAACATTAGTTAATGCATGAACTAAATAACTGTATTGACATTAACTAACATTAACAAGAATTAATACTTGCTGAAAAGCTATATTGTTAATTATTTTTCATGTTAATGCATTTACTAATGTTCATACTACCTTGTTGTATTACGAAATCATCTGATTAATTCAATAAATAAATACATATAATAATAATAAATAAGACTAGGTTACCTAATCTGCCCTTATTGTATGTAAATGTGAAAGCATATGGTTTAAAAATGATATTGCAAATTTAAATGGAATATTGACTGTAACTTTGAAAAGATTAAACCTTTATGTGATAGGCTATGCATTATGCTATTTTTAACGAATAAGCAGACAAGTAGTCAAAAACCAACCATGTGACTTCTCATAGTAGAGGATATACGATGTGCTTTGACATTAGTGAAGCATTCGATTCAACTACATTTTTGTAGAAGATTAATGTAATTTAATAGTCACATACTCAGGTGTACAAGTGTTATACTCCACTGTCCTACAAGTGGATTTATTGGTTTCTATTAACCCAAATTTAGCAAAATATGCATCTAACATAAAATAAATCTATATAAAATGTTATAATAAGAATATAAAATAATATCATGAATATTTCAAGAACACAAGACTTTAATGGTATAATAAGATACAATAATAAATATTATACATTTATTTCAAGAACACATCACTTTACAGTTCACACAAACGTTTAATGGTATTTTACAAAACCAATCAAAAAAATTAATTTTTACATTAGTCTATCCCCACTAGTAGATTCACAAGACAGGGTTTTTTTTGTGTAAACAAAACCCACGAATAACTCTTTTGTCTCATATATCTCCTGCTCTTCTCTAAAATATAAAAGGGAAGGGAGTCGAAATATCTTTTTCATTCCTTTCACCCTCATAAAACACGGTGTTTATAAACAAGTCCAACATTGTTATAGCCAACTGGGCATCATCCTTTAGATCTTTTGCAGCTCATCTTCCCAGCAAGTGGTCTCCTTTACCCACTCACAGGTCAGCTGAATGTTTCTCATCACCGCTGAGTCCTGTGTGCTATATAAGAATTCCAATAATAATATAATTAATAATGATGTGCTGCTCATAAACAAATTCATGAAACAGGAAAGGTTAATACACACATTAACAAGTTAAACAAGTCAATCAGTACATAAACATTCCCGCTACATACATCTACTTCTGGTGTCTGGATGATCTCCATGACATCTGACTCAGGTGGAGTGAATTTCATGTTATCTGCATATGTTACTTTCTGGGTGAGTAGTTGTGGGATTTGACTGTAAGAAGAGACAAACATTAGAATGTTTTTAGGCATGCATTGCTTTATTTATATTGTCTGCCTACTGGAAATGCACATAATGGAGGTTTTATCAGAAGTATAGTTATTAATATCATAGTTTGTCAGAGGAAATGTCTAAATTAACTGAGCACCACCACTTTATGATTATTGGTGTGTCAGACTGGCAAAAGATAGCAATCGAAAATCTTAATAGTTCTTTTTTATGTTTTCTCACAGTCATAACATAGAGTTCATAGAAAAAACAAAACAATATTAACAAATGCTATGTTTAGTACACAGAGACAGGTGTACAGCAAATAAAAGACCACTTACCATCAACATAAATACCCCACAATCAATTCCTCCTAGCTGTAGAGGGTAACCCTGTTAATTATAGACAATACAATTAGATATACAATTAATACAGTATATAGCGGTCACAACTAGGGATTGTTTTTTTAAGTTAAGTCTTTCTGTTTGTTTACAGTTTTGTTAAAAATGTGTACTTGGTTTACTTAACTGACCCTCAGTGGGTTATTTGTGACAACTGTGTACTGCGTTCTTTCTTAATACTCCACTAAAGATATTTAAACAAGTTTACAAGCAGCAAGAAGTTAAAAAGCTGTACCTCAAAATCAGTACAGACATGTTCCAATGTCGAGGGGAAATAAAGGTGGGGATGCTGATGCTGGGGATGAAGGTGGTGTTGCAGCCAATGGAAGGTTGTCCAGAGGCTGGATTTTTACACATTTTAAAATGTTGATGTACAGTAACAGCAGTGAAAGTGTGGGATCGTCTGCACTTGAGACCATGCTTGATGATAAAATCTAAAACATAGAAAGCATAAATTAGCATCATTGTCTTGTTTACATGTTTTGTACAGTGCATTGCATATAAACAGCTTTTGTGATGAATCACCTTGCTCAAGAGCACAACATAAAGAGTATTTCTATACATGTTTTTAACTTGTCATAAGTAATGTAACGCAGAAAAACTATTATAACAACTGAAATAAAGTAGTTTAAATTCAGACATCCCAAAGGTTTCACAACACAAGAAAATATTAAATGAACAATATGTTTTTAGTTTTAAATGCAAGAAAGAAATTACTATGACATGCACAAACAGAAAGGTTCAACAAACATTTTGTTTATCACACACAGTATAATTAAAATATTTAATTCACACACACATACCTTTTTGTTGAACTGCATGATTTCAGAGCTCGTGTAAATGCTTATTTACAGAGGCACCGTGATCCTGTCCTCGCAAAAGTATTGTCTGGTGCACCTGTGCAGGTTCAACAAATATTTAAATACAAAAAATAAATACTACAATATAAACACTACGTGCCACTTGTGGTGGACGGGAGAATGTTAGCACATCGAGTGTTTAACGCGAAACTCAACACACTCCCGAAAATCACGTCGAGAAAGCGATAATTGTAAGATTAAGATTTAATATACATATTAAAGCTCAGTTTATCTTTAAATTACCGTGCAATACTCCGGAGTACTTGATACAGGCTGTACAGGAAGTTTAAATAAACTCTATCTGCGCCTGCGCACTTGATGCTGCCACGCCCACTAGATCCAGCGAGGGTGCCCCGCCTCGCTAGAGCTCCAGCTCCGCCCATTTGGCTCTGCAGCGGGCACCACTTGCAATAAACGAAAAACGAATTGACTGAAGTTCAAAGACACTCTTCATTTTTTTTCAAAAAGGAATAACGATAAAATGATCGCCAAAAAACGAAAAACGGGACGTTTTTAATTGGTGTTTCGTTTTTTGATTCTGACACCAAAAACGGTTATTTGGTTTTTCGTTTTGAAACAAAAAACAGAAAAGCGGTATTTTCGTTTTATAATTACAAACGAATTACGAATTATCCAGAGATCCCCTGACCTGTTCTTCATCTTTTTAAATATGAAGTCTATTCATGTTTGTGTTTACAGAGGTCATGTACACTGTGGTCAACTTTGTGGACGATGAAGAGGTTTCTGGTTAAAGATGATGTATGTTTAATCATTCAATGATTACATTAAATTAAAATCAAACATGTTAAATAGTAAACGGATGTATTGTGATATGTGATTTTGATTTTTAATTATGTGTTTGCCAGAGAAATATAATGAAGTAACAGTGAAAGCTAAAACATCAGACTGATCCAGACACTGAAGAAATTGATGTCACTGCAATCTGGCCAAAATGATGTAAGTTTAATAATTAAATTATTAAATTAAAGAGGTTAAATCGTAAATAGATGTGTTATGATGTATGTGATTCTATTTTTTTATTCTGTGTTTGATAGACAACTATATTGAAGTAGCCTACTGTAATGAAGCTGCAGAACAACACAGAGACTCTTGAGGACATCAACACAGAAAATGAAGTAAGAAGATGTATATTAAGAAGTTCTTTGATCATATATTGTTGTATCTTTGTACAGTTTAATGCAGTGGTTCTTAACCTTATTCCTGGAGGCCCACTGCTCTGCACATTTTGTATGTCTCCCTTATTTAACACACCTGATTCAAATCATCAGC
This sequence comes from Misgurnus mizolepis, assembly GCA_025389145.1. NCBI lineage: Eukaryota > Metazoa > Chordata > Actinopteri > Cypriniformes > Cobitidae > Misgurnus > Misgurnus mizolepis. The sequence goes on from JAIFKI010000002.1 coordinate 56,363,463, forward strand.
TCATTAGAAGGGATCTCCATGAACTGAACTACGTCTGTCAGATAAAAGAGATATACAACACATGCAGGGCAGTGGGCCTCCAGGAATTACGTTAAGAACCACTGGTTTAATGTTAACTTTCTAAAATGTACAACTTTAATTCTATGTCATTTGATTTGTCTTGTGTATGTGTATTAGTATTATGCCAAATACTTATATGTACTTTTATATTTCCAAAGGGCTCCAAAGAGATGTCTGTCCAGATGAGGGTGCATCAACGTTACCTTTGCTGACAAGTATATGCTTTACAATGTAAAACCTAACAGTTAACTTAACTCAAACCATTTAAGGAAATCGGTTGCCTTAACCCATTAAGTTTAAAAAAAAACATACATTTGAGTACTGTGAACTTAAGTCTTGTGCAATAATGCACTTATATTTAGTTAGTGTGAACTTAAATATAAGTGCATAACTGCATGTGACTCAATTTGTTTAAGTTCACAGTACTCAAATCTATGTGTTTTAAAACTTAAATGGTTTAATGCAACCGGTTTTCTTAAAGGAGACATATCATGCTAAATCCACTTTCTTGGCTCTTAAATGCATTTTGTTGTATATTTGTAGTGTTTATAAGTACATAAAAGTTGAAATTAGTCTCTTCAGGTGCTTTGTTGATATCTTTATATTCTGTTTTGGTCATATTTTCCAACCGGTTCTGATTTTTCTATTATCTATTACGTTTTTTGAACAATTACGTCACAGTATTTGCAGCGGAACTGCTAAATAAGGACATCGACTTCCAGCCCAACACTACGAGCAATCCGCCATTTTATATTTCTCGCTGCGATATTGTAGTCCAAGCTCAAGGATGCAGAAGTTACGAGAGCGTAAGAAATGTACTCACATCTGTGGGTAAAGTCATTTTTGTGTGCCCGAGGCACTTTAAGGATAACTACTTCACCAATCTCCACCAGTATAAAGAAGGATTTGCCGATAGACTTCGTCTGATTGAGGAGTCAATTACTTCTTTCTTTGGAGACGACGAGCAGAGCACTTCGGTAAGCAGTTTATAACTTAAAGTAAAAAAGTAAAGTACACGGTGGTCATGGTTTAGCAGTGCTGTTTCTCACTCCGAAGGCTGCAGCCTGCGGAGATCGCTTTTGGGCATCAAGCCTGGTTTAAGTTAACTGAGCATCACATTTGCAAGTCATGAGCATATTACAACAACTTACGATTAACTAAGAATAATAGTAAACTTTATAATTGTTAATATTCTGAAATAAGACCGTCTTGATGACGTATGCAGCCTAGATATGCGACCTCCGGAGGCTGCAGCCTCACACCATTGCGATACCTCCATATGAAGACGTTGTTCTGCAGGTTCGTCGTCTTCATTTTCCTCTCAGTCCGTTTCCGACTCTGGCGCGAACATATAAGGCTGGGTGGACAAGTCTTCCGTTGTTGACATTTTGTGAATAACTAGTAAATAAAAAGTTTCTGTGCAGCTAGATAATCGTATCTCTGCTATAAAACTACAAAAATGGCCGAACGGGGTGGAGTTTAACGGAGTGTCACCTCTGCAACCTGGAGAGGGGGCAGGGTATGACGTGCATTTAAAAAGACAGTACCAAAACGAGTTGCTCTCAGATGCACATCAGAAAAGGGGTAGAAAGGGGGCCTGTGGGGCTATAATAATGAGGAATTCAGACCCAAGCATTGCAGTTTCGCTTTACATAGACCACAAATAGATGATTTATATGTAAAAAGGACAGATTTAAAAGCATGATATGTCTGCTTTAAATGGTTTGAGTTTAGTTAACTTTTAGGTTTTACAGTGAGAAATTCTTGAATAATTCCAAGACAGAGCTCTGCAATTGTATCTACACTGCAAAAAATCAGTTTCTAACTTAGGATTTTTATCTTATTTTTAGTAGAAAAACTAAAAATTCTTAAATCAAGATGTATTTTCTTGATGAGCAAAATTACCTTAGAAAATGTCTAGTTGAGAAAATTGTGCTTGAATTGAGTTTTTAAGAAAAAAAAACTTAAGATTTTTTCTCACACCATTGGCAGATATTTTTGCTTGTTTTAAGCACAAATTCACTTAAATTGTGTGCATTTATTTATTTTGTCTAAAACTAGACTTATTTTCTTAGGTCATTTTGTTCATCAAGAAAAAGCATTTTATTTAAATAATATTTCTACTGAAAACGAGACAAAAATACTATGTAAGAGTCATTATTTTGCAGTGTAGGACTGATTTCTTGAACAACAACTATATTGATCTTGCTTTATTTTATTTAGATATTTACTACATTACAGTGGCAGCTGGTGACTTCTTTTTTTGTGAGCACTGGATGCAAAGTTTGTCACAACATTAGGGATGCGCCGATACCACTTTTTTGGAATACGAGTACGAGTACGAGTACTTGCATGTCAGTACTTGCCGATACCGATACTGAGTACTTAATAAAAACATGATTCAAATTTACAGGTAACAGCTTTAGTCATATAATTTAACAAAAAACAAGTGACTAGTTTTCCAGTTTGTTGTAAACTCTGCCTCTTTGGACAACACAAGAGGCATTAACCCCTTACACGCCACTCAAACATAGACATTTCTCAGACCGTGGTATCGATCCCTGGTATCGGGGGACTTTTAACGAGTACGAGTACTTTAGAAAATGTGGTATCGAGGCCGATACCCGATACCAGTATCGGTATCGATGCATCCCTACACAACATGTATATAGCCAGTCATTTGTGTGGTTCAAAATATGTGTTCTGCGTGTATGTGCATCACGTGTTTGACTAAACCCGTGATGCACATTGTTTACATGAAGCAACAAACACATTTTAAAAACACAAGCAACACATGACACTCCGAACACTTATTTTGAATTTGCACCCCTCGGATGAGCAGTCACGAGCCGCCACTGCTACTTTACATTGTACTGCTTTGAATGTAGTTTTCATTGTCGCTTTTATTTTGTTTTATTTTACTCTAATATTGCTTTCTCTGTCTGTATATTTATGAGTTTAAATAGTATTGTTTATGTATGCAACTTTTAATATTTGTGTATAATATTATTTTGTTATTGTGACAATTGTGAATTGTTCAGTTTTTTATTAAATAAACATTTCAAACTCAATTCAAGTTTTTTATTTTACATAAGGGTTTTGGGTGTATATGTGTGTATATATATATATATATATTATATATATATATATATATATATATATATATATATATATATAGTGGGGGGGTTTGTAGTCTATCTGCATAGCAGGCAAATAACCAATCAAGTCACTAAGCTATGAGGGCTTGGGTTGGGCTTAATACAAAGTGTAACCAATCAAATGATCTCAACTGGAAAGTTTCAAAGTTGTGTCCCAATAGTTGTCAGAGTTTTGGGAGGGGGTTTTAAAAGCAACCAATCAGTGTTGAGATTAAACACCAATGGAGACACTAGAATTGTGCAAAGGTGTGAAATCCCAGTACCTCTGCAGGTGTGAAAATGTCCCCTGACAAAATCTTCAATGGGATTATTTGCCATGGCAACAAATGGCTGCATATACCACAGGAATATCCCATCAGCAAGATACATCCGAATTGGTATCATTACGGGAGTTTCCTAACTTGGTGGAATTAGAAGTTTACCCTCAGTGGAACTAGTAGATACATCCGAAAATCGGTGGTGTTTACAGGAGTTTCCTAGTACGGATACACCTCTTTTCATGCAGTGGCGCTGACTACAGGTTTGGGTAGGTATGGCTCTCTTCACAGTTCGATATCTCAGTGTTCACGCTGGCTCTCTCTCTCCACAGATGACTGCTGGGACATAAAGGCACAATGAATCGGTTTCCAATGGTTCTCTCACCTCTGCGCTGACTACAGCTTTGGGTAGGTATGGTTCTCTTCACAGTTCGGTATCTCAGCGTTCACGCTGTCTCTCTCTCTCCACAGATGACTGCTGGGACACAAAGGCACAATGAATCGGCTTCCAATGGTTCTCTCACCTCTGCGCTGACTACAGTTTTGGGTAGGTATGGCTCTCTTCACAGTTCGATATCTCAGCGTTCACGCTGGCTCTCTGCACAGCTCTCACAACACACTCCTCTTCCCTGTTGTTTTAGCAATTTTAACAGGTCATATTTTATTCAGCAGGGTGGCGGACTTACGATAGCTGGCTACATGTTGCGTCAACTGGACAGTGGTTTCCTATACGCCGCCGGGGGCCAGAACCCTCTCGGCGAGCTCGTTGGTCTACAGAGGGGCGAGAACGTCACGCCAGCACACCGGGTCGAGCGCTGCCCTTTCCTCGAGACCCGTTGGTCAATCGAAAACTGGACCGGGGCGCCCTTTCGTCGAGACCTCGGGCGG